>JAUDYJ010000016.1:4144975-4744975 GCA_030761175.1 Masticophis lateralis
CGATTTTTAAAAAACTTTGAAAACTTTTTCTTACAATGAGAAGGATCTCCCAAGACAGCCTGCATTTAAAAAAAAACCACAAAAGCCCAATTAAGACTAAAGTTATTTTATTACCTTATTAATACCTTTAATACCGCGTCCCATAAGGTTTGCTGTCATGACCTTACAGCATACAATGTTTGTACAGAGAGGAAATTAGAGGGCAGATTGACATTTTGGAAATTATCTGGCTGGATCAAAGGTGTCATTCTGTTCCTTGGCTGGAGCAAAACATCTGACTCGGAAGCTCTTAAAAAGTTCCACAGATATAAATGTACATGTAGTCCTCAACATTCAACCATTCGTTTAGTGGCCATTTGAAGTCACAACAGCACTGGGAAAAAAATGACCGTTTTTCACACATACAACCATTGCAGCATCCCCACAGTCCACGTGATCAAAATTCAGACTCTTGGCAACTGCCTCATATTTACGACGCTTGCAGGGTCCTGGGGCCACGCAAAAGGATCCCCTTTTGCGGCCTTCTGACAAGCAAGGTCAATAGGGAAGCCAGATTCACTTTACAACCGTGTTACTAACTTAACAATTGCAGTGATTCACTTAACAACGATGGCAAACAGAGCTCAAAAATGGGGCACAGCTCACTTAACAACTGTCTCACTTAGCAGCAGAAATTTTGGGCCGTAAGTCAAGGGCTGCCTGTACTTTTCAGGTGTTTCCTGTGGCCTTCCAGTTGTGGGACAAAAAATTGGGGATGGGGTGGGATTGGCTGCTCCCTTGAATCCATGGAATCAAATCTTTACTTTTCCTTAGTGCTGTGCCTTAACCACATCAGTTGTATATTTTGGGCTTGATTGTCTAAGCACGGCATCCTGTTTCCAATAAGTGCGAAGTAGAGCATGAAAAAGAGAGTTTCCTTTTCTAAGTTGTCCCCGCATAGCAAGTGGAATTCTGGGGTAGACTGCCAATAAAACCCAGGTTCTATTGCTCTAACGACCTACAGGACTTCAGGCAAGAAGGGAAAAAGGTGGTAACCTGATGCCTTCCTAGCGGGAGTTGTAGGGAAAAAAAGGTTGTCCGCTTTGTTTTATAAACACCTGTGCGCATTTCTTTTAAAAAAAATATTACATTTACAGTCAGAGACCATTCAAACACCGTTTCCTTTGATCTTCAACTATGGTTAGCAACGGCAGAAGGTCTGGGGAGGGGTGTGAGTGTGTTCCCTTTGCATCTAAATTTGGCCGAATGAAAAAAAAAAGGGGTTAAAGGGATCTGTGCAATTCTGAGCAACAGCACATCTGGTGAGTTTCCTGCTTTCTTTGGAAGAACAACCAATCTCTCTCTCTCTCTCTCTCTCTCTCTCTCTCTCTTTTTTTAAAATGAAATTGTCCGCAGTTGAATCATTGCTATATGCAAGTATATTCTTTACATTAAACTGGGATGCACAAAGGGTGAAAATTGTCCTCCCCCAATCCCACAAATAAAGATACTGTGGTAGGAAAGCCCCTTCCCTAATCCAGGAGACAAGACCACGAAGTTAAGAGAACACAGATTTATTTTGCTAGCAAAGGTTCAGAGCATTCACATGCCAAGATCTAAACCCCGAGTAGCTCCCAAGGTCCATCCTTTATACAATTAGGTGTTGCACTTTGTCACACGTATCTGACTATATCAGCATTAAACAGAGTACATATAACAGCTTCAAAACAGGATATAAAAAGGAGAAGTTCACTTGCCATACTATCCCATATAGGGTGCATCTTACACCATCTGTTACATCTGTTACTTTCGGTACCCACACTTTACTGGCTATTCTGTTACACAATAAGATAGTACATAGGTTATCAAGAGTTTTGCAACTATTCTGTAAATTTCCATAGCTAGCCATACTGAAGCATAACCAATATAATATCGGAGTGATTTCTTTTATCCAAGATTGTGGCGTTCCTTCCCCCTCCTGTCACAATACCATGGAAAAGGTGTGTCCCAGGGTCACTGAGTTCCAGCAGACTAATCTTGTTAAACATTCCCTCCAGACAGGGAATGTCCACCCTGACATTTATAACAGTACCCATTTAGCAATCTCTTAAGAAATCACTGGGGTATGTAGTCAACGAGAGCATGAATTTCATGCTTTGAGGCTGGAACTTAGGCTGGTCTCGTCTTCTCTTTCAAGGAATAAGGAAAAAGATTTGCCTCATGTTCCCTTGCTTCCAGCCTTTGGGATGGAGACTTCAAGGATCGGCAGGATTCAGGGTTTTTTTTTTATAGCAACCAGACTTACGGTTAAGGACCGGTTTACTTAAGGTGTTAAAGAAAGCATCACCACAGGTTTTCTATCCAGCTTTAGTTTGAACATCTCCAGTGCTGAGTCCACCCCCTTAATTCTTGTCAAGACTAAAGGTAAAAGTTCCCCTCGCACATATATGCTGTCGTTCCTGACTCTAGGGGGCAGTGCTCATCTCCGTTTCAAAGCCGAAGAGCCAGCACTGTCCGAAGATATCTCTGTGGTCATGTGACCGGCGTGACTCAACGCCAAAGGTGCACGGAACGCTGTTCCCTTCCCACCAAAGGTGGTCCCTATTTTTCTCCTTGCATTTTTTATGTGCTTTCGAACTGCTAGGTTGGCAGAAGCTGAGACAAGCCATGGGAGCTCACCCCATTACGCGGCACTAGGGATTCGAACCACCAAACTTCCGACCTTTTGATCGGCAAGCTCAGCATCTTAGCCACTGAGCCACCGTGTCCCTTTATGTCAAGACTACAAGTTAGTTAACAAGTAACAGTAGCAAGACAAAAAGGGAATTAGATTCTGTGCTGTTGCTGCCTGGCACCACCACATCAATGCCAAGGGTGCAATTTGGCCTCTGTGGGACATTCAAGGAAGAGGGGAACTGTTAACGTTTGCTGGTCCGTCTTTTGTGCTCAAGAGACCATCAGTTATGAGAAATGGGGGGAGAGATTCATCTAGGTCTCTGACAGGTCTTTCTATTTTTATTTTTTGCTTTGGAACAGCCACTGGGGATGGGGGGGTGGCAGGCCCTCTTTGAGTGGTCTCCTCCTGTGATGAAAGATCTGCAGCCAAACCTTGCTGTAGGAGATTCAGTTCTTTAGCAATACTACACAAGCACACAATAGATACAAACTCGATTGCAGAAAATACGACTTCAGCAACAGAGTGGTCAGTGCCTGGAATGCACTACCTGACTGTGTGGTTACATCCCCAAACCCCCATAACTTTAACCTTAAACTGTCTATTGTTGACCTCACCCCATTCCTAAGAGGTCTGTCAAGGGCGTGCATAAGCGCACCAGTGTGCCTTCTGTCGCTGTCCTACTGCCCCCCATTTATTTGTACCCATTTCCTGTATTAATATCCATGTTTATACTTATTCCTGTTATCTTGTACATGTTTGACAAACTAAATAAATAAATAAAATAAATGTACTATGTACTTACATGTAAGGTACTTCATCCCTTGGCTTTCTCTGAAATATATCTTCTATCCTGTGTAGGACTTGGCACTGGTGGCGGTGGTTGATATTGTTACTTTAAAAAAATGGTCTCTGATGCTAAAAACTTTCTTTTCTCTCCTTTTAGAAGCTGCTGTTCATCCATATTCTGGTAAGTGAGAATAATAATGTATATGTAGCTTTACATTCCTGCATTTTTTTTAACAAGAGACATGCATTCCATTCAACAACCCTCTTGTATACCAGTCGGATTATTGTCAAGTAGCAGAAATACCGTAGTGGATTTATTTAAAGAGATGACTGCTTACTGGAAGCTGCCAAGGGTTTTTCAGAATAATAATAATATTTTTTTTTAATATAGATGTGATTCTCTCTGAAATGACCAAGGTGCCTGTAACCTTTGGCTAAGAAGGACTTTTCCCATAAGCCCCTTTTAGTTGCAGATGTCAGGAACTGACCCTGGGTCTCTTGTGTGCCTTGTGCCTTGGGTCAATGAAGCCTTTGGGCTTCATACCTCTTGGCTGTGCCCTGCACTTGCCTCCTTTGGCTAGAACAGGGGTCTGCAACCTTAAACATTCAAAGAGCCATTTGGACCCATTTCCCACAGAAAGGAAAACACCCGGAGCCGCAAAACCCTTCCTGTGCCTGATTATTTCTTGAGCGGCCACGAAACTAGAATATGTAGTTGAATTAAACGTTCTGTTTCCTTCTGAAACTTTCCTTTTCTTAGATTTATCCATGGTTGGCCTACTGGGGGTTGGAAAGCTCAATAAATTGTGTGCCAGAGGGTGCGACACGTTGGCAGTTGTGACACCTATTGAGTGACAGGGAGCCGCAGCAGAGGGGTGAAAGAGCCACATGTGGCTCCAGAGCCGCAGGTTGCTGACCCCTGGGCTAGAAGAAGCACAGAGGCCATCTCCTCCCTGACTTTCGTTAGGTTTCAGATCAATATGTAGATGGACGCTCCCATTTTCAGTTGAAGGCCTCTCTTATTATACACCTCCTTTCCTTTCCTCCTGTTGCAATCCCAGCAGATGGACCTAATCTGGAAAGCATGGTGGTGTCGGTAGTAAACATCACCGCCAAAGAAGGCTCCCGGACAGTTCTCAGTTGCAAGAGCTACCGGATGGTCTGGACTCAGGATAATCTGAACGATCGCCAGCGTGTGGTTCATTGGGATCTCTACAGAAGCCAGCAGGCCGTGGAGAGGCTGTGCGACATGTACTCTGCCGGGGATCGGCGGGTCTACCACGCGTACAACCAGGGACGGATCTCCATGCCTGAAAACGCATTTAAGGAAGGCAACTTTTCGTTGATGGTCCAAGGTAGCTGCTGCAATGCACATATCCGTTAATAATCTTTTTTTTCTAAAAGGGAAATGTGGATTTATTCATGAACCGAAATTATTTCTCCTCATGCTTTTTTAAAAAAAAGTAGTTTCCAAAAGGGCTTGCCAAAGGACTAGTTATCGTAGCCACAAAATCCATAGAAATTTGTATAAGATAAATGAATGAAAAATAAAAATGCAGCAGGGTGAGTTGTTCTCAGATGCCAAGTATTTTCACTTCCTCCTTTGGGGTTCCTTCTTCCAAATGTGCCCACTGAAGAGCCTCATTTCTACAGAAGGAAAATATTGGCCCTCTCTGGTACAGTACATACCAATGGATTCCTTATAAACACTGCGTTTATTAATACTAAGGTTCGTTGTGGGTTTAAAAGTTAAAAACTTTCTCAAGTTGAGTTTGACTCTTAGTGACTACATGGATTATGGCAGGTAATTTCCTTAGCCACTTTAGTGAAGTGGTTTGCACTCGCTATCAGCCACAATGTTTCTCTTTTCCTTCCCAATTTTGCCTACAGCTGTGATCTCTTGGTGGTGGCATGAAACAGTAGACCAATTAGATCCAACCTTGCTTATCTTTTTTTAAATTCTGCCAAGATCACTTGAAACCCAGTTCACCAGCCTCACAACCCGAAACATCAGATTAGCTTTTCCCTGTTAAGTTTGTTTCTTGGTTTTGCATTGCAGATACTTCTCTTCCTTCAAGTTGCTTATTCTCTAAAATGGCAGAAAAGGGGATTTGTAACCAAAAGGAGAAGGGATGTGGTGGCTCAGTGGCTAAGATGCTGAGCTTGTCGATAGAAAGGTCAGCAGTTCAACGGTTTGAATCCCTAGTGCCACCCTAACGGGGTGAGCTCCCATGATTTGTCCCAGCTTCTGCCAACCTAGCAGTTCGAAAGCACATTAAAAATGCAAGTAGAAAAATTGGGACCACCTTTGGTGGGAAGGTAACACTGTTCCATGTGCCTTTGGTGTTTAGTCATGCCGGCCACATGACCACAGAGAAGTCTTCAGACAGCGCTGGCTCTTCGGCTTTGAAACGGAGATGAGCGCTGCCCCCTAGAGTCGGGAATGATTAGCACATATGTGCGAGGGAAACCTTTACCTTTAACCAGAAGGAGGGGTTTTCCTAACATGGCAAATTCCCCTCACAGATGTTTAAAATCAGCTGTGCCTTTGTTTTGGATACTTATAGTTACAGGATTCCTGCACTGTTGTAGATTGGACTTCCAAGAGTGTTACCGGTATCATTTACCTTCTTCCTGTCGTTCTAATATCTAGTGATCTAAATGATCTCCTTCTCTTTCTCTTTATTCCTCTAATCAAGATGTTGCTGAGAACGACCAAGGAATTTATTCCTGTAACCTCCACCACCATTATTGCCATCTGTATGAAACCGTGCAGCTGCAGCTTGAGGTCACTGAAGAAGGTCAGCAGTTTTGGGGACTGGGGGGAACCTCCTGAATGGGAGGAATGTGTGAGTGGGAATCAACAGGAGGAGGAATGTGTGTGCATGTGGCTTGTTTCTGTAACTTTATTTTTGCTCCCCTTTGGTGTTTCTCAGTCATTAAATCATGTAGCCTTGTTTGAAGCAATTTTGGAAGGGGCCTTTCCGCTGTTCAGCATGGAGCAAATGAGAAGTGTAGGGAGTTGTAATTTAGATGTTTGTGGCCAACCAAGCATTTCCCGTCACAAGGCTGCAGAGAAAAGGCCCGGAGAATTAAGATATCGTTTTGTTAGTAAAGAAAATGGGATTTAACATTTTTTTTGGAAGAAAACCTTTCCTTTCAATCTCTGAGGAGAAGTAATCTTGCTCTGATTGAGAAAATAGAAATATGTCAGTGCCTGAGCTGACTCTGTTATTATGCTCTTAGGGATCCTTGTTGGATTTGTTCTTTCTTTCCCTTTTTTCCCTGCCTTTCTGCATAATGCATCTTGGTGTAGATGTAGGATTTAGGGCCAATGCATTTTCTTTGGTTTGATCTAAGAAAATTCTTACATTTTGTGTTCTTAATGAAATTTTCTCTATAAAATTCTTACCAAGCAATGTCATTTCTAGAAAGGAGGGTTGGGTTTGTTTGTTTTTGAAAAAAGGTTATCCCCACATACACACCCCACAAAAATTTGCAGGATATTTTTAAAGAACTTTCCAAGAGCTTCAATACAAGGAAGCAAAGAAAATTTACTATTTTCCTATTTTGGAAAGGCTGGACTGTTTTGGCAGTTTATATACCTTATATTGGAGTAGGATGCATCTCATTAGAAAGATAGAATACTTCCTAAAATGTGCATTTTATTTAAACAGCAAGCCTGAGAAGTAAGTTCAGCTGAGAGTTAAGACTAAGAGACCCATCAACTACATGCTTGATATGGGATCGGAACTCGATTTTTCTTTTTTGCATTTGATGCACTGGAGTTAGTCAGATTTTTATTTATTGGATGTTTATTAGATATTTTTGTGGCAATTCATTCTTATGTCAAAGTTACAACACAGTCCCTCTGTTCTTCTGTGCAAAGCGGAAAAAAACAAGGCAGATGATCACCATCTGGGTTTTGTCCTAACGTAGCCAGTGATGGAGACCAAGATATCGCTTAATGGACAATTTGGCTTGGGTGGCTGATGTCTAAAGCCAGCTTCAGAATGGACAGTATTTTGACTCCCACATCCTCCACACAAGGAATCGGTGGAGAGAATTGGAAAACCATGATGGATCTAGGTTTTATAAAGATTAAGAAAATCCGTTTTGCCTTTGTACTTGCTTTTGCATTCTCCCTGACATCCAATTATTTATTTATTAAAATTGTTTGCCACCTATCTCTCTACGAAGTGACTCTGGGGATCTTATCATTGTAGAAAACATACTCTGAACAACATGGGTGTGAAGGGTTCTAATCGGGTAAAATCCAGCAGGATCTGACAGGTTCTGGAGAACCAGCAGTGGAAATTTTGAGAAGTTCGGGGAACCGGCAAATACCACCTTTGGCTGGCCCCAAGGTGGGGTGGGAATGGAAATTTTGCAATATCCTTTCCTCAGGAGTGGGGAGGAGGGAATGGGGATTTTGCAGTATCCTTCCCCTGCCACACCTAGCAAGCCACGTCCACCAAGCCACACCCACAGAACCGGTAGTAAAAAAAATTGGATTTCATCACTAGTTCTAATGCTCTCTCTATGAGCACTGGAGGGAACTGTATGAAATGGCATTGTAGGAGATGACCAGGCTGTGGCTGAGCCCAAGAGGGGGATCAACTATATCAGTCGGGAGTCCCTTCATGCCCACAAGAGCTTTAGCTTCAGCCCACCTTGAATTCTTTCGAATTTTATCTCCTGCCAATTTGCTTTGACCCTTTACAGTTCCGATTCTTGTAGAGAGCTTAAGTTTGCAATAAATCTTTATATTCATTTGAACTGCCTGATTTCACATTTCCCTGGCACATCACAAGCCACCCCACAAGCAAATGTATTCTTTTCTCTTGTGTGTGATTTCTACAGCTGAAAAAGTCCAGAGATACTGGGATGGAGAAAAAGTGGTGATTGTTGCCCTGAAAGGGAGCGCGGTGATACTTCCTTGCATCAACCGGAACCAGGTTTGGACCGGACGAGATGAGGAGGAGAATCAACAAGTCGTCCACTGGGACAGACAACCCCCAGGGGTGCCTCATGACCGGGCCGATCGGCTCATTGATCTGTATGCCTCTGGCGAGGGCCGTTTGTATGGGCCTTTCTTCCTCCGGCAAAAGATGAACATCACCGAGAAGGCCTTTGCCCTGGGCGACTTCTCACTGCGGATCTCGTCTTTGGAGGCCGCAGATGAAGGGATCTACTCCTGTCACCTGCACCACCACTACTGTGGCCTCCACGAACGGAGGATCTTCCAAGTCTCGGTGGTGGAGCCAGAACAGGAGAAAAAAGTGGTGGTGAATCTGACGCGCCCCAATCCCCCAGCAGCGCCAGGTAAGCAATTAACTTACTTAAGCAATTAGCTTAAAGCAATTGATAATTGAAGTCTAACAAAAAAGGACGGGCTCTCTCATCCAAGGAGCACTTCTAAATTCCAGAAGCTGTCCACACATTACATTGCAAGGACTGAAGTGAAAAAAAAAATATTTGGACTTGCTAATTCCAAGCGGTTTGGGCAATAAAAGTATGTTTTAGGGCAGATTTTTAATTGAGGTAGTCGCCAGTTTTATTGCATTGCACATTTCCTACCTCTGAACCAAGGAGTCAATTTCTCCATCTTTCTAAGATTAACTTTAAAAAAAAAAAATCAACAGATGGGGGAGGGGGAACCCTGCAATTTTAATAAATAAAATGCCTGACAAATAAAAAGAACGAGCCTGTCAGGCATAGTTCTTTGTTTATTAACAATCTAAAATATTTATTGCTTGTTTAATATTTATTACCTCCTTAATAACATCCCTGGCAGCACCGCAATGAATTTTTTAAACGGCCCAGTACTGCTAGGTTTAGCTCTTCCAGGGCTTCAGAGAACTTCACCGCGAAGGGGATGCTGAGAAAATCTCAGGGACCATATGGCAGATCTTTCCATCCCAGCTCCTAAATGGCTCAGGGTATCTCTCTTCACAGCACGGTGGACAGGGACAATGGGACAGGTCCTAGGTGGGAGAAAGCTACCCATGGCAGCAGTTTTAAAAGCGGGCCTGCACTTCTCTTTCTGGGCTGTAGAGACATGGTTTGTTGAGGGTTGCTGTCAGAAAAATAACGAACTTGGCAAGGCAAACCCAGAAATTTCCCTTTATTTCCTTTACATTGTAAATATAGCTCACAGGATCACTCTTAAGGCATTTCCTTTTTCCTTTTTCAATTATAAGCTGATAATGACTTTTGGTGGCTCCTGGGGCATCATCATTTAGAGTTTCAAAGAAGGCAGATGACCCTGCACCTCGGCTTGGTTTTAAGGGGACAAGTCACAAGGCTTGACAGCCCAGTCGTCATTTGCAAATGAGAAAGCAGAGGAATTGTTTGACCCAGTTTTGGAGCTGCTCCGCTCGTTTGTTTTCTAGCAGCTACAACCAGGAAATTGGTCCCAGATCCCCAAGAACTTCTTTCCATCTTGTGCAAAACATCTTTTTTTTTCTTTTTAGCTAACTCAGACTTCCGTTGGAAAATCCGTTCAAAGAAAACTCACTGAATCAACTCCCTCTCCCTCTCAATATTTGCAAGGATCTTTGTTTAATAGCAGGAGAAGTTCAGTTGGTTCCTCAACTCTTGGAGATCAAACTCTGGGAGGAATATAGCTTTTTGTTTCAAAGAGGGGAGCTAGAAGCTTCTCCTTGGGTCTTTTAATGCCAGGCATAGTTCCAAGGTTTTGGAACCCTTTCCTAACAGGAAATTTTATTCTGCTTACAAGATCAACATGGCCTATTTATTTTTACTCCGCCTTCCATCAAGATCTACTGTTAACCCCTTTGAGGCTCTGATTTTAAGTTCACTCAATTCCTGTTCGTTTTTCAGTCAGAATTTTGGTGTGGATTGCGGGATGGTATTATCATTGCTGTGCTGCTTTTAAATACATGTGGCAGTTTCTTCTTTGGATTTTGTTATCTGCTTCTCCTCTCTTAACGTGGCCACTCAGCAATGGTTTGTCAGAGGTAGATTTGCTTTGTATGTGGAGGTTTTATTACAAATCCTCAAGAGTTTTATGAATTCCTTTCTGAAGGACTTCTGACATAGCATCTTCTTTCTTGCACTAGTCAACCAGATAATAGTAATCCTGCTTTCTCTTGCAGTTTTTTCTGAATGTCATTCAGAGGTAACAATTCTCTGCATGGACATTCTGCCTATAACTGTTGTGACTAGCTGTCACTGAGAGAATCTTCCTCCATGTTAACTGTGCCACAGTTAACTGTGTCCTGAATACCGCAGAAAGCAGACCGTCAGTCCTTCCAAACTGATTCCCCAGGACAATTATTTTAAAAATAGACGGGATGATATTACTGGGTGCAGCTTAAGAATCTGCCAACTCTGAAAGAATCACATGACATCAATGTCAGCTGATGTAAACAATGACAGAAAACTCAGTGAAACTAAAACTTATTTATTTATTTATTCATTTCATTTTCATATGAAATGCTGCCTAAAACCAAAATGCTGCTCTGAGTCCTTGTCTGCATTTATATAACCCTTTGACTTTTGAAAACAAGTATTTCTCCAAGTGTCTTGTCTCTTCTCTTCTCTTCTCTTCTCTTCTCTTCTCTTCTCTTCTCTTCTCTTCTCTTCTCTTCTCTTCTCTTCTCTTCTCTTCTCTCCCTCCCTCCCTCCCTCCCTCCCTCCCTCTCTCTCTCTCTCTCTCTCTCTCTCTCTCTCTCTCTCACACACACACACACACACACACACACACACACATTTCACACTGGCAACTTGCTCTTGCCTTCCCTTCTCTGCCTCAACACAAAGAACTGCTACACCCTGCATTGGAATGGATTCTGTGCACACATCTGTGGTTTGATTTTGTTTAATTGAAACTCATTCTTTTGGTATGTACATTCTTCTGTCACTCCACTGAACTAGACAGTTTGATAACACAAAGTAATCCTCAAACAGAGACAGTAGCAAGAGCCAATCTGGGCCGGTCATTGGGATCGGAGGTTTTCACTCTCAAGCTTTTGTATTCGTGCTGGAACCCATCCTCAGGGGACTTCTCTCTAGCCTCTCTCTAGCTAAAGAGAAGTTCCTTGACTATGAGCTCCCTAGGTGGCTCAGTGGCTAAGACGCTGAGCTTGTCGATCAGAAAGGTCAGCGGTTCAAATCGCTAGTATAGATCTGTGTGAGCAGGGGGTGTTGGACTAGATGACCTCCAAGGTCCCTTCCAACTCTGTTACTGTTACAAGTCCAAAAGCTTAGAAGACAATACTTCTGGTCCCAATGACTGACCCAGATTGGCTCTTGCTACTGCAGCATTATTCTGGGACAAATATATTTGCCTTCATTCGTGACAGTAGGGAGAACTGGACTGAAGTCATTCCTTCTGAGGAAAGGAGTGAAAAAAAATTGAATGTCACCACTGATCTGGTTGGGTAGTAGGATTAACTTTAGTCGTGAATTTTCCTAATTGTTTTATAGCTGTGAATCAACCCGCTGATTTTTTTAAAAAAAAATCTTCCTCTACCATCTAGATCCTAACTCGGGCCGGAACCACAATGTGATCAATGTCATCATCCCTGAAAGCCGGGCTCATTTCTTCCACCAGCTGGGTTATGTCCTGGCCACTCTCTTGCTCTTCATCTTGCTCTTGATCCTTGCCGTTCTCGTGACTCGCCAGCACCGCAGGAGAGGTGAGCTCAGGCATCTGTCACTCCTTCACTTGCCTCCTCATTTTATAGAATTAGGATTAGGATTTATTGGATTTATATACCGCCCTACTCCCGAAGGACTCAGGGCGGTGTACAGCCAACAATAAAAATACATACGTACAAAATTTAAAAACCAAGCACCCCATTTTCTCCTGGGAAGATAGAACTG
This sequence comes from Masticophis lateralis, assembly GCA_030761175.1. NCBI lineage: Eukaryota > Metazoa > Chordata > Lepidosauria > Squamata > Colubridae > Masticophis > Masticophis lateralis. The sequence continues at coordinate 4,157,271 of JAUDYJ010000016.1, forward strand.
GGGTTATCACATAATTTTTCCTCTACTTTTAAGCTGCGGAATGCCATTTCCCACTGCTAGGGCTTAAGTGAGCTTGTGAATTCATCCAGATGCTATGTGGAAAAAACTGGGTTTGAAGGAATTTAAGACAGGAAACACCAGAGGGTGGAGCTGGCGTCGCGACAGCACGAAGGAAAATTCTAGGGCCCTAGGATCACCATCGATATCTCCACAACTGGACAGTCCTTTTTGGACCTCACAGTCCCGTTGAGACTATGATAGTGGAGGGCACATCCTGTCGATCTCAGGGATACCGCAAAGTTCCTGGTTGATCCAGGAGAAGCCCTTTTTCCGGTGGTGGGGTGGCAGCCATTGTAGCTGCTGAAGTTGAGACAGATCCGGAACGGAAGAAGATCGGAAGGCAGTGTGTCAATTCGCTTTCGTGACCACTTCACAGTGAAATAAATCAGATATGAAATAAACAGTTGCAAATGGCCATCCAAAAGGTGCTTTTTTTTTTTTCAAAAGGCAACTGGGCTTTGTTTTTCCTTAGACATTTTGCTTCCCATGCTTCTTCAGAACGGAAGAAGCTTCTTGGATGAGAAGCGAAACGTCTTCAAGGAAAAACAAAGGAAGTCCAGTTGCTTATTGAAAAAGCATCTTTGGGACAACCATGACCTGGATGAGTAAGAATCTCCACAGACAGTTGCAAATGGGTTTATTTTCAGGAATATATTTTGATCAGCTCTCATTTGGAAGTAGGGTGGGTGAGTTTCTCTTTTTTTAAAAAGACTGGTGACTATCCCTATGTGGCTAACATTTTATTTTCCCAGGATCCTCCGAAGCAACATTGTTCAGCACTGGTTGATAAAAAAAATAACAACATAGTGTTTTTCATTGAGGAGAGTACCCTTTTCTCCCCAAAGACCACAATGGCTGACAATGCTGGGAAGACAAAATGGCAGCTGCCAAGAGACAATTGCCAAAAAATGAGGCAAAATGAGACAAAAAGCATCTTCTGTTGCCACAAGCAGTGGCAAGAGAAAAAAAATTCAAATACCCATTTCACTAGGGCCTAATTTGGATATGAATGTATATCCTTCAATGAAGCTCCATATCGTCTCAACTCTAATGTGTTTATTTCCATTTTAAAAAATCCCGTGTGTGACTTCACTAGGCTGTTCTTATTTATCTGTGCTGGCAAGTATCTCCCTGGATATGTGTTCATATCTGTTCTTTACTCTTATTTTTAGGTTTTCAGTACAATGTGAAAAAATATGATGAGTAAGTAGACGCATATTCCTTGTGCTCAAAGATATAATGTGATCCTAGAAAACTCTTCTCAAAATAGCTATAATTAAATCTGAGAATCTTCTGCATTCTAGTAGCCATTCAATTCTGGGATGCTCCTCAGATACCTCTTGCTATTAATTGCATAAAATGTCCACACTCTTCTGTCTTTTGTATCTACAAATTGATAGAAGCAGTAATTGGAAACATATCTGAGAAAGATGGGTTGCTGATACGCTATGCTGATAGTAATACTGCAACAATAAAAACAAACACAAATATAATTTTGTCTTTGTATTTCCAGGAAAGAACTGAGTCTCAGGGAGGTTCCATTTGAGGCAACAAATTTGTCAAACTACAAAAGTGAAGATTTTAAATTGGGTAAGTCTTGGAGGGTGGAGGGTTTGAGGAGGGGGTGCTTTCACATGTTCCATTGCCACATACTGACCTTACACCATGCAGCAGTTTTTGTTTGGTTTGTCATTAGCATGGTGTGTGAGCAAACCATTGGACTGTGCAAATCCTACAGTACATCACCAGCTCCTCAACAAATTCTGGTTAAAAAAGCCAAAAGGTCCACTCCATATGTGAATTCACTCCAAGTCTGTCTTCACCCTGAAGCACTGGCTTCTTCAGTCTCTATTCTCATCAGTGTGCATGATTGCCTAACTTTAACTTGAAGATTTAAGATCTAAAAGAAAATCCCACTTCCTTCCACCTCCCTCATCCCCGGCATCCTGCTCCCTCCCTCCCCATCTGTTAACTGCATCTTCACTTGCATTGTTATTCTATTTTTATGGTTTTTTGGAAGAGTAATAGGAAAGAAAGAGAGAAAGATAGATAGATAAATAGATAGGTAGTCTCCTTTTTCTAAATCATGTTTTTCTTTAACCAATTTCCCTCCTTACAATTACAATTAACCAATTTCCCTCCTTGCAGATTACAAAAACAATATCCTGAAGGACAAAGCTGAACAAAATAGGATTCTCCCTGCCAAGAATATTGACTTAGATAAAGGTGAGTGGGCAGCAAGAATAGACAGTGATTCTCTCCCCTACCCACGCCCCCCCCCCCCCCCATTAAATGTCCCATTGTTTCACTTCTGAGAAAATGTGTGTCACCCTCTTTGTTAGCAAAGAGAGGGATATCTGGAAACTGCTTGGTGAAACTCATCTTTGCAGAGTTGGTCCTTCCCCACAGTCTTTCATTAGCTCACCACAACTGACTGCCAAGGGGTTTATTACAAAGCCCTTCGCTGCGGGTGAGTCATTCTTTCCCTCCAGGAAAGGCCAATGGGATAAGGCTCCAATGTGCCAACATTATCATTGGGGGACCAGAGCTCTGCCTTCTTTGCTCCAGGCCGGAGACCTCTTTCTGCTACTTGACAATCTCTTGCCATGCCAGACCTCACACCCTAATTTTCGAACGTAGATTGCATTCTAAACAAATCCACGCTTCGGCTTTTAAAAAGGGTCTCTGTTCCAGGCAAACAGTTCTTCAGAGCAGGATTCCAATTCCTGAACGAGCCTGGGCAGTGATAAAGAATGATGGGATTGAAATCTGGTATATTAATAGCCAGATATCATCTGTTCCTCTTCTTAAGAGACTGTATAGTAATTCACTGCATGTTTCACCGCCACTTCAAGTCCTTTCACTTGAGAATGCTTGAAAAGCCTCTCCCCCATATCTGGTGCAGTGGATTACAGGCCCTTTGTCCAGCAAGTGATTTAATCCAGTGTGTTGGGAAAAGCCATTTTGAATGAATGCAGCAGGCCTCATAACCTGGAACCACTTTTCCCTAAGTACTTAACATCTGACATGATCTGGCCAGCAAACTGGGTGTCCTTTCATGGCTTTTAATTAGGTCTTGTGAACCTCCATCCAGTCAGGGTTTTAAATTAAAAATAACATAATATTAGATTCTACACAATGCTTTGCCTGTCGTTTTTCAAAAAGGAGTCAGAGAACGTAGCGAATTAATAGCACCTAAACATATGGAATTGTGGCTGAAAATTCTGCCTTGCCTAAAGTTTAACCCACCACTAATTCTAGATTTCTTCTATTTTTTTTTCAGAATTCAGGAAAGAAAATTATAAATGAAAACAACAACTCAAAGCTACTGGCTGGACCAGAAGCTCCCTTAAGAATTTAAAAGTACAAGAGAACTTTGTTTTCCTTTTTTAAAAAAAAAGTCATCCTTCCAGTTACCAAGAAGTTTCTGTAGACCTTTTTTCCCCAACCTTCGGCCTATGAAAGCATACAAGACACGTAAGCTGTAAATCCTATGCACGCTCATTTCATACGGTTTACTACCAAGTAAACAAGTATAGGGCTGCCCTGTAAAACTTCCTTTTTATTATCTTATAATATATAATGATTTTTTAAGGGAGGGTGCAGGTCAGCTTCTTCGTTCTTTTATCTTGTGAGATTGCTTATACTTCCCCCCCCCCCCAAGGATTTCATCCCTTTAAATAGTTTTGTTTCAATTGTATTAATGATTTGAGATTTTTTTTAATTGCTTAAAAATAATAAGCTGAAAAATTAGATGCTTGGCTTGCTGTTAAACACAGAACAAAGAACATATTCTTTTTCCTGGCACCAACATTTAAAATATGGGGTTATATGGAAAGCGAGAAAGAAGGGACCTTTCTCCACTACTGAGTTAATGTGCTATCCATGTCTCCTTGAATCAGGAGAAAACAATATTTTCCTGATTGGCAAGTTTTCTCCAGTTTTTCTTGCTCTGTTCTTAAGTCGTCGCCTTCCAAGATAATGAGTAACAAAACCTAACAGATTTTTATACTCTGCGAGGCTGCCATTTGAGGATGACAAAAATAAGGAGGAAAGAACGACATTAAAAGTCTTATGATGAAGGACAGCCTAGCCCGTTGCTTGGGGCTGAGATGAAGGCAGCTCTGAGAGACAAGGAGGAAACTGCCATTATCAAGGAATCATTATGTCATGATAAAAACATACGCGATGAAAAGCCCGAAAAGAAAAGAGACTGACAAATCACAACATGGAGCAGGTTCTTAAGTTGTGGGGACATGTCGACGTTTGTATCCTGCAGAACTCTTCATCGGAAGCCTGCCTCAGTATATTTTTCATCAAAAGGTTTGAGTCAGGAGTTCAAACCCAATGGGTCTTCTTTTGGTAGTAGAGTCTGCTTAAGAGGTATATCTGGGCCAATCCCTGGAGTCTGAACCAACCATAAAATGACTTAGAATGAACTTGCCAGTCTGGGATTGTTGACATAACAAGAATGTCCATCCACTGTTGGATCTCAAGTTTCTGTCTATGCTATCTTCTTCAAGCCTTCGTTGGTTTGAATCCCCTGTTAACAATATGACCCTGCCCTTCCCAATATTTGACTTCGGAAGCAACAGGGATTTGAAAAGGAGCTAGAATTCTTGTATGGAAGTCTTGGAAACCCACTGCTGGTTCTGTTCCTCCCAGTTTCCTCTGGCCTCATGCGATTATGACAGATACATCTCCTGCTGCATAAAGGAGACAAAATGTAGGGTCCCGTGCAGGGGTGGGCTTCAAAATTGTTAGGAAGGGGTTCTCTGCCCGGTTGCTGGGTGGGCGTGGCCATGGTGGGCGTGACCTAGTTGGCCTCTTGCACCACGACGGGGTGGGGGGCATTTTTGCCCTCCCCGAGCTCCAGAGGCTTTCCTTGAGCCTCCGGGAGGGCAAAAACAGCCTCCCCAGGCTCCGGAGGCCCTCTGGGCCCTTCCCAAACTTCCGGTAGGCCCGTTTTTTGCCCTCCCTGAGCCTCCGCATGCGCTGCATTCAAAATGGGCTGCGTGGGGACTCCTGGGAGGGGAGGAGTGGGTTCTCCGAACTGCACAGAATCTTAGCTAGAGGTTCTCCCGAACCCCCAGCAGCCCATCCCTGGTCCCGTGGTTGGTTGTGATCCTTGGACATTGCAAGACATGAAATGGCCAGCTGTATATACTGCCTGAGTGCAAGAACCCATAAGATCTCCCAGGATGTGGAGGGGGTCTTTCAACAGAAGGAGAATGCCTTGATTCTAGATTTCCATCACTTAGCTGGAGAACGTAACAACTGACCTCCGGTCCGATGTACGTAACAACTCAAGATTCCTCAGTCTTCATAGGTATTCGTAGTGGTGAAAACATATTCATTTCCCTGTATTTAACCTCTACTGAACTGAAGGAAAGGACACAACTTTTTGAGTGAGTTGAGTTTGAGCTGCTCAGAGTAAACAGGGTGCAGAAAACCCGTTAAACAGGCTATTAGCAAAAAAAAAAAAAAAAAAAAAAAGGAGGGGGCAGAGGGAACTGTCTTTGATCAATATGTATGCCTGGAATATTTTCCCTTAAAATCACGATGATCTTTTGCAGTTAGGCATGGTGAGAAGAACTCTTTAAAGAGGTATTGCTAACAAGGACTACCTGATCTGGCTAATAAAACGCTAAACAAACTCACTGATGTTTGGATTAGAGATTTTATTTTTATTTTTTTTTATTTTTTGCTTTTGCGTTGCTGGGAATTTAGCCGAGGCGAGAGGCTTTGTGTGTATCTTGCGCTTGTTATGGCTTGTTTCAAGCATCTCCTGCCGTCCAAAATTTGGAATGGGGTCACTTGGCCATCCGATCTCTCTGCCACGTTAATATTTTTCTTTTAACTCAGCCTGGCTTCAATACTGCTTGAAGGAGAAAGGGGTGGGAGGGGGGAAAAAAGAAAGAAAAGGATTGCTGTTATTTCTACATGAAATTTAGAGACTTCTTTTAAAAAGTGGTAACTATTTCTCTTCTGATACATTTTGTGTTCTTCCACTGATTTTCTGCCAAGTATAATCACTTAGTAACTTTTTCTAGGTGGCAGAGCAGAATTCTGGACAGCATTTTCACAGGCATCAGTACTGTCTATGTCAACAGAGAAATGACTCTGACAACACAAATTGAGATTTTGTCATAATCTCCAACAAAGTGTTACAGTGCATATTTAATCAGTATTATGCTGATTAACTCCTTTTCCCAGATTCAACGAGGTAGTTTTCAGAAGATTCCAGATTAACAAAATGAAGATGGTTATGTTGATCTATCCTACAGAATTGTTGTTTCAGTGATTCGACAGAATGTTTAACAGTCCAGAAAGTTTTGTTTTCATTAAGAATCGGCTCATAAAATAGAGTTTTTTGAATGCTCCGAGGAAAAGCTGTAAAAAATATGTCCATAGGAAAATCAATTAGCTGCTTGAGATTAAAATTTGTCAGCCTTCAAAATACCAGCTTTATATAGAGCCATTTCTCTAGCAAACCTATGGAATTCTTGTTTGCAAAAAAATGTATTGGATATATATGTGATATGCTAACTCCAAGGTAAAAATGACCCATTATATCTGCCAACTTTTTATATTTGTTTTTGTTTTATTTTGTTTTGTTTTACACCTGGAGAACATTTTATTGTTACACCGTAGAGGGAAGACTTCCACATTTTTGCATGCTTACTTTAAACCAAACTCAAGTAACAATGAACAAATAAAATACTACATTTATCAAAGTGGGGATGCGATTTTGGAAATGGAAAGAAATTGGATAGAAAGAAATTCTATCCTGCCATATATTTTAAGGAAATGTGGTATTCTCCGACTTGCACATTCAACTATTTAGAAGGAATAATGTTTAAAGTAGGGGGAAGGAAGGAAGGAAGGAAGGAAGACTTTTGGACATAAAAAGAGGACAGCTTTATTTTATTTCATCCTTCAGGAACTCTGAAATCTATATTTCCTTATTGTGCATTTGCAGCCAAGAGAACATTCTCTCGTGACATTGTTGGTTGAGAGTTGCCGTGGGAACAAAACCTGAGCATTGCAGCCTGTTCCAGAGCAGATACCAGCACTTTTGGAAGGCCTCGCTTGCCTTGATCGTCCAGCATTGAGGGGGCGAAATGCCAAGTTTGACTTCATAAACTGTTCGGGAAAAAATACCCATGAAATGGCCTTGGAAAGTTCATTTTGGGGGGCGGGTATTGAATAGCTTCTTTATCTTCCTCTTCTGACTCAGTTTGAGTCTGGGGTCAAAACCAGCAAAGGGCAAGACTCTTTGGAAGCCCTTGTGATGTGAAAGGGGACAGCATTTGTAGCAACAATTGGCAAGCGAGACAGTTCCCCATTGGTTGAAAGAGCCATAAATACTCCCGTGAACATAGTGAATCAACACCTGGCAGGAACACAGCCTTCTCGGTGGTGGCATCTCTGTTCTGCAATGGTCTCCCCAGAGGTGATGGTGGTTATATTGTGATCATCATGAGGAAAGTGGCTGCCTTTCTTTCAAACCTTTTGCATTTTCAGCAAAGAAAATTTCAACTGGCCCCATCTCCCGGTAAAGGTAAAAGTAAAAAGGTTCCCCTCGCACATATGTGCTAGTCATTCCCGACTCTAGGAGACGGTGCTCATCTCTGTTTCAAAGCCGAAGAGCCAGCGCTGTCCAAAGACGTCTCCATGGTCATGTGGCCGGCATGACTCAACGCCAAAGGCGCACGGAACGCTGTTCCCTTCCCACCAAAGGAGGTCCCTATTTTTCTACTTGCATGTTTTACCTGCTTTCAAACTTCTAGGTTGGCCGAAGCTGGGACAAGCCACGGGAACTCACCCCGTTACGCGGCACTAGGGATTCGAACCGCTGAACTGCTGATCTTTTGATTGACAAGCTCAGCATCTTAGCCACTGAGCCACTGCGTCCCTTATATATCCCTGTACTTAAGTCATTTAAAGCATTCTGTAATTTGAATTTTTTTTCCCCAGCTAAGGGGAGAGTATTTGTGCTTTGAGTTTTTTCAGATAGTTTCAGATTGATTACATTATGATATTTTTGTTTCTGCATTATAAGACATCCAGAGAACTTGTCTCGATAGGCAACGATATACCTAAAGTAATTTTTTTTTTAAAAAAATCACAATATATGAGACTGACAGCTAGAAATTGGACAGCACCGTAAACGTCATTTAATAAGTAATCTTACTTCATTGCTAGCCTTATCTCCTTTCTCATACCACTGGTTTCAGGGAGGTAACAAAATCAAGTCTCTTTTGACTTGCTCCCTGCAATTTCATACACGCGTTTTGTGTAATTTTCTTTATGCTATCTGTTGTACTAGAGAACTAGTTTGGTTCTATGGGATTGCTTCCCCCTAGTGGCCATTTCTCATACTACCAGCTTTCCGAACCGGATTAAAACTGAAGGCAGCTCCAGTTTTCAAAGATCAGAAAAGAGGCATCCTGGTTTCTGCACAGCAGCGCTTGGCTTCAAACCACACATTAAACCAGAGGCTTTTAGTGCCATGTGTGAATCCAGCTGTGGTGAGGCTAAGTGCCAGGTGTTTTTTTTCCCGTTGTGACTGATAGGAAAACAAAATAGACGTAGGGCCCTTGGTGCTCAGAGTGGTTTTCTTACAGATGTTTCATGACCCAATTAGGTAACATCATCAGTGTCGGGAGGGAGTAGGGTTTGCTCTTGGGAAACCTTTGTGGATATGTGGAAATTTCTGGGAATTAAATGAGCTCCTGGAGGCCAAAGGCTCTCTCCGGTTTTACCCGAAAGGGAAATGTGCTTTGGGATTTTTTTATCCCAACATCTGGTTAAACCCACTGGGGGAAAAAGATTGCAGACCAGATTAGCAGTGGCCCCTTTGTGTCCAGGCAGCCCCTCCGGAATCCAAGAGGCATCCAGGATGGAAAGGAAACTTCGTGCTTAAGATCTCTTCCTGGTGTTTGTTTGAAGATCTGAATATATTCGATTCGAATAGAATAGAATAGAATAGAATAGAATAGAATAGAATAGAATAGAATAGAATAGAATAGAATAGAATAGAATAGAATAGAATAGAATAGCTTTATTGGCCAAGTGTGATTGGATGCCCAAGGAATTTGTCTTTGGTTTATATGCTCTCAGTGTCCATAAGGAGAAGAAAATACATTCTTCAAGAATAAAAAGATACAACACTTAGGGATAGTCTTTTAGTAATTCTTTTAATAATTTTTAGATTTTGTATGGGTATATTTTTTATTCTTGGCTGTTCACTGCCCTGAGTCCAGCAGGAGAAGGCCGGTATATAAATAAAATAAAATAAATAAATAAATAGTCAAGGTTATTAATAAGCTATCAAATCGTACTAGGAAGCAAATAAAAACAATATAAATCGAAAGATACAAGCGACATGGATATAATAATAAGACCCATGTATTAGATACGGAGTTAGTTCGCCTCCCACCGCTCCCGTCCTCCCCCCCCCCCATCCCGCTGCTTGGGAACAATGGGATTTGTAGTCCACCGCATCCACAGTGGGCTTCTCGGCCCTGCTTGTCTTTGTAGGTCTCTTCCACCCCCACCCCCCAAAAAAGCACCTTTCCCGGGAACTCCCATCCCAACTAAGGGAAAAGGGGGTGTAGGCAGCACCTGATCTCCGAGGAGCGATTCCATTGGGTGGCTGTGCAAAGGGGGAGGAGGAGGATGCGGGCTGCTCTTCCCCGCTTCTTAAAGCGCCCCCCTCCCTGAATCGCCTGAATCGAAAAGGGGGAGGGGAGAGAGACCCCTCTCATCTCACCTCGCCTGTCCCTTTGATTCGAGATTCCGCGCGTGCGTAATAGCGCGGTGCCTTTTTTTTCCCCCAGAGGAGACGGGTGTTGGTTTTTTGGGGGGAGTGGGAGGGAGGGGGGAGTTGTATGTGTGCACGTTCGTTCGCTTGCAAAAAAAACAAAAAAAAAACCTTTAATAAAACCGGGTCCCTTTAAAACTGGGTGGGCGGAGAAGGAGACTGTCAAGGGCTTTGGAAGGAGAGCGTTCAAGCTTTGGCTCGCCCTACTCAGCTACAGGGGTTGCCTTTCTTTCCCCCCCACCCCCACCCCCACCCCACAAGCCCTAAAGCTCCCAATCCAAAGCTGCCTTGCTCATTTTTTTATTATTTATTTTTTTGCATTTGCAATATTTAATATTTGCAATATTGCTGCCCCCGCTGTAAAAGGCAGCAGGGGGAAATCAGAAGAAGAGAAATAAGCGGCTGTGGTTTGGTTTGGTTTGGTTTTTTTAAAGTCCACCTTCTCTCTCTCTCTCTCTCTCTCTCTCTCTCTCTCTGTTGCGCTCCCCCCCCCCCCCCCATCCTTCCTTCCTTCCCGAGTCTTTTGGGTACAATTTGAATGCGGCCGCCGCTGCCTTTCTAGAAAGGGGTAGAATGCTTTGCGGGGAAGCCTGGCCGAGCCCCGCTTCTCCTCCTTCAGCCGCTGGAGGGCGGTATGGAGCGCCCCAATCCTTCCGCGCAGGCATCGCTACTGTAGCAGTCAGGCATTTTCCCTTCCTGTTTGGAGACCAACCTTGCCTTGTTTAAAAAAAAAAAAAACCTAGAAGACTCCGAGGGACTGGCACCTTGAACTTGGCCTTGATTTATTTCCCCCGCCCCTCCTTTTCTCTCCCTTTTCCACCCCCTTTTCTCGAGCCTTTTCGCCCCATTCCGCTCCTCTCTTTACCAAACCTTCTCCACCTCCTTTTTCTCCTTCCCCTCTTTCCCCCTCTCCCCACCCCCCCTTTTCCTTCCATCCATCCACCCACCCACCTACCCTCCCTCCTGTCGTTCTTCCATGGCGGAGACAAAAATAATTTACCATATCGATGAAGAGGAGACCCCTTATTTGGTGAAATTGCCCGTTTCTCCGGAAAAAGTCACTTTGGCGGATTTTAAAAATGTCCTCAGTAACCGGCCGGTACATAGCTACAAATTTTTCTTCAAGTCGATGGACCAGGATTTTGGGTAAGTTGGATCTTGCCTTATTGTTTTTGTTTGGTTTTTTTTTTAATTATAAGGTCTTTCTTTTTCCTGAGGTTGATCAGCACTGTAAGTCTGTAACCGTCCTTGATTTTGCTGGCATTTGAGAACAGCTGGCATTCCCTTGCCAGCATGTTTCTTAACATTTTAGGGGTGGGGGCAAATCTGCTTGGTTTTATAGAGCTTCCTTGCCATGCACCTGTTTATGGGGAAGACCAAATTATATGCATGCTCTGAACTCGTGTGTAATTCTTCCCTGTCTTGGAAATTAAAAATAATCAGTACATCAAATGTCATATTTTACAGAAGAGAGTCTTTTTTGTGTGTGTCCTCTATCAAACAAGTCCCAGCTAAAATGGGATATGTGAAGGTCTGGGATCAGGTTTATGGTCCTCTTGTGTTCTACCTAAGCTGTCATTTGATGGTAGCTGGGTAGAAATGTTGATAAAACACGTGGAAAGAAAAATACCTTGTGCCACACTGGCAAAGGTGGGCATGTTCAGACGGCAAGGGCAGAAATATGAAATTTAAAGAGGTGGAGCTTAGATTTTTCTGAAGGAGGAGGCCCTGAACAGAAGCTGGGCATGTGTGACACTTTGGTGGCCTAGAATTATGAAAGTTTTGGCAGGCAATTCTGTGAGAGGTTGTGATGGGGAGGGGGTTGTCCCTTTATTCCACCTCCTGCCAAAGCAGCCTGAAGTTTAGCTTTCCAAATGCCAGGTAGGCAAGCAGCGGGCAGGACTGGCTTTTCTGCTGCCACTTGCTGTTTCTGAGTTGCCAGTTAGGCCTATTTGAGTGATTGATTTGCTCTTGCTATAAAGAAAGACTTGACACTGGGGAAATGTGTAGGTCCCGCTGATATATTTTTTCCTAGAGGTGTGGGGGGCAGAGAGAGAGAGAATAATACTGTGATACCGATTGATCGTGTTCCTTTTCTTTCTTGGGAAAAGCAAAACAATTGTGTTTCAGCTGGAGGTTGGTTTTGTCTTTCTGTCTGGGCGATGCCATCTAAGCAGGGACCAGAAATAAACTTAGGTGGCTAAAAAGAATTGGGAGTCTGTGTGGATTATATATCAATCATCCTCTTCCAAGGTGCAATGTTTCATCGTTGGGATGTTTTATATTAAGGAATGGTGCCTGTTTTGGCTTCCGTGGGTTTGGATACCTCTTAATAGATCTATATGGCGTTAACGGTGTAGGAGTGCTGTGCTTTAAAAGCGTTGGATTTTTATTTGTTGTGGGCCGAAGATGACAATAGCTGGAAGACGTCAGAGCAATTTCCCGGGTCTACACAGCGTTCTTGTTCTGGCCATTGAAAAGACACTGAGATTTCTATTGAATGATAATTGTGTGCTTCCAAAAGGCTTTTACGTAAGAGAGAGTCAGCCAGGCATGCAAAATTATAAATGAAACAAAAGTTGTTAAATGTAATCGTTATAAAAGGGAAAGGGAAAAAACTCCCAAGAAGGGTTGTGTCTCCTTAATAAAAGATGCAAAGTGGGGGGAGAAAGGCTGTGCCTTAATGTCATTTTGACATCAGCAACACCATGCCTGTAAATTACCAGTTGCAGAAGAACAATAGTGGGAAGAGAGTAGTGTCTCTGACACACACCCCTTGTCAGCACCCCAAAAGCATCTGGTTGGATGTAGTGAAAAACAGGAATTGCTGGACCATAGCCTGATCTTGTGATGGTCTCCTGGGATGGCTAGGAACAAAACTGAACACTTTCAGTTCCAAAAGTTTACTTTGAGTGTGGCCTGTTCTGAGATTTTGCTACTGTTTATTGTGTGGAAGAGAATGGCTAAGAGGCTTAGATCACCAAGGTGTAAATCAGGGGTCCCCAAACTTGGCAGCTTTAAGACGTGTGGACTTCAACTTCAAGCTATGCTCGTTTTTACCAATCTGAGTATCCGCAGGGCTGTTAATTGAACTTCATTAACAGCCGACAAGAATCCAAAGAATAATAATTCAATTCTGAGGAGCAGTATTTCAGGTAACCGTAATTTTACTGTGGTTGGCAGAATGCCTAGAAACAATTTGCAGGAAAACTGACAAGAGATAAACAAGAGCCGAATCAAACGTTTCTGAAATCAAGACGCGAAGGAATATGAACGAAGTTGTTCCCTGCAAATTGCATCAGTCATCGTCCTTCCTTAAATAGGCTAGGGGAGTGGCCAATTTGCCCCAAGTCTTACTCTCAAGGAGACCTCCTCCTGAGGAACCATTCCTGCCTTTTGGCAGCTCTGTGCACCCGTGCATCGAGAAGAGGCTCCTCCTCTTCCTCCTCTACAGTTATGGGAGCTTCTGAAGGTTCTGAAAGCCCTGGCTGAATCCCTGCCTCTGGCATCACATCTTCTCCATTGTCTGACTCGAGTGCCAGCTGCATAGGCTGCTGGCGCAGCACCACACCAGCCTCCTCGCTGTCGGAATCAGCTACTAACTGCACAGGCTGCTGACGGATCACAACAGCCGCCTAGTGCACATGTGTGCGCAGGGAAGATGATCTTCCGGTTTCCAGCATGCACATGCATACCGGCCAGCTAGTCTTCACATGCACATGCACGCCAGAAACTGAACAGCAGCTGCCTGGAGTGCATGCACATGCCGGAAACTGGAAGATCATCTGGGCACACGCATGCCACGTGTATGAAGACCACTTGGCTGGCGTGCCGTAACCTGGAAGAACAACAAGCAATGGCTAGTGTGTCCAGAGAGATGGTGCTGCGTGCCACAGGCTTGCCATCATGACAATATGGCAATGAAGATGCAGCAAAATGTCTCAGAGTAACAACAACCACAACAAAAGTCCAGTTGCCATGATTCAATTTTCAGACTACTCCTTAAATAAGGTTTTTCCCAACTGGATTTGATCTGAATTTATATCTTGGTGTAAGAAGTTAGCACCCACCCCTTTCCTAGAGGAATGAAATATTTTGGGAAATATTAAAAAGGCAGAATATTATGTTTCCCTGGATGAGAAATGGAGAAGCATGTTTTAAAGATGAAGCAGCTCCCATCTTCCTGCCCCCACCCTTTGTCAATGGGCCAGAGGAAGAAACTCAATCTTTGTCAATGGACCATCATCTGCAACACAATAGGACCCATCTAGGACAGAAACTCACCACATGGGAAGATTACATCAGCCAGCAGGGCTAGCTAGCTAAGACCCCCACCCCCTGGGAGTCTGATAACCAGTCAGGATACTCTTTCTGGACCTCAGGAAGTTCAAAGCCAGAGAGGGCATAAAACCCGGGGAGTCAAAAAGCGTCTCACCCCTTTTCTGTTCAGGAACTCAAGCCATGTGATCCTGTCCACCATTAAACCATCTTTCCAAGCAGTCTCCATGTTTCCAGTGTCTTTTTCCCCACTTGGAGCTGAACCCAGAAGGATATTTCTTCCTACATTGGCAAGCGCACAAATTATCTTTAGCTACGTATCTGCCCCAGGTGGTTTACGTACACTATAAATTCACACATGATAATCCTGGTTTGAATTTTCCCATTTTTTTTTAACATATAATATTTTCAGTGTTCTGAATTAGCATTCAGTCTACCTTAAAGAACTTTCAACACAAATTTATTTAATTGGCTTTTTTAAAATAATAATAATAATAATAATGGGTTAGACACAGTTATAAAGAAAATGTTTCCCGGTGGTTATTGACATTATTTGATGAAAGAGGAATTAGACATAGAAAATGGTTCCAGATGCAGGGGAATAAACAAAAAATAGCTGTTAGTTTATTTTTAGTTGTGAGTTCCCCAGAAGTAGCTGCTGTCTCCCTTTTCCAGTAAACTGGATGATATTCTAGGCAGTTTTAATGATTCTCTGTAGAGCATTTTTGTCCGCTACAGTGCTGCTCCCATAACATGCAAGATTTTTTTTTTTAATTTGATTTATATGCTGCCCTTCTCCGGAGATTCAGGGTGGCTTACAATGCGTTAAGCAATAGCCTTCATATTTTTGTATATTTATACAAAGTCAGCTTATTGCCCCCACAAACTGGGTCCTCGATTGACCTACCTTAGAAAGGATGGAAGGCTGAGTCAACCTTGAGCCTGGTGAGATTCGAACTTCCAGTAATTGCAGACAGCTGGTGTTAATCACAATGCTTTAGTCTGCTGAGCCACCAGGCCCTAATACCATAATGATGTATAAATTATGATTACAATATTGATTTAGCAATGAAATGTTAGAATGGTTTGGATGAAGATGAAGATAGAAAAAACTTATGGAAGATGGAGAAGATGCCTAGAAGATAACACCGAGATGTCACAGGGAAGGGAGCATTAAATTAATGTATTAAATGTTTGCTTGTCTTAAAAAATAAAATAAAAAATTACTAAAAAAAGTAATGAACTACGAGTTGAAATAGAAAGGTGCCTAATTGAAGTCCTTTAAGGTGGAGTCTCTTTTTTTTGGTTGTTGTTGTTGCCCCATGGCTTTTAAATGTTTTGATCTGTGTTGGCATTTAAATGATTTGTTTTAAAAAGAATCGTAACACCCAGTTCTTTTATTATGGTCATGAATCAGCGTTTGAAATGTAGTAATTGCTTGGTAATAAAATCTGTTGGATCTGTGGTACCTGGATCTATTTCTAGCTTTGAGGAACTTGGTGTCGTATAACACTTGCAAAGGTCAGAATCCAAGGAAGGAAAGATTGTGGAAAAGCACCAATGGATTTGTGTGTGTGTGTGTGTGTGTGTGTGCCCTATGATTCTGTAAACATGAGGTAGAATTCTGTACCTTTGTCTTCTTTTTTTTTAATCCTTGATTCCTCCCAAATCAATTCCAAGCCCTTCAGGTTATAGAAAGATGTACGCCCGCAGAGAGAAAATCAATGGAGCTTGAAGGCCAAATAGTATTTTCCATAAAATACTTGCTAGTAAGGAGTGCGCTGTGCCGTCAGTTTATACAGGTAGTCCTCGACTTACGACCACAAATTCACCCCCTCGGGCGAGTAGGTAGCGATGGTGGCGGGCAGTTCGGAGAACCGGTAGCAAAAATCCCTGCCCCCACCCCCCATGCCCAGCTGAGCTGTGCAATCATCAGAGCCTTTTGAAAGCATTTTTTACATGGTTTTACATGGTTTTACATGTAAAAAATGGTTTTAAAAATAATTTTTAAAAAAATTGGCCATACCCACCCAGTCACATTACCCCCCCACCAAGCCATGCCCACAGAACTGGTAGTAACAAATGTTAGATTTCACCCCTGGCCTTGACTATATGCACTTTTGTTGGCAGGGTGATGTCTCTTCTCTAAAACTACCCAATTGCTTGGCCATTGCTATTTCTTGCGTCAGTGGCTTCCTCTAGTTATGACATACCGTGCAAACAGATCCTTCCGTAAATGCTTTCCAGTTGAAAGTGATGCCTTGCACCATTACTTAAGGATGGAAAAGCACTTTACCAACTTTATAATCTGATTTATAAGCGAGTCTGTTGTTGAACTTTCACACGGGGGTCCCGGCTTTCCTTGTAAATGATAACAGGCAGATCTTACTCTTCCGGAAAATATTTCTCTTTAAGGTCCTCTCCCCATCCCACTGCAAGTGGTAATTAGATTAACTGGTACATCTTGAACTAAAAATCCAACCTCGTTTTCTTGGCACAGTTTCAGGGTGGCTGCACAGAGCTGTAATGTGGCAAATAGGGAGGGGTGAGTGGGGCCAGCCAGGAGTGGGATTTGGGGGTTCTCCGAACTGCACAGAATCTTAGCTAGAGGTTCTGCCGAACCCCTGAGAACCCCTGCGCTGAACCTTGCAGAGTCACTGCCTGGCTGGTGGATCCGCTGTGTAAATATCGGACATATTGTCATAAAAGCATATCCTTTTCCTGGTTCCTCTCAGAGCAACATGGCTCAAGAATTCCCTGGACGGCTGAATTGGTTCCTGTCCACAAAGGCTAAGGGGGAAACTCTGGTCAGGCATGGACTGGAGCTCAGCCAATCTCTAGATAGAATGCACCTATGATCAAGGATCCGTTTCCTCCGTTTTATATTTTGTCAGCTGAATATTTAATTAAGGCATCACAGAGCTGTGATTGGAGATAACAGAATAACAAGAGTTGGGAAGGGGACATTGGAGGTCTTCTACCCTCTGCTTAAGCAGGAAAGCCTATATACCATTTCAGACAAATGATTGTTCAATCATCTTTTTAAAAACTTCCACTGTTGGAGCACCCAAAACTTCTGGAGGCAAGCAGTTCCACTGATTAATTGTTCTAACTGTCAGGAAGTTTCTCCTTAATTCTAAGTTGTTTCTCTCCTTGATTAGTTTCCACCCATTGCTTCTTGTCCTGCCCTCAGGTGCTTTGGAGAATAGCTTGACTCCCTCTTCTTTGGGGCAGCCCCTGAGATATTGGATCACTGCCATCATGTCTCCCCTAGTCCTTCTTTTCATTGAACCAGACATACCCAGTTCCTGCAACCGTTCTTTGTGTGTTTTAGCCTCCAGTCCCCTAATCATTTTTGTTGCTCTTCTCTGCACTCTTTCTAGAGCCTTAAACATTTTTTTTTAATATCGTGACAATCAAAACTGGATGCAGAATTCCAAGTGTGCTCTTATCAATGCATTATGAAGTGGTGGACTCTGCTGCCTCCCTGTTCTGACATGTGACAGATTTTGTGAGCTGGGCTCCAATCCACTTTTGCTGTATCCTGAAAAGAAATTCCATGACTTAATCTCCCCTATCTACAGATAAAGGAAAAGGGAGTGGTGCGGTGGTCTCAGTGGTGAAATCCAATTTTTTTTACTACCGGTTCTGTGGGGGTGGCTTGGTGGGCATGGTGTGGTGTGACTTGGTGGGCGTGGCAGGGAAAGTATACTGCAAAATCTCCATTCCCACCCCACTCCAAGGGAAGGATACTGCAAAATCCCCATTCCTTCACCACTCCTGGAGTCCCACCCCACTCCAGGGGAAGGATACTGCAAAATCCCCATTCCTTCACCACTCCTGGGGGAAGGATAATGCAAAATCTCCATTCCCACCCCACTATGGGGCCAACCAGAGGTGGTATTTGCCAGTTCTCCGAACTACTCAAAATTTCTGCTACTGGTTCTCCAGAACCTGTCAGAACCTGCTGGATTTTACCCCTGGGTGGTCTAGAAGTGGAGGTCTCTCCTCACAATCAGAAGGCTGTGAGTTCGATCCTAGGTAGAGGCAGATATTTCTCTCTCTGGGCACACTGAGAATATATCTGTGGAACAAAACTCCACATTGGCGTCAGGAAGGGCATCCAGCCATTAAAACACTCCGCTAGCTCCATTCAGTTGGCCAGACTCCATCCCGCAAAGGATTATGGGGTCGTTAAGTGAAGATGATGATGATCTACAGATAAAGGAAAAGCATAGTGGACTTGCAGAGGGATGTACAATAAAAGGCTTAAAAGACCAGGAGGCCATTGAACCCACTCAGGGTAGAAGAGTAGAGTAGAGTAGAGTAGAGTAGAGTAGAGTAGAGTAGAGTAGAGTAGAGTAGAGTAGAGTAGAGTAGAGTAGAATAGAATAGAATAGAATAGAATAGAATAGAATAGAATAGAATAGAATAGAATAGAATAGAATTCTTTATTGGCCAAGTGTGATTGGACACACAAAGAATTTGTCTTTGATGCATAAGCTCTCAGTGTACATAAAAAGACAAGATACACTTGTCAAGAATCATAAGGTACAACACTTAATGATAGTCATAGGGTACAAATAAGCAATCAAATCATGTTAGGAAACAATCAATATAAATCGTAAGGATACCAGCAACAAGGTTACAGTCATACAGTCATAAGTGGGAGGAGATAGGTGATGGGAACGATGAGAAGATTAATAGTAATGCAGCCTTAGTGAATAGTTTGACAGTGTTGAGGGAATTATTTGTTAAGCAGAGTGATGGCGTTGGGGGAAAAAACTGTCCTTGTGTCTAGTTGTTCTGGTGTGCAGTGCTCTATAGTTGAGGGTAGGGATTGAAACAGTTTTGAGCAGGGTGTAGGAGAATTGGATCGGGGGTGGAATGGAGGATGCTCAAAAAGGGCACTTTCATCTGGCCGGCATCCTGGTTAGCACTGATACACAGTTGTAGGATATAGATGGGAGGTGTTCTTGGAACCGTTCCCCTTGGCAGGGTGTTTGCAAGCTACTCCAGGCCAACGGTTCTAAGTAAGCAGCTGAAGCAAGGAAGCCTTTCTCGACCCGTGCTGGGTGGGGCACGTTCTTTATTACACACAAACATTATGGAAAACACGGCAAGGGATGCCGGAGACCGTGACTGCTTCCTGCAATGTGGGTTTGGAGGAGAGGCCCCTTAGAAAAACAAACAAATGGCAGGACTTCCTGCGCTGCCCTTTCCAAAGGAAGTTATTTTCCCCCGGTTAAGGATTTTTATTTTTATTTTTTTTTAAGTATTTCTTTGCCAATATTGAAGGCTCTAAAGGGGGCCTCTGTCTCTATCCAGGAGCTGGATACTAAGTGAACATGGACCGTTAAGGAGATGCAGTGGAAAAACAGTTTGCCCCCTTTCTAAAAAAACAAAACAAAAGCTTGTCCCAGTTTCCCAAGTAATTCTGACAAGCACTCTCCAAAAAAACAGAATAGGGTGGGCCAGGCAGAGTGGATACTTAATGGGGCTGCCCTTACATAAGGAGGAGGAAGTGACTGAACTTAAAAACATCAGGGATCTGTGGCTGAACTATAGCCTACTGCACTCTGCAAACTAGGTAGTTAAGACCACCTAGCACAGCAGTCACCAACTGGTGATCCGTGGACCGCTGGTGGTCCGTGAGAAAACTTTGGTGGTCTGCAAAAAAATGATTTGCCTTTTTTATATTGCACTAAATCAAACTACGGCCCCTGGGCCGGATACGTGCAGTGAATGTTTGTGTTGCTGCAGAGAGTCTCCCCCTTCTGGGTCTTTTTGTGTGGGTCGGAGGGGGGCAGAAATTCTGACTTGGGGGTCTGCTTCAGCCACCTGGTGTGGGGCTTTGGGTGAAGGCTGGAGCGAAGCGCCGCTGATGAGGAAGAGCCGGAGAGCCTCGTTCCAGTGGGACTGCCTCATGGCCTGGAACTGGCTGACCATCTCAGCCCGCTGAGCCTCCAGGCACCGGTACCTGGCCTTGCATTCCTGCAGGTCTTCCCTCTGCTTGGAAAGCCTATGCTCCTAGTCCTCAGTGAGGTGCTTCTGCTGAGCCTCCTTCGCGGTCAGATCCAATTTGAAACTGTGCTGTTTTGCCAACTCTTTCTCCTGGTGGCTGCTTAGCTCCAACAACTGCTTCCTCTTGGGGCCGTAAGGAGCCTGGATGGGCAGGCGAGCAGGGGCTGGGAGGGGACGGGCGAGTAGAGGCAGGTGAGGTGCCCCTCAGTGTGAGTGACATTGAGTTGATCACACCCACCCAGTCACATGATCACCTAGCCACGCTCACCCAGCCAGTCATTAGGCAGATCACGGGATCGCGGGATTTTAAATTATGAATTTAGTAGTCCCTGAGGTCTGAAAGGTTGGTGACCCCTGATTTATTTTGAAGTGAATTTTTGCACTGACTATGAGAAGCCAAGTCTAAGGCTCAAAAGAGGTGCCTTTTGGCCGCTAGCCAAGGTGTGTCCTCACCACCCCCTCCCCTCTCCACTTGGGATATTTCTTACTTCACAAGTGATTTTTCCTCCTTTTACATGCCTCTCTCTTGCACCTTAACCCAGTGCTCATGGCTGGTGGGTCAGGAGAAATAATGAGATGCAGCCCAAACAGATTGAGCAAGCAACGTTGCTCAGTCTGTTTCCAGTCGGCATCTCTTGTTTCTGAACTTTGTGGGGCTTTGCCAAGAACGGCCTTTGGCAGGGGGCCAAAGAAGATAAAGGTTTGTGATAAGCCCGAAGGACTTTTTTCTGAAGGACTTGTTTTGGAATTAATTTGGACTAAGCTGGGAATGAAGTAATTCTCAGCTGTTATAATAAAATAGCTTTGTTTGGGACTAATTGTGTCTTGTAATGACTAAGTGAGCCTGGGTCCCAACAAGTGCTTACCACATTCAGCTCAGCTATGCTCTGCTTAAATCATGATTCCTTGAATAAACTACAGTTGGCGGGTTTATCCACCCTGCTGAGCCATTAACCATAATTAGACAGGTATCCAAAAACCTTGGTTAGCTTGGAAAAGCTCTGAATCCATTCACAGTTTTTATTTAGAAGCAGGGCTCGGCCCTGGGAAACGCAAAGAAATTCCAAGGAAGGGTGCCAGGATGTGAATTTTTAAGAAGGGGGGGGGGGAATGAATCGTTCAAAATTTCAAATTAAGATGGGAGGGAAGGGCTGTGAAGAGCAGCAGCAGGGGTGCAATTGGACGGTTGAGGCTGGCTGGGAGATTGGCAGAAGATTGCGAGGAAGGTGGGAGTGGGAGTGAGGTGGGAGCCCTAAAGTGTATTTTTATGCCTTCGGAAAACAACAGATGGATTTAACAGACGGATTTGGGTGGGGAAGGAGAAGAGATTCTGAAAAGTCAGAAAGGCGGTTCGAGAGGGATGGGCAGGGAGTGGTACCGTGAAAACTGGGGATTCCTATTGGAGATTTTTGGGTTTTGCGTCTGCATTGGGCTTTGCAAAGCGCGGTATTTTTCCTTGAGGTCATTTGGTTTCCCTTTGAGGGCACGATTGATTGGCAAGGCAGCAGCATCAAATACAGAAAACTCAGCAATCTGTGTTTAAATGCTGCTAGAAGAGAGTCCCTCCTTCTTTGGGACGGATTGATTCACTAGCGGACATTTCTTAATTTTTTTTTATGCTTTTCCCAGAACATTTTGCTAAAATCCACTTCCCTGTACTTTTATTAACCTAGTAGTTCTGGCCTGTCCTTTCAGGGGCAGAGAATCAGGCAGGACTGTTGTGGTTCACCAGCAGTCTGCAGAGCTGGCAGCGGAGTCAGACAGTGAGGAGGCTGGGGAGGACCATGGGTCAGTCCTGGAGGCTGGGGAAGGCCCAGATGAGGGCTCTGTGTTGGAGGCAGAGATGGAGCCAGGGCCATCTGGGAATGATGCGCGGACTCTGGAGCCCCCAGAGTTGGACAGCAGAGAGGCAGAGGAACAGGAGGAGCCTGTTCCTAGTGCATGCATGCGCAGAGCTGCCAGAAAGCAAGAGCAGCTAAAACAAAAGGGACAATTTGGGAGTAAGGGCAGGAGATGATCGGTCCCTCCCA
The DNA here is from genome assembly GCA_030761175.1 of Masticophis lateralis. Lineage (NCBI taxonomy): Eukaryota > Metazoa > Chordata > Lepidosauria > Squamata > Colubridae > Masticophis > Masticophis lateralis. The sequence goes on from JAUDYJ010000016.1 coordinate 4,179,492, forward strand.
TAAGGCTTAAAAGAGCAGCAAAGGCTCTTGGGCTCTTTGTAGGAAAGCAACGTTGCTACATCTGTTTCTAGTCGGCATCTCTTGTTTCTGAACTTTGTGGGGCTTTGCCAAGAAAGGCTTTTGACAGGGGGCCAAAGAAGATAAAGGTTTGTGATAAGCCTGAAGGACTTTTTTCTGAAGGACTTGTTTTGGAATTAATTTGGACTAAGCTGGGAATGAAGTAATTCTCAGCTGTTATAATAAAATAGCTTTGTTTGGGACTAATTGTGTCTTGTAATGACTAAGTGAGCCTGGGTCACAACAAGTGCTTACCACATTCAGCTCAGCTATGCTCTGCTTAAATCATGATTTCTTGAATAAATGACAGTTAGCGGGTTTATCCACCCTGCTGAGCCATTAACCATAATTAGATAGGTATCCAAAAACCTGCATTTTAAAAATATTTCTAGAAAACGTGTTTTGAGAACAATAAAACCTAAAAAAAGGCAAATTGAAAAGCAAAGACTTGAATCTCAGGTGCTTAAATCGGAACAGAACCAAACTGAATTTAATTTGGCGAACAAGTCCCTCTCAGCCTCCTTTTGATTGGTTTTTGATTTGTTACATGCATGGGATCTGATGGAGATCAATTTCTGTGCTACCGCTCAAAGCACCATCTTTTGAATGATTTCAAGACGGGGAGTGTTGTTCTATCAGCTTTTGCAACACTGGTCTGTATTTCCCTTTTTTTAAAAAAATTGCAGTGGATTTTTCCCCCCTCTGTCATTCCAGGAGCATGATTGAAAAGACATATTGGCTGACTTAATTCTTTCCTCCTCTCCCTTTTCTTCCTTCTTCCATTTCCTGTCTGTCTGCCTCTCCCGCTTAATAAAGTCACCTACCTGTCTTTGTGGGGTTCCTTCTGGCGAGATCTGTCAGAGCAAAAATGATCAAGAGGTTGCCTTCTTCCTACGACTGTACTTTTTGGATCAAGGCTCCTCGGAGAAATAGAATTTACCTTTCATCCCTTCTCCTTAAGTATGGAAAATGACTTCAGCCTGCTGACTTTGATAACATTATCTGGTATGTGCGAGTTGGACCTTTCTATTTTGTACTGGAAGGGAGTCTTTTGTTAGAATGATTGGTATTGTAGTAAAAATGCATTTTGCAGAGGTCTTTTTTCCCCCACTGCAAAAGTTCAGTTTTAGTTCATTATTGGGTTGCTTTAGAATTTTGGTTTCTTTTTTTAAAAAGAATATTAGCTGATAACCCAGTGTTGCCCAGGTATTTATGTATCCCAATCCTTACAGGCTTTTTAAAGTATACGTACAGTATGTACATTATAAAGTAAAATCATATACAAAATCACTATAAGTCTTTGGGCCCCACCCCCTGTCCATCCAGCTGCCTATGCCCACCGGTAACCACTATCTGGCACCTGGCAGCGTAACTGCCTAGGCCGACACCCATCTGGTGGCAACCATCATCCTCGCCATCCAGAATGGTCTAGTAGGTGGTGCGTGGCCACGCGGAAGGCCACCAGGACTGATCAGCTGTGCGGCGCGGCTACTATATTCACCCCAAGGGGTTTTAGGGGTATCTTACCCCCACAATATTTCTTTCCAGAGAGCAAGTCATCTGTGTACCAAGTTTGGTTGAAATTGCTCAAGGCATTCCAGAGTTATGCTGGAACATACACACACCGAGCCATTTTTATATATATAGATATGTATACTGCTTCTACTGTTGGGGAGAATCTGGGATTCGGGGAGCTTCATGGAGTTGAACTGCTTGCCCACTTCTCTTTTCCTTGAAAACTTCCTTTACTACTCACAGTTAATCGTAGTGAGGGGTAGGGGTGGAGGCCCAGAAGGTGTTACTTCCTGATACCTTCCCTTGGGTTGGAACAGAAACTTGGAAAACTATTTTTTGTTTGTTGCTTTAGGAAATGGGGGGGGGGAGATCCTGGAAAATGGGGAGGAGGCTTTAGATCCAAGTGTCCAAACTTAGCAACTTTAAGACTAGTGGACTTCAACTCTCAGAATTCCACCGCCACCCAATTCTGGGAGTTGAAGTCCACAGGTCTTAAAATTGCCAAAGGCCTGCTTGAAATAAAGCTTGGGCACAGAAAATAGGTACGTATTTGTATTGTGGGAAGACCTCATTAAAATGTAGCACTTAGCTACCTCTGGATGACCTGACAGTGCTAAGCAAGTTCATATTTATTTAAGAGTTAGAGTGGAGAATACTACAGAATACCACAATTAGAAGCTGGACTGGAATGTTGGAAAAACAAAGTTGGCAAAGTGCCTCCATGCCACTTTTTAATTACAACATGTAAACAACCACCATCTCTTCTCTTCCTCCTCCTGATTGATAAGGCCATCAAATCAAAGGCTCTTGGTCAGAGAGGGTTTTTTTCCCCATCATCTGTTCTGGGAATCTTTAAAATGGACAAGCTGAAAATTGAACCACTTCTGTGAACAAAGTCAGGGCTCCATTACAAAGTTCTGGCCCTCTGACTTGAATCACCCTGTAGAATCAGCGAAGTCAAGAGCAGGAAGTCAAGGTCCTAGGATTGAGAGTCTGATTAAGGTTTTGTCAGGGTTCCTTGCCAACGGAGCTATTTTGCAGGTTGTAGAGATCACTCCCCTCCAGCCGCTGTGGGTAACCCTGGGAGACAGCCTTGAGAAAAACATGTCTGGAATGTGATCCTGTCTTTGGCTGTTGTGTTGCTTCGCTGGTTTCCCATCCCACTTGCCTATGGCAATTCGAGAGCAGGCCAGGGATGCTTTGTGGGTTGACAGTTTTGTTTCTTGTTTAGAACCCATTCCTTGAGATTTCAGGGAACATAAGGATTTGCGTTTTCATTTAGCTTGGCTTTGTGTCTTCATTTACTTTGGCTTTCTTAAAAGACGTTAAGTACATCTGTTGGCCATAATAGCTGCCCAGCGCTAACTTCTGATTTTACCTCTTTAGATTCTAAATTTTGTTTGAAATTCTAGATGAGAGTCACTGTCCATTCAGTCACCACATTACCTTGAACCGAATCCTTGGCTGCTGTTTTACATCTGGCTTTGGCCCATCTATTTGAGAGGTCCAAGGGACATCCTAACACAGGAGTCTGCAACCTTAAACACTCAAAGAGCCATTTGGACTCATTTCCCACAGAAAAGAAAACACTGGGAGCCACAAAACCGTTCCCGTGCCTGACTATTTCTTGAGCAGCCACAAAACTAGCATATGTAGCTGAATCAAACCTTCTGTTTTCTCCTGAAACTTTTCTTTTCTTGGATTTATTCATGGCTGGCCTACTGGGGGTTGAAAAGCTCAATAAATCATGTGCCGGCGGGTGTCGCACATTGGCGGTTGTGATGCATATTTTGAGTGACAGGGAGCTACAGCAGAGGGGTGAAAGAGCCACATATGGCTCCAGAGCCGCAGATTGCCGACCCCTGTCCTAATGCTATAATGTACGCATTTCAGGACCTCGGAGAGTTCCAGGGGGAAATAGATGTTTTCCTTCATCACAATATGACTGACCTGGGTCTTGGATCCAGTCCTGAAGGTGATTATCAGAGTAATTGTACTCAATCTGGAAACAATGCAAGAATCATAGTATTGTGCTACGATGTTAATCCGTGCTTGCAGATTAAGAACTCTTGGCCGCATGCTATAAACCAAGTTCAGGGAGGAATGGCAAAATCTTTAGTTTGACTCCTCCGTTCTGAGCATCCTCTTCCTGCATAAGAGGTTCCTTTCTTCAGCGTGTGACTAGCAGAAGCTGGCTGTGTCAAATTATTAATTCAATGGTGAGCAGATAGAGAAAACTTTGTGAGAGCTTGCTCAACCTATGTCAAGCCCAGCCTCCTTCTGGAAATGTTCGTTTTGATGAGCAACTTGGACCCAGGACTTTCTTGTAGACTAATGTGTAACATTCACTAATTGTACTTTTGTTATGCAATGCAATGTTATGCAAAGGACTACTATAGGTTAAAGAATCATCAAGCAATGTTCCAATAACTAAGGGGCTGCCAGAAAGAAGAGGAGATCAATCTATTCTCCAAAAACACTTGAAGGTAGAACAAGAAGCAATGGATGGAAATTAATCAAGGAAAGAACCAAACTTTAGAATTAGAATTCTTTAGAATTCTTTCTATATTGGTCAAGTGTGATTGGACTCACAAGGAATTTGTCTTTGGTGCATCTGCTCTCAGTGTACATAAAAGAAAAGATAGTCAAGAATCATAAGGTACAACACTTAATGATAGTCATAGGGTACAAATAAGCAATTGAATCATATTTGGAGACAATCAGTATAAATCGTAAGGATACAGCAATCAGAGCAAACAGTCATGCAATCATAAGTGGGAGGAGATGGGTGATAGGAACGATGAGAAGATTAATAGTAATAGTAATGCAGACTTAGTGAATAGTTGACAGCGTTGAGGGAAATATTTATTTAGCAGAGTGATGGCGTTTGGGAAAAAAACTCTCCTTGTGTCTAGTTGTTCTGGTGTGCAGTGCTCTATAGCGTCGTTTTGAGGGTAGGAGTTGAAACAGTAGATGTCCAGGATGTGAGGGGTCTGTAAATATTTTCCCAGCCCTCTTTTTGATTCCTGCAGTATACAGATCCTTAATGGAAGGCAGGTTGGTAGTCATTGTAACCTGAAACTAAGAAGAAATTTCCTGACAATTAGAACAATTAATCAGTGGAACTGCCTGCCTCTAGAAGTTTTGGGTGCTCCGTAACTGGCGGTTTTCAAAAAGAGACTGTACAGGTATTTGTCTGAAATGGTCTGAAATGGTCTAAGGTCTCCTACTTGGAGTAGATTCTAGAAGGCCCCCGATTCCAATTCTGTTATTCTATAATTCTGTTATGATTTGTTTTATTTGTTATGATTTGTTTATTTTGACACTGTTTTTTTGGTTTTGCACAGTACACTGAGCACAAACCATAAAAACTAGAGATACCACACGCTTAAACTAAAGTCAAATTTACAATATTATCCTTTTGGTTTAGCGCAGTGTCCAAACCAGGTTTATTTATATATTGATTTAAACCCTGGGCTGTTGTTTAATGGACATACTTTGTATAAAACCGAAATGCTCAGGTTTTTCATCTGCATTTTAAAAATAGATGTATTAATAGCTGCCGTGAAGGTTTTCAAGAATAACGAGAAACACCAAATTAAATATTAAATTCCGTTAATTCCATCACTGGGTTGTGAAGGAGCTTCATGTGCAGAGCCGAGGTTTGAAAGTAAAACAATTTTTTTCCCCCCTGACTTTAATTATCTGTGTGTGCCTTTCAAAAAAAAAAAAAAAAGGAGTGGAAGATCATTTTTCTTCCCAGCCAGCCACATTTTGGATGAGGCTGCGAATATTACTTAACCCTAAGAGGAGAAACGTTGCCAACAATGCAAACTTTTCCCATCTGCTAAATATCATCTTGGCATAATCATCATTCCCTGGTTTTTGGTGGAATAAACCATCCACTCTGGGTCAGTTTTTCTGGAACGAATAAAAAATGCCTCTTTCGCTGTATAATTTGGCGTCATAAACAATCATCTGGGCTCAAGAAGCAATGGAGGTAAAGGCTAACCAATTATTTCCGGTGTGGTTTGTTCGCTTTGATTAAAAGTGCTGAAAGAAGGAATCTCTCTCGCCACATGCATTTTTATTGGCTTCAGACCCTTTGCTGTCTCCCAGGAACAGTTGCCTCCCGCTGCCAGTTCCTCCCCCTGCCCCATATTATGGCGATCATGGAAAGTGCTGGGGGGAAAAAAAAGAGGAATTGGATGAATCCTCAAATGGGCAGGGAGAAAAACATGGTAGAATTAAATTAGCTCCAAAGGACCGCATGGGCAAAGCCATAGAACATAGAATATCAGAGTCGGAAGGGACCTTGGAGGTCATCTGGTACAACCCGTGTTCAAGCAGGAGAAGCTATACCATTTGACTGTCCAATCTCTTCTTTAAAAACCTCCAGTAATGGAGCACCTACAAGCCTTCCCGCTGATGAGTTATTTTCGGTGTCAAGAAATTTCTCCTTAGTTCTATTTTTTCTCAGCAGTCCCAGAGTGATTCTTCTTCTAGCAGCTTTCTATATTTTCCAGCTTAGCCTTCCATCCTGGACTTTCCTGGTGGCATCTTTGTTGTTAGTTGCGAAGTTGTGTCCGACCCATCGTGACCCCATGGACAGCGTTCCTCCAGGCCTTCCTGTCCTCTACCATCCTCTGGAGTTCATTGAAGCTCCCGCCGACTGCTTCAGGGACTCCATCCAGCCACCTCGTTCTCTGCCGTCCCCTTCTTCTTTTGCCCTCTGTCGTTCCCAGCATTAGGTTCTTCTTCCTTCTCATTAGGTGGCCAAAGGATTTGAGTTTCATCTTCAGGATCTGGCCTTCTAAAGACCAATCAGGGTTGATCTCCTCTAGGACTGACCGGTTGGATGGCCTTGAAGTCCAAGGGACTCGCAGGAGTCTTCTCCAGCACCATCGTTCAAAGGCCTTAATTCTTTGGCGTTCAGCCTTCCTTACGGTCCAGCTTTCACAGCCATACATTGCAAATGGGAAAACAATCGCCTTGCCTACACATTCTTATGTTGGCAGGGTGATGTCTCTGCTTTTTAGTAAGCCTATATGGCATTTTATTTAAACCTAACAAGGTTTATGTTTCACAATCTGCCAAATCGGCTGAGTCCTGCCCCTTGATCCGAGTCCGCAAAGTTTAGAAACCTTGTTGGTTGGCAAATTAATGGAGAATTAAATGCTGTATGATCTGTTCACAGAAGGGAAGGGGACAAAAAGAGGCAGTGGTGTGTGCCAGGATGCCTCCTCATCACGTGTTGTGGGTCTCTTGAGTGGACCTAGCCCTGCAAACTCCACAGCATCGGCAAGATTGATTGTGTCAATCATACATATTTGAAGGAGGTTAGGGACGGGGGAGAGAAAGGGGCAAAGGGAAACAAACCCTCTATTAAAAGGGAATCGACTTGCAAGGTGCGTGTGCTTCTATCTCCTCCAGCTGTTGTTTTCGAGAAGAAAACTTTTATGAACAAAAACAGGCCAGTCGCAATCACAGGCAGGATTACGCAGAGGAAAAAATGTTTAATTGGAGGGAAGAAGGACGATTGTGTCTGTGGCAGCAGCCTGCCTGCCTGCCTGCCTGAGACATAATAGCTTTTTTTCCCAAGCTTGACAGGCTGACAATGAACAGGTCCTCAATGTGGCTTTAACGCCTGATTGTTTCTGACAGGCCTTGAGGGTCTGTAGCGATGGTAGTCAGGTTGCTTTGGCCCCAAGACAAAACGGTGCATTGCGCCTTCTGCACCGTTGCGTTCAAGTCGTGCAAAGATGGCTAGTCCAGACTCTTGGCCAGCATTTGGATGCCAGGGCAGCCAGGCCTGGCCAGTGTCCCTCACCCTCCACCTCCTAATGCATCCCTATCTAATTCTCCATGTGATGCACAGTCTGAGAGCACCCCACTGAGCACAGCCTGCAGTATTTACCCAGTTTTACAGGAAGTGAATGAAAATAGTGTATAGAGCCTCGGTGGTGCAGCGGACTAAAGTGCTGTTAAGTGCTAGCACTTAGCTGCCAGCTGCCTGCAATTAGCGCAAGTTCGAATCTCAGCAGGCTCAAGGTTGGCTCAGCCTTCCATCCTTCCGAGGTAGGTAAATTGAGGACACGGATTGTGGGGGCAATAAGGTGACTTTGTATAGAACAACACCGCTTGGGGGGGGGGCGAAAGCCCTAATAAGCAGGTATATGCAAAAAAGTATGCAGGCTATTGCTATAATGCATTGTAAGCCGCCCTGAGTCTACGGAGAAGGGCGGCATATAAATTGGACTAATAAATAAATAAAATCCCATTGGGGGGTGGGATTTTTGGGGGGCAATCTAGATTTTAGAGTGATCCTTTCAAATGTGAGCCCCTGTCCTCTGCCCGACACTCACAGCTCTGTTTTGTTGATGGGGTAAGAGATTTCATCCTCTTCGGGAGTAGGGCGGTATATAAATCAAATAAATCAAATAAATAAATAATAAATCAGTGGTGGGATTCAGCCAGTTCTGTCCGGTTTGGTAGCCCCGACTGCGGTCGGTCCTATCCACCCACCTGGATGTCATGCTGCCCTATTTAGCCACATTTTAGAGGCTGTGTGCATGCGCGGGAGAGGCGCGGGAGAGCGAAGAGCATGCACGGAAGGCTGAGCATGAGTGGATGGTGGGGCGCACCAGTGATGGAATTCAAATTTTTTTACTACTGGTCCTGTGGGCATGGCTTGGTGGGCGTGGTGGGGTGTGGCTTGGTGGGTGTGGCAGGGGAAGGATACTGCAAAATCTCCATTCCCACCCCATTCCAGGGGAAGGATATTGCAAAATCTCCATTCCCATCCTACTCTGGGGCCAGCCAGAGGTGGTATTTGCCAGTTCTTTGAACTATTCAAAATTTCCACTACCGGTTCTCCAGAACCTGCTGGATTTCACCCCTGCCGCATACTCACATTTGCGAACTGATAGGGAAGGTAAGTGAATACTCTTCATGCCTGGTGCAAAAGCCAATCCTTCCCGGTTGTTTCCAGCTTGTGCGTTTGGAGATGGAGTGCCCCTGGCTGTGGAAGTTCCGTCAGACGTTTTCTGTAAAGCTTCTTCACCAGTTGTGCGCTGAAACACTAACTAAATGTTGCTTGGAAGAGGGAGTAATTCTCTTCCAAACGGCCTGATCCAAAGAAATCTTCGTGAAGACCTTTCCACCCATTTTTGAAAGGATGCTGTTTAAGGGGGGGGAAAAAAAGAATGAACTTTGGGCTGGAGAATCTTTCTGCTTTTTGGTGAGAAATGGCTCACTCGCACCCTCTGAACTTAGGAACAGTTGAGAAAAGGCAAATATAAAAAACCGAGCACGCTATGTAAACAAAACGAGAACATTTTTCAATTCGGAAGGAGCGACTTCAATTCCCAGCATTCCAGAAAGCTAGGAAACATTTGCTAACTGTTCTGTGGCTGCGGTAAGGAGGCAGAGAGAGCAAGTCACAGAGACATGAATAAATTAAAAGAAGCCTCAGATTTTCAGGGAAGCAGTTTGACTGAATTTAGGATGACCAACGATGAAAAAAATCTGCCCCCTTACTAAGGTTTCATTAGCCAGTCCTCTCATATTTCGACCCCTGAATCCTGGCTGTTAACCCCTTGCCAGGGAAAATATTGTGCCTGACTTATGGGGCATATTTGAGGCACCTTATATCAGTGCATTTATTGGCTACGGAAAATCTCCCCCAATCGGGGGAATTGGAACTGGAAAAGGGCACATTTGGAGCAGTTACCTCGTGGCCAGAGAACGAAGAGAGAGCACTTTTTGGATCTGAAAGATGAAAAGGCTTGGCCTCCTATCTCAATACACTCTAGTAAATAACTTTTAGTTACAAGGATGTGCACAGACCACAAGAATAGGACAATTGAAGAGGCAAAGAACCGGGGAGCATCGTTCCTAAGAAAGTCGATGCAAATTGGATTTGCAGTCCCAAAATCTGCACAACAGGAAACATCGCCATAATTTAAAAAGCAGGCTTGTTGTTTCCTTCAATTGTTTCTTTCCACGGCCTCTCTTGATTTTCTTAGCAATCAGCATTTTACCGAGGGGTAAATAATTTGAAAGCTTATAGACCAGACCAACATCCTATTAATCAGAAAGACGGTCGGATGATAGGTTTGCAGTCGGGGTGCCTGGAACACGAGCTAAGATAATTGTATTGTTTAAGTCATGTAAGCCCTTCTTGTCCAATGTCTTTTTTTTGGGGGGGGGGGTGTGAGCATCCAATAAGCACTTTAAACCACTCATCCAGCAGGAAACAAAAGTAGATGAAATTGACCTGTCCGGAAAAGTGAGGAAGAGTGGTGAATCAAGAGGGATTTTAAACAAGTTTGGCCAGCACTTGAAAGCAATAGTATTAAATTAGTCTTGACCAGACCGTATTTGAATTATCCAAAGTAACATTTCATTGGCACTAACAGAGATAAAACTGGCAAGCCCTAGTTTCAAACTCTTCTCATTTCCAGCTTCATTTCCTCTCCATGCTTTTCAGCTTGTGAGTTATTTTAGGATGGTTGTAGCTACTGAGACAAACTCTTCAAGTTTAAAGGGAGCTAGCTAAGCCAGTCACTGCCAGATACGATGGATGTGATGGGGGACCCGGTGGAGTTTCTTCTCTCTCCAGTCGGAATTGTCATTAAGATGGATCATGTCAGGATCTGCTCCTGTGGTAGCTCTTAGTTTCTTCTCTCTTGTTCCCCCTTGATCCTTAGTGGCCTTGATTTTGCCTTGTGGGGGGGATACACAGAGAAAAGAAGGTACAGAGCTTTGCATGAATATGAAGAAAAAAATAGCTGCTCAAATGGAAAAAGGAAGAGGGGGGAGGGAGGGGAGAAAGAGAGGGAGAGAAGGGCTGGCTCCAAGTCACCTGGTGAATTTTGAGCCAAAGGAGGGACTAGAACTCACAGTCTCGTAGTATGTATCTTGGTATCTTAACTACAACACCATACAAGCTCTGAATATCACTGGTTTTCTTCCTAGGAAACCTACAAGCTACATATGGGGACAGGGAGGGAAGGAGGGAAGAAGGAAGGAAGGAAGAAAAGAAGGGGGGAGCGAGGGAGGAAGGAAGGAAGGAGAGAAGGAGGAGGGAGGAAGAAAGGAAGGAAGGAGATGGGGAGGATGGAAGGAAGGAGAGAAGGAGGAGGGAGGGAGGGAGAGGAGAGGAGAGAGAGAGAGATGTAAAACAGTTACAAACTTTGATTTTCCCCCTTTTTGTGTGTGTGGGGGACACTAAGTGGTAAAAATGTTTTTATTAATGTTTTTATTAATTACGAGCTGATTCAGAATTCAAAGAACAGTGTTGCTTGTTGATGGATATAATATAACTCCTTGCCAGAAACAGGCTAATGCCTGTACAGCAAATCTCAAATTTAAATGACCTTGGATTAGCAAATGTGGACATTCTGTTTATTAATGAATATCATTTCCTCTTATTACAGCAACCACAGGTGTTTTGTAACTTTTGTTAAAGGAATCAAAAGATTCTTGTGCCAGACTTTGGCAACCTGTGACGTAAAGTTTGGCACTTGGCTCTTTTTTTCCCTTTTTTTTTGGGTTATGTTTCAATACTCCCAATGAACTTTTTGGAGATGCTGATACAGGAAAGGAACAGAATGACAGTCCCACTGAGAGGATCAGGGACTGGGTTTTTTTTGACTGCCCTTTCTCTCTCTTTTCACTTTCCTGCTCCAACAGCTCCATTTTATGCCAAAACCCGACTTTACCACTGTTGAAAGAAATGTCCTTCTGGGTTCAGTTCCAAGTGGAGAAAAAGACACGGGAAATATGGTGACTGCTTGGAAAGATCGTTTTAATGGTAGACAGCAGGACCACATGGTTTGAGATCCCGAGCAAAAAAAGGCACATGGAGTGGAGAGAGAGAGAGATTTATACCCTCTGTTGCGATTTGAATTTGAGCTTCCATTCTGTTTGGTTGTCAGACTCCCATGGGATCATGCAGGGGTAACTTTGTAGGTTGTCTGTGTCCCAGGCTTGGTTGACTCTTGCTGGGTGATAATGTAATGAAAGGGCTTTGGGATTCCTCCTATGGCTCCGCCTGAAGGAGGTAGATCTTTGTTATGTAGAATAGACTGGCCCAGGGCTTAATGGTCCATTGACAAAGAGTTGGGTGGGGGATAAGTTTCTGCCTCCCTTTTTTGGGAAATATTCTCCCCTTTTAATATATCCTAACAATATTTCATTTTCCTACACCACTCTACCAATCCTGGCTTACTGGGCCACAGTGGTTTTTGGTGGCGTCTCAGTTGTATGAAATGCCCTTTGATAAACTGATCTTCTCTTTCCCACATTGCCAGAAAAGGGTTTTAGGCTTAGCTAATATAAAATCCTTAAGGTATCGCCTGGCCTCCGGGCGCAAAACCAATTTCGCTGCTGTTTATCTCACAGATTTGAATAATAATAACTGCTTTGGTAAGGTTGGTTGGGTTTTTTTTTTAGTTTGTTAATGGCATTACCTGCCTCAACAAGAAACCTGAAGGACAGCATTAAGAGAGCTCAGCCTGTTCCAAAATGTCTTTTTCCCAGCTCTTCCATAGAGGAAGAGGAGGAGGAGGAGGAGGAGGAGGAGGAGGAGGAGGAGGAGGAGGAGGAGGAGAAAAAAAAAGCTAATTGTTAAGGCTAGTGGCAAGTTTGAAAAAGGCAGTCCTTGCCAACTGCCAAGTATTTGTTTATTTAGAATGGAATAGAATTTTTTTTATTGGCCAAGTGTGATTGGACACACAAAGAAATTTGTCTTTGGTGCATCTGCTCTCGGTGTACATAAAAAAAAAGATAGTCAAGAATCATAAGGTACAACATTGAACGATAGTCATGGGGTACAAATAAGCAATCGAATCATACTAGGAAACAATCAATATAAATCGTAAGGATACCAGCAACAAAGTTACAGTCATGCAGTCATAAGTGGAAGGAGATGGGTGGGGAGAAACGATGAGCAGATTAATAGTAATGCAGACTTAGTAACTCGTTTGACAGTGTTGAGGGAATTATTTGTTTAGCAGAATGATGGCATTTGGGAAAAAACTGTCCTTGTGTCTAGTTGTTCTGGTGTGCAGTGCTCTATAGCGTCATTTTGAAGGTAGGAGTTGAAACAGTTTATGTCCGGGATGCGAGGGGTCTGTAGATATTTTCCCAGCCCTCTTTTTGCCTCGTGCAGGAGACAGGCCCTCCATGGAAGGCAGGTTGGTAGCCATTGTTTTTTCTGCAATTCTAATGATCCTCTGAAAGTCTGTGTCTGTCTTGTTGGGTTGCAGAACCAAACCAGACAGTTATGGAGGTGCAGATGACAGACTCAATAGTTCCTCTGTAGAACTGGATCAGCAGCTTCTTGGGCAGTTTGAGCTTCCTGAGTTGGCAATCTTCGGGAAGGTGGGAAAGCCAGCATCAAACCAAGATCCTTTCTCTCTCTGGATTTTCTCTTTCAACAGCAGTTTCAACCTCCTATCACCCATCTCCTCCCACTTATGACTGTATGACTGTAACTTGTTGCTTGTATCCTTATGATTTATATTGATTGTTTCCTAGTATGATTTCATTGCTTATTTGTACCTTATGACTATCATTAAGTGTTGTACCTTATGATTCTTGATGAATGTATTTTGTCTTTTTATCTATCTATAGCTATCTATCTATCTATCTATCTATCTATCTATCTATCTATCTATCTATCTATCTATCTATCTATCTATCTATCTCACTAACTCCTCTCCTGTTCCTGGAATCTCTCAGCACTTTTTGGGGTGGGGATAAAAATAAAAAAAAGAAGGAGAAGTAGGAGCTATTTTAAGAATTGGATGTTCTCTTGGCTTGCCTGTAATTGCTACTAAAAGAAAATGAAAGTGGAGCTGGCAGCCACAGGGGAGGCGTTTGCCCTAAGCCACTGACTTGTTAAATGGCAGAAATTTAATTGATGGCTGGTTGGAGTTTTTAAGCCTCTGAGTGTTATCCTCCTCTTTCCATCAACGGTGGGGAGGAGCGATGGTCTCTGGTAGGGGCCCTCAAACTTTTTAAACAGGGGACCAATTCACAGTCCCTCAGACTCTTGGGAGGCCGGACCGAGTGGGTGGACATGGCTGGACCGGGTAGGCGAGTGTGGCTTGGTTATGTGACTGGGTAGGCGTGGCCAATTTAGCAGTCCATTAAACAATACACACAAATTAAACTTTGTTATGCTCCTGGACCTCCAGTATACTCCAGTATAGTAAAACAGTGTTCGATCTTTATATATCTATATCTATATCTCTATCTCTATCTCTATCTCTATCTCTATCTCTATCTCTATCTCTATCTATCTATCTATCTATCTATCTATCTATCTATCTATCTATCTATCTACACACACACATACATACATACACACACACACACACACACACACCACTTTACATGTTAACTTTATTGTCTCACGGAAAGGTTTTTATTTTATATTTTCTTCTGCATTTGACAACACAAATGTCCACATTTGAGCAGATTTCAAAGAGATTGTCGCTTGTTTTGGCCATCCATGCTGGTTTTCTCAAGAGTTGCAATGTATCGATCGATTAGAATAGAGCCGGAAGGGACTTTGGAGGTCTTCTAGTCCAGCCTTCTGGACTCTCAAGCAGGAGACCCTATGCCATTTCAGACAGGTGGCTGCCCAGTCTTTTCTTAAAAGCCTCCAGTGTTGGGGGATCCACAATTTCTGGTGGCAAGCTGTTCCACTGCTTAATTGTCCTCGCTATTAGGCAGTTCCTCCTTAATTCCAGGTTGCTTCTCTCCAAGATTGGTTTCCATCCATTGTTTCTTGTCTTGTATCTGTGTTAATTAGGAAGAGAAGTGGGCTATTCCCCCCCACCTTATTTTTCTCTTTGTTTTTTTTTTTATTCCTTGGGGATGGAAGACCACCAGGAAATCCCGGACCATAGGCTAGCCTGAAAGCGTGATCTGGAGGAACCTTTCCCCTCCTTTGTGTTTGATTTGAGCTTAGCTGTCTTTGTGTTGGGAAGAGAGGCTGAGTCAGAAGTCAAAGTTTTGTGTTAACCAGATAGATGTGGCCTATGGTCCCTTTAGTATATAGGTAATCTGACAATTGTGATTTTACCACGTTGAGGCCGAACCTCCCTGGGTGATGCCCAGACACGAGTGACATGCCTGAAATTGTGAAAAAGCTGCTAAGGGCCAGAGTTGCCTGCTTGATCAAGTTCAGCCTTCTTATCACTAAAATGCCAGCTTCGTTCTGCCTGGTTGCTTGGCAGGAATGCCTTTTTGGCCTAGGGCGAGCGGCGTTTTCTGTACAGGCCTGTACAGATTTGCCACTTGCCTCAGACAGGGGAATAAAGTGGAAAGAGTCCTAGAAGCCGTGCTCTCCTCTGCCGGCTTCTTTCCCACACTGTCTTCAAGCTAAAAAATGTTTCCTTTCCTTTCCACAAGTTGTTGTTGTTAGTCGCAAAGTCGTGTCCGATCCATTGCGACCCCATGGACAACGTTCCTCCAGGTCAGATGTCATCAACCTGTGGCTCCAGAGCTGTATGTGGCTCTTTGGGCCCTCTGCTGTGGCTCCCTATCAGTGATTTCACCACTGGCTGGCTCCACCCTTGCCCTCCCCCTCCCAGTCATTGCTTGCCTGGCCTGAGAAGGTAAGGGCAACAGCAGGTGATGGAGAAGCGGCCAGGGCAGAGACAGAGAGATACAGAGAGAGGGGAAGAGAGAGAGAGACAGAGAGAGACAGAGAGAGAGGTGGGGGAGAGAGAGAGAGAGATGTCAAAAGAGATTTTGTGATTCCCGGTGTTTTTTAACAACCAGTTCTCTGCCCTAATGACCGGTTGGGTAGGCATGGTTAGGAAGGGTCATGTGACTGGTGGAAGTGAGTGATGTCGAGTTGGCCACGCCCACCCAGGTTTTGTGGCTCCCAATGTTTTCTTTTCTGTGGAAACAGGTCCAAATGGCTCTTTGAGTGTTTAAGGTTGCAGACTTCTGCTCCAGGCCTTCCCTGTCCTCAACCATCCCCCAGAGTCCATTGAAGCTCACGCCCGACTGCTTCAGTGACTCCATCCAGCCACCTCGTTTTCTGTCATCCCCTTCTTCTTCTTTCGCCCTCCATTGTTCCCAGCATTCGGCTCTTCTCCAGGGAATCCTTCCTCCTCATTAGGTGGCCAAAGTATTTTGAGTTTATTCTTCAGGATCTGGCCTTCTAAAGAGCAGTCAGGGTTGAACTCCGCTGGGACTGACCGATTGGATGGCCTTGCAATCCAAGGGAGTCACAGGAGACTTCTTCACTCCAGCACCAGAGTTCAAAGGCCTCCATTCTTTGGCGCTCAGCCTTCCTTATGGTCCCAACTTTCCCAGCCATCCATTGCAACTGGGAACACCATCGCCTTGACTATACACACTTTTGTTGTCAGGATGATGTCTCTCCTCTTTAGTACGTTGTCTAGATTTGCTTGGAGAGGCTTCCAAAAGAGGGTGAAAAGTTGGAAGGCCTCTCTTGGCTCATTCAGGAGGATTAAATTGCTCTCGTGTCACGAAGAAAAGGGGGACAAACCTCTGCGAATCAAATATGTGAAGAGGATCTTTGCACAGCCCTATTTTGCACCTTAACAGTGTGGGTTTTGGGGAAACAAAGCAGTTGCTCTAATTCAGCTATTAAGTAGACAAGGAAGAGAACTTCCAATTGAGAAGATGGATGGGGGTGTGCTCCGTTGATGGTTAAACTTCCTTATATATATAAAAATATTGAGATTCTAGAAAGAGTGCAGAGAAGAGCAATGAAGACTGGGCTGGAGGCTAAAACATATGAAGAATGATTGCAGGAACTGGGTATGTCTGGTTCAATGAAAAGAAGGACTAGGGGAGACATGATGGCAGTGATACAATATCCCAGGGGCTGCCCCAAAGAAGAGGGAGTCAAGCTATTCTCCAAAGCCCCTGAGGGCAGGACAAGAAGCAATGGATGGAAACAAATCCAGGAGAAAAGCAACATGGAACTAAGGAGAAATTTCCTGATAGTTAGGGGAATTAATCAGCAGAACAGCTCGCCTTCAGAAGTTGTGGGTGCTGCATCACTGGAGGTTTTTAAGAAGAGACTGGACAACCATTTGTCTGAAATCATATAGGGTCTCTTACCTGAGCTGGGGGTTGGACTAGAAGACCTCCAAGGTCCCTTCCAAATCTCGTTAGTCTGTGTAATTTGTGACGCAGTAAAATGAATGCAGTCCAGGTTGCCACCACTGACCCTGTCATTCCAACATTTGAACAGACAACCTGGTTCCAAAAACAGACTTTGTTTATTGTGTGATGCATTTCTAATTAAAATCCATCTAAGTCTCCCCGTGGCCCTATGGACTTGTTTTTGCGATCAGACCATCGGTTTGTCCTGCAGCCCCTTTGTAAATGTAATCTGTGCAAACTGCAGGAGATGACTGAAAAATGATTTTCCCCTCTACCCGTCGATTTTTGAAAAACATGGTCTGTTACTGCATCCCAACTTGGTGGATTTATTTTTATTTTATTTTATTTTATTTTTTTGCTGCGGGGAGGTGGGGAAAGCCTGCTGCTTCACTTTTACAACATGGGAATTGAATCGGTCATTTTGAATTGCCGTTGGGGTTCCTGAGCCCTATCTCTTTGATGGATTGTATGGATTGCAGCCAAGAAATTAAAAGACGCTTGCTCCTGGGGAGGAAAGCCATGGCAAATCTAGACTGCATTCTAAAAAGCAGAGACATCACCTGCCAACAAAAGTGCGTATAGTCAAGGCTCTGGTTTTCCCAGTTGCAATGGATGGCTGGGAAAGTTGGGACCATAAGGAAGGCTGAGCGCCAAAAAATGGAGGCCTTTGAACTCTGGTGCGGGAGAAGACTCCTGCGAGTCCCTTGGACTGCAAGGTGATTCAACCGGTCAGTCCTAGAGGAGATCAATCCTGACTGCTCTTTAGAAGGCCAGATCCTGAAGGGGAAACTCAAATCTTTTGGCCACCTAATGAGAAGGAAGGATTCCCTGGAGAAGAGCCGAATGCTGGGAATGATGGAGGGCAAAAGAAGAAAGGGACAGCAGAGAACGAGGTGGCTGGATGGAGTCACTGAAGCAGTTGGCATGAGCCTAAATAGACTCCAGAGGATGGTAGAGGACAGGAAGGCCTGGAAGAACATTGTCCATGGGGTTGCGATGGACCGGACACGACTTCGCAACAAACAACAACGAATGAATTGCAGAAAGGAAGGCTTTGTGGCTTTGCAGATCAGACCATATGCATGCCTTCGTATGTAGAGAAGCACTGATTGAAAATTGGCAAGATAAAAGTTTGGAGCAGGTGGCAGGGGAATAACAGATCAGAAAAGGTAGCAGGAGAAGGAAAACTTGGGAAAAGGTTATGAGATAAAAATAAACACGAGGAACGTCATTTCCTTGGGTTCTTCTCCTTCATCCACTGAAGCTTCAGAAAATATGTTCCAAATAGTTTAATTCTTGTTTTCTGGATTATATTTAATTCTATATACCTTTAATATGCCTCTTGTTGGCTCTGTGGTGAAAATGAAAGATAATTTTGAGATAGGTTGAAGAGCAAAGTTCGGATTGCATCCTGATGATGAGCTTTAAACATCTCTGAAACGACGCTTTCATTGCAACAGGGAATAATTAGCAACTGCCATGTCATAGTTGTGTGTTTGGGATGAAGCTTTTCTCTGAACCCACGGAACAGCTGGTTATTTTATTGCTGAGCAAAGGCCCTTTTAAACGCTGTGTTTTTATAGCTGGCAAAAGTGCGGTTACTTGAAGTGGGATTGTTGTGGGTTTGAGGTGGAAGCAGCTTCATCTGCTTGCTTCACCCTTAAGGCCTCGTGGATGGTACGGTGCATGAGTTCACATCCTTATCAGTGGTGGTATTCAGCCGGTTTGTGGCAACCTGCGGGTGGGGTGTGCCCGCCCACCAGCCACAGCGCTATGCCATCCTATTTAGCCATGTTTTCTAAGCTGTGCGCATGCATGCAAGCCGCATGTGCGAGCAAAAGGCATGCACGGAACGCCACACATGCACATTTTTGGTGCACGGCGAACCAGTGGTAAAATTATATGAAATCCACCTCTGATCCTTATCCCAAGACTCCTTTGCCCATATAGAGAAATGGTGCACACATGTGTGTTGTTTTCTTTGGTGTCAGATGCACAATTCGGGCATGGTCCTGTCAATCCTCTATCCTGGTGTTATTAGACCTCTCAGCGGCTTTTGATACCATCGACCATGGTATCATGTTGCGCCGGTTGGAGGGACTGGGGGTAGGAGGCACCGTTTTACAGTGGTTCTCCTCCTACCTCTCCGACCGGTCGCAATCTGTGTTGACAGGGGGGGCAGCGGTCGACCCCGAGGCGCCTAGTGTGTGGGGTGCCGCAGGGATCGGTCCTCTCGCCCCTCCTGTTCAACATTTATGTAAAGCCGCTGGGTGAGATCATCCGTGGTTTTGGGGTGGAGTTCCATCAGTACGCTGATGATACGCAGCTGTACATTTCCACTCCAGACCACCCCAACGATGCCGTGGAAGTGATGTCCCAGTGCCTTGAAGCCGTGCGGGCCTGGATGGGGAGAAACAGGCTTCGACTCAACCCCTCCAAGACCGAGTGGCTGTGGCTGCCGGCGTCCCGATATAGCCAGCTGACACCATCGCTGGTTATTGGGGGCGAATCATTGGCCCCCACGGAAAGGGTGCGCAACTTGGGCGTCCTCCTGGACCCACGGCTGTCTTTGGAGGATCACACGACAGCTGTGGCCAGGGGAGCTTTCTATCTGGTTCGCCTGATACGCCAGTTGCGGCCCTTTCTAGATCGGGACTCCCTACGCACAGTCACTCAGGCACTCGTCACCTCTCACCTGGACTACTGCAATGCTCTCTACATGGGGCTCCCCTTGGGGTGCACCCGGAGGCTCCAACTAGTGCAGAATGGGGCCGCGCGGGGGATTATGGGAGCGACGGGACGCTCCCATGTGACACCTCTCCTGCGCGAGCTGCATTGGCTACCGGTGGACTTCCGGGTGCGTTTCAAGGTGTTGGTGACCACCTTTAAAGCGCTCCATGGCTTAGGACCATGGTACTTACGGGACCGCCTTCTGCCGCCAATAGCCTCCCACCGGCCGGTGCGTTCCCACAGAGAGGGTCTCCTCAGGGTGCCGTCAGCCAGACAGTGCCGGCTGGTGACCCCCAGGGGGAGGGCCTTCTCTGTGGCAGCCCCTACCCTCTGGAACGATCTTCCTCCAAAACTGAGAACAATTGCTGACCTCCGGACTTTTCGTCGGGCTCTGAAAACTCATCTCTTTCAGCTTGCTGGTCTAGCCTGACCCCGCTGAATTTTTAAGATCTGTATTATAGGGTTGGGTATTTTAAATATTTAATGGTTAATGGTTTTAATTTTTAGCCAAAGTTATATGCTTTTTTAAGAAATTGTTTAACTTTTGTGTACTATTTTTATTTGGCTGTTCACCGCCCTGAGTCCGCAAGGAGAAGGGCGATATACAAATCTAAACAAATAAATAAATAAATAAAATCTATGCTTTCCACTGAGCTGGTGCACTCCCTGACAAGGGACATCTCTAAGAACAGGACATTTCCTAGCAGTGACGAATTGATGCTTCACTTTTCTCAAAGCATGTGGTTTATTTCTTGATTATTTCTTGCCCCCCTCCCCCCCGGCATTTTCCTTTTAACATTTTTGCCCCTCCCATTTTTGGAATCTGAAACTTGGCTCGCTTGCTTGACCTTGGTGTACGTGCTCGTTTTGAGGACTTTGCAATCGAACGATGCAGAAATTCAGATGCCAGCTGTTCCTTTGTGGGCTCCCGGGTCACTTTTTACACCTAGTTTTTTTCAGGTTGATCATCCAGTGGAAAGTTTGACGTTTCCTTTTTTTTTTTTCCCCTTTCTTTTCTCCCAGGGTGGTAAAGGAAGAGATCTCGGATGACAACGCAAAACTCCCATGTTTCAACGGACGTGTTGTGTCCTGGGTAGGTGGAGTCATTTCTGCCAGATCATTGACGCGGGCAAAAGTCATGGTTGGGGAGAGGTGTCTTTGCAAAATGGGACTCTTGTCACTTGCCAGGTCTTGCATGCATCTTGTATATATGGAGATTATATATATATCTGGAAGAAGGAAGAAAAAATCCGTGGGTGCACACGAGAGGTTGCAAGAATTAGCTGTTCCCCTAGCCACAGCTCTGAGGTTCAAGCATCTGAGTTCCTTTTGGTTTGATTATGAATTCTTCCATTCCTGTTTTTAGCCTCACCACACGGGTCTCTCTGCAGCCCGTTCTGCGAATTCATCGCTAATCGCTTTCAAATGGTTTTGCGATTTTGATCCCTTCTTTTGAAAGCCGCCTCCATTTTTCGGCTGAAAAACCATGCTCGGATGCCCTGCTGAGGTTGACTTTGTTTGCCAAAATGCCCCTTGTCTGTCTCGGGGCGGCATGCCGGCTGACACAGGTTGCGCACAGTGGGTTGGCCATTGTAGGCAATTTTCTGTTTCATCGGCTGCAATAACGGGATGTCATTTTTTTCCTCCACCACCCCCCTTGGGAAAACCCCACCTGATTCGCCGCTTTGGCACTAGTTCCTGATTGGCCGAAGATGATGTCATGCTTTTTTTTCCCTCCTCTCCCGACAACCGCATCCCGCCATGTAGGGTGGTACTCCCGCCCTCCGCAAGACTCAAGGTGGTATGATTCCCTTTTTTTCTTCTGCGTGGTTCTTTCCCCTGGTCTGCTACTAATTCAGACAAACGGATAAAAATCCGTTTCAGCCTTAGATTGTTCTGAAAAACAGCCAGGCACAGAGGGATGGGTGGAAAAAAAACAGTTGGCAATCAATCCATCATGGAGTAACAATGGCTTTCTCTGTATAGAAGGAAACCCAGATTTTTTAGCACGGTGGCCTGCTCTATAGAGAATTGTCCTTTAGAACTGATCGTGTCTTCTCCAGCCTTCCTGGTCAGCTTCAAACCTAGGTTTCCGATCTTTAAGTCTAAATCTAAATCTAGATGGTTACTTGTTGTAAAAATAAGTTCTTTATATGATTAAAATCCATGCAAGCTCTCAAAAACCAGGAAGTAACAGCATCCGGGTGGATGGGCGGAGCCTCACGCTGCCACCGCTACGGGTTCTCCAAACCATCCGCCAACGCCCGAACCGGTAGCATTTCACCCCTTGGCTTTGCCCTTTTTAACATTGCTGCAATGGGCAAAATTTCCTAAGGCCTTCGCTTTAAATTCTCAATTTGTCCAGTCAAGTATTGGCTTTATTTTGTTTTGTTTTGTTTGTCCCTTTAGAAATTAGAATTGGCAGGTCTTCCGATCTTTTAAAAGACATCACCTACCCACATTACAGCATATTTTTAGAACAACGAAAACCAGATTTTTTCAAGGGTGTGTGTAGAACTTGGCTCGCTAACATGAACTGCTCCGATCTCTGTATTTTACCCTCCAGTCCTAGAAAAAGATTTTTTTTCTCTGCGCTCCCTTGTCTTGTTAGTCTTTGAATGAAGCCGTCATTCACCCCCCCCCCCCCGCCTCAAAAAAACCACCTACGCTGAATTCTCACTCCCTTTCGGGGAAGCATTTTCCTGTTAGTAACCTAACAGGGAAGGGGGGGAAAAACACATGTAACATTTGCATATTTCTTTGATTTCCTCCCCCCTCCCGCCTCCTTTTAATTCATGCAAACCTTTTCATCAGCAAAAATGATGCCAGAGGGGTAGATGGTCCCCTGGTATTTTCCCCCGCCATTCTGTCAGTCCACCTCTCTGACATTTTCTTCCCGGTGAATGTTTTCCCTGCAGATCAGCTCGGGGAATAGCAATTTTGTGCCTTCTGTCACTGCCTGGTTTTTGCCTTTAGTATTCTTCTAGTATTTCCCCAGGGGTTATTCTTTCGAAATTGGGGAGAGGCGGGCTTCGCTGAGATGAGAAAAACGCGGCTATTTGGTGCTGAACCTCAGTATAGTAAGAGCGTGGGAAAAAAAGGCTTGCTTTGGGAAGTAACAGTAACAAAGTTGGAAGGGACCTTGGAGGTCATCTAATCCAACCCTCTGCTCATTCAGGAGACCTCTATTAGGGATTCGAACCGCTGAACTGCCGACCTTTCGGATCAACAAGCTCCGTGTCTTAGCCCCTGAGCCACCTCGTGACTCAGTTAGTGTGAGACCTCTCTCGGGTTGGAAGATAAATAAATGACACGAGTGAGACCCAGAATAGCTTTGAATGCAGTCCTGATTCTGGTGCCTAGAGCAGGGATGTCAAACTCAGTTTTATTGAGGGCCGGATCAGCATTGTGGTTGTCCTCCAGGGGTCAGGAGGGGAGGGGAGGGGCCGGGGTGGTCATGGCTGACTGGCTATCACACACACGTGAAAGGCCAGAGATGCTGGTGCGTGCGATCCACACCGGGTTGGGTTGGGTTGGGGTAGAGTAGAGTAGAGTAGAGTAGAGTAGAGTAGAGTAGAGTAGAGTAGAGTAGAGTAGAATAGAATAGAATAGAATAGAATAGAATAGAATAGAATAGAATAGAATAGAATAGAATAGAATAGAATAGAATAGAATAGAATAGAATAGAATAACAGAGTTGGAAGGGACCTTGGAGGTCTTCTAATCCAACCTATGCTTAGGCAGGAAACCCTACACCACTTCAGACAAAGGGTTATCCAATCTCTTCTTTAAAACTTCCAGTGTTGGAGCATTCACAACTTGTGGTGGCAAGTTGTTCCACTGATTAATTGTTCTAACAATTAATTTCTCCTTAGTTCTAAGTTGCTTTTCTCCTTGATTGATTTCCACCCGTTGCTTCTTGTCCTGCCCTCAGGTGCTTTGGAGAATAGCTTGACTCCGTCTTCTTTGGGGCAGCCCCTGAGATACTGGAAGATGCTATCATGTCTCCCCTGGTCCTTCTCTTCATCAAACTAGCCATGCCCATTTCCTGCAACCATTCTTCATATGTTTTAGCCTCCAGTCCCCTAATCATCTTTGTGGCTCTTCTCTGCACTCTTTCCAGAGTCTCCACATCTTTTTTTACATCATGACGACCAAAACTGGATGCAGGATTCCAAGTGTGGCCTTACCAAGGCCTTATAAAGTGGTATTAAGACTTTACATGGTCTTGATTCTATCCCTCTGTTGATGCAGCCTAGATCTGTGTTGGCTTTTTTGGCAGCTGCTGCATACGGCTGGCTCATATCTAAATGGTTGTTCATTAGGACTCCAAAATCCCTTGGAGGGTAGGTCGAGCCTGTGTGTGCGTGTGAACGCCACCTCCTATGCACACACATGCACGCTGGGATGGGGAGGGCCGGGCCCTTAACGTTTCCAGGATGGCCGCACGAGTTTGATCCTACCACATCCGTCCCACGGACTTCAAGTTTGACACCCCTGGCATAGAGGGATAAAATAGCCAACTTGTTATTTGCTTATTTTGTGTGTTTGTATTTCACATTTCTGAACAGCCCACAAAGAGGGATTCTGTTGGCTTCTGTTTGCAGCTTAAAAAAAGTTTGGATTTCCCCAAGTATAATCGTTTAGTATCAGTTTAGGGTCAGAAGAGCAATGCTCCTTTTTCAGTCTAGCAAAGCCACTCAAGGTGATCGTTTTCAGAAGTCAGGATGACGGTTAACAAAGCCCTCTTTTCTCCACAACATTGTGGAGGGAAGGTTGCGTATCTGCGTCCCGACGTCCTCATTTTAATTCACCTCTTTGTCTTGCAGCTGGTCCTGGCCGAGAGCTCCCATTCGGATGGCGGATCGCAGTGCGCCGAAAGCCACACCGATCTTCCTCCTCCCCTTGAGCGAACCGGAGGCATTGGAGACTCTCGCCCCCCTTCCTTTCAGTATGGTTCGATTTAAACATTTCAACACACAACACTCATTCTGCTGCATGCGATTTTAATGTGGGCATGTTTTCCAGAATTATTTTTTTTAAAAAAAATTGGAAGAATGGGGGAAATCTGCAAAAGAGATGATCTCTCCACTTCCAGCAGCTGGAATGGCTGCTGGTCAGGGACGATGGGAACTGTAATCCAGCAAAAATTGGAAAGCTTCAAGTTGCCCACTCTTTCCTCTTCTCCCTGAGGTAGGATAGGATCAGAGGTGGGTTTCAGCAGATCCTGACCAGTGGTGGGATTCAAGTAATTTAACAACTGATTCTCTGTCTTAATGATTTCTTCCAACAGCCAGTTTGCTAAACTGCTCAGAAAGTTAACAACTGGTTCTCCCGAAGTGATGCGAACTGGCTGAATCCCACCACTGGTCCTGACCAGTTCTGGAGAACCGGTAGCGGAAATGTTGAGTAGTTCGGAGAACCGGTAGTAAAAATTCTGACTGGACCCGCCCCCATCTATTCTCCGCCTCCCAAATCCTAGCTGATCGGGAGGAAATGGGGATTTTGCAGTAATCTTCCCCTGGATTGGGGAGGGAACGGAGATTTTACAATATCCTTCCCCTGCCATGCCCACCATGCCACACCCACCAAGCAACACCCACAGAACCGGAAGTAAAAAAAATTGAAACCCACCACTGGATAGGATAGGATAGGATTGGATTCTTTATTGGCCCAGTGCGATTGGACACACAAGGAATTTGTCTTTGGTGCATGTGCTCTCAGTGTCCATAAGGAGAATAAAATTTATTCATCGAGAATGAAAAGATACAACACTTAGTGACAGTCATAAGGTACTAAATAAGCAATCAAAATCAAACAATATAAATCGTAAAAATACAAGCAACAAGGTTATAGTCATAAATAGAAGGAGGTGGGTAATAGGAAGGATGAGAGGAATAATAGTAATACTGCAGTGGTGAAATTGAATTTCTTTTACTACCGGTTCTGTGGGCGTGGCTTGGGGGGCTGGCAGGGGAAGGATACTGCAAAATCCTCATTCCCTCCTCACTCCTGGGTGAAGAATACTGCAAAATCTCCATTCCCTCCCCATTCTGGGACCAGACAGAAGTGGTATTTGCCGACTTTCTGAACTACTCAAAATTTCCACTACCGGTTCTCCAGAACCTATCAGAACCTGCTGGATTTCACCCCTGTAATACAGTCTTAGTAAATAGGATGCTAGGGTTGCTCTGTGCATAGAGTTATTTTTTTTCCGCCGAGAAGAGTGTTTCCTACTCGGGTGCTAGTTTGACTGCCTTGGTGAGAGGAGAAGAAGGGCGTCGCATGTCATTAGATAGCGACAAGCGAGCAGGGATTAATTACCCTTAATGACAGGCGTCACATAACAATCCAACGCAGGTTTAGATTTTAATATCCACTGTTGTGCAAGTTTTGGGTGTCCCTGTTGTGAAAAAACGCTGGCAACTTTGACTGAGCGACTCTCTACACAGAGAAAGTATTTTCCCTCGATGCAGATTATTCATGATAATTGTCATGCTAAACTAGTGAAGAAACAGGGCTGATGGAAAACAGAGTTTAAGAAGTAATGCATTAATGGGGTACAGGTAATCCTCAATTTACGACCATAATTGAGCCCAAAATTTCTGTTGTTAAGCAAGACAGTTCTTAAGAGAGCTTTGCCCCATTTTACGACCTTCCTTCCCACCATTCTTAAGTGAATCACTGCAGTTGATAAAGTAAGTCACATGGCTGTTAAGCAAATCCAGCTCTCTCTTCCCCCCCACCCCATTGACTTCATTTGTAAGAAGATCGCAAAAGGAAATGGGGATTTTGCAGTAACCTTCCCCTGGAGTGGGGAGGGAATGGGGATTTTGCAGTAACCTTCCCCTGGAGTGGGGAGGGAATGGGGATTTTGCAGTATTCTTCCCCTGGAGTGGGGAGGGAATGAAGATTTTACAGTATCCTTCCCAGGGGTGGATTCTAAATTTTTTTACTACCGGTTCTGTAGGCGTGGCTTGGTGTGTGGGGGTAATGTGACTGGGTGGGCGTGGCCAACCTTTTTTTTTTTAAACTTTTCAAAATTAATAAACTTTTTTCTAATGCTTTGAAAAGTCTCTCTGCCGATCAGGCAACTCAGCTGGGATCATCAGAGATTTTTCAAAGCATTTTTTAAACCACCTCTTCGGCCAAGAGGTTGCAGGAAAAAATGCTTTGAAAAACCTCTGACGATCCCAGCTGAGCCGTGCGATCATCAGAGGCTTTTTTTTTTTTTACTTTTAAAAGCATTTTTTCGTTGGAAGAGGTCGTACAAAAAATGCTTTTAAAAGTTTTTAAAAAAAGCCTCTGACGATCGTGAGGCTCAGCTGGGCATGGTGGAGGTGGGGGGGGGGCTGCAGGGATTTTTGCTACCGGTTCTCCGAATCACCCACCGCCATCGCTACCGAATCGGGCGATCTGGTCCAAACTGGGAGCATTTCACCTCTGGTTTGGTCCTGTTTACTCCATTTAAAGAGTGGGATATCCTAACAAAAGGTGAATCAGAAAGTTAAAAACACTGGCGATAATAATAAAACAAAGTATACAACACTTAAAGCTGATAAAATCAGGAATTCTGCATCCAGGACAATCTCATTACTCCCCCTCACCATCCTGGGAATGGGTCACACCCTGTGTGTAGCATTCTGGCCTAGAACAGTTAGTGAGAGGGAGGTGGATTGCTTCAGCCAGCCTGCTTCCTTCTTTCGCAGTGATGTTTCTGCCCTCACCTGGCTGTTCCCTTGCATGGCCTGAGAAAATAGTTTTTTTTAGTTTCCCTAACACACAGAGGCTAAGACGCTGAGCTTGTCGATCGAAAGGTCGGCAGTTCAGCGGTTCAAATCCCTAGTGCTGCATAACGGGATGAGCTCCCGTTCCTTGTCCCAGCTTCTGCCAACCTAGCAGTTCGAAAGCAGGTAAAAAAAAATGCAAGTAGAAAAATAGGGACCACCTATTAGAAACAAACTATGAAGCTTCTTTAAAAAAAAAAAAGATATAACATATTCTAAAAGCAAAAAGAATCAAAGCAGCTGATATATCTCATAAAGCTGCGACAGTGTATTCACTTCCAATTAAGCCAGGGACTAACTTTTCTTAAAAGAATACTTTTCTGTTTTATGTCACTGTTTCTTTTCTTTGAGTATTTGTCTTCTTCATATAGTCTTCTTGATATATGCCCGGACTTGAAGCATGTCCACAATTTATAATGGGTTTAATAGTGGAAGATTTATTAACCGGAAGGAATCCGTAGCGTCTTTTCAAGCGAACACGTTTTATTAAAAGTCATCAGAGTTTGGTGAGGTTATAATAATGAAGATTTATTAACGGGTGCCATATAAAAATGATAGAGCAATGATGGCGAACCTTTTCAGCACTGAGTGCCGAAAAGGGAGTGCGCCAGAGGTGGGTTCCAGCAGGTTCTGACCAGTTCTGGAGAACCGGTAGCGGAAATTTTGTGTAGTTCAGAGAACCAGTAGCAAAATTCTGACTGGCCCCGCCCCCACTTATTCTCTGCCTCCCAAGTCCCAGATGATCGGGAGGAAATGGGGATTTTGCAGGAACCTCCCCCTGGAAGAGGAACAGGCGATGCCGCACATGCCAGGTGACATGGTGTCTGTGTGCCACTTCGGGCACGTGTGCCATAGATTCGCTATCACGGTGATAGAGCCTGCCTTCGAGTGTGCACCGCATTTGATGCCATCTCTTCTTCCTCTTCCTCAGCCCAAATGCCTCAAGCAGCCGAGATGGGCTGGACAACGAAACAGGAACCGAGTCCGTTGTCAGCCACCGGCGGGATCGTCACCGGCGGAGGAACCGAGAAGGCCATGAAGATGGTAAGTTAGCTCTCTTTTTTTTTGCCTCGAATGCCTTGGATTGGCCTGCATTTCTGAGGTTAGCCAGGAGCCTAAAACCCATTGTTAGGAGGATTTACAGAGTGTTGTGGCTCGCCAGCAGCCAGCAGAGCTGGCAGCAGATTCGGACAGTGAGTAGGTTGGGGAGGAACATGGGCAAGTCCTGGAATCTGGGGAAGGCTCTGCGTCAGAGGCAGAGAGGGGGCCAGGGCCGTCTGACAGTGTGTGCTGCCTTCGGAGTCAGACGTCAGTGAGGCAGACAAACAGCTGGAGCCTGTTCCCAGTGTGCGCATGCATGCACAGAGTTGCCAGACGAAGGGAACAGCTAAAGAACAAGGGTTGACTCGGGAGTAAGGCCACGGATGGCTGATGAAGAGCCCCTCCCAGAGAGAATAAAAGAGGAGTGAAAGGGGAGTGAAGTTTGTAAGAGTCAATTAGATAGCTTAATTGGTTCCTGACTCCTTGCCAAGTTTTGAAGCTATCGGCCTGGCAGCTCTCCAAGCCAGATAAGGTCTGTGACTGTCAATTCTCCCTTGAAGGACTTTGAAGGAATTCTCCCTTGAAGGACTTTGGATGTGAACGAGAGGAATTCACAGTCACTTAATAAAAAGGGGGATTTTTGTCGGGACAAGGAGTCTGTTTCATGCTCTTGGGAAGCCTAGCTCAGAACACAGGGAAAAAAATCAGGTGCAAAACAGAAAAGCTTTTAAGGTGCCCGTTACAAAGATCTGGGGCAGCATCAGCACACATTCAGTGCCACAATACCCACAGGCATTGTGGGTATTGTGTGTGTGCTGAATAAGCATGCAAGTTCATATAGAAAGAGGTTCAGTCTAAATTGTTCTTAAAAATGCAGAATCTCCTTTTGAGTTTTAACTCCTGATGACTTCATGGGACCGTTTGGCAAAAAGGTGGAAGTAGTTTGCTGCTTCTTTTATCCCAGATATTTGTTTTTTTTTAAATTTGATTTATATGCCACCATTCTCCAGAGACTCAGGGCGGCTTACAATGCATTAAGCAACAGCTTTCATACTTTTGTATATTTTATACAAAGTCCTTTACCTACCTTAGAAAGGATGGAAGGCTGAGTCAACCTTGAGCCTGGTGAGATTCGAAATTACAGTAATTGCAGACAGCTAGTGTTAATCATAATGTTTTAGTCTGCTGAGCCACCAGGCCCAGGGAAGTTTGTTTAATTTCCCAGGCTCACCTCATGCCTTTGATATTCTCGTAGACTTCCATCTCTGATTTAATCAGGACCGACCCAATTTATACCACCACAATGAGTGGCTAATGGCCTTTTTAAGAACTAGAAGATGTGTTAGCAATGTTCCCATATCTCAGGAGCTTCCCCAAAGAAGAGGGAGTCAAGCTATTCTCCAAAGCACCTGAAGGCAGGACAAGAAGCAATGGGTGGAAACTAATCAAGGAGAGAAGCAACTTAGAACTAAGGAGAAATTTCCTGGCAGTGAGAACAATTAATCCGTGGAACAACTTGCCACCAGAAGTTGTGAATGCTCCAACACTGGAAGTTTTTAAGAAGAGGTTGGATAACCATTTGTTTGAAGTGGTGTAGGGTTTCCTGTCTAAGCAGGGGGTTGGACTAGAAGACCTCCAAGGTCCCTTCCAACTCTGTTATTCCATTCTGTAATGACATGCTGTTTAGGATTCTCACTTTTCTCTCTTCCCTGGGTGTGTGTGGGGCTGTATTTTGGTATTCCAAACATTTCCTGAAGATTTAGAGGGAATTTTATATGATGTCTTTTGACAGTCAGGTCCTCTGCAGCCTTGCCCACATATGCTAGGATTCTAATCTCTCTCAAGTAACTTGCAGTCAGGAGTGAAATGCTCCCAGTTCAGACCGGATCACCCAATCCAGTAGCGATGACGGCAGGTAGTTTGGAGAACCAGTAGCAAAAATCCCTGCCCACCCCCCCCCCCAAAAAAATGCTTTTAAAAGTTAAAAAAAAAAGCCTCTGATGATCGTGCGGCTCAGCTGGGATCGTCAGAGCCTTTTAAAAGGACTTTTTTCTACCACCTCTTTGGCCCAAAGAGGTTGCAGGAAAAAAAAAATTGCCTTTAAAAACCTCTGGCGATGCCAGCTGAGTTGCCTGATCGTCAGAGGCTTTTAAAAGGCATTTTTTTCCTGCAACCTCTTAAGATTGTAGAAAAAATGCTTTCAAAAGGAAAAAAAAAAAGTTGGCCACGCCGACCCAGTCACATTATCCCCACCACCACCAAGCCATGGCCACAGAACCAGTAGTAACAAATTTTACATTTACATCACTGCTTGTAGTTCATGATTGCTGATTTGCCTGTATTGCTGAGAGTGTGTCACTCTTTGCTTGCCTTTTGTGAGAATGCGGGCCAGGTCAAGAACCAGTTGCCTCTCATGTCCTCTTCTTCACCCTTTTTCTTTTTTGGAGAGGAGTCGTGCCATCTGCGAAGCAGCGGGCAACAGCTTTCTTCTGTAATGCCAGCCTTGATCTCGGGCACACAGATCTTAACAGAAGCCTGCAGGAGGGGACGAGTCCTTCTCTGCTGAGGAATAATTGCACTGACAGGGAGTGGGGGGTATGGAAACAAGCCAGCGATAGGCTGCATTTTCCTTATGTGCCAAAATCTGCTTTTATCCCTGTTTGGGGTCTCATTAAGGAAGCTTCTGTCTGCAGAGTTCGGTGGTTTTATTTTATTTTAATGGGAAGCAATATGCCTGCTGTCACAGCAGGAGCGAGGGGACGAGTCCCTCACCCTGGTTTGAAACAATAAATGCCATGCACGGTTGAGACAATTGACCAATTCCGATGAAAAAGGGAAAAGCAGAATACTTAATTGGAAGTTTAGGAGGTCTGTTTGGAGTTCTCCTTATGAACTGAGGCTTCTTTGTAGACCCCAACTCCGCCTCTTCTGTCTCCTAAAGAGAAGCACGAAAGGGAAAAAGCGCCAATTAGAGAAGTAATTAAGAATCTGGGTTTTGTTCAGACTCGGGACACGATTGGGTGTGTGTGTGTGTCAAATGTGACCCTCATCATTTCACCGCTTGTCCTCGCCCTACTCCCATTTTTCCACGGAGGGCAAGCTGGTGGATTTGACTAACCGAGGCTGGCAAAATCCATGTTGGGCGGAGGGAATCGGCAGATGGCTGCTTATAATGTCCACAACAAATAATGAGGCGTGACCGGTTTTGGTCTTTCGGTGTGTGTTTGTGTGTATTTGTCCGTTTCATTTGTGTTGTATCCAAACCCTCCCCTGCCATCTCTCCGACTAGACTCTGCACATTCAATTTTGCTTTCCAGATTCCTTTTTCCCTAAAGATGCAAGACGTCTTTTAATTATGTTTTCTCGGGCTGGGTGTAGCAGTAGTGCTTGCCCTTATTTATCAATGAAGTCCAGGGGTGGGCTCCAAAAATTTTAGCAAGGGGGTCTCTGCTCGGTTGCTGGGTGGGCATGGGCATGGTGGGCGTGGCCTAGTCGACATCCTGTACCACAGTGGGGACGACAACGTTTTTGCCCTCCCCAGGCTCCAGAGGGTTTTCCCGAGCCTCCGGGAGGCCACAAACAGCCTCCCCAGGCTCCGGAGGCCCTCTGGAGGCTGGAAATGGTGCGCGCCCTCCTGCACTTACCTTAGCTTCCGTTCAGTCTTTCTCCAAGGGGGCATTTTCAAAGTGGGAAACAAGGGCAGTTAGGCTGGCGGCGGCGGCGGCTGTATCAACCCCGATTATTGTAGCAGGTTCTGCCACCTTTGCAGGATTGGGGAGGGGGGAAGCCCCACCAGAGGAAATTCTCTTGCAGCTTAAGAACGAGGCAGAAAAAGCCAGCTTAATTTCCCTTTTTGGAGAGAGGCATCGAAAGGCAGAGATCAGGACAGGAGAAGGACACAGATCTTTGGATAGAGCAGATCATCTTCTCTTTCCTCCTTTTCCTGCCAAAAGATGCAGGCCTGCATCTCCCTGCTCCCTTCCAGGTAATTCTTAGCTTTTTGTTTTTTTCCCCCCAGCTGAGCCTCCCTTCCATCAGCTCCTCTTATTCCCTATCCCCCATCCCTCAGTAATCTTCTTTATCTTGCTGTGGTTCTCCCCGTTGCATTTTTCTGCCCAGTCGCTAAATTCTTTTAAGGCAGAGAGGGGTAGTCTGATGCTTAGGACTTTCAGGGTCCGGGACCCCTAATCACCTCAGCTAATGGTCAAAGACTGAGTCAGGAGGATGACTTGCCCACTTAATTTTTTTAAAAAACTCTGGTTTCCTCGATGTCTTGCTAAGCAGCTTAATAAACACTGAAGGCCAGGAGGAGGACAAGTGCCACTCTCTTATCGCAAGCCTCCCTCCGTCCTACTTCTGGAACTGCCATGGGGGACACAAATCCAGGCAGTAACACGTGGCTCAGATAGTGTGCGTTTGTGTCATTCATGTCGTCGGGCTCCAGATGTAGCTGAAGGGGAGATTTAAAGGCTAGCTGGTGACTAGCAAGGGATGTTAAGAGTTGGGGATCAACAAAGTTTGGACGGACGAGTCCTGCTAGGTTATTCTGTCTTTAAAAAAGTCTCCAGTTCCCTACGTCTTGTCTGTTCTTTTCTTTCTTTCTTTCTTTCTTTCTTTCTTTCTTTCTTTCTTTCTTTCTTTCTTTCTTTCTTTCTTTCTTTCTTTCTTTCTCTCTTTCTTTCTCTCTTTCTCTCTTTCTCTCCCTCTCTCCCTCTCTCTTTCTCTCTTTCTTTCTTTCTGTCTTTCTCTCTCTCTCTCTCTCTTCCTCCCCCTTTCTTTCTTCCTCCCTTTCTTTCTGTTCCTTCCTTCCTTCCTCCCTCCCTCTTTCTTTTTCTCTTTTTTCTCTTTCTCTTTCTCTTCCTCCCTCTTTCTTTCTTTTTTTTCCTCTTTTTTCTTTTTTCTTTCTGTCTCCTTCTCTCTTTCTTTCTTTCTGGTTGGAAAAGAATGGTTGATTTTGAGCAGCCTCCTCCCCCGCCCAATGGGAATCTTCATTCTCATTGCCTCAACTCCAGAGTGGGACATGGCAAATGGGACATCCTCTGAATGCCACCAGAGGATGGAAGTTGGACTAGAGGCTAGTTCAGGGATTCCTTTTTAAGGAATCCAAGAGGATCACCCTCTGGGAAAGCAATTAGGTTTTGGCTGAGTAGACATCACAAGGAGTTTTAAGGTTTTTTTCATGCTTTGCACCTAGGCCCTTGCAGTCTGCAGGTGACACCTTTTGAATTTGCACCCGAGAAGCCATGAGATGCAGAACCCGCTGCAGAGGGTTTGCAAGTGAATTAGGAGCGCAGCTAGTCCTTTTGTTCTCTGCACCAGCAAAATCCTCAAAAACAAAAACATTTGGCTGCCTAATCGGGCGGCAGCTTATGGGGATGATATGTGCTTAAATCCAAACCCTTTGATTTTCACTAGGGTTGGGGATTAAGTCGATTTTTTATGTAAGTGCGGTGGACTTACATAAAACTTACAGGTTTTTTTTTTAAACACAGCGAGCAAATAATTTGATTTCCTCCCTGGGGATCCACAATGTAGCTTCCTTTTCTCAGTGCAGGTACTCCTCTACTTATAACCATAATCGAGGTCAACATTTCCATTGCTAAGCGCAAGGCAGAGATTAAATGAGTTTTGCCCAGAGGTGAAATCCAACTTTTTTTACTACCGGTTCTGTGGGTATGGCAGGGGAAGGATACTGCAAAATCCCCATTCCCACCCCACTCTAGGGGAAGGATACTGCAAAATCCCCATTCCCTCCCCACTCGGGGGCCAGCCAGAGGTGGTATTTGCCGGTTCTCTAAGCTACTCAAAATTTCCGCTACCAGTTCTCCAGAACCTGCCAGAACCGGATGGATTTCAGCCCTGGTTTTGCCCCATTTTATAACCCTTTTTGCCACAGTTGTTCAGCGAATCACTGCAGTTGTTAACTGAATCATGGGCTGATCAAGCAGACAAATTTTGATCATCTGACCATGGAAAAGCTGCAGCTGTCATATACTGTATCATCAGTCTGGTGAAAAGTGGTCATCAGTCATAAATTCTGAACCACCAGTGCTTCTGACATCACTCCCTTCTAAATTATACTCAGCAACTGGTTTTGAAAGAAAGGTACTAACCATGTCTCCCGAGGCCTACAGAAAAAGAATTCATGTCTTTGAACTATTATTACAGAATGTTAACGGTTGATATTCATTTTGACTGTGACGAAACTTGTTAGGTGCCTTGGATGCTCACTAGAGGGGGAAAAAAGAACAGTACAAATCAAATAATTAAATACAGGTACCGTTTTTCCCTGAAAATGAGACTGGGTCTTATATTAATTTTTGCTCCAAAAGACACATTAGGTCTTATTTTCCAGTTAGGTCTTATTTTGGGGGAAATACAGTACTAAATGCAGCCATCTGGCTGACAATCTTAACTGGGGCTTATTTTCAGGAAAATACGGTACTAAATGCACCTATCTGGCTGACAATCTTAACGGGTTTATTTTGGGGGAAATACGGTACTAAATGCACCATCTGACTGACAATCTTAATGGGTTTATTTTGTGAGTAGGGTTTATAAGTGAGTTTCCCCCCCCCCCTTTGACAACTTTTCTTGCCACAGTTGCTAAGGGAATCGCTGCATTTGTTAAGTTGGTTGTTAAGTAAATCTGGCTTCTTGTCAGAGGGTTGTAAAAAAGGGAGATCACATGACTGCCAAGCATCCAGGTTTTGATCACATGACAACGGGGACGCTCCAAGGGTTGTGAATGAGAAACTGATCTCAAATCACTTTTTTGACCGTCGCTAAACGAATTGCTGTACGTCGAGGATTTCCTATATGTTGGTTGCCTTTTTTAACTTCCTTTCTGCAAAGGGCATTTACGTTGTCCGTCCTCTGCCTATTTCTTTTCTTCACAAAGTGTAGTAGTTTACTACCGTGTGCTACTACAGGATAGTTTGGGAACTGGGCTCTGCAGCGTAGCTTCCGCTCTTTCCAGAGACCCCATTTGGATAAGCAGCGACGGGAATCCCGATCCCTAACTGCTATCCCATGCTGCTGTTTGCATCCCAGCAGCTGCACCTGTTGCCCACTTGGTGTCAGCCCAGCCCAGCCCAACGATTCTTTGCCTCCATTCACCCTGTTTTGATCTCTGCAGTCTCTCGCATCAATGGACACCCGAAACTGGACCGACTCTGGGAGCCGCCGCCCGGTTACGATAGCTCTTCCACTGTGATGAGCAGCGAACTTGAATCTAGCAGCTTCGTGGACTCGGACAATGAAGAAAACACCAGCAGGTATGGAGGTCTTTAGCCTACCCCACGACCCTTTTCAGGAGTGTTTCTCAGACCTCACCTGGGCACGGGTGGGGTTCAAAACTTTTAACGGGGGGTTGTCTGCCTGGCTGCTGGGTGGGCAAGGCTAGGGTGGGCGTGGCCTAGTCGGCCTCCTGCACCACGGCAATGGGAGGGATTTTTTGCCCTCCCCGGGCTCCGGAGGCTTTTTTTGAGCTTCCGGGAGGGTGAAAACGGCCTCCCCAAGCTCCGTGGGCCCTCTGGAGGCCAGAAACAGGCTCGTTTCTGGTTTTCCGAAACTTCCAGTAGGCCCATTTTTCATCCTCTCCGAGCCCCCGCACGCACCCTGCAGTTACCTACATCCAAAACGGGCCGCGTGAGAACTCCTGGAGGGGCGGGGTGAGGGGGCAGCCAGGAGTGGGATTTGAGGGTTCTCCAAACTACACAGAACCTTAGCTAGAGGTTCTGCCGAACCCCTGCGAACCCCCGCACCTGGGCGACGGTGGGTCGTATAAATATTTTGGAGCACGGTTGCCATTGAGTTAGCTGGCTGAGGCTGATGGCAGCTCCAAACCTTTTGAAGATGCCACGGATGGTTGCTTTGCCCACATACGGAATCTGAACTGGTCCAGATTGGTTTTCCCTGCTGCTGAATGTGGGAACCCCTAGCAGTGACTAAATAACCTCTGCTTCAGAGCACACTTTTCCCTTTAGGTCAGCACTAAACAATTAAATGTCCACTAGATATTTGGGGCTTCCAGTGTTGGAGCATTCACAACTTCTGGAGGCAAGTTGTTCCACGGATTAATTGTTCTCACTGTCAGGAAATTCCTCCTTAGTTCTAGGTTGCTTCTCTCCTTGGTTAGTTTCCACCCATTGCTTCTTGTCCTGCCCTCAGGTGCTAAACTAAACTAAAATTAACATTATTGTTTTCATCTGGTTTTATTTTTTTTAATGATGACAAGCTGCCTAACGTCGCCTCCAGGTGAGATGGACAGCATATACGTTGAATAAATACATAAATGAAAAATAAAAACAAACCCCTCCCTCTTTTACACCCAATCCCCCAAAACTCAGAAGCCGTGAGCGTAGCAGGTTTCCTTTCTGAGCTGGCATGGGCAAACCGCTGCGCCAGGCAGCCAGGCAGAGCGAGAGAATGGAATGTCTCCAGGTATGTTCTTCCAAATTACAAAGATGATTTTCATAAGGCCAGGAGATGTTCCAGCAGGAAGGAGGGGAGTGATAAGGAGGGGCTGCACTCAGCGGGGGAGACAAGGACGCTTTTGTCCAATGCTGCGACAGGGACATTTTCAGTCAGTATTGGGTAGGCCTATCGTGCCAGGTGGGGTAGGGTGGGGTACTCAAAGCTTGTTCTGTTAAAATAGGGAGCAATGCTTGCAGGTGAGTATTGGACTTTTTTTCTTTCTTTCTTTCTTTCTTTCTTTCTTTCTTTCTTTCTTTCTTTCTTTCTTTCTTTCTTTCTTTCTTTCTTTCTCTCTCTCTCTCTCTTTCTTTCTTTCTCCCTCCCTTCCTCCCTCCATTTATCCATCCTTCCTTCTTTTCCTTCTCTCTCTTCATTTATCCTTCCTTCCCTCTCTCCATTTATCCATCTTTCCTTCCTTTCCTTTCATTTATCCTTCATTTCTTCCTTCCCTACTTCCTTCTCTCTTTTCTCCCTCCCTCCCTCTCTCCCTCCCTCCTTCCTTCCTTCTTCCCTCCCTCCCTTTCTCTATTTATCCATCCTTCTTTTCCTTCTTTCTCTTCATTTATCCTTCCTTCCCTCCCTCCCTCCCTCCCTCCCTCCCTCTCTCTCTCTTTCTCTCTCTCTCTCTCACACACTATAAATTTCTTCCTCTTGCAGCCCAGAAGCACCAACCATCGAAGAATCGAAGTGGCTGAGGTGTGCTCTGCTTTCTCAAATCCGCTCCTCTTTTCTTCTCCCTCCAGGCTGAGCAGCTCCACGGAGCAGAGCACGTCGTCCCGTCTCATTCGGAAGCACAAACGCAGGCGAAGGAAACAGAAAATGAGACAGATCGACCGGGTGAGAGACTGGGATGCCTTGCGTGGCAGTCTAGATTTAAAATGTCCCAGCAGTTCATCTTTTTTTGGATCAGGCTGACGTTCAAAGCTTGGGTGATGGTCACTGACATAGGTCAGGGATGGCTTCAGCGAGGGATGGCAAAGATACGTTTAAAAATCAGCATTAGAAATTAAAAATTAAATTGGGGTTAAAAATGGCAAAATTATAGAACAATTCAACAGCTTTTTTTATGGCCTTACAGAAGGCACTGTGGCATTTGGTTCCTTCTCTTCCTCGTTTGAAGCCGTCAATCTCTTGACCTCCTACAGAGGAGTCAAAATGTGGCTTTGCAGCCTTGTATGGGGGTCCCAGAGGACCTAAAAACTCTGGAACTGGCTAGTCCCTTGGGAGCCCCACCTCACCTGTAATAATCCAATACTAAATGGCAGTCTTAGCCTATTTACCCCCTCCCCCTTGTTTTGATGTTGAATCATTTTATAATTTTGCCATTTTTAACCCCAATTTAATTTTTAATTTCTAACATTGATTTTTAATACGTTTTTTTATTTATCAATTATATTATATTGCACACTGCCCAGAGCCCCTCTTTGGGAGAGCTAGGCAGTTTAGAAATATGAAATATATACCGTATTTGTCGGCGTATAAGACGCACCGGACTATGAGATGCACCTACCTTTTTTGGGGAGGAAAACAAGAAAAAAAAAATCTGCCTCTGCCTCCCAGCGATTTGCCTCCTTGCAGCAAATAGCAAACAGCCTATTTCATTTTCATTTTCAGTGCAGCCTGATTAGTACAAGAAAAAAAAAACTGCCTCTGCCTCCCAGCAATTTGCCTCCTTGCAGCAAACAGCAGAGACTGAAAATGGGGCGCATGGAGGCGGCAATAGGCAATGGCAATCCCTGCAGCCTGAAACAGCTGATGGTCGGGAGGCCGATCCAACCAACAATCAGCTGCTTGTGCTAATCAGGCTGAGGTGAAGCTGAAACTGAAATGGGCTGTTTGCTGCAAGGAGGCAAATTGCTGGGAGGCAGAGGCCAAAGGGTGGGGGCTGGCAGGTGGGCAGGGCTACATTTGATGTATAAGATGCACCCAAATATTCACCCTCTTTTAGGGGTGGGGAAATGCTTCTTATACCCCGAAAAATAGGGTAAATAAATAAATTTGTGACAAACAGCAGGCGCTCACCGTTGGCGAATGGCAGGCACTCCCAGACAGCCTGAGGTGTTTTGCAGCTGAATTCTGGCCGCCAATAGTTGGAAGCTGTGCCAACTTGACCCTCTCTCTCTCTCTCTCTCTCTCTCTCTCTCCCCCCTCTTCTGTCTTTCAGTCTTCCTCCTTCAGCAGCATCACTGATTCCACCATGTCCCTCAACATCATCACTGTCACCCTCAACATGGGTAAGCCCCACTGGGCAAGATTCGTGGGCATTGAAATCTTGAGAGCGAGGAAAAATGTTGACAGCAGGTGTCAAATCGGCATTGGGCAACTGCCATCTTTTGCTCTGGTTTGGAGGTCATAACCCTCCACACAGGGAAATGTCATGGTTCCAAGTAACACCCCCCCAACGAAAGAAGACTCCAAAGCTTGAAGTTCCTCAAAGTTCCATTTTATTAGAAGCTATCATATTGGAACACGTGGGAAAACCCGAATCTGAAACCTTCCAGGTTTTCCCCACCCAAAGGAAAGTCCTCGTCCCTGCCAGCACCCACATATCCATCACATGGTCCAATCCAAGCACTGCCTCAACTGGAGATGTCTCCCAGTTCCAACCCTCCAGGTGCAGATGTCCTTGACTCTCTGAGAAAGGAATGTTATTTTGACTATATAATAATAATAACTTTATTGTCATTGTACATGTATACACAGTATACCCATAGAACAAAATTTACTTAACACCCAAAAACCAGGTCCAACATACATAACAATCCCCAAACACACTCCGTCCCCCCCGCCCAATTCCTCATCCCCTAAACCACCCAAACATCCACACAACAGACCAAGTAATGCTGTCCAACAGCTCACTAATGGTGGCCCTTCAGTTCATTGCTGAGTGCAATTACAGCTCTGGGATAAAAACTATTTGGAAAACGTGTGGTCTGAGTTTTAATCGTTCTGTATCTTCTGCCAGAAGGCAAGAGTCCAAAAAGATTGTAAGCAGGATGGGAAGAGTCTCTGAGAATGTTATGCAACTTTCTCAAACAGATTATACTGTATATCACCCCTGCTCCATGTAATCCCCCCTCCCAGTTTCCCACAGTAGTAAATGTGGCAGGCCTGAAGGCCCAATGCAAAAGGAGGCTTCTAGGCCTGACAGAAAGTCTGTTTTAAGAGTCTTTGTCTACTATATCATTGTTCTCTTTCTTGACATCAGAAAAGTACAATTTTCTGGGCATCAGTATCGTAGGACAGAGCAACGACAGAGGCGACGGTGGCATTTACATTGGCTCCATCATGAAGGGTGGGGCGGTGGCAGCAGACGGACGGATTGAGCCAGGCGACATGCTATTACAGGTTGGTTGAGAAGGTGGCCGCAGAGGTGGCTTCTTAACCGGGCCTCAGTTTCCTCCCTTGGCATGCTCATTTAAATTGTTGTGGCCCATACGCGGCCTGTGCGGCTGGTGGGTGATTCGGACAGCGAGGAGGCTGGTTTGGTGCTGCGCCAGCAGCCTGTGCAGCTGGCACTCGAGTCGGACAATGAGGCTGGAGAAAATGTGATGCCAGAGGCGGGGATTCAGCCAGGGCCTTCAGAACCTCCAGAAGCTCCTTTAAGTGAGGAGGACGAAGAGGAGGAGCCTCTTCTCGATGCACGGGTGTGCAGAGCTGCCAAAAGGCAGGAGTGGCTCCTCAGGAGGAGGTCTCCACGAGAGTAAGGCTTGGGGCTAATTGGCCACTCTCTTAGCCTATTTAAGGAGGAATGCCGACTGAAGCAATTTGCAGGGAACAACTTCGTTCACTCTCCTTCGCGTCCTGATCTTAGTTCTTTGCAAATTGCTTCTGGGCTTTCTGCCAATCATAGTAAGATTAAGATTATTTATTCTTTGGATTTTTGTAGCCTGTTAAGAAAGTTAATTAACAGCCTTTGTTTGGAAAAAAACCTTATTTAATTTAGTAAAGTAAGGTTTGTACAGACTTTGTGTTTGCTGTGTTCTTTGGGGTCCATAGCTGGGGCAGAATATAAATTTTGAAGGGTGGTTTCCATAAGCCCCCACCCCGCCAGCCAGCCAGTATCCATGAGGATGCTGAAGAAAATAGCATTGGGGAAGATTTGGGCTGCGTCCTTGCTGATCCTTACTCTGATATGTTGCAGGTGAATGAGGTAAACTTCGAGAACATGAGCAATGATGATGCCGTGCGGGTTTTACGGGAAATTGTCTCCAAGCCTGGGTGAGTGAGGGAATAAGGGAATATTATCTATGGTTACTGTAAAACCTGTGGATTTCAACTCCCAGAATTCCTGAGCCAGCAGGTCCTTCACAACCTGTGGACTTCAAGGCCCAGAATTCCTGAGCCAGCAGGAATTCTGGGCCTTGAAGTCCACAGGTTGTGAAGGACCCATAGTTGCCCACTTCTGCTCCATACCATCAGCCTGGTTGGTTATTT
The DNA here is from genome assembly GCA_030761175.1 of Masticophis lateralis. Classification (NCBI taxonomy): domain Eukaryota; kingdom Metazoa; phylum Chordata; class Lepidosauria; order Squamata; family Colubridae; genus Masticophis; species Masticophis lateralis. The sequence goes on from JAUDYJ010000016.1 coordinate 4,220,702, forward strand.
TTCAGACCAGTCACTTAATGAGCCTGTTTGAAGGACAGAAGCTGATTTCTGTTTTGCCTTATTATTATTTTTTTCTTTTGGTTTTCTTTTCCCAGACCCATCAGCTTAACAGTGGCCAAATGCTGGGACCCTACCCCCAGGAGTTATTTCACAATCCCCAGGGGTGAGTGACCTTGCTACAGTTTTCGGCGTTAAGGAATATCAAGGTTTTTTTTAGTCAACGTCCTTCTATGTTTGGTAAAAATTGCAACGAGCAATGCTTCATATTCATATCGCCTCTAGCCGAGATGGGTGGCCTATGCATTTAATTAATTAATAAATAAGTAAGTAAATAAATATTTGGGAGCATCTTACTTTTGTTACCAAATCTTCTCAGACTTCTTTTTATATAGGATTATGACGATGAGGTATGTCTTAGTTTTTCCTATATTGTAAATATTGTCATTCTATAGAGAACCAGGTAGATGTTTTGAAATCACTCTGATGGTTAATGAATTGTGTGGTTTCCTTTCGATTATCAGAAATAATAGGCAGGGTCAGAATTCTGTCAGTATTCTCCTTCTTTGAAGGACATGGGAGGTTCAAAAATGCTCAATATGAATGAATGAATGAATGAGGAAAACTGTGCCAGAGGAAGAGAGATTGATTTTTAATAGCTTGCTATGGTGCAGCTGCAGGGATGTGGTGGCTCAGTGGCAAAGACACCAAGCTTGTCAATCAAAAGGTTGGCAGTTCGAACGCATGTAAAAAATGCCAGTAGATAAATAGGGACCACCTTTGGTGGGAAGGGAACAGCGTTTCCGTGCGTCTTTGGCATTGAGTCGTGCCGGCCACATGACCATGGAGTCGTCTTCGGACAGCGCTGACTCTTCAGCTTTGAAACGGAGATGAGCACCACCCCCTAGATTCGGGAACAACTAGCATATATGTGCAAGGGGAACCTTTACCTTTAGATATATGGCAGATCGTAGCCCATCTTTGCTGATACAGGGTTTTTGTCCAATTAGTTCCTCCAGGACTAACTAGGAAAGCTCAAGACAATTAGGCAAAACTGGGAATCAGAAAACATCCCCTACCAGGTCAAAAACCCACTGCTTCAGCGCTGTGGCTGCAAAGTTACTAAGAGCTGAGCTTGATTGAAGGAATCGATCCTTTTTGAAAACGTTGGCATTCTGCGTTTTTGAGCTGGCCGTGGAAAAGGGGATTTTTTTCCCCCTTTTCTTCCGTGATGCAGTTAGAAGGGCAGGCTTGTGAACGTTTCACACAGCCTCTTGGTTCAAAACATTATTTTTTTTCCGCAACTGAGGTTGAACAAAACCGAAATAACGTTTGGCTGACGGCTTTGTTTTTTTCTTCTTTCCCTCCTCCTCCTCCTCCTCCCTCCTCCCTCTCGTGATCCAGCTGAGCCGGTGCGGCCGATCGACCCTGCGGCCTGGATTTCTCATACCACGGCCTTGACGGGAGCATACCCCCGTTACGGTATGAGTCCTTCCATGAGCATCATCACTTCTACCAGCTCCTCACTAACAAGTTCAATTCCCGATTCGGAAAGTAAGTCACCCTGCCGCCAGGACCAGGCAGATTTCCATCCTGCGCAGGGCTGGCAGAGTAGAGATAAAAAGAGACAGTGCCCCCCACCCCACCCCACCCCACCCCATTGGCCCTCAAACCTTAACCCTTCCCCCAAATAAATACACATTAAAATGATTTCTGGCCCTTTAAGAGAAAAGCCGTAAAAAAAGACCAATTCTTCCCTGCCAGGAGTCTCTTCCCAACAATCACCAGTCCAGACGCTTAGTGCACTCTAGGATTAAAGAACTTGTCTGAAGGTTCCCATCCAGAGCAGAGCTTAGAAGTCCTCTAGTCCAGGGGTCACCAAGCTTTCGGACCTCAGGGACACACTAAATTCATAATTTTAATCCCGCGGACCACTAATATGCGTTCTGGGTGGGCGTGGCTAGGTGGTCATGTGACTGGGCGGGCGTGTCCAACTCGATGTCACTCGCATCGAGAGGTGCTTCATCGGCCTCTTCTCGCTCCTTCCCTCCCAGCCATCCTTGCCTCCTTGCCTTGGCTCCTTACTGCCCCAACAGGAAGCAGTTGTTGGAGCTAAGCAGCCACCAGGAGAAAGAGTTGGCAAAACAGCTCAGTTCAAATTGGATCTGGCTGAGAAGGAGGCTCAGCAGAAGCACCTCACTGAGGACTAGGAGCATAGGCTTTCCAAGCAGAGGGAAGACCTGTGGGAGTGCAAGGCCAGGTACCGGCGCCTGCAGACTCAATGGGCTGAGATGGTCAACCAGTTCCAGGCCATGATGCAGTCCCATTGGAATGAGGCCCTCCAGCTATTCTCCACTAGCGGGGCTTCCCTCCATCCCTCGCCCAAAGCCCCACACCAGGAGGCTGAAGCAGACCCCAAGTCAGAATTTCTGCCCTCCTCTGCCCCAGACAAAAAGACCCCAAAGGGGGAGACTCTCTGCAGTAACACAAACGTTCATTGCACGTATCTGTCCCAGGGGCCGTAGTTTGAGGACCCCTGATTTAGTGCAATGTAAAAAATGCAAATAATTTTTCTGCGGATCATCAACATTTTCTCACGGACCCCCAGTGGTCCACAGACCACCAGTTGGTGACTGTTGCCTAGTCCACCCCAGTGTAACTCTGACAGAGGACCCTCCAGCCTTCGTTTCAAAATTTTTAGCCTGCACTAAACATTGCTATCATGGTCAGTAGCGAAGGATGCTGGGAAACGTAGTTCAACAAGGGTCATCCCGCTCCTTCTGACTTTGAGCTCCTTGGGACCAACAGTCCCTTGGTTGTTTGCAGCTGGCAGGGAGCCGCGACGTTCTGTTGGAGATGCTGAGATGTCAGGTGAATTGAAAATACGAAGGAAGAAAAAGATAAACCCTGATGATTGACAGCAGAAATGTGGAAAGATGTACGCAGAATCCCAGTGGAGAGATGTAGCCACACATCCAGGGGTGGGATTCAGCCAGTTTGCAAGGACTGGCTGGTCCCGCTCACCCTGCACAGAGCTGGAAATCTGGTAAGACGGCAAGAGGAGCCCCATCTTGCTCCACGCGCCCCCAAAATAATAAAGACCTCCTCAAAAATAAGGCCAAGCGCTTATTTTGGGGTTCAAAATAATATAAGACGGGGTCTTATTATCGAGGAAACCCGGTAGATACAAATATAAAGGTTGCTAGAACAGGAGAACTAGCTGGTTTTAAGACGAGACTGGATACCACTTTGGTGGTATAGGTCTCCTGTTTGAGGTTGGGTTAGAAGACCTCCCTTCCAACTCTGTTAAATGGAAATAAAACAATGGAAATAAAACAAGACTCACAATTATGGCAGTCGGCCGCGCCACCCACCTCCCTTTTCGACGGTCAACACTGCAAAGCCAAAAAAAACACCCACAACACACCGCTTTTCTTGCTACTAACCAAACCGCCTCCATCATTTAATGCCCTTCAGTCAACGCTTGGCTGCATCCAGATGCCGGGAGCCTTGGAAGGATGGGGGGGGGGGGGGCAGGCAAAATGGCCTGGAGAGCTTAATGCTACGGCATGCACCTTGCATTGCACAGCCTGAGCCATCTGAATGTTCCCGCTTTGTTGCTCATTTTGTGCTGCAATATTATTATGGCTGGTTGCAGTTTTATCAAGGGGCTCTCTGCTCGGTTGCTGGGTGGGTGTGGCCCTGGTGGGCATGACCTAATCAGCCTCCTGCACCACAGCGGGGTGAGGGAGCATTTTTGCCCTCCCCAGGCTCCGGAGGCTTTCCTTGAGCCTCCGGGAGGGTGAAAATGGCCTCCCCGGGCTCTGGAGGCCCTCTGGAACCTGAACTTCCCAAACTTCTGGTAGGCCCGTTATTCGCCCTCCCCGAGCCTCCACGCGCACCCTGCACTTACCTGCATCCAAAATGGGCCGCGTGGGGACTCCTGGGTGGGCAGGATCAGCCAGGAGTGGGATTTATAGGTTCTCCAAACTGCGCAGAATCTTAGCTAGAGGTTCTCCCGAACCCCCAGCAGCCCATCCTTGTAGTTAGCCAGATGCGTAAACTAGATTTGGCCTTTTTATTCACCTACCAAGTCTATCCCAAGGATGACGGATGATTATTTACAATTTCTGAGCACAGAGCGCCGGGAAAAAAAAGGAAGAAAGCTCCCACGTAAGGAAAAGGATTCAGCCCATCTTTTTCCAACTTTCTGCACATCATCCAGGTTTATCTTCCATCCCTTCCCATTTTTAATGTTTTCGGCATTTACAGATCAGGCTCTTAACCCATGGTAGCGTTCAACATTTTTTTCTGCAACATTCAGGATTGGACCGAAAAACTAAAATTTAGCTGGAGAATCAGAGATAGCGAAATGCCAGTTTGTAGTCTCTGCTAGGTCATTGAAAGGCTGAAAAAGACTCCAAGACTTCTGTTAGCCCTGCAAACTGCCTTTTTTTTTTTTTTTTTTGCTTCGGCTGTTGCTCCCTGCTACATTTTGCTCAGTTCCCAGGTTTCTGTATAAAAGTTTTGTTTTTTTAAAAAAAGATCTTGCTCCTAGAAAACAGCAACTTCATGCATATTTTGCCAAAGATAAATCCTTTAGAAGAGAATAGTTGTAGCTCACGGTTGAACAGCGGAGCCCTTGGTCCTCTCTGAACTTGCATTTTCATTACCCAACTAGATAACCTCATCCGTGCTAGAAGGAGAGAGAGAGCAAATCCCAATCCCTTGTAACACTGATGATGTCATCTGGTGGGGTAATGAAATGTTTGCCAGAAAATCACCAAGCTCAGAGAGCACCAAGGAGCCTGTAAGTCCCTTATTCTTTTTAATTAGGCTCTCGCCAGAGAACTTGCTGGTGGAGACAAGCTAGCAAAATCTGGTTATTATGGTCACATACACACACACACACACACACCCAAAACAGAAATTTCCCCTCCATTCTCACCATAGGCCGCCCCTGTGTGAGGTTGCTTTCTTCCCCTCTGCCTTGCTCTCCTTTTGCCTCTCCTGACAATCCTCCTTCCGCAGAATCAGCACCTCTGATCTTTCTTCCCCCCCTCCCCCCCTTTCAGAACTGGACGAGACTCCTTTGACGGTGAAAACCGACATGGCCACCATTGTCAAAGTGATGCAGTTGCCGGATTCAGGGCTGGAAATTCGGGACAGGATGTGGTTAAAAATCACCATCTCCAATGCAGTGATCGGTAAGCTCTTCCCAGCCGGAATCAAATTGCTCCCTAGTTTTCCTTTTTTTAACCGCGGCAACGAGGAACCAGGTTAAAAAACTTTCAGCTCAAACTCAGCAACTCCCATCCCCTAAGGCCGTGAAGGTGAACCTGTGGCACGTGTACCTGAAGTGGCACGAGGAGCCATGTTGCTTGGCACGCGCAGCGGTGCCCATTCCCCTTCCAGGTTTCTAGCGCACCTGTGCACAACGACGATCAGCTGGCCTTTTTGCATGCGGCAGTGCCAAAAAGTAGAAGAGCTGGTCTTCCATTTTCCTGTGTGAACGTGCGCACCGGCCGGCTGATCGTCGCATGCGCCCCCGTGCCAGAAACCCGGAAGAGTAGCTGGCTGAAACCGGAAGTTTGGTAGCTGAAATCGGAAGTTCGGTAGCTGAAACTACCGGGTGTTGATTGATTGATTGATTGATTGACAAGAGCAGAAAGGAAAATCTTGCCACGGTTCCAAGTTGTTCCTTATCCTGGAAAGGAGTTGGCTATAATGGTTGGGCTGTGGGAGGAAGTCAGCAAAGAAAAGAAAGGAAGGAAGGAAAGGGAAGAAAGGGAAAAAGAGGAAGGAAGGAAGGAAGGAAGGAAGGAAGGAAGGAAGGAAACGGAAGAAAGAGAGGAAGGAAGGAAATAATTATATTTGCCATGTCTTCCTGCTTCTTCTTTGCAGGAGCAGATGTCGTCGACTGGCTTTACACCCACGTGGAAGATTTCAAAGATCGCAGAGAAGCCCGGAAATACGCCAGCAGCATGCTGAAGCATGGCTACCTCAGACACACTGTGAATAAAATTACTTTCTCGGAGCAGTGCTATTATGTGTTTGGAGATCTTTGTGGCAGTAAGTGGCCTCCGTGGCACATCTCTTTTGGATAAGCTGCTCTTTTAGGCAGTTTTCCCTTGGCTTACTTAACGCTGTTTGTATTTATGCACGTGTCTCTGCATACAGAACTAGAAAAGGGCGACTTGACTCAAAATTAAACAAGCCCTTAATCTACCAACTTCCCATAAGTCTCTCTATTTGTAAAACTTAATCATTGCCTTTTTCCCATTTTTACCTCAGTAGTGGACAGCAGCTAGCTGACCTTGAATAATCATGAAAAATGCTGGTTTGTTCTGGGATGGGAGACCATCAGGAAATCCCAAGAGTGTAGATTGGGATATTATTATTATTTTTAACCAAAAAAAAAGCGTTCCCCAAAAGAGAATGGCAAGCTGCTTCCATAACACCTCCCAAGAGTCAAACTTGCCGACTTACAGATAATAGCATTTCTATTGAAAAGGCTGCTTTCATTGAGAGCCAGTTTGGTCTAGTGGTTAAGGCATCTTATAGAAACCAGGAGCCACCGAGTTCTAGTCCCGCTTTAGGCATGAAAGCCAGCCGGGTGACTTTGGCCCAGTCCTTCTCTTTCGGCCCAACCCAATTTGTGCAGTGTTGTGGTTGTGTGGGGAAACAGGAGGAGGAAGAACATTAGAGCATTTGCCACCTTGAGTTATTTATAAAAATAATAAAATAATAAGGGTGAGGTTAAAAAAACTAAAAAAATAAATTTATATGATCCAGTTTGGTGGCTTAAGAGAGATCAAAGATGCTGAAGGAAAACTGATGGTTCTCAGGCAGGAGTGCATTTGAGTTCTCTGCTTTTTGAGCTGTTCTCTCTCTCTCTCTCTCCCTCTCCCTCTTCCAGATATGGCTGCAATGAACCTCAACAACGGTTCCAGTGGGGCTTCTGACCAAGACACCCTGGGCCCCCTCCCGCACCCCTCCACGCCTTGGCCGCTGGGGCAAGGTTATCCTTACCAGTATCCGCTTGCCCCTCCGTGTTTCCCGCCAGCCTATCAGGACCCTGGCTTTAGTTACGGCAGCGGCAGCGCAGGAAGCCAGCACAGCGAAGGTAAGCCCTCTTGGATGCCAGCTTCTTCTGCCTTCCTGCTCCCCTGGCTGTTCCGCGTTATTCCTTCCTCCCCCCCCCCCACCCACCTGTGCTCTCTTCTGCCTGTCCCCTTCTCACGGATCCTTGCGTCCATCTTGCACTGCCATCGGGTAGGGGAACAATGTTCAGCTGAGCTGCCTGCGTGGATTCACACAGGTTCCTTAACCTGGTCAGGGGAAAAGTTTAGCAGCTGCAGGCTGTGCTGACACACCTAGCTTGCCGATCTTCAGGTTGTGTCTCCGGTGCGATGCATTTGGGATTCGCTACACCCCGTGCAAATGTCGAAAAGGGGGTTTTCATTTAGCCGGCAAGCTTCAAAGGATGTGCATTGTTCCCCAAAACAGCAACAACACTCGTTCTGCGTTCAGAACTCAGTGCTGGTTCTTGCAGAGCTCCCAGTTTGCCAGCACAAAGGATAGGTGGTCCTTGACTTAGGACAGTTCATTCAGGGACTGCTCAAATGATACTGAAAAAAGTGACTTTATGACTTGCAACCATTGCGGCATCCCTACGATCACATGATTGAAAATTCAGACACTTGGTTCACTTAATGACTACGGCAGGAGAGGTTGTAAAATGGGGGCGAAACTCACTTAAGAAGCATCTCACTTAAGGACAGGAATTTTGGGCTCAGTTGTGGTTGTAAGTCGAGGAGTACTTCGTACATGGCTGCCTTATGAGTGTATTTGTGACAAGTGTTGTTGTTTTAAGTGTTGCCGCTGTGACATTCCTCTCGGGTTGCTTTCGGTAATTGCTCTCTCCTTGTTTTATCCCGAGCAAGCCTTAGATTGAAGGATTCATAAAGGATTGGTAAGCATATTTTTCTTCCCTTTTCAAAGCTCATTTTCAGTCCATAAAGATTCTCATCTCTTTTCTTTCTCCCCCTCCTCTGGAATTTTGAACTTGTTCTCCCCACTTCCTTCTCTGAGTCTTTTAATTAAAAAAAAAATAATAACTGTATTTAAAAAGCACCCTGTTCCCTGGCCTTACTGCTTGCAGAATTCCCGGCAAGGCAGAAACCTTGCGGTTGCAGCAAGAGGAGTGGTGGGATTCAGCCGGTTCGAACCGGTAGTAGTGACCTACGGGTGGGCCCCTGGATCCTCTATCGCTGTGTTTTTGATGCCGCACACGTGGGTAGACGGCGCGTGCAAGCGAATTGCCATGTTGTTTGACGTCGCACACGTGTGGATGACATGCACACAAGCAAAGCGTGCGCACCAGAGTTGGGTTTCAGCAGGTTCTGACCAGTTCTGGAGAACCGGTAGCGGAAATTTTGAGTGGTTCGGAGAACTGGTAAATACCACCTCTGACTGGCCCTGGCCCCATCTATTCTCTGCCTCCCGAGTCCCAGCTGATTGAGAGGAAATGGGGATTTTGCAGTAACCTTCCCCTGGAGTGGGGAGGGAATGGAGATTTTACAGTATCCTTCCCCTGCCACACCACCTGGGCTTCTTAGGGCCCTAACAGAAAGCAGTTGTTGGAGCTAAGCAGCCACCAGGAGAAAGAGTTGGCAAAACAGCTCAGTTCAAATTGGATCTGACCAAGAAGGAGGCTCAGCAGAAGCATCTCACTGAGGACTAGGGGCATAGGCTTTCCAAGCAGAGGGAAGACCTGCGGGAGTCCAAGGCCAGGTACAGGCACCTGGAGGCTCAGATGGGCTGAGATGGTCAGCCAGTTCCAGGCCATGAGGCAGTCCCACTGGAACGAGGCCCTCCGACTCTTCGCCACCAGCAGCACTTCCCTCTAGCTTTTGTCCAAAGCCCCGCACCAGGAGGCCGAAGCAGACCCCAAGTTGGAATTTCTGCCTCCCTCCAATCATCACAAAAAGACCCTGAAGGGGGAGACTCTGCAGCAACACAAATGTTCATTGCACATATCCAGCCCAGGGGCCATAGTTTGAGGACCCCTGATTTAGGGCAATATAAAAAATGCAAATATTTTTTCTGAGGATCGCCAACATTTTCTCACGGACCACCAGTGGTCCACGGACCACCAGTTGGAGACCGCTGCACTAGTCAACAATTTTAAATCACACCTCAACCTTTTGTGGACCGTTTCAGCACCATGGAAAGTTCTGTGCTCAGAAAGAGGTGGTTTCTACAAGAAGCCACTCAGCAAAGCTAACCTGTTAGGCAAGCTAGCTCTTGAGCTTTCCTATTTTGCTTCTGTTGAGCATCTTCCCAGTGGAAGTTGATAATAGAAGGAAGGAAAAACAAGTAGCTGGAGAGGTGGGGGGGGAAAGCCTGTAGTTCTTTTCTCAAGGAAAACACATCCAGGGAAGTCACTTTTCTGCTAGAAAGTCAATAGTCTGTTTTCTGTGTTAGGAATCCTATCACAACGCATCTAAAAGCCTCCCCTTCATTGTCCGTTCCTGAATTTCTGAGCACGCCATCTGAGGATAGGAATACAAGGACTTTACTCCAGAACCCTAAGAGGTTTTATCTATTCTCTGCCTGCCATTTTCGCCTGCCTGGAGGCTCGAGAAAAGCCTCCGGAGCCCGGGGAGGGCAAAAACACCCCCCCCCCGCCGTGGTGCAGGAGGCCGACTAGGCCATGCCCACTCAGCAGCCAAGCAGAGAATCCCTTGCTAAAAATTTTGAAGCCCCCAAACCTGGGATTTTGGAGCCCAGGGACGCCATATTTGCACAGGACCTTATCCCGACATTCAGTTTCCGGTGTGTCTCTTCTGTCCTGCTGACTTGACTTGCTTTGCTTCATTCCCTTCAAACCAAACATTCAAAATCACGCTCCCGCTTCGCTTTGCTTGAGCATCTCCGCATGTTTCCGCATTCCATCTTCATCCGCCTTCATCCCGTGGTCTCTGCTTCATCGCTCCCAAAGACTTCTACGCGGTTCCCATCGTACGATGGGCGAGCAAATGCCAAAGCACCTTCTTTTTCTCCCGGGCCTAATCCAGTTCCTTCTCCTCCTCCTTGTTCACCTCCTCCCTTTTCCAGGAAGCAAAAGTAGCGGCTCTAACCGAAGCAACAGCGAGAACAGCCGGCGTCGGGAGAAGGACCGCAAGTCAGCAGGTGGCGGCAGCAGCAGCGGGTCGGACCCAGCCACCTGGAGCAGGGGTGGGGGGAGCGTCCTGCGGCATGAGCGGCCTCCCAGCCAGCTTAGCCACCGCAGCCACGTCTCGGCCACCCTCAGCGAGAGAAGTCCTCGCAGCCACCATTCTTACGGCCCGCCGGGCGGGCTGCCTTCTCTGGGGAATTTCCCAAAGCTGGGAAGCAAAATCTACGCCGTTAGCGGGCCTCCCGGAGGGCCCCCCGTACGGGAACTTAGCTCCATCCCTCCCGAACTGACCGGGAGCCGCCAGTCCTTCCAGAAAGCCATGGGCAACCCGTGCGAATTCTTCGTGGACATCATGTGAACAGAAGTGCCTTCTTAGAGAGTCCACGCAGAAGGGTTCCTGGTCTGTCAGCAGACTGGCCCGGGACTTTTTATTTTTCGTTTCAAAGCAACGGGGAAAGAGAGCGACCCCCTCCCACACACACCCTTCCCACTCACCCTGCCCATCCCCTTGACAATCTTTTGCATGTCACACCCTTCTGACTCTCGATTGTGTTTTGCCAGCAAAAACGGGGAAGAGCAAATCCAGGATGTTAAATCTGCCAATCGGGCATATTTTGTCTCCTGCCCCCTTTTTTTCTCCCCTCATCCTTCCCTTCCCTTCCGGTTTTCTGAATGTGATTGATAGATGTTCTCTCTTAGATATCTCTTAAATGAGCTTTCGTTATGCGTGGCACTTTTTCTCAGTGCAATTTTACTGTGTTCTCCTTGGCTTCACCAAGGGATCGTATTTTATATAATAGCTGAAAACGAAACGAAACAATTGGCAATTCTCCGGTCCTCCCTGCGTATTTTGCACCTTTATATTTTGCTGATAAAGAAACAAAGGAAGAAATAAATAAAGGAAATTGGAGCTGAAAGGCGAAAGGGATGCAGTATGCTCCCTCCCACGTGCTGGGGTAGACCAGGTGTCTCGACAGAAAAACACTTTATATATAACAATGAGAAGGATTTGCTTTGATAAAGACAACACAACTAACTGGGGCGTGGGTGACACTGGGTGTGTCTGGGTTCATTTTTCTTCGAACCCCGTTGCAACGATGGGTGAAGATCTCTCTGTAGGCGTGTTTCCTCCTTTCTTTGGGCTATTTTTCATACCTGCTGAGCCTTTCCCCTTAAGAAGGGAAAAACCATTTTGTGAGAAACTCGACGGGTTAAATTTTCTCCTCCGAAACCATGAACTTTTGGGTTGCCTATTTTACACCTTGAAAGAAGCTTCTGGTGGTGGTTAAGGGCTTCAACAGGCACTCCAGCAGGCAATTATTGCCGAGTGGTGTTCCATCCATCCCTCTCCTTGCTCCAGACAGAGAGAGCATTGCTGTCTTTGTTGGTCACACTACCTTAAATTGTGTCTTGCCCCTCTCTCTTTCGCCACAATTTTGCCTTCCTTTTTGAGACTGGACCAAGCCTTCCTACGGCGTAATTAAACTCCCCTTTGGCTGGAGGATTTTAAGAAGCGATTGGGCAACCATCCGTCTGAAATGTTATAGGGCCGTGATGGCGAACCATCATGGAGCCATATTCGGCACGCAAGGTCAGCTCCAGCGTTCTGATTTTCAGGCCTTCTGGCCCCACCAGTCGGCAAACGGGCCATTTCACTGAAGCAAGCACGTTTCAGCTTATCGATTCAGATCCGGTTTGGAAAAGATGCAATTTACCCCTTTAAAATCTCTTGACAAGTTCTCCTTTTCTGCTTCAGGGAGATCCCTAACTCCCAAACGTTTTACACCTGGCTGTGATGGGATAAGCCAGCCATGTTTTCTGGACGTGGCCTCCTGTCTGCTTTCCCATTCATCCTTCCTGTTGCCAACTAGCAAGCCTGTTTTGGGCCTGGAGAAAACATCGAAATTGGTTATTTTGAGTTAGCTGCTTCTTCCCCTTTAAAGTTGCATTTTACTGGACAGTGAGGAATAAAGTCAAAGGAACATGTTAATTCTAATCAGGGATTAGAATGACGCATACAGAATTTTATGTACAGTAGAGGAGAGAAAAAAAACTGAAGTAAATAAAATTAAAGGCAGGTAATGAAATCCCTGCCCACCAACTCTCTAAAATACCTTAGTGCTGGGTCATACCCAAGATTGTGTTCTCGATGATGTGTGAATGGCCCGCTCCCCTTATTTCTAATATCATCTTCCTTTTTTCTGAATTTCGGGGAGGGCTTCTTTGTAGATATTGTATGAAAAACTCCAGTTGTCTGTATAGTTAATATATAGCTGCTTATGTGTAAATGCTATTTTAAACTCTGAAAGAAGCTTTTACTTTTTTGTGACAAATGCACTTTCGTGATTTTTCTTCATTGGTGGTGGCAACATTTTATTCCGAGATATTATATATATATATTTCTGTTGTCTCTGACTTTTATTGGCTTGTTCCGTGATCGGCATGCAACTCCTACACACCCACCCTCGGGATATAGCAGATGCGATGTGCATTTCAACTTTCGCCGTGTTTCAGAAATATTAGAACGGAATGGATCAGTACTCAAAGTGTCCATATAGCAATAGCGCTTAGACTTATATATTGCCTCACAGTGCTTTTACAGCCCTCTCTAAGCGGTTTACAGAGTCAGCCTCTTGCCCCCACAATCTGGGTCCTCATTTTACCCACCTCGGAAGGACGGGAGGCTGAGCCAACCTTGAGCCAGTTGGTCAGGATCGAACTGCTGGCAGTGGGCAGAGTTAGCCTACACTACTGCATTCTAACTGGAGGGAGGGAGGGAGGAAGATATCAACAGACTTATATACTGCTTCACAGTGCTTTACAGCCCTCTCTAAGCGGTATCAAAATCAGCCTTTGGCCCCCAAACTATCCTCATTTTACCCACCTTGGAAGGACAGAAGGCTGAGTCCACCTGGTGAGATTCAAACTGCCAAATTGCAGGCAGCTGGCAGGCAGCAGAAGTAGCCTGCAGTACTGTACTCTAACCACTGCGCCACCATGGCTCATACATCAACATACAGATCAGTGGTGGGTTTCACATTTTTTTTATTACCGGTTCTGTGGGCGTGGCTTGGTGGGAGTGGCAAGGGAAGGATACTGTAAAATCTCCATTCCCACCCCAATCCTGGGGAAGGTTACTGCAAAATCCCAATTTCCTCCCGATCAGATGGGACATGGGAGGCATAGAATAGATATGGGTGGGGCCAGTCAGAATTTTTACTACCGGTTCTTCGAACTAGTCACAATTTCTGCTGCCGGTTCTCCAGAACTGGTTAGAACCGGCTGAAACCCATCTCTGATACAGATATATCACAAGGCCCGTAGAACAGGGGGTGTGCAACCTCGGTGAGACTTTAAGACTTGTGGACTTCAATTTCCAGAATTCCCCAGCTAAGCATGGGAGTTGAGCCTGGCTAGGTGGCTCAGTGGCTAAGATGCTCAGAAAGGTCAATCAGAAAGGTCGGCAGTTCGAATCCCTAGTATAGGACTCCTGCATGAGCTCCAAGGTTCCTTCCAACTTTGTTACTGTTATTATTGCAGCCCACAAATCTAAAAAGTCACTGAGGTTGGACACCCCTGATTTAGAGCAAAGAGCAGCACTGCAGAAAGTCCATTAAAAGTCCATTTCAAGATAGCGTAGCTGAAGTGACAGCCGGCTAGCCAAGACTGATCAGCCTTGTTGCGTGTAGTTAGATGGACAAACCACCACAAAACCCCACATCTATAGATGAGACTGGGAAATTGGGCAGAAAAACCCACCCACTTTCATATTTACTGCCAGGAAAACTGCCATGGATAGCCCCTCTTCATGCTTGGAATCCATTCTCAAAGGTGTCCTTGCTTGTTAGGTATCCTTGCATCATCAACTTTGCTGAAAATAAAAGCCTGTGTCTGTCGAGGCGGAGGGAGATGTCTGCTGTCTAGCTAAGAGTTACTCCCAGTTGCTTGCAACTCTGCCTTTGCTGAAATGTTTCGAACACCGTAGGTTATAATTCTAGGACTCCCTAGCTTTACATTTGGAGTAAGTCTTTGGAATTTCCCTCCGTCCCTCTGACCTCAGGACGTACAGGCGCAGAGCTGCCAGAAGGCAAGAACAGTTAAAACTAAAGGGACGACTCGGGAGTAAGGCCTGGAGATGACTGGCCCCTCCCATAAGGCTTAAAAGAGGAGCAAAGGCACGTGGGCCCTTTGCAGGAAAGCAATGTTGTTAATTATGTTTCCAGTCGGCATCTCTGTTTGATTCTGGACTCCGTGTGGCTTTGCCAAGTAGATCTTTGGCAGAGTGTCAAGGGAGATAAAAGTTGGTGATTATCCCGAAGGAGTTCTCCCGAAGGACTTTTGGCAACTAATTGGGACTCAGCTGTGAATAAACGTAATTCACAGCTGTTGTATTAAAAGAGGTTTTTTGGACTAGTCGTGTATTTAATGACTCGGGAAGCCTAGATCACAACATCCATGTCCAGGTGAGAAGGGCCTTTCCCTCCCTAATTTGTTTCCTGCCATCTTCCAGCTGCCGGAATTGCAGAAAAAGGACACGTCTGTTTCGAGCTGCAGTAGAGATGTTTATTTCAGGCCGAGCAACGCAAGCGGTAAAGGACAAGAGTCATTGTAGAATACATCCAGGCTCTAGGGGGCAGCCTCCTTCTAGGGTACCCCGAAACAAAGCACTTGTAATTTCAACAGATCAGAGGTAGAAAATATAAAAAATATACCTTAAATTACATCGGTACCAAGAAAGAAATACCACAGGGAATCTTCCCAAAACACTGTGACAAAAATAATAACAACAATTCCACTTTGAAAACATGCACAGATACACAAAACATCGTTGGATTGTCTTAGTATCAGAGGTAACACCGACGGTCGCCTTTAATCGGTGCTGAATTTAGTGTTTTGCAATGGTGTGGAAGAGGCGGGATCCTCTCCTCTCCCTCCCACTACTTCCCTTTGAAATAAAAATAATAATCAGCAGGCAGAGATTGAGGCTGAAATCGGGAAAGGCTGCTCGGAGTCGGCGGGAACCAATCGCTCTCGTTGTTAGGAGTGAGTCTAAGCTCATTTCGACAACCGAATGAAGCAACAGCATGAAGTAAGAGCAGGACGGTTGCAAATGAAGGAATACCGGCTTTCAAATACTGCTCTGGCTTTAAAAGGAGGACGTGTGTGGGTTCCTTCAAAGCTTAGTGAGTTGGTGCCCCAGCCTCCTCCTCCTTGGTGTGCTAGCTGCCTAAAGTTGCAAGGATCGACATTTTAAGTCTTGAGATGGGTTACCAGATCTATAAGGAAATGACAAATTTTCAAGTCCTGTTTTCTTTTCTTTTCTTTTTTTGGCCCATAACACAGAAAAGTCTTGGTCCTTTTTTGTCTCTTGGCATAGCCGGGTGTGGTGCTTGCACGGCACGGATTTTATTTTTACTTTTTGGGGTGCGTGTGTGGAACAAAGCAGGCCCAATAATTCAGCTGTCAAGGAAAGGAGGTGAAGCCCTAGAAGATTGTCTTGATTGTCTCATTTGGTTGAGGCCTCTTTCAGAACCAAGCCAATGCCCTTGTGTAGGAGGCTGCAAAAGTGTAGCCCTAAAGAACTCTTTAAGTGCACTGCCAAGGTAGAGGGAGAAAGGCTAAAGATGTGTGAAGAAGCGTTAGGAGACAAGAAAAGAACAACGATGACAAGCAGAAAGGACGTTGCCGATGTACACTGTCGGTGTGCCAACCAATGGATTGTCTTAATTGCTATTATTATTATTATTATTTTTCCTTTCCCGCTCCAAAGATGGTGTGCTTTCCAGTTGTTGAGCGATGGTGCAACTGCTAAGGAACCGGCGCGTGGATAATCCCAGGATCCTTTTTCAAATCTTATCCTTGACAAAAGAGTCATAAGAACTCTTAGCTAAGCTTCCAGCCTTAAAGAGAGATTGTTCCCAGGGCTTTCGGGCACCGCCTTCTCCTCCTCCTCCTCCTCCTGTAGATTTGGCAAGAGGATCAGCAATGAGAGTTCTTTCTCAAGCACACTTCTGTTCTTTAAAACTGCTTTCAGGAGTGGCCTTTCAGGTGTTGAACTAGAACTCCCAGCATCCTTTCCATCACTGGAGATGGACAGATAAGGCTCAGAATTAGGGTTCTTTTGGCCCAGTCCTGCTCTAAGTGGTCTCAGATGATCCAGAGCATCCATATTCCTCCAGCTCTGTTAGCTAGATACAAACCCTTGTCAAAGGCACTGAGTTTCTTTAGGCCGGAAACCCCCATGGCATGCTTGATTGTGGATGGGAGGGGTGGGCTCAACCGGACCCAGGCCAGGCGAGTCGTTCAGCTCACGTCTCCTTCACATTTAAGTAATATTCTCCCGCTCTGTTTCCACCTCCGCTTAAAACCCTTTCCCAGGTTAATTGGATGGGGATAAAGATTGCATTTTCATGGGACGCCATGTCCGGTTGATTGATTGATTGATTGACAAGAGCAGAAAGGAAAACCTTGCCACGGTTCCAAGTTGTTCCTCATCCTGGGAAGGAGTTGGCTGCAATGGTTGGGCTGCGGGAGGAAGCCAGCAAAGAAAAGAAGGAAGGAAAAGGAAGAAAGAAAGAAAGAAAAAAGAAAGAAAGAAAGAAGAAAGGAAAGGAAAGGGGAAGAAAGAAAGAAAAAGAAAGAAAAGAGAAAGGAAGGAAGGAAGAAAAAGAAAGAAAGAAAAAGAAAGAAAAAGAAAAAGAAAGATAGATCAGGGACTGGATGCATTTCTGGATCAAAGCTTTTGGAAGGAGGAAAGAGAGCTTTCTGATTGGGGAAACGGCATAAAGAATTTTTTATCTTCAGTGCCAGAAACCCAAACCAGAGAAATGGCTTGAAGGCCTCGGAGCTTTCCAAGAAGAAACCTGATTGATAAGAGCAGGAGATGATTATCGAGGAGATCTTGGGGGGAGGGGGGGGCGCTTCAGCAGCAGGAAGAGCTGCCACTCTGGGATCAGCACCGGTCCCCCACCTCAGGGGAGGTCGAGAAGTTTGTGCTCTGCATAGAGGTTTTCCGTGATCTCGTAGACATTGCTGATGTGGGGCAGAGCCTCCCCCAGCATCTCAATGGCCTCTTCGGTGGTGCCCACTCTCATGTTTTCCAGGAAGGCGTCTCGGGTGGGCAAGGCATAGAAGGCCATGGTGGCTGCCTTGCGGACGATCCAGGGGTGGTAGTTGGCCAGGGAAGCGTTGTAGGAATCCGTGCACAACGCTGACGTCTTGGAACTCGGGCTGCTAGTCCTCAGGCCCTCCAAAAACAGGTGCAGCCAACGCAGGGCCCGGTGGAGGCGAAGGATAGTTCGGCAGCCTGAGGCAGGGTAGGTGCCAGGCTCCCTCAGATCCACCAGCCCGTTGGCCAGCTCATACTTCACCATGGCTTGGAGGGTGATGTAGTCCTCCTGCTGCTCGCTGCTGCGGAAGTTCTCCATGATCTGGATTTTGGTCACTGCGTCTTTGGAGATGAAGGAGAAGATCGGCCCCATTGTGTTCAGAAACCTCCATGGAGAAAGAGGAACAGAAACAAAAGACGATGTCATGATAAAGTAATGGGAACGGATGCCCCCTTTCAGATTTTGTCAACCCCTACTGGACATAGACGGTGGTTAAGTGCAGTATTGCAGCAAACTCTGCCCACCCGCCTGCAGTTCGATCCTTGACAGTGCTCAAAAGGACTCAAGTCCTATGGGGTTGCGGGGTTACTATTGCCATTGTCTGGGCTAGTGGGAATTGGGGGGGGGCAAGAAATTTGGGCAGCCACATCTCCACAAACTAATTAGACTGGGGAAAGGATTTTGGGGGTTTTTTTTGGTATCATTTACGCAGGGCTGGATTTTCCTATAGGCTAACTAGGCTTCAGCCTAGGGCCTCAAGATCAAGAGGGGCCTACATTCAAATTGTTAGCAAAATTAAAATTACACTATTCTAAAAACAGTGAACACTAAAACAGTGAACCGAAAAAAATGGGAGGTGAAAGGGCCTCATAAGTGGAATAGCCTAGGGCCTCTTTTCATCTAAATCCAGCCCTGCATTTACGTCCTTTATATAATCGCATCAATTGTCCAGGCAGTTTTGGAAACGGGGGTGGGATCTGAACGAAAAAGTTGTCAGAGAAACTCAAGTTTTGACTGCACGGGGCATGACGGTTAGAACGATCCATCACTAACTTTAACTTAGTTAGTTTACTTTATTGTCATTGCACCTCGTACAATGAAATTAAATGCCATCTTCAGTGTACATTGTAACTATAAAAATAAAACCCAAACACACATCCTTCACATCCTATACCCATGATAGTCCACAATAAGCTCCTTGGTCTTATTGGTGTCAAGTCCCACCACTATCCCATCCCTTTTTAAAACGGAAGATTACAGAATCCAGAGCTGAGGTTCAAAGCCATTTTTAATTGGGTCAGCCGTGGGTTTTGTTCACCTGACCTGTTTCCTTCTGGCTAATTCAACTACAGGTTTCCTCAAACGACATTTTTTCCCTCCCAGGGTATATTTAGCCTATAATACAGAAAACAGCTTCATTCTTTGCCAAAAAAGCCAACACAGTTCTAGGCTGCATATACAGAGGGATAGAATCAAGACCACATGAAGTGTCAATACCACTTTATAAGGCCTTGATAAGGCCACACTTGGAATACAGAATTCAGTTTTGGTCGTCACGATGTAAAAAAGATGTGGAGACTCTGGAAAGAATGCAGAGAAGAGCCATCAAGATGATTAGGGGACTGGAGGCTAAAACGTTTGAAAAACAATTGCTGGAACTGGGGATGTCTAGTTTAATGAAAAGAAGGACCAGGGGAGACATGATAGCAGTTTTCCAATATCTCAGGGGCTGCCCCAAAGAAGAGGGAGTCAAGCTATTCTCCAAAACACCTGAGGGCAGGACAAGAAACAATGGGTGGAAACTAATCGAGGAGAGAATCAACCTAGAACTAAGGAGAAACTTCCTGACAGTGAGAACAATTAATCCGTGGAAGCACTTGCCTCCAGAAGTTGTGAATGCTCCAACACAGGAATTTTGAAAGAAGATGTTGGATAACCCTTTGTCTGAAGGGGTATAGGGTTTCCTGCCTAAGCAGGGGGTTGGACTAGCAGACCTCCAAGATCCCTTCCAACTCTGTTAGTCTATTCTCTTTGCCGGTATTCTAATCCCACCATTTTGGTTTTTCGAACCCAGCTTCAGATTCTGAGCCTAGGACTGTCAAAGCACAGGGGATGATGAAGCTACTTACCTGACTAATCCTTTCCAGCCCGCTAAATAGGGGTCCATGAGGATTTCTTCCTTGCCGTTCTGACAGCTCTGGAACAGGACCAGCACCCCTTTCAAGCCATGAACGTCCTCGCCGTTAGCCATGGTGGTGAAGCTCGGAAAAAAACGGAGGCGAGAACTCCAGGCAGATGGAAACAGAGCCTCAAGGGGAACCTCCAAGGTAAGAAGAGCTTTCTGTTATTCCTTGAAAGAGTCAGAAACAGACGCCCGGCACTCGGTGGAAATGAAACGAAAATCCCGAACAGTCACCGAGAAAGGCGTGGTGAAAGGGAAGGGCGATTCAGAGCCTTTTATGTCAGGCTGTCAAAACAGCCTGTTTAAAAGGATGTGTTTTGAGGGGGGGGGAGTGGGTGGGAGGGGAGGCAGGGGTGAGATGACCGATAGGTGCTTAGCAGGTTGAACTGGTCTAGCTTGTTTTTTTTCCCCCGTTATAACAACTTCAAACTCAAAATAAATTGCTTGAAACAAAAAGTCCTGCCTCCATATTCCTCGAATTAACGGCCACAGAACGAAGCCCAGAGTTTCCTCTGCTAATGAAAAGGCAGTTGTTAAGTGAGATGAGCTCGGTTTTGTTAAGGGAATCACTGTGTGTTATTCATATATTCCCATGATTGTTAAGTGAATTTGGCTTCCCCAACCGACTTCGCTCGTCCTCAAAAGGATCACACAAACTCATAAATCGTAAATACGTGCCAAGCGTCCAAATTTGGATCCCGTGATCGCGGGGAATGCTGCAACGATCGTTAAGTGTGAAAACGTAAAGTCGCTTTTTTTTCAGAGCCGTCGTAACTCTGAAGGGTCATTCAATGGAAGGTTGTAGGTTGTAAGTCAAGGACTATGAATCAGTACTTTTTCCTGAGATTGAGTCTGATTTGGTTGCAAATTTCAATTTCAATTTCAATTTCAATTTCAATTTAATTCAATTTATATGCCGCCCCTCTCCGAAGACTCAGAGCGGCTGAGTTGGTTTGAAGTCTTGGTTAGCTTGGTTAGCTTGGATGCCAAGCGATCGGGTTAAATTTAAATCCCCCCACCCCAGTTAGCCCCAATTAAAACCAGTGAAGCTTTGCTGGGTGTGTGTGTGTGACCGTGTCCCAAGGCCACGACCACTTTGTCCAGGGCAGAGTCCAAGCATGCCAAGGCATTCAAAAATCCAAAGCCAAGATGGTTTTCAACAAGGGAAGATCCTGATGTGATCCCAGGATCACACGGCCAATCTATAAAAGTTAAAGCGGGGATCGGGGATTTTCCAACTCGCCTCTTCCGATTAATGTTTAAAAAGGAAACCAGAAATACCAGATGTGCTGAATTCCTCCCGAGATCCCCTTCTGCTCTGAACAATCAGCGGGTAGTAGTAGTAGTAGTAATAGTAGTAGTAGTAGTAATAATAATAATAATAATAATAGGAAGAGGAGGAAAAAAGAAAGGAGATGGATGAGGTGGTAGAGGGAGGAGGAGAAGAAGAATCCGGGTTAATAAACCTCTTATTTTGGCCTTAACAGTGACAAGAATTGGAAGGGACCTTGGAGGTCATCTAGCCCAACCCCCTGAGACCTGTACTAGGGACCACCGTACTGCCGCGTCTCAAATACTACAAATTGTCCATACTTAAGAACTCGGCTCCCGGGCTTGTTTCGAATTCAGAACTTTGCCTAGGATTGAGGGATGGGACAGAATGGTATCATAATTAACCATCATTTAATCACTGTTTATTATTAAACCCTGGTGGGCAACATCCATGGGAGCAGAAGCTCCCCCCCCCACTCTCTAGGTCCCTGCCCCCACAACTCCCAAGGTTTAGCCCCGCCCAGCCTTGCAAGGGGAGGGGCTTCTTTTTCCTCCCAGGGGGCTTCCCTCCCCCTCCCCTCCCCTCCCCTCCCCTCCCTCCCCTCCCCAGCCGGCGCTTTCACTCACCTTAGCAACCCCTTTCGTCCTTCCCCGCTTCGGCCGGCCCCCTTCTTCAGGCCGCCAATAAGGACCCTCCTCGGGCCCGCGCGACCCGCCTCCTCCTCCTTCCTGCTAGGCCAATAGGCTCCCCGCTGGCCGTTTTTTTTTTTTTTTTTGCCCAATGAGGGCTTCAGAAACGGCTTGGAGGGTAAGACCGCGCGCTTCCGGGAAGGCGGGTCTGCGGTACGCATGCGCAACCCTTCAGCAGGTGGAAGGAGGTAGGAGCCGGTGTTTCCTCTCGTCTTTTTGGTAGAAATAGTTTAAAAAATAGATATAGAATTCGTTTTAGGCTCTCAAGTGTATAATAAAATAAAATAAAAATGTGTAAAATAACCTAGATCAATAAAACATAAGAGTAAACAATAAATAATAAAAGTAAAATAAACTAAATCAATACAAAATAAAAGTAAAATAAACAATAAATAATAAAAGTAAAATAAATCAATACAAAATAAAAAAGTAAAATAAACTAAATCAATACAAAATAAAAGTAAAATAAACAATAATAAAAGTGTAAAATAAACTAAATCAAAACAAAATAAGTGTAAAATAAACAATCAATAAAGTGTTAAACAAACTAAATCAATACAAAATAAAAGTGTAAAATAATAAAAAATAAAAGTGTAAAACAAACGTAACTCAATAAATAAATAATAAAAATAAAATAAAAGGGTAAAATAGACTAGCCTCTTGGATTATTATTCATTCTCCTGACTTCACTTTTATGTAATGAATTAACTGGAAAAGGAGCCAAATGAAACCATCTCTCTCTTTTTTAAAAAAATGTTTGTACCCGGAAGAAAAAAAAGGGCCTCTGTGGGGCAATCTACCCTTTTCGTTTATCTATTATACCAAGGAGGTCCTATTGCGCACGCGCGCGCCACTCCAGGTTGGTGGTGGGGGCGTTTTGAGTGCGATGGTCCCCGAAGTCAGGCGAGTAGCGGGTAAAAAAAGTGGTTGCTTTTTGCAGGCGGAACAAAGCAAAAAAAAACCCACCACATTTTCCAGGTTGGACTACAATCCCCAGCATCCCCGGCCTGCTTGGGGAGGTGTCGAGCAATGACCCCTCCCCATCCCTTTAGGACCTGTGTCCGCCTGCATGGCCATGCTACCCGGGGGGGCGATGGGAACTGTACTCCAGGCTTTGGGCCTGGCCTCTCTGGCCTTTGCAAGTAACTTATTACAAAGCAGGGGAGGATTTTTAAAAATTTAAATAGGTTTTTTTAATTATTTTTATCAAATTTATTTTAATAAAAATGCTTTTTGAGTAAAAAAAAAATCTACCTAAAGGTAGTTTTTCTGTTTAAGATACATTCATAATTTAATGTATAGAGAGCCGGAAAATGACTTAGTAATTTAGTTTATTCAGCTTAGTTATGTAGCATAAGGCTGTATATATATATTTTTTTATTGAAAAAGTTTTACAATACAATTTTTTCATTTCCCCCCCTTTTCCCCCCCTCCCCTCGACCCCCCCCTTCCCTTCCCCTCCCTTCCCTCCCTGGGCTTCCTTTATTAATAAAACATTAATCTTATATATCGATCAATATTAAACAAAAATATAGGTGAAATCCAGATAACATATCATGAATTTTAACATTAAATAAAATAAAATTATTCTATCAAATATATACTAACCATAAATCATAATACTAATCGTAAGCCATGTATATAAACTTAACAGATATTCTTAACATTAAAATTTCTCTAGATAACAATATAACAAGTATATGTAAAATTGTTCTATAAAATATATACTAACAGTAAAACATTAATATGGTAAATATATATAAAATCAAATATATACTATATAAGCTTATCAAATATTTTTGACATTATAAGTTTACTAGGTAACAATGTAATAGATATATATAAAGTTATTCTATCCAATATATGTTAACCATAAATCATATATATATAAACTTTAAGAAATATTTTTAACATTAAATTTTTTCTAGATATCAATATAATAGATATATATAAAATTATTCTGTATATTTAATATTGATATTGTTTCCTGATTGCTTATTTGTACCCTATGGCTATCATTAAGTGTTGTACCTTATGATTCTTGATGAATGTATCTTTTCTTTTATTACACTGAGAGCGTATGCACCAAAGACAAATTCCTTGTGTGTCCAATCACACTTGGCCAATAAAGAATTCTGTCTGTCTTTCTGTCTTTGTCTATCTATCATCTATCAATCTATCTGTCTATCTTACCATCTATCTATCTATCTGACTGTTTCCTAGTATGATTTGATTGCTTATTTGTACCCTATGACTATCATTAAGTGTTGTACCTTATGATTCTTGATGAATGTATATTTTATTTTATGTACACCGAGAGCGTATGCACCAAAGAAGTAAAGAATAAAGATTTCATTTTCCCTCTTGCTTGTGTGGCTCAGCACCGTCTTTCTTGTCTCTCTAGGAAACTTTGGTCGAGCTCGCCGGTAATGCCGAGACGGTGACCGCTGCAGAGCCTTGGGAAGACTTCATCCTTCCAGGATGCCTGAAATAAAAGTTACTCCCCTGGGTAATTTTCCTTTCGGGGGATGGGAACAGAAAAAAATCGGGAATCTGGAGTAACTGAACCAGCAGACTCTGCCCTAAGCGAGTCTCCTTCAAAAGTGGGGAAATCTAGCATCGCAAATCTCTACACCTAGCGCCTGAGTTAAGCACTGTGGAAAGGCTGGTTAGAGAAAGATCAGTGGAGTAAATAAACAACACAGTGGCTTGTTGGAATCCCTGGCTCTGGATTGACCCAAACATATGTTTCTATGCTGTATTTGGAGGTACTGAAACAGGAGTTCCCTGTATGGATTTTTTGCAGGCTGTACAGTTTGAATTTTTTTTTTTAAGTGAAGTGAAAAGAGTCATCCAGTGATCTTCTTATCGGTTTTTCTGCTTGCATGTGGAATTCCTGGTTTGCCTACGGAAGTGATGACAAACATTTTTGGCACCGAGTTCCAAAAAGGTGGTACCGAAACGTCACGTGCCCATATGCCCGCTCGTCGGGGCCGTGCTCTGAAAAAGCCAAACTTCTGGGTTCTGGCATGCATGCACACCCAACAATCAGCTGATTGACATGCGTGCACGCACCAGTTTTCAACACTGCTGCATGCGCGAAGGGACCTTATTTATTTATTTATTTATTTATTTATTTATTTATTATATTTCTATACCGCCTTTCTCCCGCAGGACTCAAGGCGGTGTACAGTCAAGAAAAAATAAAAGATACATAAACATCATAAAATTGATAATTAAAATTATGACATAGTTTAGCTCAAATTAAATAAAACCCAGAATTAAATAATATTTTAATCATTTCCAGTTAACATGTTTAGCCCCGCCTGATTGAACATCAGGGTCTTGAGGACACAGCGGAAGGCACGGAGATTAGGGATGTTTCGTATATCGGGGGCAGTTCATTCCAAAGGATTGCATGCGCACCAGAAACCTGGAAGTCAAATAGGCAAGGCCGTGCATGCTGAGTGACATGGCTTTGGGTGCCACTTTGGTGCCATGGGTTTGCCATCACAGGCCTACGGTAACCAGCATTAAATGCAAATGTGACAGGTGCCGATGAGAATATCAATAAAAGCCTGCATTTTTTAATTAAATCAATTCACTTGTCTGTTCTCTCTCTCTTGCTTTTTTCAGGAGCTGGCCAAGATGTGGGACGCAGCTGCATCCTTGTGTCCATTGCAGGGAAGAACGTCATGCTTGATTGCGGGATGCACATGGGATTCAACGATGACGTAAGTGGGATCGGGGCATGGCATGGCACCCTCATTGATCTGGCTGGAGATTACTCCCAAAAAATCTCCATGGAAGGTTCAGCTTGGAGCATAGAAACTTCAGCCATCCAAGTAAAAGGCTGTGGGAAGATGGCTTTTGTAGTCCCTCTAGAGCAGGGGTCAGCAACCCATGGCTCTGGAGCCGCATGTGGCTGTTTCATCCCTCTGCTGTGGCTCCCCATTGCTGGTCAGCTCCACAGGGACTTGATAGGACTTTCGGTTAGGACAGTTAGAGGAAAAAGGATGCAGTGCTAGGAGGAGACTCTATGGTAGTGTGTGTGTGTGGGGGGGGGGGGGGAACCAGACTTCTAGTCAGTAGAGGAAAAAGGACACCGTGCTAGAATGAGACTCTATGGTGGGGAAACTGGACTTCCGGTCAGCTCCAGAATTGAACGGGGGGTTTCCAGTGAGGACCTTTGTGGCTCTTTGAGTGTTTAAGGTTGCTGACCCCTGCTCTAGAGCTATAGTTTGTGGGTTCTCCTCCTTAAATTTGTGAGATGGGCAAATTTCTCCCCCCCCCCACTAGTTTTTTTTTTTTTGCAGTCAATTTTTTTATTTATATATAAATATTTTGAAGGCAGTGTATTGTCCAGCCATTTTATTTTACCAAAAAGAAAATAAAATAACAGATAATGGTAATAATAATACACATAATAATTATAACAATATTTATAATTATATTAACTTATTTATCATCATATTAATTGTACCAGCATGCTTCTAATTATAGACAACATTCATATTTTACATACACCTAACCATCTTTCTTCATCTAACTTCTACCTCTTATCTCTAACCATTGAGAAAACCTATCGGGCGTTGAATTGTAATCTCTGTCTCCTTTATCTTTTATTTTCAATGTCAATCTATCCATCTCTGCACAGTCCCTAACCCCCACGAACTAGGGTTAGCCCCACTAACCCTAACCCCAAGCTACTTTCTGAATGGTGGTTTCCCTGTCAAAATAATTGTAGCTTCTTCCAAGTCCTGTTGGGTTTTGGGCACTTAAGGCTAGGCAGCCTCCCTGCCAATGGAAGAAGCAACGGGTGGAAACTAAACAAGGAGAGAAGCACTTTAGAACTAAGGAGAAATTTCCTGACAGTCAGAACAATCAGTGGAACAAGTTGCCTCCAGAAGCTGTGAATGCTCCAATACTGGATGTTTTTAAGAAGAGGTTGGATAACCATTTGTCTGAAGTGGTGTAGGGTTTCCTGCCTAAGCAGGGGGTTGGACTAGAAGACCTCCAAGGTCTCTTCCAACTCTGTTATTTTATTCTATTCTAAGTCATGCTGTGTTTCGTCTTCTAAGCGGGGCTGTGAACGGTCACCCTCCTGCATCTTTGGCTCAAAATGGTCCAGGCAGCCTGAGATCTGTGGCTAGCTGGGATGGAAAGCAGAGAGCTAGAGGGAGAAAAAAGTCCAGACATGCTGTCCTCCTTTGTGTCTTCTAGAGGCGGTTTCCTGATTTTTCCTACATCACTCAGAACGGAAGGCTGACTGACTTCCTGGACTGTGTCATCATTAGGTAAGCGCACCTGTCTTGTGTTTTAGCAGGTGAAAAAACCTTTACTACCTATGAACTGAGTTGACCCGTGCTGCCTAAGATGCCTCCTGTAGAACAAGTTTGACTGCACTGTTGGGCTTTGTGGTTTTATTCCTATTTCCCAGTCTCATGTTTGCAGATGTCAGTGAGATCCTGGTGTTTCAAATAATAATAACAACTTAAAAACCTCTGGAATTCTTGTAAATTTCACACAGGTTTTCCTGCTTGTACCTCTCCAGTTCTGCTCCCTTGTGTTTTTTGGAGATTTTTTATTTATAGTATTTTCTGGGGCTGGAAATTTTGCCAGAAGATAGTTGTTCGAAGTGGTTTATTTCTTTGATTGACATATAGGGGACAGTTTTTTAAACAGGCACCTCAGATTAATTTCATTTGCTGTATCAGTCTGTAAATAGGTTCTTTTGTTCTTACAGTGCTCAGAAATTGAATCAACAATTAGCGAAACAGTCTCTGCTGTAATTCTATTACCGCATTTTTTGGAGTATGAGATGTACTTCGCCACCACCACCAAAACAGAGTGAAAATTTGTCTTATACACCAAATATAGCCCTGCCCACCTGCTGGCCCCCGTCCTTTGGCCTCTGCCTCCCAGCAATTTGCCTCTTTGCAGCAAACAGCCCATTTCAGTTTCAGCTTTAGCACAGCCTGATTAGCACAAGCAGCTGATGGTCGGTTGGATCGGCCTCTGAGGATCAGCTGTTTTAGGCTGCAGGGATTGCCGTAGCCTATTGCACCTTTGCGCCCTCCGCTGTTCGCTGCAAGGAGGCAAATTGCTGGGAGGCAGAGGCAGTTTTTTTTCCTTTGTACTAATCAGGCTGTGCTGAAAATGAAACTAAAACAGGCTTTTTGCTGTTTGCTGCAAGGAGGCAAATTGCTGGGAGGCAGAGGCAGATTTTTTTTTCTTGTTTTCTTCCCCAAAAAAGGTAGGTGCATTTTATAGTCCAGAGCGTCTTATACTCTGAAAAATACGGTAGTTTAAATGCTATTATCATGTCTTACAGATCAGTTCTGAAACTGGTTTCTAGAATTATGATCCAAACCCAAAGTGGAGTTGATCTGAAATGGAAACTCCCCTTTTTGAGTCCTTTGTAAAGCCCATCTTGGATTCCTTGTATGTCCTTTCCCAGCCACTTCCACCTGGATCACTGTGGGGCCCTCCCCTACTTCAGCGAGATGGTCGGCTACGATGGGCCGATTTACATGACCCACCCGACAAAAGCCATTTGCCCCATTCTCCTGGAAGATTTCCGGAAAATCACCGTGGACAAGAAAGGAGAGACAAACTTCTTCACCTCCCAGATGATCAAAGACTGCATGAAGAAAGTGGTGGCTGTCCATCTTCACCAGACTGTGCAGGTAGGGAGAGTGGGATCTTTGGACCGCGTAGCTCGGATTTCCAGAAAATTCCTCAATGGTGGAGGGATTTCTGCCCAAGTTGGGAAAGTATCTAGACAGCCCACTCATCCTGCATGTTGAACAAAGGTATATTTCTAGCTGTAATTATTCTGGGATGTGGGATCATCCAAGTTTGGATCCACTCGATCTTAGATCTGGTGAGACCAGGGAATGGGGTACTCGGTCAAGAAATTCTTGGGGAGGGGAGCCAAATTCTTGACTACAAGCGAGCTAAAAGAACGAGCATTTGTTGCATCAATGTATATTGCAAATCCTCATGTTTCTAGTCCTGGAGGAACAGGAAATGACACACACTGGATCACAGCATGGCACAAATGACACACTACCTAAGGTGCACAATTTGAACACGTTTGCGATGTCGTGGTTTACACCAGGCACTTATTCACACAGTGGTGGCGAACTGGCCAAATTTGCTACTGAAAAACAAAAACAAAAACCAGTTGGGATGACTCTTATTATCTGGTTTAGTAACTGGCTAGGTCTGGTCAGGTTCTGACTGGAGATGTTCAAGTTGGGAAACCTTGAAAAATTGTTACACAGCCTTCACAAAACGCTGGTTTATCGCCACCGGTTTTTCAATCTCTTGATGGTCACGTATCTTGTTTTTTAGGTAGACAGCGAGTTGGAGATTAAGGCCTATTATGCTGGCCACGTCCTTGGGGCCGCGATGTTCCAGATTAAAGTCGGTTGTGAATCCGTGGTTTATACTGTAAGTGACTCGGATCAAACCGTCACATCCTTCCGTGATCCCTTTCAACCCAAACTCTTGTTTTCCGTGAGGTCCTTCTTGTAAGATGATAACTCACTGCTTACCTGGGCACAATACCATCATCCCGTCATTCCTGGATTGAAAGATTTGCAGATATGCAGTGAGTTAATTTAAGATGTCAGTAACCTGTGGCTCTGGAGCTGCATGCGGCTCTTTGGGCCCTCTGCTGTGGCTCCCTGTTGGGTGATCCCACCATTGGCTGGTCCCGCCTCTCATCTTCCCCTCCCAGTCACTCTGCCTAGACTGAGAAGATAAGATGGAGAAGCAGCCAGGGCAGAGACAGAGAAGAGGGGGAGAGAGGAGGGGAGGGAGGGAGGGATAGAGAGGTCAGAAGGTTTTTGTGGTTCCCGTTGTTTTTTAACAACCAGTTCTCTGCCCTAATGACCGGCTGGGTAGGCGTGGCTGGGAGGGGGGTCATTGACTGGTGGAAGTGAGTGCCGTTGAGTTGGCCACACCCACCCAGATTTTGTGGCTCCCGGTGTTTTCTTTTCTGTGGGAAACGAGTCCAAATGGCTCTCCGAGTGTTTAAGGTTGCAGACCCCTGGTTTAATTGTTTAAACCCTGCGTATTTTAGGAGCTGACTAAAAAACTGCCCGTCCCGTTAGAAACACGGCTAGAAATGAAGAGATGACAA
Organism: Masticophis lateralis; assembly: GCA_030761175.1. Lineage (NCBI taxonomy): Eukaryota > Metazoa > Chordata > Lepidosauria > Squamata > Colubridae > Masticophis > Masticophis lateralis. The sequence continues at coordinate 4,250,287 of JAUDYJ010000016.1, forward strand.
AGGACTCCACAGGCTGATCTCTAGAGGCCTATTATTCTTATAATCCCATGTCTGTTCTGTGATGACTGCTCAGACATTGAGGAACTAACAAAATTATATTTCCAATGGAATATTTACCACTGGCCAAAGACAGCAGAGGTTACCCTTTGAAGCCCCTTTTTTATTGTTATTGTTTCAGTTATCCTTTCATTTTCTGTTATAAGCAAGGCCCCTAACCTGAGCCTGAATAGCTCAACAGACTAAAAGCCTGTTATTAACATTCAGCTGTCTGCAATTATTACAAGTTCGAATCTCACCAGGCTTAAGGTTGACTCAGCCTTCCATCCTTTCTAAGGTTGGTAAATTGAGGGCCCAGTTTGTGGGGGCAATAAGCTGACTTTGTATAAAATATACAAAAGTATGAAGGCTATTGCTTAACGCATTGTAAACCGCCCTGAGTCTCCGGAGAAGGGCGGCATATAAATCAAATAAATAATTTTTTTTTAAAAAAAAAACCTGATTTAAAAGCAACCAAATGCAAAGGACTGTAAAGCCTGCCCCTGGTGGACATACTTGGTCATTACAAAGTGCAGATGAGAGTAAAATACTGCCCTGCAGCTGTGGCAAGGTACTGCTACTGCAGAAGAAAAAGTGAAGATTGATACGGTGAAGGATTATAAATTTGAATCTTTGGGGAAGGCCCATTTAATTTTAGGCCCCTAGCAAACACTTTCTTTTGTTTCCTGATTTCCTGCAGTGTTTCATTTGTCTATGTGTACTCTTTGGAAGATCGGTTAAAGCACATCTCTTTAGTCAGATTTTTCAATGTTAATGTGGTTTTTTTGTAATATTCGTTCTGTTGATTTTTATCTTTGGTACTTTTGCTGTTTTCTAGAGTGTAAACTTTGACATGAAAAGAAGAGGACGTAAATGGAATAAATAAAATATTTTTTTATTTCCTTCTCTTTATTAGGGGGACTATAACATGACACCAGACAGACATTTGGGGTAAGCGCTTTGGATTCAGTGGGAGGAATTGATTGGGGGAGCTGATTTAACTCCACTTATTTTGAAGGGGTGTAATAAAAGAAAACTTCTGAGTCCATAATTCAATTTCTTTTAGAATGTTGCATTTGATAACACCCCAAGTTGGCAGAGTTTAGGCAGGGCAGTTAGTATTATGAGATAAATCCAGGAGCAAAACACACAGCACACAGAGCCTTTACATACTTAACAGTGGTTTTATCCGCAGCTAAATATTTACAGACTTATACGTGGTTAAATACCTTATCATACAGCTACACACGGAGAGTAATTGAGATACATGAGAGAGAACATGAGAAGGCATGAGAAGAAAATGCCCTTTTATATAGGCAGCTTCTTACCTGGCTTCTTAGAGTGGTAGTATCCCTGCTGCCTCATTCCCCTTGCATCAGCTTCCAGTTGCCTCTGCTTACAACCTTTCATCAGCTTACAGCTATTAACTCTTTATACCCTGAGAGATGATTTTTTTTTAAGGGAAAAAAAAAGGAATCCAGCATAGAAGTGGCATATTTTGGTGTTGAAAGCTTCCTTCTTTTGCTTTTTCAGGGCTGCCTGGATTGACAAATGCCGCCCCGACCTGCTGATTTCCGAGTCCACATACGCCACCACCATCAGGGACTCCAAACGCTGCAGAGAAAGGGATTTTTTGAAGAAGGTCCACGAGACCATCGAGCGTGGGGGGAAGGTAAGTGACGCCGGAGACTTTGAACTGGATTTTGCTCCAAAGAGGGAACCGTCTCCAATGGGAAAAGTCCCAGGGTGGGCAGAAATGTCAGAGGCTGGCTCGCTTCTGAGGGATGGGGCGTGGGGAGGCAGTTTTGCTCTTTGGGGCCCGCTCGTCTCCTTGTCTCGCAGCAGTTTGGAGAAAAGAGAGCAATGGAACAGGAACAGCATCAGGGGATGACTGAGAGGGCGGCTGCAGACAGAAACGCGTGTGGTGGTGGGGAAATTCATAACTGCTTTTTGCTGCCTCTGTGCAGTTGGAAGGACTGAGGTGTTGCACGCTGGCATCATTGTCTCACCTTGCATCTGCACCACTCTCAGCTGGGATGATGCAGTTTTCCATCTGAAATTAATGCTTGTTTTCTCTTCCTTCCTTCCTTCCTTTTCTTTCTTTTTCTTTCATTCTTTTCTTCCTTCTTCCTCTTCCTTCCTTCCCCTTCTTTTCTGTTTTTACTCTCTCCTTCCTTTTTTCTTTCTCTCCTTCCTTCCTTCCTTTCTTTTTTCTTTTTTTCTTTCTTTCTTTCTTTCTTTTTTCTTTTCTTCCTTCTTCCTTCCTTTTTTCTTTCTCTCTCTCCTTCCTTCCTTCCTTCTTTCTCCTTTTTTTCTTTCTTTCTGTCTCTCTTTTTCTTTCTTTTTTTCCTTCTCTCTCTCTCTCTCTCTCTCTCTCTCTCTCTCTCTCTCTCTCTCTCTCTCTCTCCTCCCTCCCTCCTACTTTCTTGCTTTCTTTCTGTACAGGTCCTGATCCCAGTCTTTGCTCTGGGCCGGGCTCAAGAACTCTGCATTTTGCTGGAGACCTTCTGGTAAGCAGCAATCTTTAGTCCTTTGCCTTAAAATCATTATTCTCTCCCTGTGAAAGAAAACCCATGTTGCTTGTAGGAATCTTCACTCGCAAAGCATTGTGATTAGCTTGTTAGCAAGGGTGTCCAGCCGTGGCAACTTTAAGGCTTGCGGACTTCAACTCCCAGAATTCCTCAGCCAGCCATTCTTTAAATTCTCCCCTCCTTTATCCCATTAAAAGCTGAGTTAAGGGACGAACCAGCATTGCTTGCAACTTCACCAGTAGCGCAGAACATGGGATGGGAGCCGGGCCATATAGAAAGAGCAAAGGTCACATGCTTTGTCCTCCTTTTTTTCCCACCCGAGGGAGCGCATGAATTTGAAGGCACCCATCTACTTCTCAACGGGGCTGACGGAGAAGGCAAACCACTACTACAAGCTCTTCATCACGTGGACAAATCAGAAGATCCGGAAAACTTTTGTCCAGAGAAACATGTTCGAGTTCAAGCACATCAAACCTTTTGAGAGGACCTATGTTGACAACCCTGGGCCCATGGTATGAACGCAGGGGTGGGGTGGGTAAGGGGGGTGGTAGCGTTGAAAACCACGGCATGCTTGTGTGAAGGAGATGGGCCGGAATGGGAGAATTTGCAACAGCTAACTCGCCACAGCCAACTCAACCACCACCAGCTGGCCACAGGTTAACTCACCATGGGACAACTCGCTGCAGAACAATTGAACAATTCGATGTCATTGTTTAAAATACCGTATTTTTTGGAGTATAAGATGCACCTTAGTTTTTGGGGAGGAAAATAAGAAAAAAGCTGATTGGCAGATGGATCGGCCTCCTGGAATACTCCCAATCAACTGTTCCCAGAGGTGAATTTTAGCAACAGGTTCCTTGGCTGTGAGCTCTGTGCCTTGTGTGTGTGGTTTTTTGTTTTTGTTTTTGTTTTGTTTTTGTTTTGCTTTTTTTTCTGTCTCTGAAAGCCTCTGAAACAGAACTTCAGAAAAAAAGCCTCTGAAGCTTTTTTTCTGAAGCTCTATTTGGGGGTTTCTTTTCTGAAGCTTCATTTCTGATGCTTTTTTCAGCCTCTGAAACCTCCGTTTGAGAAGCTGGGTGGGGCTACATTCAGAGTATAAGTCGCACCCAGATTTTCGCCCTTTTTTGGGGGAAAAAAGGTGCATTTTATACTCTGAAAAATAAGGTAATTTTTAAAAAATGCTTTCATTTTTGTCATCTGCGTTTCGTTTTGTCCCTCCTTTGGCATCCTTTAATTGTTAGATTCCACCCTTGGGTAAAATGAGGACCCAGATTGTTGGGGTGCAATATGCTGACACTGTAAACCGCTTAGAGAGGGCTGTAGAAGCACTGTATTGCTATTTCTTTCGATATTAAATGTAACTCTTGTCCCACAGTGAATTGGCCGTGGCAAGTTGGCTGCGGCGAGTTGTTCTAGACTCGGATTGCCAAGCGAGGGGGACCAGTCTGCAACCACCAATTTAATCTTGGATGAATTGATCTAAGTTCTTTTCCTTCACACTCCATCTAGGTTGTGTTTGCTACACCAGGGATGTTGCATGCGGGCCAGTCGCTCCATATCTTCAAGAAATGGGCTGGCAACGAGAAAAACATGGTAGGAGGAAGACGGCAAGTCCACCGTTAAGAAATGAATTGCCCAGAGAGGTTGAGGTTGTCTGCTAAGATTTGCTTGCATTTTTTCATGCCTTCGGATCAGAAAGGCTAAAAGTATTAATTGAACTCCCTGGGTGCTTGGGATGTTTAAAAACAGGCTGTCTATCAGATCAGTCCTTAATCAGATCAGAGCCTTCTCCAGACCCCAGCACTGACCCATGTTCCTCCCCAACCTCCTCATTGTCGAAATCTGCAGCCAACTCTGCTGGCAGGCCACAACAATAATGACAGCTGATGGCTATTGAGAGATCACTCTACAATGGCATCACAAAAATAAAACCCTTTGTGATATGTTTTGGGATTCCTTGTTGATGGAATTATTGACCTGTACCGTCTGCCAGATGGTAATAGTTCAAAAAAAAAAAAAAGGGTGCCCAGGATGAGATGGATCTTTAAGATCTTTAATTCACTTGTTATTTGTGTATGTCCTATTGGGTGGGGAGAGTTAGCTACTATGTATTTGAATTCTCAAAACCATTATGGCCTGCTGTAATTTCCTTCCGGATTTTCTCCCCCAGGTCATCATGCCAGGGTATTGTGTCCAAGGAACGGTTGGCCACAAAATTTTGGGCGGCCAACGGAAGCTAGAAATGGAAGGAAGACAAATTGTGAGTTGAACCCTCTGGGAGAGGGTGGGGTGTGTGTGTGTGTGTGTGTGTGTGTGTGTGTGTGTGTCTAAAACAATTTACTGCTGTTAAGGATCTCGGCTTTTTTAAAACTAGGATAGTTAATTTTTTTCAAAAAAGAGATGGATTGCGCTTCCTTACTTTACAATTGATGAAATATTCATGGAGTGAAGGGATGCGGTAAGGTCCAAAATTACAATCTAAAATGGGGAGAACAAAATTAAGTGTTGAAGAAAACTTAGCTGTTTACCAAGGAGGCTCAGCACAGTTCTTCACTCCTGACTACCGTATTTTTCGGAGTATAAGATGCATCTTAGTTTTTGGGGAGGAAATTGGGGAGGGGGGCAGAAATTCTGCCTAGCAGGTATTCATCTGTCCAGTCCCAGCAAATTAGTTCGCTCACTGGTTTTGAGCTTGGGGCTGTGCTTCTAAAGCACAGCTGATTGTCAGAGGGAGCAGGTATTAGAAAAGCAGGCTAAGCACGAAAGATCGCTTCGCTCACATTGGGGCTGAAAAACAGCTTCTAAAGCACAGCTGATCCTCAGAGGGAGCTCCAGTGACTAAAGCAGGCGTGGAAGGGGTAAGAGAAGGCAGCAGCTCTTCCGGGTAGCCATTTTGGGCACCGCACGCTGGGTTACATTCAAAATATAAGACGCACCCAAATTTTCAGCCTCTTAATAAGGAGGGAGAAAAGTGCGTCCTATACTCCAAAAAATACGGTGGTTTGCTACATACAGGGTGATTTTTAAAAAGTAGGAAAGCATTCTAAATTGCACAAAAATAGGGGTGGTCGGGCCCGGCCTCAGGCATTCGAGAGGGCTGCCATGCTGATTATTATTATTTTTTGCTCCCCCCGCCTTGCTCCCCACAGCTGGAAGTGAAGATGCAGGTGGAGTACATGTCCTTCAGCGCACACGCCGATGCCAAGGGCATCATGCAGCTGATTCGGCAAGCCGAGCCTCGCAACGTCCTGCTGGTCCACGGCGAGGCCAAGAAGATGGAGTTTCTGAAGCAGAAAATCGAGCAAGAGTACCGTATGTGTCCAGTCTTGAGCAGGAATGCTGGTGTGTGTGTGTGTGTGTGTTTGTTGGGCAGCCTTTTGCCTCCTGAAGTTCGCCAAGGGCTTCTCGAAACACAGAAAACCTGAATGGATTTGATGCTGAAGAAAGACAGAGTGGCTCAGAGAGAACCCAGTGCTGGTTCGCAAGTGGGGTAATTGGCTGGTTTTCTGATTCAGTTCTGCATTTCCTGGGAGGAGCAGTGACACTGAGCCGTGGTGGTGCAGTGGTTAGAATTGCGGTATTGCAGGCTAATTCTGCCCACATCTTAGAGTTCGATCCTGACGGGCTCCAGGTGGACTCGGCCTTCTGTCCTTCCGAGTTGGATAAAACGAGGATCCAGATTGTTTGAGAGCAAAAGGCAGACTCTGTAAACTGCTTAGAGGAGAGGGCTGTAAAAGCCACTCTGAATCCCCAAGGTGGCGCAGTGGTTAGAGTGCAGTACTGCAGGCTGCTTCTGCTGACTGCTAGTTGAAGTTCAGCAGATTGAATCTCACCAGGCTCAGAGTTGACTCAGCCTTCCCTCCTTCCGAGGTGGGTAAAATGAGGACCCAAATTGCTGGGGGCAAAAGGCCGACTTTGTAAAAACTGCTTGGAGAGGGCTGTAAAAGCCCTGTGAAGCGATATATAAGTCTAAGTGCCATTGCCATTAAACAGCCTGATGTTGGTTCTATGGCATGCCACAGCTACATTTGGGCAACTTGCTTTTTCTTCTTTTGAACAGAGCCCAGATGGGCACGAGCAAAAGGGCTGGCAGGGTTAGGTCTTCTCTGCTGACTTGGGGCTGGGGATGCCAGCTGCAGGGGCAGACATTAGGATCCGCAGCATTTTCTCCACCTAGATTATGGCCAAGATATTCACCATCATTTTCAGACTGCAGTCCTTCTGGTCCTCCCTGGGATTAAACTAGAAGCCCCAACAGAGCTAACGAAGACCTGTCCTTCCTTCGCTTGCAGGGGTCCAGTGTTACATGCCTGCCAATGGGGAAACGGTTTCTGTTTTCACCAATCCTAACATCCCGGTGGATATTTCTCTTGGGCTGCTGAAGAGAGAGCTGGCCGTTGGTAGGTTTCATGGAGCAAAAAAACCCTCATTAATATCCTACAGGGAGGAAACCCCGGCTTTTATGCTGTTGCTCATCTTGCAGCCCTTTTTTGCTGGGGGAACAGCCTCCCCCCTAACTTGGTGCTTTCTAAATAGGTTGGGCCGATGGGAGTGGTAACCCAACTGCCTTGAAAGACATGAGATTCAGACGGGGGTGAAATCTACTTACCTTCCCTACCTGTTCGATAGTGCATGCTCTGCGCACTTGCATGTTTGAACCCTCTGTGCATGCGGGAAGTATGCACAGGAAGTATGCACAGGAAGTAACAATGACTGGGCGGGTGGGCGAAGTCTCACGCTGCTGCCATTACCGGTTCTCCAAACCACCTGCCGCTGTCGCTACCATTTTGGCTGAACCGGTATCTTTTCACCCCTGGCTTTGGGGCTTCTATTCCCAGCACGTTCTCCAACTTCCAATCCTTACCTAGCCGAATGAAAACCACCACCACTCCTTTCTAATGGGAGCAGATTCAGGCAAACCTTCGCGGGTCTAAGATCAGCACAGTCATATAAAACTTCCAGGAGGGAGAAAGGGAAGGGGAGCTGTCCCCAAATAGGCAGCTGGGAACAGGGTTTTAAAACCCGGAGGCTGTTTGTAGGGTCAGGCCAGTGGAGGGAAGACAGGATGGCCTTGCTTGGAAGACCGTCTCAAGCCAAAGAACAGAAGTCCTCCATGATGATGTTACCTAGTTTGGGGAATGAAACAGCCAAGCTCAGAGGGCACCAGGGACCCCATAGCCCACTTCCTCTTCCTCCTAGCACTGATGATGTTACCAAGTTGGGTCATTAAACATCTGCAAGAAAAAAGCCACGCTCAGAGGGCACCAGGGACCCGTCGTTTTAACCCTGAGCTACAAATGTTCTTTATTGGAACAGGCCGTTCGATTGAAACCTAAGCAGCATGTTAAAGAGTTTTAACATTGAACTGGTTGGATTAACATTCCTTTTCCAGGGTGGGTGGTGAAGATGGAGGCCTGTGGCCGTGGGGTGAAGTAAACCAGGGAATTGGAATATGTTGGAAAAGGGAACTTGGGAGACCCGTGTTACAGGGAGGGAGCATTGGCGGTGGTGCTGGCCTGACAGCCACCGTCCATTACAGCCTCCAAGGGGATATGGCCTGGAGGAAAGGAATTTGGGGAGCAGGAGCTAGAAATCTTTGGGGGGGGGCAAAGACTCGACTCGACTTTTTTCTCTCTAGGCCCCTCGCCGGCCTCCAAGAAGCCGAAGCTGTTGCATGGCACCTTGATCATCAAGGATAACGTGAGCGAAGGGAAAAGGGAATCTGGGTAGCTCTGTAAGGCTGGCAAAGCATTTGCATTTCACCCTGCCTTTGACCAGAGGAAGGGATGTGTGACAACCTTGCCTCGGAGGACGTTGAGCCCGAGAAAGGAAAGGCTTTAAAATGACCTTGCTTAAAAGAATTAGTAGGATCCTCCTGGTTTAACGACCGGTTCGGTGATTGCGCGCTTTACATGCGTGTGTGCAAATCTTCACTTCCGCGTTTCTTCCGAGGAGAAATAGCGCAGTAATCAGCTGAGAAGATAAAGATAGAAAAATAGCACAAGCGGGTAGGTGGGCCCATCTGATCGTTGGGATGAACCGGTTCGCTCCCAGTTAATCCCAAACCGGTTGAATCCCACCGCTGGTAAATACATTATGCCAAAACTGGGAGGAATCAGCAGTGTCAAACTGGGTCTCCTACCCAGCGAGCTTAGTACGGATCTTCATGCCGTGTAGCCCCCTCCCAATACCTGGTAAGTTTTCCTACCTCTGACCTCACCTGCTACAGAGGGGACAAAACCTCAACCACCCTGTGAAGTTTTGCCCTGGCCAAGCAACCAGGGGAAATGTCATCTGGTCTTGTACCTCCAGACAAATGGGGTGGCCTCTCCAGACAGAGGGGCTGTGAGTGTCTGGGTGAAAGGAATTCCACAGCAACGCGAAGTCTGTGGGTAGAGCAGTCCATGACACGGAAACAGTGGTTGCAGACTCTTTTCTTTCCTCCCCCGTGGAGGGCGAGATTTCCTGCCACGCAGCCTTTTTTGGCCCTCGATGCTGCCGTGTGTGAATTGTGAAGGGTTTTTTTTCTCTGCTCCTTTTGCTTATGGACAGAGTTTCCGCTTGGTTTCTTCCGAGCAAGCTTTGAAGGAATTGGGGCTGGGGGAGCACCAGCTGCGCTTCACCTGCCGGATCCATTTTCAAGACCCCCGCAAGGAGCATGAGACTGGCCTGCGTGTTTACAACCACCTGAAAAGGTGAGCGCTCGGGGTAGGAACAGGATTTGGTAGGTGCCGCAATCTGCCCTCACCTTGAGGACTCGAAAATTTGCTTTGGTTGGAAAAAGAAAACTCACATGGACATGAACTGCCAATGAAATTCGCTTTAATATCATGTCACGTTAAATTTCGCTTAAAAATACGAGACAAATGGGATTTAATTAAAGCAGGTAATCTTGGCGTTGTCTGGGGAGTGGTGCCGTGGCCTAGAGATGGAGCTCTTGCCTCACAATCAGGAGGCTGTGAGTTCGATCCTAGGTAGAGGCAGATATTTCTCTCTCTGGGCACAATGAGAATATATCTGTTGAACAAAACTCTACTGGCGTCAGGAAGGGCATCCGGCCAATAAAAAGCTCTGCTGCTCCATTCGGTTGCCCAGACTCCACAAGGGATTATAGGGTTGTTAAATGACAATGATGATGACCCTGGCATTGTCTGGGAAGAGAAGTTTATCCAAGAATTGATTACAATAAAAGTTGGTGAGTAGTGGAGCCACTCTTTGAGGCCCTGTGAAAAGGTTGAGAGAGATTCAGCTCGGGGCTGCTTTCTCCCCAGCGCCTTGAAGGATTATTCCGTCCAGCATCTCTCCGACACCTCCATAATGGTGGAGTCCATCTTGATCCAGGTTACGGTGCAGTCCGAGGATCCGGCCACCAAACTTCTGCTGGTGTCCTGGACGTACCAGGTAAGGTTTTAAATCTAATTTTACGAGAGGATACATGCGGGGGGAAGGAGGGACTGAAATGTTACATCTGGCTTCTTTTGTTAACAAGAGAGCTGAACTTCTAGCTGCAGGTGATCCAGGGGTGAAATCCAGCAGGTTCTGGAGAACCAGTAGCAGAAATTTTGAGTAGTTCAGTGAACCGGCAAATACCACCTCTGGCTGGCCCCAGAGGGGGGTGGGAATGGGGATTTTGCAGTATCCTTCCCCTGGAGTGGGGAGGGAATGGGGATTTTGAAGTATCCTTCCTCTGGAGTGGAGAGGGAAGGGGGATTTTGCAGTATCCTTCCCCTGCCATGCCCATCAAGCCCTGCACCGCCCACAGAACCGGTAGTTAAAAAATTTGGATTTCCCCACTGAGATGATCGATATCTTGTAGCACCCCAATCATCTGTCTGTGCGAATCTGGAACGGCCTTCCCCAATACAGGTTCCCCCTCCCTCCAAAATTTGAGGACTTCGTTTCCCAGAGTCCTCCGTGAAGGTGACTGGGGAATTCTGGGAGTTGAAGTCCCTTAACACTCCTGGCAAGAAAAGTGGTAACACGAGGCCAAATGCAAACTTAGCAACGGTCTCGTTCAGTGACAGAAACGTTGGGCTCCATTGTGGCGGGTGTAAGTCAAGGGCTGCCCGTATCGAAAACCCTGAATCTGGGTTCTGTGTGCAGGATGAAGAAATGGGGAGCTACGTCACATCTCTGTTGAAGAAAGCCCTGCCTCAGATTACAGGATGAGCCGCTGGGTGCCTCCAGCTGCTGCCACAGACTTAGCTAAGGTTTGCACAAGCGGCAAGTTGTGGTTCGACAGAAAAAGAAAAAAAATGCTATTGTTTTAACCATTGTTGGGGGTTTGAGAACTTCTCACCCATCTTCCCAACGTCTTTTCATTCCCTCAGCCCCTCCCACTTCATCTTCCCTTCCGTCTGCCTCCTCCATGCCCTTCGTTTTTCTTTTTTGGTCCCACCTGCTTCTGCAAACAAGACAAAATGTTTTCTCCTGGGCGAAGAGCTGGGTGCCCCAAAAACTCTGGAAATTTTGGGCACAGGACACTTCTGCGCGTAGGACGATCCCCGTCCCCAAATACGTGATGCACTCCTAGAAGGAGCGGTGAAAATACTTGTGTTCTATCTCTCTTTTTAATAAAGACTTAATAATATTTTATTAAAATAAATAAAATCTCTCGTCTCCCTTTTGTTTTAATAAATACTTTCGGTATTGTTGGTCTTCCTGGTCACAGGTGGGCCAGCCTCCAAGCCCCAGGCGTCATGTGAGAAAATGCCCTTGACCCAGGGTTAGAAAGAGTCCCACCAGGCCTCATAACCAAGAAATAAGGCTCAGATCTCTTCTGCAGTCTAGTAGCAACTCTGTATTTACAGGAATTGAAGGCACCTTGGCAACAAACAAACCTGAGTTAGCTCAGGGAAGGCTGCAAGAGAAGCCAATCGGTGTCTTTGTTTCTCTGAGCCAGATAAAAACCAAATCAGGAGGCCAAAAATGGGCGAATATGGCTCATTTTAGATAGATAGAGAGGGAGAGACAGAAAAAAAGAGAGAAAATGGCCCATTTTAGATAGACAGAGAGAGGGAGAGACAGAAAGAAAGAGAGAGAGAAAATGGCCCATTTTAGATAGACAGAGAGAGGGAGAGACAAAGAGAAATAGAAGGAGAGAGAGAGAGAGAAAAAAAATGGCCCAATTTAGATAGACAGAGAGAGGGAGAGACAGAAAGAAATGGAGACAGAAAGAGAGAGGGAGAGAGAAAAAATGGCCCATTTTAGATAGAGAGAGGGAGAGACAGAAAGAGAGGAGAGAGACAGAGACAATGGCCCATTTTAGATAGACAGAGGGAGAGAAGAAAGAAATAGAAGGGGGGACAGAAAGAGAGAGAGAGACAGAGAAAATGGCCCATTTTAGATAGAGAGAGGGAAGGAGAGACAGAAAGAGAGGAGAGAGACAGAGAGAAAATGGCCCATTTTAGATAGACGGAGGGAGAGACAGAAAGAGAGGGAGAGACATAGAGAAAATGGCCCATTTTAGATAGACAGAAGGAGAGACAGAAAGAGAGAGGAGAGAGACAGAGAGAAAATGGCCCATTTTAGATAGAGGGAGAGACAGAAAGAGAAATAGAGAGAGAGAGAGAGAGAGAAAATGGCCCATTTTAGATAGACAGAGAGAGAGAGAAGAAAGAAATAGAAGGAGAGACAGAAAGAGAGAGAGAGAAAAAAAATGGCCCATTTTAGATAGACAGAGAGAGGGAAAGACAAAGAAATAGAAGGAGAGACAGAAAGAGAGAGAGAGAAAAAATGGCCCATTTTAGATAGACAGAGAGAGGGAAAGACAGAAAGAAATAGGAGAGACAGAAAGAGAGAGAAAAAAAATGGCCCATTTTAGATAGACAGAGGGAGAGACAGAAAGAGAAATAGGAGAGACAGAAAGAAAGAGAGAGAGACAGAGAAAATGGCCCATTTTAGATAGACAGAGGGAGAGACAGAAAGAGAAATAGGAGAGACAGAGAGAGAGAGACAGAGAAAATGGCCCATTTTAGACAGAAGGAGAGACAGAGAGAGAGAGAGAGAGAGAGAGAGAGAGAAAATGGCCATTTTAGATAGACAGAGAGAGGGAGAGACAGAAGGAGAGACAGAAAGAGAGAGGAGAGAGACAGAGAGAAAATGGCCCATTTTAGATAGAGGGAGAGACAGAAAGAGAAATAGGAGAGAGACGAGAAAGCTATTGGGGCTGAAAAGAATTGCTGCAAACCTGAGTTTTCTGAAGTGGACCATGAGACTACTAAACAACTGAAAAAATGATCTAGTAAAAAGAAAATTTCAATCAAAAGACCAACATGCAAACAAAATAAATAAAACACCACCACCACCACCCCCGGAGCAAAAGAAATTAAACTTTAATTTGTGTACATTGTTTAATGGACTGTTAAATTGGCCACACCCACCCAGCCACATGACCTGGCCACGCCCACCCAGCCGATCCAGCCTCCCCCCTCCCCCACAACAGTCTGATGGACCGTGAATTGGCCCCCTGCTTAAAAAGTCTGAGGACCCCTGTCAAATTTAAACTTTTTGCCAAACGACTTCTCCAGCAAACTTCCTCGGCACGTTCATCAGCATCACCTCATTGGCAGCCGGGCTTAACGCCGCTCTCGGGTCGGGGCGTCCTCTGCGGTCACCGCTAACGGTGTAGACTTTGGAAGTTCGTTTCCGCCAACGCAGCCGGCATGGCCACCGCTTGTTGGCCAAGGTGTAGTAATACAAGACGGGGTTCAGGCAGCAGTTGAAGCTCACCAGGGCTAAGGTGACCCGGCGGAGCTGGTAGATGGAGGTGGCCAAGTGGCAGTTCTGGATGAGGCCGAGGCGCATCAGGAGATGGAGGAGGTGGGTGAGGTTGAAGGGGAGAAAGCAGGACACGCAGATGAAGAGGATGAGATAGATGGTGTTCAGGGCCTTCCTTTTCAAAGCGCTCTCCGAGATGCAGGAGATTCGCCGGGCAATCAGTGGGTAGCTGATCAAGATCACCACGAAGGGGATGAGAAAACCGAAGATCAGCACGCAAACGTTGTAAGGCAGCATGCGCCCCTTCCAGGAAGCTTCGCCAAAGCTCTCGAAGCACACCTGGGCATCGCTGACGTTGGCGTCGAGGGGGCCTCCCAGGATCAGAGAGCCGGCTATGCTCAGGCCAACCACCCAGAGGACGACGGCGATCAGGGCGTAGTGGCCGCTCTTGATCCGGAGGTACGCAAAGGGGTGCAAGACGGCCATGTAGCGGTCGACGCAGATGGAAGTGAAGAAGGCCACGCTGAGGTAAATGTTGAGGAAATACATACTTCCTGTGAGGCGGCAGGCCACGTCCCCGAAGATCCAGTTGTTGCGGTGAAGGTGGTAGTGGATCTTGAACGGCAGGATGCAGACGAACGAAGTGTCCACCACGGCCAGGCTGAGCAGGTAGACGTAGGAGCGAGGCGGGCGCGAGACCCGGCAGGTCAGCAGGTAGAGGGCGGCCCCGTTTTCCAGCAAGCCCAGCACGAAGACGGGAATGTAGATGGCGGGGAAGAGGAAGTACTGGAAATCAGCCCGGAGGCTGCACTCCTGACTGGCGTTGGCCGCCGACTGGTTTTCCATCTTCTCTGGAGCAGGATTTGTGTACCCTGGTCTGATCTGCTGCAGGAAGCCTCTCTCAGCCCATCATGCTGGGAGCAAAGGTAGCTCACCTCAAATCAGCTTGGAAAACAAGGGAGCCAATCCGAGGAAACCACTTGGAAAATTGAAAAATAAATATAAAACTGGCTGGCTGCATTCCTGCGGTTGGGATTAGCTAGCCTGATTTTGGTGGGGTGGGCAAACCATGGCTTAGCCAAAATACTGAAGCAAGAGTCCCCTCTCTTTATAATATTGGGCTGGGGCACCCATCATCCCCAACCACAGTAGCCATAAGAAAGCACCAGTTTGCAGAGAAGGAAGACGTTCCTAGCACAGGGGTCTGCAACCTTCAACACTCAAAAGAGCCATTTGGACCCGTTTCCCACAGAAAAGAAAACACCGGGAGCCACAAAACCCTTCCAGTGCCTGACTATTTTTTGATAGAAATAGTCCACACAACTAACATATGTAGTTGAATTAAACCTTCTGTTTTCTTCTGAAACTTTTCTTGGATTTATCCATGGTTGGCCTACCGGGGGTCGAAAAGCTCAATAAATCACGTCCCGGCGGGTGTTGCACATTGGCGGTTGTGACGCATATTTTGAGTGACAGGGAGCCGCAGCAGAGGGGTGAAAGAGCCACATGCGGCTCCAGAGCCTCAGGTTGCTGACCCCTGTCCTAGCAAGTCTGGGCAAAGTTTTCAGGACTATGAAAATTCTTAAGGGTGGGGAGGGGGGAGAAGTAAAGAAAGGATGATAGAAGCACTCAAATTGTGGCGGGTGGTTTATTTTAAAGGTGCATTTTCATCGCTATTTTTTTAAAAAAACCCATTAAATCTTACCTGTTTGCATCTGCCTTTCGCCGTGCTGATATTCGGTGAAGATATCTGAGCTTGCTTTTTGTCTCCTTTTGACTTTTAGGATGTTGCTTTCCCCTGACCCCATACGTGTCAGCCGAAGGGGGCCTCCCACACACCTTTTGTGCAGGAAGCGGGGGAGAGAAACGTCCTCTCTATTGTGGTTTGAAAAAATTGCAACCGAGGCAGCAAGAAATACGCAGATCAGTGTTCCGTGGTGGCATTTCCCCCCAAAATTTAAGAGCAGAAAAACCAAAGTGTTTCTAGAGTTTATGAGATCTGCATCCTGACCTTTACAATCTCTCCCCCCTAATAAGAGTGGGGAGTGAAAAGACAGCAGAATAATAATGGAATAAGATTCACTCTTTCCACAGAGTTTTAACGTGTAAAAGCGCGATAAAATCTACATTTAAGATACATGATTCTGAAAAGAGAGACTTAAAAAAGTGTTTTGCAAACTCTCACCCAACGCGGTTGTGTGGCACAAATGAAGGTTGTGGCAAAGGTTTGTACTTCGCTGGGGGTTGCGGTGGTGGAGGGGAGACCAAATTCTCTACCGAGCACGTAGTTTCTTTATTTATTACTAGGGACTAGAACCTTAAATTGGTATGGTAAGGGTGTGGCTAACTGATGAGGACCAATCAGTCCGAAATAGATCTATATGTCTCCCAATAGGCAGCAAAATGTATGCTTGCTGCCTGACGAAGCCTAGGATAGTGGATGTGATTTCACTGAGCTATGGCTGCATTTTGAGAAACTTAGTTTACGTAGGAAAAACCTGGTTGAAGAAAAATACATTGCTCTCTCTATATATATATATATATATAAACCCCGTAGGCAGAAATTAACAGTCCATTTCAATCTTCCGTCTCCAAGTCTGCAAGACAACGAAGGGAGAAAAAAAAAAAAAAACAAAGCTGAGAATTACAGAATACAGCAGCTGGAAAACTTGAGCACTGAACTGGTTTCAACTTTAGGCAAAGGGTGAATGTCAGCCTTCCACCCCATCTCCCCTCCCCCCGCCCCCGTTGCAAAATAGAGGAGATCACCAAGAGATCCAATCCCTGGCAGACCTCCTGCTGTGAGGACCGCAGTGCAAAAAAACCTTGGAAACAGAAAAATATTGTCGGCAATAGCTATTTTGAAGCTGGTTCTTGAGGACTAGAAACACCAGATGCCCAAAGACTTCCTGGATGCTCACCACTGTTGTAGTACTCCACGTGCTTGAGGTAGAGTCCGTCTGGGGGCGCCATGATGTTTGGGGGATAAGCCATCAAGTTCCGGGCCGCTAGGAGTTCTTGGATGTGGTGCGGTTGTAATCGGGACTGACCCACAGCTACCAATGCCCCGACCATCCGCCGTACCTGGGATTAAAAAAAAAAAGGGTTGTAAACGACAAAAGTTCCAGAATCGGCACCACTGGTGGACAAAATTGGGGAATGGAAACACGGAATTGGGAGGGTTGGGTGGGTCCTTCAGAAACCATCTAGTCTGACCCCCTCCCCGCCCCCAAGAAATAGCTGTCTGTTTGAAAGAGGAGGAGAAGCAACCCATTTTCTGGGTTATCTCAAACCCTTCTTACAGAGAACAAGATTTTTTGGGAAAAGCAAGCTCTTCCCTTCGGCCAAGGAGGCGAGACTGCTACCCATCCCTGATTCCCTCGCATCGTTTCAACCGGCAGCAAAAGCTGGGCTCCTACAGGTTGCAAACGGCACATTGTCGCGCACTCGCTGTTGATGGAGGCAGCCGAGACCCAGGAGCATTTTGGCAGCTGTTTTCAGAGCTATTTTGAAGCAAGCCACAAGACTGTGTGTGTGTGTGTGTGTGTGTGTGTGTGTTGAAACTCTTTTAAGGCTTTTTTTATTTTTGCAAGTACTGGCTGAAGACAGCCAGCCAGCCACCTCCTCTCCTCGTGGCTAACCCAAATGTAGGCGCATGCTTCCGCGAGAGCCAGCCTCGCCTTCTCCCTCGCCTCTGAATCATCCACAATGTGATTCATTTATGCTACCTAAGTGGGCACGGCCAGGTATGCCTGCCTGGGGTCTGCCGAGAGGCATCCACCCGTATTTTCACGGTGGGCTGTTTGCCCAGGTGACCTCAAGTGCTGCCCCAAGCAAAACTCTACTCGTGGGCTGGCTGGTTTGGAATGATGAGAGTTGAAGTCCAGTTACTGGAACTGGGAATGTCTAGTCCAGGGGTCGGCAACCTTAAACACTCAGAGAGCCACAAAGGTCCTAACCAGAAGCCCCCATTCAATTCTGGAGCTGACCGGAAGTCCGGTTCCCCCACCATAGAGTCTCCTCCTAGCGTGGCATCCTTTTTCCTCTACCCGTTCTAACCGAAACCCCTATGAATTGTGGAGCTGACCAGCAACAGGGAGCGGCAGCAGAGGGATGAAAGAGCCACATGCAGCTCCAGAGCCACCGGTTGCTGACCCCTGGTCTAGTCTGATGAAAAGAAGGACTAGGGAAGACATGATAGCAGTGTTCCAATATCTCAGGGGCTGCCCCAAAGAAGAGGGAGTCAAGCTATTCTCCAAAGCAATTGAAGGCAAGACAAGAAGCAACGGGTGGAAACTCATCAAGGAGAGAAGCAACCTAGAACTAAGGAAAAATTTCCTGACAGTGAGAACAATTAACCAGTGGAACTCCTTGCCTCCAGAAGTTGTGAATGCTCCAACACTGGAAGTTTTTAAGAAGATGTTGGATAACCCTTTGTCTGAAGTGGTGTAGGGCTTCCTGCCTAAGCAGGGGGTTGGACTAGAAGACCTTCAAGGTCCCTTCCAACATTTTATTCTATTCCAACCTTCCAGATGGCCGTGGAGTGGAGACAGCTGGCCACTTAAGACCCCTTAGGGTGCTCCAGGGACCCAGGCTGCTCTCCTGCATTCCCACCAGAAGGGGCTGTGGGCAATTCGAGTTCCTTGTAAAATTTCAAAGTTAAGAGGCTGCCTCTCCAATCGTAAAAAGGTGACTTCCTCTCAGGACGAGAGGAAAAATGGTGAAAAGAGCACGCAGAGCCTGTCTCGACTATTCAAAATGTCCAGTTAGAAAAATTCTCCCTACCTGTTTGTAGAGGAAAGATCGGCTTACAAACTCTAGTTCCCAAAACTTCAGGTTGCTGGCGGGGGTAAAAAAAACAACGGAAAAAAAGACAGCATTAAAATCCATATTAGAGAGAAAGATGCTACATCATCATCATCATCATTATTATTATTATTATTTATTCATTCAATTTCTATGCCTCTCTTCTCTTCTACAAGGTGACTCCTTTTCTGTCCTCCCCTGGGTCAGTCAGTGTGTCTGCCCGGGAATAGTAACACCAAGGAGCCTTGGTGGCGCAGCGGACTAAAGCCCTGTTAAAGTAGCACTTAGCTGCCAGCTGCCTGCAATTACTGCGAGTTTGAATCTCACCAGGCTCAAGGTTGACTCAGCCTTCCATGCTTCCCAGGTAGGTAAAATGAGGACCCGGACTGTGGGGGCAATAAGCTGACTTTGTATAAAAAAGAACACCGCTTAGGGGGGGCCGAAAGCCCTACTAAGCAGGTATATACAAAAGGATGAAGGCTATTGCTTAACGCATGGTAAGCCACCCTGAGTCTCCGGAGAAGGGCAGCATATAAATCAAATCAATCAATCAATCAATGAATCAACAGTCCAACAGTCCAAGCAGGAGACCTATACAGCTCCTCTGTGCACAGAAGCTATCTACCTCTGAGTGCAACAGTAAAGAATAATCTGGAATTTAACCCAAAGGCTCTATAAAAATTTGGAAGAAAAGGTTGAATTCAGGAGATCCCAAGTCTGTCCGAATCCCTAGTACTGCTCTCCTGTGTGAGCATAGGGGTTGGACTAGATGACCTCCAAGGTCCCTTCCAAGTCTGTTACTGTTACCCATTTGTCTTTCCCCATTCATCTGTCAAGGAGTCTGCGTTAATCTGCGGATTTGGAACTTATACGTCAAAACCAGGAAATCCGTAACCCTTTTCCTCTCAGGTCAGAACTAATGGGGAATTGTAATTCTGCAACCACGATTCTGCAATCCTTTCTGAGCAAACTGAAATTATTGTGCTGCGATCCAGTCTCACACCTGCTTCACAAGTGCTTTACCAACGCGGGGGAAGAGTAACCTTATTGGCTGGAGAGTTTTCAGGAAGTAGCTTCTGAAAGAACCTTAAGGTCTAGGAACCTGATCTTTTTTTATAAAAGCTGGCTGTTTTCATTATTTCAGCAACAGGCTAAAACGGGTCTTTTGTTAACACAATTCAGAAATGGGTGGGTGGGGGGTGTCTTCATCTCCTGTCTCAGGTTTTAACCCCTCGAACTCTTCCCCTAACATGATTTTTAAAAATGCTCAGAGGATCCCTTTTTCAGACCGACCGCAAGGCCTTCAGCTGAACTGGAATGCCGAACCTCGGCTTGAGCCCCTCGACTTGCAACAAGATCGGCAAAACATTCCCACCAGTGTTGAAATCCTCCGCGGATTGCCACCGGTTTCGCCCAAATCGGTAGTATTCCTTCCGTTGTGAGCTAGGCTCAATTAGTCATTTACAAGACACAAAACAAACCCATTTTATTATAACAGCTGAGAATTACATTCATTTCCAGTTTAGTCCAAATTAATTTCCAAACAAGTCCTTCAGAAAAAGTCTTTCGGGCTTATCACAAATCTTTTGGCACCCTGCCAAAGGCCTTTCCTTTGGCCTTTGGTAGGGTGCCAAAAGGCCAAGCCCCACAAAGTTCAGAAACAAGAGACACCGACTGGAAACAGATTTAGCAACGTTGCTTTCCTACAAAGAGCCCAAGAGCCTTTGCTGCTCTTTTAAGCCTTATGAGAGGGGCCAATCATCTCCTGGCCTTACTCCCGAGTCGTCCCTTTTGCTTTAGCTACTTTTTCCTTCTGGCAGCTCTGCACATGCGTGCACTGGGAACAGGCTCCTCCTGTTCCTCTGCGTCTCTGATGTCCGACTCTGGAGGCTCCGGAGTCTGCGCATCACTCCCAGATGGCCCTGGCCCCATCCCTGCCTCCGACGCAGAGCCCTCCCCAGACTCCAGGACTGTCCCATGGTCCTCCCCAGCCTCCTCACTGTCTGACTCCGCTGCTAGCTCCCCGGGCTGCTGGCGGACCAAAACATCACCCCTGATTCCCACCCAAACTCACCCACAAGACCGTTATGAGTTAATCCATAAGGGCTAAAAAGCCCCCTCATGTACAGGGGCAGTCTACCTGCTGGTGCCTGGTTGCCTTACAGCGCGCAGCCAGCATTGGAAGAAACTTCAGTTTGATGATGAATTCCCTGCTGACATTTCTGAGCAAAGGCCAGGCAAGCGTTCGTGGGTGGGGATAATGCAGATTCAATTGCCAACGCTGCAGAGAGATGGAGCCGCGTAGGAAAAACTCCCTCGGAAAATTCATGGATTCAACCACGAGGAATTTATTTTTATTTTTATTTTTCCCAGATCACGTGGCAATGCCTCCCTCAGCTAAGCAGGTGGTCCTTCTCCCACCACCTGGCAAGCTGAAGCAGCCCTGAAGGGAAGCCACGACCACGTCGCGTGGGCTTCAGATGCAAATTCAAATCCTTCGTCCTCCTCCTCCCCCTGCATTCAGATGGCTCTCCGGTTTTGAAATCCAACCCTCGGGGTGGGCAAGACGGGGGTCCCGTCTGGAAAGGAAGCCCCAAAGACCTGACTTGACCCTCTCGCTAAAAAAGCGAGTCGCAATTGTGTTTGTGAATGCGATTCAGGTTGCACCAAGGAACGGTTAGCTTCTTCCTGCAAATAAAAAGCCAGCTCAAACTCAAGTCGCATTCTTCTTCCTGACAAGCTAGCTTACTCGGTGCAGAGTTCGAATCCTCTTTCACTGGTGGTCTCCAAGCAACTTGGGAGAGCCCCAATCGACAGCTACGTCCTTCAAGAGCCACATGGCTTTTGCGATGCGTCTGGGTGACTTATTGGCCCTGCCCACTCCTTACCTAACTCACTCCTCCCGCCACAAGCCCAGTCTGAAATAAAAAGTCGCAAGACACAGTTTTGGGTAACTTTGCCTTTCCGAAGCCGCTCTGACAGACAAGTTTCTAGTCCTTAGGTTCGCAATGAAGCTGGCAAAGACTCCGGCAGGGTTGGGGTGTGAACTTTCTGAGTCTTGAGCCTCAGCAAAATAGAAGAGTGCATGGTCTTCAGGACCACGGAGAGTTCTTGGGACCTTCCCTGCCAGTAAAGCCTTTTTTCCATCTCACACTCTAGTTAAATCCTTCAAAACTCAATTTCTTAAGACACAAATTGCTTAACATCAAATACACAAAAGGAAAGTTTCTTATTCTTGGGAGGCCTGTTCATCTGAGATCCTCCCTTTTTCATTTCTGGTCCATTTCTAGCAATATAATATTCTCCCCCCATCCCACCTTGCTTCCTGTCACGCCTCCAGATGACATTTGTCAATCCTAGTGTTTCAAAGCCACCTCTTAAAAGAAGCTTCTTGCCAGACCAACTTGGGTTAAGAAAAGCCATTGCTACAGTCACATAATATGGAATACTCAAGCAAAATAGTGCCTTAATAGCAATAGCGCTTACACTTATATCCCGCTGCACAGGGTTTTTACAGCCCTCTCTAAGCGGTTTATAGAGTCAGCCCGTTACCCCCAACAATCTGGGTCCTCATTTTACCGACTTTGGAAGGATCGGAGGCTGAGTCAACTTTGAGCCTGTTGGTCAGGATCGAACTTCTGGCAGTGGGCAGAATTAGCCTGCAATTCTGCATTCTCACCACTGGGAGGGAAGGAAGGAAGGAAGGGAGGGAGGGAGGGAAGGAAAGAAGGAATAGTACTTAAGACTTATACAGTGCTTTACAGCCCTCTTTAAGCAGTTTACAGAGTCAGCCTTTTGCCCCCAACAATCTGGGTCCTCATTTTACCCACCTCGGAAGGATGGAAGGCTGAGTCAACCTTGAATGTGTCGGTCAGGATCGAACTGCTGGCAGTGGGCAGAATTAGCCTGCAATACTGCATTCTAACCACTGGGAGGGAAGGAAGAAAAGAAGAAAGGAATAGCAGTTAAGACTTATATACCGCTTCACAGTGCTTTTACAACCCTAAGCATCTTACAGAGTCAGCCTATGGCCCCCAACAATCTGGTCCTCATTTTACACACCTCGGAAGGATGGAAGGCTGAGTCCACCTTGAGCCTGGCGAGATTTGAACTGCCAAATTGCAAGCAGCCAGCAGTCAGCAGAAGGCGCCTGCAGTACTGCACTCTAACCACTGCGCCACCAAGGCTCGCTAAACGAGCAACCATCAGGGGGAAAAAATTATGGGGGAAAAAGAGAGAAAGGTGCAAAATTACGACTGAAAGTCTGGGCAGTCTCACCTGTCCTGGCTGTGCTCGGAAAGGAAGCCTTGGGAAGGCCTCACCTCCACCCAGTTCAGCGTCTTGATGGGGTTTCTCGCGGACGTCTCTGAGCTGGCTGAACAGAAGGTGGAGAAGTCGTGGGTGCCCATCAGAAAAGCAGCTGCTTCCTGCATGGCGGCCAAGTTCAGGTGGCTAAACCAGAGGAGGAAGACTGAAGATGTACCATCAAGCCCTTTTAGATTCCTAGCAACCACATAGAGAGACAACCCGTCCCTAACTTGTCCCCTGAAGATTTCAGAGAAGGAAAATGCGTTGCAAAAAACCTGCTTTAATTGGTCTGCTCCAGCATCTCTACAAAACAGATCTAACGGTCCTCCACCGATATTGAATTTCTTTGGGGAAACTTTTTCTGAGCTAGGCTTCCCAAGAGCACGAATTAGGCTCCTTGTCCCGACAAAAATCCCCCTTTTTATTAAGTTACTGTGAATTCCTCTCATTCACATCCAGCAAAGTCTTTCAAGGGAGAATTTTACAGTCACAGACCTTATCTGGCTTGGAGAGCTGCCAGGCCGATATCTTCAAAACTTGGCAAGGAGTCACAAACCAATTAACCAATTAGTAAAGAAAATACCTATTTGATTATACATGTA
The DNA here is from genome assembly GCA_030761175.1 of Masticophis lateralis. Classification (NCBI taxonomy): domain Eukaryota; kingdom Metazoa; phylum Chordata; class Lepidosauria; order Squamata; family Colubridae; genus Masticophis; species Masticophis lateralis. Next base: position 4,273,289 of record JAUDYJ010000016.1, read on the forward strand.
ATAACATCTGCAGGGATTGTTTATGCACAAAATTGGGAAGCAGAGAAAATACTTTTGGAAGGAGAAGTAAAGTTAAAAAAAAAAATAGATTCTGCAGAAATGAATAGATTAACTTTGATGATTAAAGAAAGAGAGGATTCAGAATACTTTTAAGATATGGCTTCCCCAGACTCCAGGACTGGCCCATGTTCCTCCCCAATCTCCTATTATAAATTTGTATTTGAAAAAACAGTTTATAGAAAGGAATTCTGACTGGTGGCTGTTTAGAAATTCAGTCTATTTTTCACCTGTGTGGTTTTTCTTATGCCAATTGAAATATGAGTACCTTAATTCTACAGCAGGAATCAGCTAGTAGTGCCTGGTAAAATGAGCCATCCAGAGTAGGATTTTGTTAGGATTTAGGAATGTGGGGGGAGGCTACCCTTGGGTGGGAGTTCCCCGAGAAAGCTGTCTCTACGAATAAAAGCAGAAATCTGCAAGAAAGCAACGGCGAGGGCAATGTACTTCCAACTCTACCAAAGAAAATTGCAGCCACATCTACCGTGTTTCCCCGAAAATAAGACCCTATCTTGTATTTTTTTAACCCCGAAATAAGCGCTTGGCCTTATTTTCGGGAAGGTCTTTATTATTTTGGGGTGTATGGAGCAAGACGGGGCTCCTCTTGCCGTCTTACCTGATTTCCAGCTCTGTCTCCCTAACCCAGGGATCTGCAACCTTAAACACTCAAAGAGCCATTTGGACCCGTTTCCCACAGAAAAGAAAACACCGGGAGCCACAAAACCCTTCCCGGGCCTGACTATTTCTGGAGCGGCCACAAAACCAGCATATGTAGCTGAATCAAACCTTCTGTTTTTTTCTGAAACTTTTCTTTTCTTGGATTTATCCATGGTTGACCTACCGAGGGTTGAAAAGCTCAATAGATCGCGTGCCAGTGGGTGTCACACATTGGCAGTTTTGATGCATATTTTGAGTGACAGGGCGCCGCAGCAGAGGGGTTGAAGAGCCACATGCGGCTCCAGAGCTGCAAGTTGCTGACCCCTGCCCTAACCCTAACCAGAGAAAATGGCAGGGACTGACTGCGCATGCTTTTAAATATTTTCGGGAAGGGCTTATTTTAGCACAGGCGTTCAAAAGACCAATTGGACTTCTTATCAGGGGCTGTCTTATTTTCAGGGAAACACGGTATTAAGGCACCAAGAGAGCAGGTCTTACCGACTGTGGGACCCAATCCAGGGGAAAAAAAACCACACCCCCTTAACTTGATTGAATTAAGCAGCTATGGCAGACTGTTGGCTCCTTCAACTGTTTGAGACTGCTATCTTTTCTCTATCAGCCTGGCCAAAGCTCGGAGAAAACTTGCTGAGCCATCGAGATCTGGCGATCCCCAGCGAGGCAACTCCGTGGCTGTTTCAGCAGCGACTCACGGAGAGGAAGCAGATTGCAGAAGTGTGTTCACGCATGTCCTGGCACATTCTTGTCACCCATAATTTATGGGTGACCTGGTTACACTGCAGATGCCAGGGTTGGTTTTTTTCTCCGAGCCGGCTCTGAATTACTTACTCAACCCAGATTGGTGAAGAAGATCTTGTAGGCCCCAGTTGGAGATCCACAAGTCTTGTTTTTTTGGCTTCGACATCGGAAATGTTACGGCTCAAAAAGTGGGTGTGCGACGGTGGGTGGGGTGCGGTGGGGAGAAACCAAATGGACGGATCCACAAACACCAACTTACCCGCGCCAGTTTGCCCAACAGAGATCCCGTTCGAAGACCGGCAGATCAGAATAGGCTGTGCATCCCGTGGCTACTCGATACACATACGTCCTGGCCCGGGCCAAGAACCGGGCATGGAAGTTGCCGGAAACCCTACAGGCGCTCAGAACGCTTTGGGGGAAAGAAAGAGGAAGAGGTAGCGATTGAATTTCTCCATCGTATTTCATTCAATGTGGCTTATTTATTTATTTATTTATTTATTTATTTATTTATTTATTTATTTATTTAATTCAATTCGTATACCACCCTTCTCCTAGTGGACTCAGGGCGGTGCACAGTCAGAACTAAAACACGTATCAATACAAAATTTAAAATTTTAAAAGAATTACATCACTTTGGCCCAAAATTTAAAACATTCAAACTAAAACCTTAGCTTTTTAAATTGTCATATTATCTTCCAGCCCTGCTTGCTGGAAGAGAAAAGTTTTTAGGGCATGGCGAAAGGCCCAGAGATCTGATATCCTTCGTATCTCCAGGGGCAAATCGTTCCAGAGGGCAGGAGCTGCCACAGAGAAGGACCCCCCACCCCCGGGGGTCACCAGCCGACATTGCCTGGCTTTTATATGAAAATCTCCCTTCGTTTTATCCACCCAACCGCAACCCCTCTGCCTTAGAGAAAGACAAGAGTTGCCTGGCACAAAGTTATCCAGTGAGTGTCCGGGACCGAGGGTGGACTCGAACCCAAGACTTCCCAAGTCCTTGTTCAACTGGCAAGCGTTTTCCTGAGGGATTCAGTTGCCAGTCTGAACATGGCCTCTGCAGGGGTGGGCTTCAAAAATGTTAGCAAAAATGTTAGCAATTTTCTCTGCCTGGTTGCTGGGTGGGCTAGCCATGGCCTAGTCAGCCTCCTGGGTGTGTTTTCACCCTCCCCAGGCTCCGGAGGCTTTTCTCGAGCCTCTGGGAGGGTGAAAACAGTCTCTCCAGGCTCCGAAGGCCCTCTGGAGGCTGGAAATGGGCCTGTTTCCGGCCTCCTGAATGTCCGATAGGCCTGTTTTTTGCTCTCCCCAAGCCTCCACGTGCACCCTGCACTTATCCAAAACCGGCTGCGTGGGGACTCAGGGGAAGGGAGGGGCAGGGTGGGTGGGTGGGGACAGCCACGAGGGGATTTGAGGGTTCTCCAAACTGCACAGAATCTTAGCTAGAGGTTCTCCCGAACCCCCAGCAGCCCCACCCTTGGTCCTCTGGCTCTTGGCCTTCTTTAGTGCCTCTGTGCAATGGGGAGAACAGCTCGACTATTTCCTTGCTGTTAGGCCCCCTCTCCCCCAAAGGCTGGGGAGGGGGCAGGACGTCAGATCTTATCATTTCTCCTCTCGCAAAGGCTCACCGCTGCTCTCCAGCAGACGGTGCCTCCGGCTCCACCATTTGGGGCACCAGAAGCAGGAAAAACATGAGCCTCTGTATGGATGTGTTTATTTTAAAAATAATTTTTTAAAAAAGACTCCCGAATTTAAGACAATTCCTCACGACCACCCTAGGAAAGATTATACGGTTTGGGGAGGAGGGGGGAAAAATGGTCTTCCTCAGTGGTGAAATCCAATTTTTTTTACTACCGGTTCTGTGGGCGTGGCTTAGTGGGCGTGGCAGGGGAAGGATACTGCAAAATCCCCATTCCCTGCCCTTTGTTGAAAAATCCTTCGTTGTTTCAGGCCAAGGCACAAATGCTTAGGCATTGTCATAAAATTCTTCTCCGGTCCAGGGTGGGTTTGGGAAGAAAAGGGGAAGCGAATGCAGGAAAAGAATGCACTCAAATGGAAAACTCGGGTTGGCCTCCAAGTTGGGCTTCTCAAACAAAACACAGATTAGGGGACAAAGCAGCTGAGGAGGGAATGACAAGAGTTGGGTGAGTGACCCGAACCCTTTTTTCAATTCTCTCTTGGCAAACCAGGGGAGGGAAGGGTTGATCCCACAAGGGGAGGGGAGCTCTTCAAACAGGCCTTTTGTTTCAAAACCTCACACCAGAAAGACCAAAAAGAAAAACAAAAGAAGTAAAAAGCAACATTGGCCGTGACGGTTGGAGGCACGGATTTTATTTCACGCCAGGTTCAGAGTTCAGGACACTTTGGAAGGGGGCCGAGGACATGAAATTTGGAGGCTGGAGAGGAAAGCCAAGGAGAAGAGGTGAGGAGGAATGTGGGAAGAGATGCCGTTTCTGCCCTTTTTTTCTGTGGAGTGGAACCAGTTCTCCCACTGTTGGCGCACGCCGTGGGGGCGAGAGGATCCAGCTTATGTAACGTCTGAATGAGATGCAGCTTCCGCCTCGTCCCCAAGTAGCACAGCCCGCCAGGAGAACAGGTGGGTGCACCCCGAAACGGTGCCACGTTACACAGATGCCATGACAACCACACAGATCGCAGGGGAGGAAGATCTGGCGGTGTGATGCCAACTCTGGTTTTACTTTCAGAGGCCGCTGAAAACAAAACCCAGACGGGGGAATTGAACTGCACTCCAAAGCGATTAAAAAATCCACGTTATCTGGAAACTTTTTAAGAAACTCACCGGATGGGCTCTGAACCGAGATGCTTGTTGAGTATCCGAACAAGGAAGTCTTCGGAGAAGGGAGGCTGCCCTTCCTTCCTCTGGATGTCAAGGTGGGCGCTGTTGCAGAAGGCATGCACCCCAGCGTCCGTGCGGCTGGAGACGACAAATTTGACCGGTTCGGATGCTTTGAGGTTTTCTGCAGCTTTCTGCAAAGAGGGGGGGAAAAACAGATCTTCAGATATGAGGGAGTTTTAGAGGTTTACACATTTATAGCTGAAAAAGCTGGAGGAGAAACACTGAAACGGCCACAAATTTGGCTTTAGGGTGTTCTGGTTGTCTGGAAGGTTTTTTTTTTTTTTTAAACTGGCCTTAGGTGACCCGGGGGGGGGGAGGGGGAGGGTGGCTCAGTGGCTAAGACGCTGAGCTTGTCGATCGAAAGGTCGCCAGTTTGGCGGTAGCGCCATGTAATGGGGTGAGCTCCCGTGACTTGTCCCAGCTTCTGCCAACATAGCAGTTCGAAAGCAGGTAAAAAATGCAAGTAGGAAAAATAGGGACCCCCTTTGGTGGGAAGGGAACAGCGTTCCATGCGCCTTTGGCGTTGAGTCCTGCCGGCCACATGACCACGGAGGCGTCTTCGGACAGCACTGGCTCTTCGGCTTTGAAACAGAGATGAGCACCGCCCCCTAGAATTGGGAACGACTAGCACGTATATGCGAGGGGAAGCTATACTTTTACCTAGGTGATCAGCTGCAAAGAGCTAGTTGCAAATCCTCCTCCTTTAAGGACGTGGCATGTTACGAGGGTCACAGAGGCAGGAAACAATTGGAAAAGCTCTCACGGATGGGGAGAGGGAGGGGAAGGGAAGTAGGATCCAGTAGGATCTGGTTGCAAATAATCATCCCAAGGCCAGCCAATTTTTTAAAAAAAATCTCTCCTGCATTTCCCTCCCCTCTTCCTTTTCTTTCTCCAAAGGAGCTGAGGGCTTTTGATTGCTTGGGAAGAAATTCTTGGCCCCAGCACAGACTTTTTGGGGTCTAAGAAAAAAGATTTCTTTCCAGAGATCTCTTCAGGATAACTTTTTTTGTCGCAGGAAAAAAAAAAGGGGGGGGGGACACACCAGAAAACTGGGGAGGGGGGAATGAAAAGTCCTAGCCAGGAAAATAGACACCCCCTTCCCCCCTCCTCCCCATCCCAGCCGGCACATTAAAAAAAAAAGATGAAAAACAAAGCAGTCCATTCAGCCATGCTCGTTTTCTTTTGGGAGAGCTCCAGATTTTTGATATCGCCCTCGGGGAGAGCAGCAGAAGGCCCAATGTTTGCCATTTCCCCCCTTAGGTGAAGGTAAAGGTTCCCCTCGCACATAGGTGCTAGTCGTTCCCGACTCTAGGGGGCGGTGCTCATCCCCATTTCAAAGCTGAAGAGCCAGCGCTGTCCAAAGACGTCTCCGTGGTCACGTGGCCGGCATGACTAAATGCCAAAGGTGCCGGAACGCTGTTCCCTTCCCACCAAAGGGGGTCCCTATTTTTCTACTTGCCTTTTTTACCTGCTTTCGAACTGCTAGGTTGGCAGAAGCTGGGACAAGGAATGGGAGCTCACCCTGTTATGCGGCGTTAGGGATTCGAACCACTGAGCTGCCGACTTTTCGATTGACAAGCTCGGCGTCTTAGCCACTGAGCCATCGCGTCCCCCCTTAGTTTGGGTAATAAAACTGCTCAAGAGGCAGTTTCTTTCCCAAAGGGATTAGCCCTGGACAAAGGGGATCCCCTTAGACAGGTGTTTGCAACCTTAAATACTCAAAAAAGAGCCATTTGGACCTGTTTCCCACAGAAAAGAAAACACCAGGAGCCACTGGGTGGGCGTGGCCAACTCGATGTCACTCACTTCCACCAGTCACGACACCCCCCCAGCCACGCCTACCCAGCCGGTCATTAGGACAGAGAACCACTTGTTAAAAAACACCAGGAACCACAAAATCCTTTTGACATCTCTCTCTCTCCCCTCCCTCTCTCCCTCTGTATCTCTCTCTCTCTCTCCCTCTCTCTGTATCTCTCCATCTTCTGTATCTCTCTGTCTCTGCCCTGGCCGCTTCTCCATCTCCCACCGTCACCCTTACCTTCTCAGGCCAGGCAAGGAGTGACTGGGAGGGGAGGGCGAGGGGCGGGGCCAGCCAGTGGTGGGATCACCCGACAGGGAGCCACAGCAGAGGGACCAAAGAGCCACATATGGCTCCTGAGCCACAGGTTGCTGACTCCTGCCCTTGGAGATGAACCACATCAGCTACGGCTGACCTCTTAAAAGAAATCCCAACAGGGTTGGACCAGCAGATTCATGGTTGGGAGGCCCAAACTATCCAGAAGGGGGCGAAAGTGAGCCAAACAGCACGGAGGCCAAAGCCAAGCTAGACTTCAACTCAAGGTAGATGATGACTTTGGGTCCTTCTCTTCTAGATGTGGAAAAGCCTCTCCTGAAAGCAAGCAGGAGGCCCCCTCCCCTTCCCACCACAGATGCTGGATCAATCCTAAGACAGTTCCTTACCTCCAGGTGATTTTCCACGCCAACAGCTGGCACGCTAGGGGGCAGAGCCTTCACACCACTGTAGGGTACGAAGCAAAAAACAAAAACAAAACACAAGTGAATTTTTTTTTCACAACTGGGTCAACACCAGCTGGATTCCAACATGGATAAAATCAGGTGCCTTGAGAAGACGAGAACCCCAATCTTGGTTATTCGCCGCCTTTTGGGCTATCTAGAATTCCTTTTTATTTATTTTTTTCCCCTCCGAACCTTTTTGGAAATCCCATTGGCCCGTTTGCCCCTTGGCAAGTTGTCCCTCAACCACGTGCCCAGGTAACCCGAGATGTTCCTGTTGCGGATTTTACCAGACACTTATAGTAAAGAAAATGTGTATCTGATTATTCATGTAATAACTGCAGCTAGAATTGTATTTCCACAAAATTGGAAAGGTGAAGAGATCCCTACGGATGAAAATGTGATGAAGAAAAATATTAGAATGTGCAGAAATGAATAGATTAACACTTGCAATTGAAGGAAAGGAAGAATCTGATGACTATAATATATGGGATTTATTTGATCAATAGTTAGAGAATAAATATGAAAGCAATGCATTATAAAATTAAATAAGAAGAGAAATATTACAATAGACAAATATTAAGTATTAGTCTTAAAATAAGAGTAGATATAAATAATGAATATGGTGGTAAGCCTCAGATAGCTTGACGGGCTAGATAGCCTGTTATTAACACCCAGTTGTCTGCAATTATGCGAGTTCGAGGCTCAAGGTTGACTCAGCCTTCCATCCTTTCTAAGGTAGGCAGATTCAGGACCCAGTTTGTGGGGGCAATAAGCTGACTTTGTATAAAATATACAAAAGTATGAAGGCTATTGCTTAACGCATTGTAAGCCGCCCTGAGTCTCCGGAGAAGGTGGCATATAAATCTAATTTAAAAAAAAAAAAAAAGCTGTTATGACACAAAAATGCCCAGATATGCTCATCATTGCCACACCCAAAGGAACAGAGAGACAGGCCAAAACTGGTAACTGTGGCAGGTTTTGAACCCAATACCCAGAGCATCATACTCTTTCCTACCTGTTGTGGTTGAGCAGGTACATCCCCACGAAATTAACTTGGTTCAGCTGCCTTAGCACTTCTGGCTGTTTCTGTTATTCCAACAGCAGCTTTTAAACCCACTTTTTAAGCATAATATAGATAATTACGGTAATAATTATTATTCCCAATTCATTTATCTCCTTTTAGTCTCGAAGTTAAAGCAAGCAGTAGTTCTGAAGGCAAGAAGCAAAATATACCCACTCGGGGTAGGTTAAAAGAAGTTTTTTTTTTTTTTTTTTGGCTAAGAATGAGTGGCAGAGGCTTTTGTGTGAAATAATTGCCTTTTTAATAATAAAATGCCTAACAAGGTTAAAAAGCAAATGAAAATATTAAAGTGGCAGGTGCAGACACAAATCCGTGTATGAATAGCAGCTGTCACCGACATGCTAAATTCCAATTATTCCAATTCTTCCTGCTATCACTCAGCCTGGCAAATTTCTCACTGCCTAAGAACTGAGTATTTTTCTCCCACCCCCCAGACTCTGTTCTGGGAGCCCTGAGGTTTTGTGAAAGACTAAGAGCAAAAAAAAAAAAAATAGTTTGATCCCAGCCGTTTTTTGATCCCGAGAGCATTGCTTCTCTATAGGGTATTCTGAGAAAGATAGGGGTTTTTTTTAAAAAAAATCAATCAAGTTCCTTGGCCTAAAAAAGTTGGAAAAACCTCTTGTCCGGGCAAATTGGAAAGTTGGAAAACTTCATCCATCAAATTACCTTGACTGTCAAAACTGGGGGAATGGGTTTGTTGCTGTTAGTTGTGAAGTCGTGTCCGACCCATCGCGACCCCATGGACCACGTTCCTCCAGGCCTTCCTTTCCTCTACCGTCCTCTGGAGTCCATTTAAGCTCACGCCAACTACTTCGGTGGCTCCATCCAGACACCTCGTTCTCTGCTGTCCCCTTCTTCTTTTGCCCTCCATCGTTCCCAGCATTCAGCTCTTCTCCAGGGAGTCCTTCCTTCTCATTCGGTGGCCAAAGGATTTGAGTTTCTTCTTCAGGATCTGGCCTTCTAAAGAGCAGTCAGAGTTGATCTCCTCTGGGACTGACCGGTTGGATCTCCTTGCAGTCCAAGGGATTCGCAGGAGTCTTCTCCAGCACCAGAGTTCAAAGGCCTCCGTTCTTTGGTGCTCAGCCTTCCTTATGGTCCATCTTTCATAGCCATCCATTGCAACTGGGAAAACCATTGCCTTAATTATACGCACTTTTGTTGGCAGGGTGATGTCTCTACTGGGAATGGGATAATCCTTCCTTATTCTCTCAAATGGCTGGGTTGATCTATGCTAAGCCCCAACAAAGGACTTCAAAATCAATTCCAAGGCAGAGTCGCGTGTCAGGAAGGCTTGGCTGGGTTCCAACAATATGGAAATGCCATATATTTTCCCATTTCATTAGCTATGGCTACTTCAAGCCTTGTGGTTCCTGAAAGATGACTCTCTGGAAACCTGGATGGCTTTCCCCATTCCTGTCTTATTAAAAAAAGTTCGAACTATGTTGTTTCTCTCCTTAGTGCCCAGAGTACCCTATTTCCCCCAAAATAAGACATCCCCTGATAATAAGCCCAATCGAGCTTTTGAGTGCATAGCAGTAAGGCCAAGCACTTATTTCAGGGTTCAAAAAAATATAAGACAGGGTCTTATTTTCAGGAAAATATAAAGAAATGGCTAGAAAAAATAATAGATCAACCAATAGAAATAAAACCTGAAACATTCTTGTTAGGAATATTCTGATTCTACATATCATAACTGCCGCACAAATAATATATGCACAAAACTGGAAACAGGAAAAGACACCAACAGACGAAGAAGTGATAGAAAAAGTTTTGTATTGTGCCGAGATGGACAAATTAACAAAAGAAATGAAAGAAAAAGTAGAAACGGATTATTACATAATTTGGAATAAATGGTACGAATGGCTTAAGTCTAGATACAGGGAAGAATTTAAAAGTATGAAATATGTATATCACAAATGTATAGAAATGTAAAAAAGTTAAGGTTATTAGTGTTAGAAAATATAATGTAACCAAAGAAAAAGGGGCAATGTAGAAAATGAAATAGTAATAGAGATATGGGAGGATAGATAGAAAATGGAAAGAAAACCGAAAAAGAGGAGATATTTATACACTGTTCAAAAAAATAAAGGGAACATAAGCAGAAGACATCTGAGATCTGAATGAATGAAATAGCCTTATTAAATACTTTGTTCGTTACATACAGTAGTTGTGTGCTCCTTTTAATTGTTTGAGCAGTGTATAAACTACTGTATGTAAAGAACAAAATATTTAATAAGGCTATTTCATTCATTCAGATCTGGGATGTCTTCTGCTTGTGTTCCCTTTATTTTTTTTTTTTTTGAGTAGTATATGTTGTATGTCCTATGATTGTCATATTGTGTCAGAGTAAAATATTAATTTTTTTTAAAAGAAAAATTCTGGGTGTTGAAGTACCTTGCCAAAGTTTGCAGATTCCTGTGCTTTGCACATCACACTAAAGAGTCGCTGACTGAAACAATTTTTTTAAAAAATTTGATTTATATGCCGCCCTTCTCCAGAGACTCAGGGCGGCTTACAATATGTTAAGCAATCGCCTTCATACTTTTGTATATTTATATAGTCAGCTTATTGCCCCCACAAACTGGGTCCTCAATTTACCCACCCTAGAAAGGATGGAAGGCTGAGTTGACTTTGGGCCTAGTGAGAATTGAACTCGCAGTATTTGCAGGCAGCTGGATGTTAAATGCTGCCTTAGTAGGAGGCATTAGCCTCCTACGCCACTCAGGCTCCCTACAATTCCCTAAAATTGTAAAATCACAATTTTACAATTTTACCAAAAAACTCTCGTGCAAACACATTCAGAAGCCTTGGTTGTTGCCATGTGCCACACCGCAGCAAAATGCACAACTGAACCATCATTTTAAAATGCATGCATGATGACATCCCAAATAGTTGCTTCCCCCTGTCCTTGAGGCATCTTACTAAGAAAGAGTGAACCCGTTTCAGATTTTCTTCCCAAATTCAAAGACCTTTCCAGCCATTTGTCGCCAAGAAGTCGTCCATCTCTGGCCAGGGCTGGATTTTCCTATAGGCTAACTAGGCTTCAGCCTAGGGCCTCGAGATCAAGAGGGGCCTACATTCAAATTGTTAGCAAAATTAAAATTACACTATTCTAAAAACAGTGAACACTAAAACACTGAACCGAAAAAAATGGGAGGTGAAAGGGCCTCATAAGTGGAATAGCCTAGGGCCTCTTTTCATCTAAATCCAGCCCTGTCTCTGGCTAACACATTAAGGGCACTATTAGTGATTGCAATGAAAAACTTAGAATTCCTTGCATCTCTCCTTCTCTTTCTTGGATGACCCAAGGACGTCAATCATTGTTTTTTTCTCCCTTGGGGAAGTTTCTTTCCTCCCCCCTCCTTCCAAAGTTTTTATTTCCCTGCCGCCCCTTTTAAAAGACTTTTGCCATCTGTATTGCGCGCTGTTTATCTTACCTATATTTGGCCCCAAAGTATTGGAAGAATATTAAGTAGCGAGTTTTGGCAGAGTTCATTGCAGTTTTGCACTTGCCCCCCTCCCACAAAAAAAAATAAAATTGCAATTTCGACTTGATTGTTCCTTCCCCCAGCCTGCACAAACGCATGCCCAGAAGTGGCTCAGTCTCAAGCAAAATAAATAATTGCTTTGCAAAATAAATAATTGCTTTGCAAAAATAAAGGTTGCTTTGCAAAAATAAATATTGCTTTGCAAAATAAATGTTGCTTTGCAAAAATAAATATTGCTTTGCAAAAATAAATATTGCGCTTTAAAAGTGGATTATTAATGAAACAAGGCTACTCTGCCTCTCCTCCTACATTAGGACTTTTTTTTCGACGCTCTAAGCTCCTGGCGATAAAGGCCCCTTTACAGGTGTCTATCCGATTGCCTCCCCCCGGCTCGAATATATTATCTGGACCGTTTTCAAACAAGCCCCGCGCGGGATATTTCCTTCCCGCGTGATTATTTCCTCTCTCCTCTTTCCCGGGCCCGGTAATTGGATATTTCCCTGCCGCCAAGTGGTTGCCTCTTACAGGCAGTCAGCCGGCCGCCTAAATGTCGGTTCTATTGAAAAGATAGGGCGATTGCAAGGGGACCTAAAGGGGGGAGGCGTCGCGCCTTGATTGCGACATTTGCCTATAAATGGAACGGCGGGCAGGAGCGGGAGGGGCTGATTCAGCCGGAGCTTTTGTCCAAGGGACTCGGGGAAAATTCTCAACCTGGCAGAAAAACGCCCAGTTTCTTTTGTTTGTGTGTGTTTGTTTGTTCTGGGGCATCCTAGATTCAACACCTCTGACCATGTGCAGAATTCTTTCTCTGGGCTGGGAAATATTCCAAAAAGCACAGAAGCATCCTTGTTTTTGTTGGGCAGATTGTGGTGGAGACAAACACAATCCTAATTACTTATCCTCTGCCAATTATTGAGGTAGACTCTCTTGGGTAATGGAGGTTTCGCTAACAGAAGAGTGATATCAGAACGATGATGAGTACATCTCCCGACCTGGATCAATCACTCTCGAAGTTTTATCATTTATAAATGTATAAAACAAAAATATATACATTTATATGATATATAAATAATAATATAAATATAAATAATAAGTTAGACATTTATGATTAATAATAATAAAATTGATAAATAATAATAGACTTTGGAGACTGAAGGGTGCCAATGCAAAATAATAATAAATTTAGAAATTATAGTTGATAAGATTTATAACCAATGACTGTTTTCTCTGTTACATATGGGAGAAAAAAACCCTTTTTGAGTGACGCCAGAGGGTGGATACTGATTATAACATGCTAGCCATGGTTAGTTCAGGGTTTGTTTGGTTGTTTCCCCCCCTTCCAACTCTCCATTCTGTGAACAGGCCAAGAATAAATTCCTGCTTGGGCCAGCAATTCTTTTTTGGCAACTCTGCTCCCAGACACACACACACAAAAAAAAACAAAAACGAAACGAAATGAAATGAAACAAATATAAACTGCAAGCCTCAAGGCTTGGCAACTGTCAGGCATGAGTGCTTCTGAAAAGAGACCACCCAAGTCTGCCCACCACAGACGTCTGCCTCGGTGAAAATTCGAGTTTTGGATTAAAAAATAAACAAGCTTTTATCCCTTTTGATTGCCGAGATACCTTCTCCTGTGTACATTCTCTGGGCTCGATGCGATCAAATTCGGGCTCTTCTAGAGGGGATCAAGATGGAGATTCCCATTCAGGCATGAAAGCTGCTGTCCTTAGTTTATGCTGCCTTCCTGGGTTGTTGTACAGCTAAAACACCTGGCCGGCATCTGGATGAAAAGTCAGAGAGAAAAAAAAAAAAACCCTTAGCACTTCAGTTTGAAAACCCGTAATAGAAGTAGCAGGAATGTACGTTAAAATTATGCTTAAATTCATCCACATAGGGAAAACACTGGTATATATATCAGACCAAACCAAGAACATCAGCCAGAAGATGATGAATGTGATTTCATTGAAACGTCACTGCTATCCTTCTAAAGATATGCTTACAATTACACAGGAAGAAACCTGAGATATTACTTGTACACACATATGTACCCGTGAAAACTTACACAGACATTATATATATATATATATGTATGTATGTATGTATGTATGTATAGAGAGACACTGTTTCCCCCAAAATAAGACCTCCCCTGATAATAAGCCCAATCGGGCTTTTGAGCACATGGCAATAAGGCCAAGCGCTTATTTCAGTTTTCAAAAAAATATAAGACAGGGTCTTATTTTTGGGGAAATACAGTATATATACACTCATTCATTGGCACAGGTACAGTAGTGGCCAAAATTGTGGAAGCCTTTTGGGAAAAGTGTGTTTTTGAGGTTTGATGGCTAATAACACCACTTTTTTTTTCTTTTTTTGGAGTTTCAAGATAATCCTATTCCATTGCTGGAATGGCCTGGGAATAGCCCAGACCTTCACCCAATTGAAAATCTATGGAGCCGACTAAAGAAACTGGTTAGTCAGAAGCGACCCAGCAATAAAACCCAGTTAATAGAAGCCATCATTCCATCTTGGTTTCACATTAGAACAGCCACAGAACTAAAAAGGAGGAGCCTGGTGGAGCAGTGGACTAAAGCGCTGTTAAATAGCACTTAGCTGCCAGCTGCCTGCAATTACTGCGAGTTCGAATCTCACCAGGCTCAAGATTGACTCAGCCTTCCATCCTTCCGAGGTAGGTAAAATGAGGACCCGGATTGTGGGGGCAATAAACTGACTTTGTATAAAAAAGAACACAGTTTGGGGGGTGGGCGAAAGCCCTACTAAGCAAGTATATACAAAAGTATGATGGCTATTGTTTAATGCATTGTAAGCCGCCCTGAGTCTCCGGAGAAGGGCGGCATATAAATCGAACCAATAAATAAATAAAGACTTGATTCACTCCACTGGGAAGACGTTGTAAGGCCATAATTCATGCTAAAGGTTACCCAACTAAGGATTAACTGACACGGGGGATCCTTTTTGCATATCTCGTTTTTTTCCCTATGGTGATCATTTTTGTATCTCTCATTTTTTCTACATCCTTCACTTTTCTTTATTCTGTAATTGCAATTCTAATAGCAAATCCTTCATCAGTGATCGCATTGTATTCTTGATTAAATGATCTTTCCATGGAGATATAATTCTATGGTACTACAGCAAAAAAAAAAGTGTTATTAGCTAGTTTTAGAAAATACACTTTTCCCAAAAGGTTTCCACAATTTTGGCCCCACAAATGCTGGGCTACGGTGACAAAAAGATTACCCTGTGTAACGATCAAGTTTGTGTGTCACTTGGGCTTTTGGAGGAAAAGGTTCCCGCGGCTTTGTGCGATGAAGGGTGAGGATTAAAACGGACGCCCTCTGCTGCCCGTAGCTGTTGAGACGTTACCTCAATTCTAGATTCAGCTGATCTCTGGCCCCCAAACAACCATTGCAAACACAGAACTGAAAGATGGATCTGGCCTCAAATGCACCCCACAAATCTGGGTCGTAGCCTCAAAGGAGGGTGTGTGTGTGAAATATTGGATCTCTGTGTCTATGGCACGAAAGGCTCCTAAAATTACCCTCTTTAAAAAGAGCCCCTGTTTAAGAAGCTTGGGAAGAAGACAGTGGTGCGGGGGTCATCATCCAAGTAAATTTTGGAAGAATTGAACAAGGCAAATTCCCGGTTATGTTTTTCAAACCTCCTTGCAGTCATGAGGGCTAGAACCCTGGCTTGTTTACAAATGCGCCACCTAGTCCCTTGACTGTTCCAGCATGTCCTGTTATTTTTCGGGGGATTGGATTGATAAAGGAAAGGACAAATGAAGGAGTTGGATTTCTATTTAACAGATTTCTGAAAATTCAGAGGGGACTGACTGCCTAATACTTAAATGCAGCGTCTATTCTTTATTTTTGGGGGTGGGTGGGATTTTTTTCTGTGAGCAGATTCCTGCCAAATAAAAAATAAAAAAAAAAATAAGCACATGATAAAATCAGCAGCTTGTTCACGGGCAAGGCTGTTTTCCAGCTGCAAATTACAAATCGGCAAACTGTTGGGGAAAAAGAGCCGCCATCTGTATATGGGAAACGCCTTGTTGTTGTTTTTTTTTAAAAAAGATTGGCCAAGCCATTTTGTAAAGGAATTTGGAGAATAGGCTGGAGTTGAGCTCAGTTATCTTGTCCCAAATGCTTTATCTTGGGCTGAATCGTCAGGGCCTTTCCTGGGGTTAGGCCAAAATAATCCATGGGAAACTTTTTGAATCTGTAAAGCCCATATAAACGTCAAACCTAACGATCCTCCTTAATGTTCTTTTAAACTCCCTGGATGAGCTCTGGAGAGGAGACGCAAATTAATTTTTTTGGCTGTCTGGTCCTCTGAACTTCAACTGTCTTTGCCGATTTATTTCCGTGTTTATTCAAGGAAGAAGTCCCCTTCTGGACACTTCCATCACATAAGGACACTTCCATCACATAAGGACACGTCCTCGACTTACAACCACAATTGAGCCCAGTTTTTTTTTTGCTGCCGAGTGAGATGTTCGTTCAGTAAGTTTTGCCCCGTTTTTACGACCGTTCTTGCCACAGCTGTGAATCAGTTTTTAAGTTAGTTAGGTGAATCTGACTTCCCCGCTGACTGGTCAGAAGGTTACTCCGGGACACTGCAACCGTCATAAATAACGAGTCAGTTGCCAAGTGTCTGAATTTTGACCACGGGGATGCTCGCAAAGCTCGTTAAGTGTGAAAAATGGCCAAAAAGTCATTTTTTCGGGGCCGTCGTAACTTTGAAGGGTCGCGAAGTGAAGGGGACTCAAATTGGAGTCTTAAAACTTCACCTAACCACCAATGTTAGTCAGTTTCACCTGTTGTGCTAAGTTGTGGCTTGCTTACTTGTGGTGGATTGGAAAGTTGACCTTTAAAATTGTGTGTCAGCAAAGATGCTAGCTTACCCAGAGTGGCTCAGATAGGCAAAAAAGTCCCAGTCTGTTCCCCATTTCAGAATCAGAATAGACCTGGAAGGGACCTTGGAGGTCATCTAGTCCAACCTCCTATAGAAGCAGGAAAACCCTATTCCCATTTCAGACAAGTGACTGTCCAATCTCTTTTTTAAAACCTTCCGGGGGAAGAACCACCCACAACTTCTGGTGGCAAGTTGTTCCACTGGTTAATTGCCCTCCCTGTTAGGAATTTCTCCTTAATTTCAGGTTGCTTCTCTTCTTGGTTAGTTTCCACCCTTTGCTTCTTATGTTCCTGGTGCTTTGGCAAATAAGTTGACTCCTCTTTGGGGCAGCCGCTCAAATACTGGAAGACCGCTGTCATGTCGTCGTCCCCCCCCCGTCTTTTTTTCTCTAGACTAGCCAAACCCATATCCTGCAACCTTATGTTTTTCCTTCCTTCCTTCCTTCCTTCCTTCCTTCCTTCCTCCTTCCTTCTTCTCTCCTTCCTTCCTCCTTTCTTACTTCCTTCCTTTATTTTGCCAAGCATGTGTAAGATAACAGATATAAGTATAAACATGATTATGAATACAGGAAATGGATACAAATAAACGGGGGACAGTAGGATAGGGACGGTTGGGGCGCTTATGCAATTATTCATAAAATATGAATAATTTAATCATCTTAAATCTTAAATAATTTAATCATCTTTAAACTGCTCTTCTTTGCACTTCTCCCCACCCCACCCACCCCCACCCACCCCCACCCAGAAGTCTCAACCTCTTTTTTCTTTGGTAGCTCAGTGGCTAAGACATTGAGCTTGTCGATTAGTTTGGCGGTTCGAATCCCTAGGACAGATCTGCATGAGCAAGGGGGTCGGGACTAGATGACCTCCAAAGACCCTTCCAACTCTGTTGCTGATTCCACTGAGCTTGTCGATCTGAAAGTTCAGCGGTTCGAATCCCTAGGACAGGTCTCCTGTGTGAACGGGGGGGGGGTGGGGGGTCGGACTAGATGACCTCCAAGGTCCCTTTCCAACTTCTGTTACTGTTACTGATTACACTGAGCTTGTCGAAAACAGAAAGTTCGGCGGTTCGAATCCCTAGGACAGGTCTCCTGCGAGAGTAGGGGGTGGGTGGGACTAGATGACCTCCAAGGTCCCTTTCCAACTTCTGTTACTTGTTACTGATTACCCTTTCCTCCCACCCTCGGTTCAAGGCTAGGACCAGGCCAGCCGCCACCTCCTCCTGGCTGCCATCTAGGGGCGGTGGGGAATGTTTGCAACCCGGGTTATAGGGCCAAACGGGATCGGGGGTGGGGGGTGGATAGGGGCTAGATAAGGCATCGTCGTCCACCCCTCCACCGCCTCCCCCCGCCCGCCTTCAGGGGAGATGCTGGGCGGCCCCCGGGAGCTGCTGCGCAAGGCGGCTGGGGCGTCGCTGCGGCGGGGCCGGAGTTGGCCGACGCTCCCTGGGTTGCTGACAGCTCGGAGCCGCAGCCTGATTGCCTACTTCTTTCTCCCTCTCTCTCTCTCTCCCCCCCCCCCGCACCCTCCGCCTTTCTTCCAGGCGGCCAGAGCGTGCGCGTTGCGCAGGGCGTCCCCGGGACCCGGCTCTCGCTCCTTTCCCTTGCTTCCTTCGCTCGCTGCGGCTCCGGTGGGCGCGCGGGGTTGGAGATGCGCCTGCCCGGCTTGTGAGCGGCCTCTGGCTCGGGTCTTTTCCTCTCTCCCCCCCTCCCCTTTACCCTCCCCATCCCTCTCTCTCTCTCTTCCCTTCCCCGACGGCCAAGATGACGGTGGAATTCGAGGAGTGCATTAAGGATTCGCCCCGATTCCGGTAAGGGAGGCGTCCTTTTTTTTCTCTCCCCCCCCACACCTCCCCAGTTTGCAAATCGGATGGAGAGGGGGGGGGGAGAAGGCGTTTTCTTGCCTGCATCGCCGGGTTTTGGGGCTGCCGGGGTTCAAGGTGGAGGGTTTTTTGGGGGGGGCAGGGAGAGGGGGGGCGTTGGCAAGGTTCCTTGGGGTGGGGGGAGGAGGAAAGGGGGAGCGGGGGGGATGAGAGAGGGATGGGGAGAGGGGAGAAGAGAGGATGGGGGAGGAGGAGAGAGGGAGGGGAGGAGAGAGGGATGGGGAGAGAGGAGAAGAGAGGGAGGTGGGAGGGAGGGGAGAAGAGAGGGAGGGGAGGAGAGAGGGATGGAGAAAGAGGAGGAGAGAGGGAGGGGAGGGGAGAGGGGAGAAGAGAAGGAAGGGAGAGGGGAGAGACGCGGGCGCCGGAGGGGTTGAAAAGGGCTGAGGGTTACTCGCGCCATCCAGACAGACACACACTCGCGCCCGCAGCGCGCTCGCCTATTGTTAAGATTCAGCCTCGGTTCGCGGACGATCTGCCTCCCGCCGGGTATTAGCAACAGCAGAGGAGAAGAAATGGGGAGGGTTTAAAAAAACAATTCTCCTCCCCCCCCCCCACTTTGGCTACCCCTAAACCTGGGGTGGGGGTGGGGGGATGGAGAAGGCATCCTTTAGGGTTGCAAAACCCCCCCACTCACACACACACACACACAGACATGCCTTCCGCTACTTCATCAAGGAGGAAAGGAAGGAAGGGAGTGTGTAGTTGTCTTACATCCCAAGCCTTCCAATGGGTTGATTGCCCTGGGGGGATATATATATATATATATATATAGCCTGTGTGCCTCATGAGATCTAGTCACCTGGCTGGCGTTTTTGGTTTTATTTTTGAGGTTTTTTTGCAAGGGGGCCTGCTGGCCGGGAAGCTTGGGTTACGTTGACTTTGCTGTTGTGGGGTGGAGGGAGAGAGTGAGTGAGTGGCTGTGGGAGGTTGCAGGAGCCCCGAGATGGATGGATGGATGGATGGATGGATGGATGGACGGTGGTGGAGGTGGACCAGGGGCCTCCGTGTGTCTCCATCTGTCTGTATCTCTCTGCAGGCAAACCAGCTCTCTCTTGCCTGGTGATGGGAGAACAAATAAAAGGAGCACGGAGGGGGAAAAATGGGTGGCGCAGAAGCATCCCTCGAAAGCCAAGTTGGACCCTGTCCAGTGTGTCTGTTTGTGTGTTTCTGTGTGTGAGAAGAGGGGGAGCGGCTTGGGAATCGACAACACAGCTAGTCGCAGGTGGGTTTTGATGGCTTAGCAGTCGGGAAGGAAAGGAAAGGGAAGGAAAGGAAAGGGAAGGAAAGGAAAGGGAAAGGGAAAGGGAAAGGAAGGAAGGAAGGAAGGAAGGAAGGAAGGAAGGAAGGAAGGAAGGAAGAAGGAAGGAAGGAAGGGACTGCTGCAATCTCCCCCTCCTCTCCCTTGGTCACATCAAGGTCATCCGTGGCCACGCACGCGTGTGTGTGCTAGAAGGGTGGAGGCTGGGAGGGTGCTACCGAGAAGGCTGCCTGCCCTCGTGATGCACATGGGTTACTACACGGATAGGCCAGGGATGCGCTGGCTAAAAAATACATCTGTGAAGGGCAGGGAGGCGCAGGGAAGGGGTGGGGGGTGGAGAGCCAGCCCTGTTCCCGAAGCTTGGAAGGGAGCGATGTGCGTGTGTCAAAAGGCTTGCTGGCGGACGCGTGAGTGTGCTAATGTGGGGGCGTGTGAGAGGATCAGTACTGTATTGCTATCTATTATTTATTAGGTATTGATTTGAAGCATGACGTCTGCTCCACTTTTCAGCCTGAAAAAGGTTCCCAGGAAGGAATTAAAGAGGCCTTGGGCCGACGCAGCATAGTAAGAGGATAAAAGGAAGGGATGGGGGGGGGGAAGGAGGAAGAAAAGGAAGTCCTGAGCCACCCTTCTTGAGAAGGGAAGGGAAGGCCACTGGGTCATCGGAGAGCTGTAATTTGCTGCTCCTTTCTCCCCCCCCACACACACACATACACACACCTGTTAATTTCCTCCCAGAACCTGAAAAACAGGGAAACAAGTGGCTGTGTAGTCTCTGAGCATGCGCCAAAGGCTACCCGTGCTGGGCTGCCGCTTGTCCAGATGGCAGCGGAAAGCCAGTTTTCCTCTTTTTTCTTTTGCTAGCCTCTTGGGAAGGTGGATTTTTAATTTTTTTTTTTTTGCATCCCTGTTCCGGTGGAAGGTGGTAAAAAAACCCAGGGTTTGCTTCGGGCCCTGCCATCTGGATCGAATGTTCTTTTTCTCTCGGCGGCGGCTTCCCCCTGCGATCCTCCAGGATTAAGATTAAATATTAAAGCACTGGAAGCAACGTTTGCTTATACAGGGGTTTAGGCGCTTCTGTGTTCTCTTCGGTACCTTGAAAAGGTACCGGATTAGGTAAGATTTGAACGCTCTAATTCCAGGGCTTTGCTGTGCTCTTGATTCTTGTCCGTTGCCTCCGTTCCTTCAAAACAGATATATTTCTTTTCTCTTTGTATGTCCTCTGCTTGCATCCCGAGCCCAAACTATATGAGTTTCTAGAATGGGGAATCGGTGGACTTCAACTCCCAGAATCCTGAGCCAGCCAATCCCGATGAGCCGCTCGGGGAATTCTGGAAGTTGAAGTCCACAGGTTGTTAAAGGGTTGCTGTAGTTGCCCACTCCTGTTCTGGATCCGTTCTTTAAGGACAACTTGTCTCTGGCTGTCGCTGTCCATGGTACTTGGGGGGTAACTTCCTTTGGATCCCCAGAATTTTTGGAGAGGTCCCCTTCTTTCTCTTCAGGTGTGGCCAGCTTTCCCAGCCGCACCTTAACCATGGGAGTACGTAGAAGGAAGAGGATAGTTTGATTCTTGGGGGGTTGTTTGTTGTTGTGATCCAACCCCGCTTTTTCAACAAGGCCGTACTGAATTTATTTTGCGTACTTTCACATGTCCTGAACTTTTCTATCCTCCGTAGATGAGCTTGGCAGAATTTTTTTTCCTAGCCTTACCTGAAGATATATATATATATCTTTATATATATATTTATTACAAACTATTCTAAAAATACGAGTTCCAGGTATATTAGTAAAGAAAGAAGCAGACATTCTGCGAATTTAAGTTCCGGAGATCGCAGAATGTCTGCTTCTTTTTTTACATACATACATACATACATACATACATACATACATACATGTATATATATATTCCAAACCGCCGGGGATCTTTCGCGAAATGAAATTGTTGAAGCTCGCCTTTGCAGTATGACCTGGGGTTCTTGTGGGTGTGCAAATAATGTGTTTCCTCTGCGAGACAATTGTGGTTGAAGTCAGTTCTCGGTTGTCTCTGAGCCGGAGTTATATTTGAGTCTTCGTTTTGCTCTGTTGGCTTGGAACAGCAAGCCAAAATGACGGGAGGGCTAGAAAAACTGTGTTATACTTTTGAGGGATCGGAAGAGACCAGGAATGGCCTTCTGGATCGTAGGCAACATATTTGGTGGATTGCACTGAAACGAACTAACTTGACGCAACCTGCTGAGGTGCGGTGTGGTTTTCCTTTTTGGTTATTAGACCTAGCTGTGCATTGTTCCTTTTTCCCCTTGATGTTCAGTTCTTTGAATATCGGTTTGGGAAGTTGCACTTCATAAGCATCCAACAACAACAATATAAAATATATAGGCCTGAGTTGGAAAAACTGCATTCCATTGGGATTTACAGAGGCATCTTGGTGCTTTTGATGTAAGTTAGAGATTGTTGCTGGCCCTGGTGAAAACTGGAACTTTTAGAGGGGGTGAATCCTCCCTCCTCGGCTTGTTGGAGTTGATTTGCTAAAGCTTGTGGATCTTGCTTTTAAGCCCCCTTGCCTTCTCTCTGCTTGGGAAAGGAAGTGCTCCAGCTGGGGGATTTTTGGCAGCTGACCTACTCGGAAACAAGAGATGCTGTTCTACCTTGAACTTTGCACATTTCTAACTTGGCTGCGTGGTTTGCGGCGAGAGGGGAAGCGAAGGGTCCCGAGACGTTACGAGAAAAGCGTGCACCGTATATATAAAACTAGAAAAGGCAAGGGCCAATCGGGGTGTCAGGAGCGTGCAAAATAAGAGTGCAAGAATGAGGCAGGAATTGGGGAGACGTCCCTGCGTCATGCCGCTTTGGCACGCCTGGCTCGTTTGAAATTTGGAAGGGACGTCTACGCAAGGGTGGTGTGAAATGGGGAAGGGGGCAAATTTGGGCCGAGTTTTGACCTTTCCACCCCCACCCCCCTTCTCTTTGTGACCTTCGACAATCAAACCTTGCCAGATCAGCGGTTGTGTTTCAGTTCTGTTGCACAGAGGAGAGGGGGGGATGGGTAAGTGGGTGGGTGGGCTGGAAATGCATCCTTGGCCTTGGGCCAGATTGGTGACCTCACCGATCAGATAGCCTCCTCCCCCCCTGTGGCCGTGACTCTTTGTGGTGGGACTCGGAGGTGAAACGCACGGGTGTGTGTGTGTGTGTGTTTGTTTAACGCATCGACTGTGGGGCTCGCCATCTTCTTTCGAAAATCCCCAGGCTCTCTGCTGGTGTGGTGGCAGCGACCTAGAGTTTCTGCTGAGCTCTTCACAACCACAGCTGAGTTCAAAACAACACGGCGGGGTTGGGGGGCTGCTTTAGAAATTGGGTGGGAGATCAACAGGAAAGCTCAGGGCAGCCCAGATAGGCCAGGAAGTTGAGAAGACATTCTAGAAAAAAGGCCAGCAGGAAACGGCTAAAAACACAACACGGGTCAAGAAAAATAGAGTGATGGGTGTTGCATAAAGCTACCAAGATTTAAACTGGTTGCTTGCAAAGGATTCAAAATGGACATCAGTTTTCTGGCTTCAGGATTTGTGGATCTTTTGTTTCTTAAACTTTTCCAACGATTGAAGGACTGAACAGTTATTTTTTTTCTCCTTTTTTTAAAAAAAAATGTGGGATGCCTGTGGTTTAAAAAAACAATAACAACAACAACTGGGGGGAGTAACCAGAATGCTGAAAGAAAACAAGTTTTAATGATACTCTGCTTTTTTCCTAGCCTTAACGCACCGATGATGAATTTCAATAGAATGAATGAGTTTGTGTGTGTGTGTGTGTGTGTGTGATGGGTCATTTCTTCTTGTGAGTTGTCCAAGGGATAATGGGGGAAGGGGAGGGGGGCCGGTTACATTTTATGGATCGTTTGTCCTGTTGAAAAGTTGGTTTAAATGTATTGTGCTTGAAAAGCTTTTACAAATTTAGAAATCGGCTGTTTTCTTAGTGGGCCTATGGAAACACGGTTGAGGAAAGGGAGGGTATCCCATTTTAAAGTAGAACTAATGTAATATAGGAAGTCCTCGATTTAGGACCACAATGGAGCCCCAAAATACCCGTTGCTTAAGCGAGAGACGTGTGTTAGGTGAATTTTGTCCCATATTACGACCTCTCTTGCCACATTTGTTGAGGGAATCACTGCGGTTGTGAAGCTAGTTACACGGATGTTGACTTTGCTCGTCCGAAGGTCGCCAAAGGGGAGGCTGCAACCGTCATAAATATGAGTCAGTTGCCAAGCGTCTGAATCAGGGATGGGATTCACTTACGTTCGCTACCGGTTCGCAAATGTGAGCCCCACGCATGCGCAGATCGTCAAAAACAGGACGTGATGATGTCCGGGCGTGTGGGCGGAGCCTCCTACTGTTGCTACCAATTCATCCGAACCGGATAAAACCAGCTGTAATACCACCACGGGTCCAAATTCTGATCATGTGACCATAGAGATGTTGCAACCGATAGAAGTGTGACAAACGGTCTTACTTTTTTACAGTGCCGTTGTAACTTTGAACGGTCACTAAGCGAGCTGTTGTAAGTCGAGGACGACCTGTAACGATTCGCTTCCTGGGTGCCGGGATGTCTGAGGAAAGCCGAGGCCAAATGTTTAAGCATTCATGGAGTGTGAAACTTGCCAGCAGCTTGTATGAAAGAAAATTTAAATTTGAATTTGAATTTAAAAAAAAAAATCCTAGCCTTTTTTGCATACTGTTTCTGCATATTATTTGCACTTCTTTGCGCAGATCTGTTACTGGGGGGGGGGGGGCGGGGGGGGGAGCTGTAACTGCAATAGTTGAATTTTATTTGGAAATTTATTTGCAGGGTTTGGGGGGGGGGTTGGTCCTCCCAAAAATGGGCTCAACAACTAAAACCCAAATGAAAACGTTTTGAATAAAGAATGGCTTTTTAAAAAATTGGGCAAAATCAAGGTGTTTTTTTTTTCCCTTTAACTTTCCTGGGTGCCTGATTTACACTTCGCTTCTTAAAGCATCGCTTCGAAAATGGGGCTTCCGTGGCGGCGGCTGTTTTAATTTTAACTTTTTTTTTTTGGTAGAGCAGGAAAATGGTTTGGAGCCTTTCTTGTTCTCTCATTTGGTTCGGCCGTTTTGGAAGAAAGCGGCTCCTCCTTCACCAGGTTTCCCCCACACTTTTGAAATCCCGGCCTTTATATTTCCTCTGATCTTTTCCCTGGGTTGAGGAATTGATTGGCAGATCGGATGCCCATGGACTGATTGGAGCTCAGAAATAAAATGGTTTGCTTGCTGCAGAAAATCATGGGTTTCGAGGGATGCCTGCTTCACTCCCTTCCTCTCTTCCTGTCTGTCCCTCCGTCCGTCCGTCCATCCGTCTGTCTGACTAGCTATCTAGCTCTCTAGCTATCCATACATCCTCTCCTTCCTTCCTTCCTTCTTCCCTTCCTCCCTCCCACTCTATCCATCCTCCTTCCTTCTTTCTTCCCTCCCTATCCATACATCTATCCTCCCTCCCTCCCTATCTATCTATCCATACATATATCCTCTCCTTCCTTCTCCTCCCTCTTCCATGACCTTCCATATCTCCTTCCTTCCTTCCTTCCTTCCTTCCTTCCTCTCCCTCCCTCCCACCCTATCTATCTATCCATACATATATCCTCTCCTTCCTTCCTTTCTCCCTCCCTCCCTATCTATCTATCCATACATATATCCTCTCCTTCCTTCTCCTCCCTCTTCCATGACCTTCCATATCTCCTTCCTTCCTTCCTTCCTTCCTTCCTTCCTTCCTTCCTTCCTTCCTCTCCCTCCCTCCCACCCTATCTATCTATCCATACATATATCCTCTCCTTCCTTCCTTTCTCCCTCCCTCCCTATCTATCTATCCATACATATATCCTCTCCTTCCTTCTCTTCCCTCTTCCATGACCTTCCATATCTCCTTCCTTCCTTCCTTCCTTCCTTCCTTCCTTCCTTCCTTCCTTCCTTCCTTCCTTCCTCTCTCCCTCCCTCCCTATCTATCTATCCATACATATATCCTCTCCTTCCTTCTCCTCCCTCTTCCATGACCTTCCATATCTCCTTCCTTCCTTCCTTCCTTCCTTCCTTCCTTCCTTCATCTCTCCCTCCCTCCCTCCCACCCTATCTATCTATCCATACATATATCCTCTCCTTCCTTCCTTTCTTCCTCCCTCCCTATCTATCTATCCATACATATCCTCTCCTTCCTTCTCCTCCCTCTTCCATGACCTTCCATATCTCCTTCCTCCCTCCCTCCCTCCCTCCCTCTCTCCATACATATATCCCCTCCCTTCTTCCTTCCTTCTCCCACCCTCTTCCATGACCTTCCTTCCTTTCCTTCCTTCCTTCCTTCCTTCCTTCCTTCCTTCCACACTGGCTGGGATCTGTGGCAGGCACAGTTCTGTAAAATATCCAGCTGGGGAAAGGCTGGTGGGTCAATCTGCAGATAAACAAATCAAAGTCCTATAATGGCATATTTGCAATTCAGGTCTTCCCTGCAGCACCCAGGTCTCATTTCTCTCTCCTAATCCTCTTTCTTTTGTAAATTGGTTTTTCAAAATGCGTATTAAAATGTGAACAACAATGGGATTTGGTTAGGAAAGGGAGGCCCAGATCCTATATTGGACTGGGAATACACAATGAGTGTGAAGTAACATTTGTGGGGGTGGTTTGTTCGTAAAAAAACGTAGCTACCTTGAGCGTCGATCTCGGTAAGAACAGATAAAACAGAAGAAGAGCGAACGAGTACTTAAAGGGTGATGGGAATTGTTATCCAGTCCATTTTCCCACCAGGCTGGGAAAAGCTGATGTTTTTGGGGAGGCATATAAAACTGAATTGAATTCCGTTTAATTTAAAAACAAAAACAAAAGACGGGGAAGAATTGACTCAAACCTGCGTTGATCCCACTCAGTTTCTCCGCCTGGTTGGTGCAACGTGGCCCTTGTAGAGGCAAGTCTTAATTTCTGGAAAACAATCCTAATTACCTGGAAAGACCTGTTTGGAGTGCAGTTTTTCCCCCTTTGGTCCTGCCGGATGCGCTCACCCAATCGGCATTCCTGGTGTCGCCTGGCTGAGGAGTCAGGCCCTGACTGACGTCAGCAGCTCCCACGGAGCGGTTTGGCTGACTCACTGTCACCTGTGATCGGGGATGCCGCTCGGATCTACCTGAAGGGAAAGCGGGGAGGGGGATTTGGCCTTCGGAATCCCCCAATCGCACCAAGCCAACGCTTGCTTCAGTTTAGGCCATTTAAAAAAAAAGACACCCAGCATTTTATGTTTTTCAACGCAGACGTGTCGGGAGTGAACTTAGTCGTAGCCTGGCTAGGTGGCTCAATGGCTAAGATACTGAGCTTGTCGATCAGAACGGTTGGCAGTTCGGCAGTTCGAATCCCTAGCCCAGGTCTCCCTAACCCAGGTCTCCCTAGCCCAGGTCTCCTGCGTAAGCAGGTTGGACTAGATGACCTCCAAGGTCCCTTCCAACACTGTGACTGTTAGAGAGATTTCCCACCAAAGACCCCCAGGAACCAACTGTGTACTTAAAGAAGTTCCTCTGGAATCTCTCTTTGGGTGGACCACAGACAGCTTCCAAGGCAGGACCGAAGCGAATGGCAACCCCAGAACGTTTTTGACAACTTTTTCAACTTTTCAACCAAAAGCTAAATTATCTCACAATCTTAAGGGCCTGGTGGCTCAGCAGACTAAAAGCATTGTGATTAACACCAGCTGTCTGCAATTACTGTAAGTTCGAATCTCACCAAGCTCAAGGTTGACTCAGCCTTCCATCCTTTCTAAGGTAGGTAAATTGAGGACCCAGTTTGTTGGGGGCAATAAGCTGACTTTGTATAAATATACAAAAGTATGAAGGCTATTTCTTAACGCATTGTAAGCCGCCCTGAGTCTCCGGAGAAGGGCGGCATATAAATCAAATTTTTATATATATATATAAATCTTCCGAAGCCCCTTCTGACACTGAAAATTAAAATTTGGTGGTGGCTCAGTGGCTGAGACGCTGAGCTTGTCGATCAGAACGGTCGGCAGTTTGGCGGTTCAAATCTCTAGGGCAGGCCTCCTGCGTGAAGCAGTGGGTTCGGCTAGATGACCTCCCAGGTCCCTCCCAACTCTTGTTACTGTAACTAATTTCAGTTTTGGAAGCGTGCGATTCCCAGGATGGCTCCTGCACCTGCCCCCCCCCCTTGAAACAAGGGATGAAAAATTGACCGCTTCAAATCGAATTAAATGCCTCGCTCTCCTTTTATAGGATTAGCTTGAGGAGGTGAAACTCCTGGAATCCAGAGTTATGTTTTGCAGTGATGCCCAACGAGGTCTTGTTCTAAACTCTATCTAGTTATAGGGTTAGTTGTGGGTTTTTTTTTTTCTTTTGTGGGGTGTTGTTTCGTTTTGGGTTCACATTCTGTAATTGGCTTCTTTCTGTAAGGGTTTAATTTCCTTGGCCAAATGGTTTTTCCTATGCTCTTTGCCAACCCATCTTGCATTTAGGCTATTGCTTAACGCATTGTAAGATGCCCTGAGGCTCCGGAGAAGGGCGGCATATAAATCGAACTAATAAATAAATAAATAAATAAATAAATAAATAAATTTAGTTGACTGTATATTCTCTTAATCAAGAGGGAAAATAATGTCTTCCTTTGACTTCAACAGTCCATGCAAGAGTAGAGTAGATAGAACCGAACCGAACCAAACCGAACCGAACCAAACCGAACCGAACATTCTTTATTAGCCAAGTATGATTGGACACACAAGGAATTGTCTCCGGGGCATGACAAGACAATGTGGAGGCCTGTTTGGTTTAGTGGTTAAGGCACCAGACTAAGTCACCCAGCTAGCTTTCATGGCTAAGATGCAAGGGGTGGACTTCAAAAATTTTAGCAGGGGGTTCTCTGCCCGGTTGCTGGGTGGGCGTGGCCAGGGTGGGTGTGGCCTAATCAGCCTCCTGCACCACGGCGTCCCCAGGCTCCGGAGGCTGTCTGGAAACTGGAAATGGGCCTGTTTCCGGCCTTCCCAAATGTCCGATAGGCCCGTTTTTTCGCTCTCCCTGAGCCTCCGTGCGCACCCTGCATCCAAAACTGCGTGGGGACTCCGGGGAGGGACAGGGCAGGGTGGGTGGGGCCAGCCAGGAGTGGGATTTGGGGGTTCTCCAAACTGCACAGAATCTTAGCTAGGTTCTCCCGAACCCCCAGCAGCTCACCCATGCTAAGATGGGATTTGAACTTCAAATCCCATCTCAGCCATGAAAGCCAGGTTGGGTGACTTTGAGCCGGTCACTTTCTCTCAGCCCAACGTACCTCACAGGGATGTTGTTATGGGTAAAATATGAGGAGGAAGGTGTGTTTAGAATAGAGTAGAGTAGAGTAGAGTAGAGTAGAGTAGAGTAGAGTAGAGTAGAGTAGAATAGAAAATAAAACAGAACAGAACAGAACAGAACAGAACAGAACAGAATAGAATAACAGAGTTGGAAGGGACCTTGGAGGTCTTCTAGTCCAACCTCCTGCTTAGGCAGGAAACCCTACACCACTCCAGACAAAGGGTTATCCAACCTCTTCTTAAAAACTTCCAGTGTTGGAGCATTCACAACTTCTGGTGGCAAGTTGTTCCGCAGATTAATTGTTCTCACTGTCAGGGAATTTCTCCTTCGTTCTATCTGTTGGATAGCTTCACCAACTTGAAGTGTTTGAAAAAAAATAATAAAGGTGGGATACAAATTAAAGAAATAATAATAAAAAAAGGGATTCCTATCCCATGGATTTCAAGCATTCAAGGAAGGAATGATGCTGAAATTTATAGCTCTTAAAGGCCCTGTGGAGGTAGGTGTGGGGGATTCTGGGAGACGAAGTCCCACAAGTTTTAAAGCCATCGAGGTTGGACATCCCTTGATCTCTAAAGCCTGTTAGATCGCTAACTGCAACCTTGGGAATGGAGTTCTTGGTGACTTTTTAATTTTCGGATTGGCAGCCGGGAAGCTGGGGAAATTGAAATTTCCCAGGCTCCCCAAAGGAAACGGATATGCTGTTGAGTCTGTGGAATAGATTGTAAAAAAATGCTTTTAAAAGATAAAAAAAAAAGGCTCTGATGATCACGCGGCATAGCTGTGATCGCCAGAGCCTTTTTTTTTTTACCTTTTAAATGCATTTTTAACTACCGGTTCCAGAGAACCGATAGTAAAAAAAATATATAAAAAGTTTTTTAAAAAAGTTCCAACAATCGTGCGTTACTCAGCTGATCGTGGGAACTTTTTTAAAAAACCTTTTTTACTACCGGTTTGTGCGAACCGGACCGAACCGGGAGCATTTCACCCCTGGTCTTCATGCATCAACTGGTTTTTCCATCTAGGGAGGCCCAAAATGGCTGCCCGGTGAGCAAAACAGGGAGTTAGGGGCTTCTGGTTAGGAGGTTGAAAGGGAAGGCTGTGGATTTGCCAAAGTGAATTCTCAGCTGCCAATCCCTGCTTCTTTAGCTGGGCCGCCTCCGAATTCCCGGCTGGGGGATTCTGGGAGTTGGAAGTTTTCCAAGTTGCTAAGGCTGAGGAACATCCGTGCAGACCGCAGAAAGCTAAGGCAGAAGTTACCGTCTTCCTACTTAAATCAGTTCTTTTTATTCCGAGAGTCATGAGGACTGGAGCCTTCGCTTCAATTTTAGAGACGTTGAAAGAGGCAAAAATGTTTCCATCCTTTGTCCACGTTACATCACTTTTTTTTTTTTTAAGTTCGTCTCTCCACGCTGCCAAAAAAAAATTTTTTTTTCTGGAATTGAGCCAGGCTCAAAACTTTAAGCCCTTTCTGTCAAAACTGATTGGATGGATTTAATTCTTGGGAAAATAAACACAAAAGGTGTCTCTCCCGCCCTCCCTTCCCTCCCCCCTCCCCATGTGTGTGTGTATTTGTTAGTCTGCTTTGGATCCCGTTTTCAAGCTGGTCTGTTGAAAGAAAAGGAATCTATGCGAAAGGAAGGAAGATGGGCAAACTGTGGATGTCCAGGCGGAAACAATTGCTCGGCTATTAAATAAGCAGCTGGTTTTAGCTTAGCCTAAACAGATTTGTGCAGTGTTGGCCTGTGAGATAATGTGCCTTCCCCAAAAGATTTCTGTAAAAAAGGATGCAGGTCTGGTGCTAATGAATAACCAAAACTGGGGAACTTCGAGGGAAGGAGAAAGAGCTATTCTCGGTACTTTGTACATTGATTTAATTGTTATAATCCAACAGAGAAGAGAAGAGGAAAGAGGAAAGGGGAAAAGGGGAGGAAGGAAGGAAAGAAAGAAGGAAGGAAGGAAGGAAGGAAAGACAAGGAGGGAAAGGCAAGCAAGGAAGGAAAGAGAGATGAGGAAGAAGGGAGGCAAGGAAGGAAGGAGGGAGGGAGGCAAGGAAGGAAGGAGGGATGCAAGGAAGGAACAAAGCAAGGTAGTAGGGAGGCAAGGAAGGAAGGAAAGGCAAGGAAAGAAGGAAGGAAGGAAAGAAAGGCAAGGAAGGAAGGAGGGAGGGAAGAAAGTCAAAGAAAGAAGGAAGGAAGGAAAGGCAAACTAGGAAGGAGGGAGGCAAGGAAGGAAGGAAGGAAGGAGAGGCAAGGAAGGAGGGAGGCAAGGAAGGAAGGAAAGAAAGGCAAGGAAGGGAGGAGGGAGGGAGGAAAGGCAAGGAAAGATGGAAGGAAGGAAGGAAGGAAAGGCAGACAAGGAAGGAGGGAGGCAAGGAAGGAAGGAAAGAAAGAAAGGCAAGGAAAGGAGGGGAAGGCAAGGAAGGGAGGAGGGAGGCAAGGAAGGGTGGAAGGAGAGGCAAGGAAGGAGGGAACGAAGGAAGGAAAGGAAGGAAGGAAGGATGGATCTGGGCCGGTGTTAGTATTGTGCAATGGCAACAATATTGTGTGAATCCAGAAAATGGGTGCATTCCATGAGCCAGGGTTGTTCCCTTGAAGCGGCCTACCACTACTCATCTCTGACGGATGGGTGCTCCAACCTGACTCTCCAGGACAGGGAAACGATTTCTAAAACAGTTCTTGGAAAATCACCCCTGGCTGGGCCGATAATACATTGCTGCAGTTAACATAAACCATGGTTTACGGAGCCCACAGGGAACTGGGTCCATGTTTAGTCACGGGGTGTTTTAACCGCGTTCCATCAACCGCCTCGTGCATTCAGAGGCATGGCTTATTTATTAAACATGGTTTAAGGTAGGGGATGATTTGCAGTCGGACAAATTCAGGGATTACAGGGTCATAAAAAGGGAGTTTTGTGTTCGGCCGACCAGTCGATCACATCTGGAGGCATTGTATTGTGTGTTAGCTTAGCTTGTTGGCTAATCCCCGGACGCTGTTTTCCTTAACCAGCAGCGGCTCTTCGGGCCTATGGCAAGAAGCCAGAGTTGGGAAGGGACCTTAGAGGTCATCCAGTCCAACCCCCTGCTTTCGCAGGAGACCTGGACTAGGGATTCGAACCGCCGAACTGCCGATCCTTTCTGATCGACAAGCTCAGCGTCTTCTTGCCAGAACTGACACAGCACCTGCTTTGTTCTCTCCCTGGGAATCTCTGGGGCCGGCAGGAAGTTGTGGGGGGGGGGCTCGCTCTTCCACCATGGCCGTATCCTGAGGGTGCATGAAATGGCCTTTTGTAAGAGGCTGGCCAGAAAGGAGAGGCTGGCTCTTAATCCAAATTATTTAATACTTTTGAATTTTTTAAATTCATGGTGTATTGTGTTTTTACTCTGGCTGTACACCGTCCTGAGTCCTGCGGGAGAAGGGTGGTATAAAAATGTAATTAAATAAACAAACAAATAAATAAATAAATCCCTGCCTCTTCCTCGAATTACGACTGCAATCGAGCCCCAAACGTCCGTCGCTAAGTGAGGCGGTTGTCCAGTGAGCTTTGCCCCATTGTATGATTTTTTTTCCTGCCACCTTTGTTAAGTGAGTCACATGGTTGCTAAATGAATCCCCGTTGGCTTTGCTGGTTAGAAGGCTGCCAAAAGGGATCACGGGACAACTGTCGTAAGTACATGCCAGTTGCTGTGCATCTGAATGTCAATCACGTGACCGTGGGGGGGAGGATGCGTCCGTCGTAAGTGTGGAAAAACGATCGTTCAGTCACTTTTTTCCAGGGCTGTCGTAACTTTGAAACGGTCGCTAAATGAACCGTTGTAAGTCGAAGACTGCCTGTATTGGAGAGCAAGACAGTAAGGCTTTTCTGGCTGGGTAGAACCTTCAAGGTCAAAGGCAGTCTATCTGTGAGCATCATTTGCTTTGGAGTTAGGCATGGCCTAACTCTGCGCAGGCAGAGGGTCCAAAATTAAAATTAAAACCAGGAAGTAACGACATCCACGTGGGTGTGCCGAGCTTTGTGTTGCCGCCGCTACCAGTTCTCCGAACCACCCGCCACAGCTGCTACCGCTTCGCACGAACCAGAGTGAACTGGTAGCATTTCACCCCTGCTTTAGACTCCTCTGCTTTTGTTATTATTATTATTTTTTGGGAAAGACGTTGATTCTCAGAGAAATGGGGCTGTTTTCAAAGGATGTGGTGAATATGATGAATGGATGTGGTCATCTTCCGATCGGCCGGTTGTTGCAAGAGATTAGAAACGGTGGCTCCCTTAGAATCCAGACAGGCACCATAATGCAAATGGGAAGGTATTTGGTGCTACCTTTGTGGGTTATTTGATCGCCTATTGGTGACCTTTCCTTTGGGCTGTGACTTAGGAAGGCTCTGGAGGGAGGGAAGAAAGCTTCCTAACCATTCAGTGGAGGAAAAAGAGACAGTGAAAATATAGAAAGGACTGGCTTTACCTTGGCAACTTTATGACTTGTGGATTTCAATTCCCAGAATTCCCCAACCAGTATACCTGGCTGGCTGGGGAATTCTGGGAGTTGAAGTCCACAAGTTGTAAAATTGCCATGGTTGGATACCCCTGTTCTAAACCAAAGTACGAGAGACCCTCCTTCCTCCAGCCTGGACACTCGTGCTAATGGTCAGTGCCGATTTCTGCTGGCCACAGCCATCGACTGGGGGCCGAGCCGACTGCATTATTTGCAGAAAGGATATTTGTTAGATTTGTTATATGGCTTTTGCTCCATGTCAGGGATTCAGCCGGTTCGGGACGGTAGTTAAATTGCTGACTGGACTCATCCCTTCCCACCCTTCCCAGGAGTCCCCACCCGCCCCATTTTGTCTCCCAGGTAAGTGCAGGAGGCCGAGTGCTGCCGAGAACCGGTTGTTAAATCATTTGAATCCCGCCACTGCGAGTAGAGCTACGGTGAAGGGGTCCCAAACCGGTTTGGGATTGAATCCTGGTTTGGGATTTCTGAAACGGAAATGTGCACATTTCCAGCCATCCATTGCCCTTCTACGGATCCCGAATTTCCCCCCCACCAAAAAAGGCACATTAAAAACATCCCTTCGCAATATTCAGCCCTGCTCAGCTTGGAGACGGCCCGGCCATCACAGAGAGTGGAGTGTCGAGTCGGGGTTGTGTTTTGTTGTGTTGACCCCCCCCCCCTCCGATTTTCCTCCACATACCACAACCGTCCTCAAAGGCTCCCCTTGTTTGCAACGACCCCCGAGAAGCCCCGGGGGCTGCCGATATGCCTTGGTGGAGGCTCGCCCCATTCACTCGTCTCTTGCCACTCACGACGGGGGAATCGCGCTTTTAATTTTCTTTACAATATTTGGCTTCATTGCGATCCCCCCCCCCCACCAGCCGCTGCAAATTCCTGGATTTTTGGCCTGCTGGTCAGATCAGGGATTTGGATCGTCTGGTCGGGTTCTGGGGGGAACTTGTGCGGTTGCCGAGTCTCCCGGGATGCCCTCTCTGACCTCCCCAGGATGAGAACTGGGCATTTTCAGAAGCAGGAAAAGAGAGAAAGGCTCTTTACCTTCCAAAAACCGCTCATTTCCACAACGTCTTTGATAGCCTTTCAGTTCTCATGTGACCACCCATATCCGTCCATAAAACAACCAATTCTTTCTCTTTTGCCTGCCTGCCTCCTTCCCTTCCTTCTCTTTGTGTGTGTGTGTTTTCCGTATTAAACTATAATTTCAAAGCGCCTTGCGGGGAAGGATATCCTCTCTTCTGATTTTCACAAAAAAACCCCACTAGCCTGCATGGCAATACGGCTTACTAAGCAATACCTTGCATTATTCCTTTGGCTAGAGAGGGTATGTTTTTTGGAATGTTGCCTATTCAAGTTTCCTAAGTTTTGCGCCGTTTGAAACCTAATCCTATTTAAGAAGGAATTATTATTATTATTATTATTATTATTATTATTATTATTATTATTATTATTATTATTATTATTTTGGTCCTTCCTATCTGCAATTATTTTGGCTTTGTAGTGGTGGTTTTATTGGATGACCGATTGTATTTTCTATTGGGTTTTTATTTTATTTATTTTTTATTTTGGGGTGTCTGACCATACGGGATGGAAACTCCCTCACATCCTGATGACAGGGCCCTGCAGTTTTGTGCGTTGGTGACAGCACCAGAGTGGTTGGCCTTCTGTGTGCTGTTTTTTCCCATTTCCCCGTTTGGCCTATCGCCCTGGGCTTTCTTGGTGGTCCCCCGTTCAATTGCTAACCAGGCCCAACGCCGTCAGATTCCTCTGTAAGAAGAGGAATGTCCTCTTTGTGGCCTGCTGAGTTTCAAAGAGGTGGCCTTGCCAGCAATTAAGAAAAGGCCCCTCTGGTGAAGCTATTTTAGCACAGGACGGCTTTACAAGCCCTTTCTATTAAATAAATGAGCAGGGAGGGGGCCACCTTAAAGGAGGCCCTGCCTCTTGGGGATACTACAGTGGGACAGGACACAAGATTTTCAGGTGACGATACCAACACTTGGCCAGCTAGAAATCAAGCAAGGGCATTCTTAGAGATTAACCCAAGGGAAATTGAGCTAGCCGAGTCCCGGAGATCCAGCTGTCCTCGACTTTTCTTTGGTGTGTGTCTGTGTGTGTTGCTGATTCCGAAACGAGGGACCGCCAACACCTCATCCGAATGAGTAGGTAGCCAGTTGGGTTGAAGCAGGGGTGGGATTCAGAAATTTTAGCAACCGGTTCTCTGCCCGGTTGCTGGGTGGGCGTGGCCATGGTGGGAGTGGCCTATTCGGCCTCCTGCACCATGGGGGGGAGGCGTTTTCGCCCTCCCCAGACTCCGGAGGCTTTCCTCAAGCCTCTGGGAAGACAAAAATGGCCTCCCTTGGGCTCCGGAGGCCCTCCCGAGGCCAGAAACGGGCCCGTTTTCAGAGTTCCAGAACTTCTGATAGGCCCGTTTTTTGCCTCCCAGAGCCTATGCGCGGGCCCTGCAATTACCTGGCATCCAAAATGGACTGCATGGAGACTCCTGGGAGGGGCAGGGTGGGGGTCAGCCAGTCCTTGCAACAACCGGTCCGGTGAACTCAATTCGGCCGATCCGGTCCAGACCAGCTGAATCCCACCCCTGAGTTGAAGACGCCTCGCTCCAAGGGTCTGAGATCTTCCTCTTTCAGAAGGACCGCTTTGACATTAAGAAAACATGATGAGAAGGAGGAGGAGAAGGAGGAGAAGGAGAAGGAGAAGGAGAAGAAGGGCTGCCACCCTGGGAGTTATAAATATACAGGTTGCTTCCAGGAAAAAAATAAATAAAAAATACATAAAAAAAGAATATGTGGGTGAAAAATCTTCCCGGCAAGATAATTGGTGATTTCTATTCCAGGATCATCTCATGATGGATGTCGGAATAATAATTATTATTGCGGGTGTTTTTAGCCATGTGTCGGCATCTCAACAAGCCTTTGCAAAAATTAAAAAAAAAAAAAATCCTGAAAACCTATAATTTGGGAGCCTGATGCCTCCGCGGGAAAAAGGGTGCTGGGCTGGAGGAATGTTGGGTGGGAGGCAGGGGTGAGCTGCTAGGGGTTCGGGAGAACCCCCAATCCCACTCCTGGTTGGCCCCGCCCACCCCTCCCCTCCCAGGAGTGCCCACGCAGCCCGTTTTTGATGCAGGTAAGTGCACAGCCTGTGTGGAGGCCTCTAGAGGGCCTCCCGAGCCTGGGGAGGCTGTTTTAACCCTCCCGGAGGCTCGAGAAAAGCCTCCAGAGCCCGGGGAGGGCAAAAACAACCATCCTTCATCTGCGCGTTTGCTGATCGTTTGTTGTCAATTTGAAGGTTTGCTTTTGGGTTTTAGTGTTTAGAGCTTGGCCAGACCGTTAGCCAAGCATGAGGAATTGATCAAGCAACCGTACAGGGCTACCGTTGAATCCTTGAGCCATCAACTTCATGTCCCTGATTGTTTGGAACTTAATGTACAAGGAGTCCTCGGCTTACAACAGTCACTTCGTTTAGCGACTGTTCGAAGTTATAACAGCGTTGAAAAAAGCGACTTACGGCCGTTTTTTTTGTTGTTGTTGTTGTAGCATCTCTATGGTCACAGGATCAAAAATTTAGATACTTGGCAACTGACATGTACTTATGACGGTTGCAGTGTTCCCAGGGTCACGTGATTCCCCTTTTGCGAACTTCAGACAAGCAAAGGTTCGTTTAAAGCCATGTTGCTAACTTAACAACGGCAGAGATTCTCAACGATGGCAAAAAAAAAAAGATTATAAAATGGGTTGGAAATCACTTAACCAATGTCTTGCTTAGCAGAGATGTTGGGCTCCATGGGGGTCGTAAGTTCGAGGACCACCTGTATAGTTAGCGAGGGGCAAGGTCTCCAAAAGGTAGCCTTAGCTTCATGGTGTTTTCCTCTTCCCGTGACTCCTTCCGCGGGGATTGTTTGCAAAGAGGACGAACTTCAAAAACTTTGTTATTATCGCTTTCCTTCAGCAAGGAAAGTCGGTAAATTGCCCTTGCCTGTTGCCAGGGTAGGTGAGATAAAACCTCTAGAAAGATTCCCCCAGCCTTTACTCCTGGTTCTTGGGTTGGATCAAACCCAAAGGTGCAGCCTTCGGCCGAAACCGGTTGCTTTCAATGTGCCAGCACCTATTCTGCACCGAAAAAGACCCTCTGTGGCTGGAGACAAGGGAAAGAAAACAGCTTCAGCTTCCTGTGACGAACCGAGATAAAAGCCCAGGCGAGCCATTTTGCTTTCTGCCGGCTATCGTTGGATTCAGGGGTGTGAAGTTCCTGCTGTTGGGCCTTGACGGTTCAGGCCCAACACCCGTTTTTCTCAGCCTTGGCTGAGCTTGGCATGGCTTAAAAGGTCTGAGTCTTCTCAAAACTGGTTTTGAAATTTGCCTCTAGCCTCCAGGCTTTGTATCTGAAGCCACCGAACGGGCATAATGACGGCTTTGAATGGTGAGGAGAACAGCCAAGGGTGCGGGTGGATTTCCTCCCCCTCCCCCCAGTCCATCCTTTGGTTAGAAGCTCTAAAATAAAAATCTAGGAGTGGGAAGATGTGGCTTCAAAATGATGTGTGTGGGCAAAGAAAGGAGGACAGTTTTCATGTTCCATCACCTGGAGAGAGAGAGAGAAAGAGAGATAGAGAGACTGAGAAAGAGAGAGACAGAAAAAGAGAGAGAGAGACAGAGAGGGAGAAAGAGAGAGAGAGAGAGACTGAGAAAGAGAGACAGAGAAAGAGAGAGAGACAGAGAGATGGAGAGGCTGAGAAAGAGAGAGAGACTGAGAAAGAGAGAGAAAGACAGAAAGAGAGAGAGACAGAGAGGGAGAAAGAGAGATAGAGAGACTGAGAAAGAGAGAGACTGAGAAAGAGAGACAGAAAGAGAGAGAGAGACAGAGAGGGAGAAAGAGAGAGAGAGAGTGAGAAAGAGAGACAGAGAAAGAGAGAGAGAGACAGAGAAAGAGAGAGAGAGACAGAGAAGGAGAAAGAGAGAGAGACTGAGAAAGAGAGAGGGAGAAAGAGAGACTGAGAAAGAAAGACAGAGAGATGGAGAGTGAGAAAGAGAGAGACTGAGAAAGAGAGACAGAGAAAGAGAGAGAGACTGAGAAAGAGAGAGGGAGAAAGAGAGACTGAGAAAGAAAGACAGAGAGATGGAGAGTGAGAAAGAGAGAGACTGAGAAAGAGAGAGAAAGACTGAGAAAGAGAGACAGAGAAAGAGAGAGAGACAGAGAGGGAGAAAGAGAGAGAGAGAGTGAGAAAGAGAGACAGAGAAAGAGAGAGAGAGACAGAGAAGGAGAAAGAGAGAGAGAGAGACTGAGAAAGAGAGACAGAGAGATGGAGAGTGAGAAAGAGAGAGACAGAGAAAGGGACTGAGAAAGAGAGACTAAGAAAGAGACTGAGAGAAAGAGGAAGAGACTGAGAAAGAGAGAGAGACTGAGAAAGAGACTGAGAGAAAGAGGAAGAAAGAGGAAGAGACTGAGAAAGAGAGAGAGACTGAGAAAGAGACTGAGAGAAAGAGAAAGAAAGAGAGAGAGAGACTGAGAAAGAGAGACTGAGAAAGAGAGAGAGGGAGAAAGAGAGAGACTGAGAAAGAGAAACAGAGTGATGGAGAGACTGAGAGAGAGACAGAGAAAGGGACTGAGAAAGAGAGAGAGAGACAGAAAGAGACTGAGAGAAAGAGAAAGAGAGAGAGGGAGAGACTGCGAAAGAGAAACGGAGAGAGAGGGAGAGGTGGGCTGAGTGGCTTGACCCACTTACAGGCTGGGCCAGCCCCCTGGCCTTTCTTTGCCCTTCTCTTCAACTCGCAAGGAAATCCCACCCCTTCTCCTCTTTTCAGTGACCTGTCCTTGAATTTCCCAGGGAATAAATCCGATGAAATTACAGGAGATGGAAAAAGGGGAGGTGGAGGTGGGGAAGGTCTCCGGGCCAATCTGTCAGGAGGAGGGGTGGTGATGAGGGTGGCTGGCCGTCCTCTGGGGAACCAGCCTTGTTTCTCCAAACAGCTTTCGCTCTCTTGGAGCCCAGGCGTGACGGAATGGCCTTTGGGAAAAAGGTTTCTCCTTTGCAGGAATTCCCAGCACGGTCCTGTTGTGGTTTTGAAGTCGAGAACCCGCAAAGCCGGATTTCCTCAAAAGAGACACGACCGACGACAAAGCGCTGACACGCGCAAGACTTGGCCAGCATGCCGGCCAGCCCCTTTGCAGAGACCCCATTCCACGCCCCCCCTCCCTCCCATGGGCTTTCCACCACTCCCATCTTAATATTCAGCATTTCGGTTGCGTTGTTAGGAATGGGAACGAATAACCCAGGTCAGTGTTGGCAAACCCACGCACACACACATGCCCCAGAAACCGGAAGATCATCTTCCTGGCACACGCATGCACTTAGGGAGGGCTGCTCTTCCAGTTTCCGGGTCCCCTGCGCACCAGCTGGCTGGCACACCGGAACCCGGAAGAGCAACAGGCGACGGCTTGCGTGCCCGAGAGATGGCTCTGCTTGCCACTTCCGGCACGCGTGCCATAGGTTCGCCATGGCGGACCTAGGTTTTAGATTGCAGTAGCTGGCACTAAGTGGCCCAGCATTGAGAGAGAGAGAGAGAGGGAGGGAGGGAGAGGGAGAGTGGTAGAGAGAGAGCAAGAGATAGAGAGAGACAGAGACAGAGAGACAGAGACAGAGAGAAAGAGAGAGAGAGACAGAGAGAAAGAGAGACGGAGAGAGAGACAGAGAGAGAAAGAGAGACACAGAGACACAGACGCAGAGAGAGAGAGAGATGGAAAAACTGAGAAAGAGAGAGACAGAGAGACGGACTGAGAAAGAGAGAGAGAGACTGAGACTGAGCTTGCCACTTCCGGCATGCGTGCCATAGGTTTGCCATGGCAGACCTAGGTTTTAGATTGTAGTAGCTGGCACTAAGTGGCCCAGCATTGAGAGAGAGAGAGAGAGAGGGAGGGAGAGAGAGGGAGAGTGGTAGAGAGAGAGCAAGAGACAAAGACAGATTGAGACAGAGAGAGAGAGAGACGGAGAGAGAGACGGAGAGAGAGACAGAGAGAGACAGAGACAGAGAGAGAGAAGCATTGATGACACTCTATTGCAGCATCCCCCCACATTTGGGGGACCAGGGACCGGTTCCGTGGAGAGCTTTTTTGTGGTTTCTCATGCTGCCTGCATCCCGATGGGGCTTTGCTTCTTTGCGCAGGCCAGTTTCCGGATGGGTTCCGGTCCACGGGCCACAGTTTGAGGACCCCCTGTTCTACCGTTCCTAGTTTGGGGAGGTCCCTGTGGGCCTGGCTGTGTGAAACCTGGAGCTGTAAACCTTGGACCGGGTGCCCCAGGCAAGGAAATTTTCATACAGAAAGGAGAATTGTTGGAGGACACAGCTGTTAGTGTTAAAACACTGACAGTCCAGTTCCTGTAGCAGAGGCTGGCGGGGGGAGAAAGAGACAGAATGTTGTCTGGCAAAAGTTGAAAAAAAAAAACCAACAACCCACAAACAGAGGAAAAAACCCTCCAGTGTTCCTGAGACAGAAAGCAGTCAGCCACTTCGGATCCCGCAAGCTTGGGGGAAAAAAAAAGAAAGAAAAGAAAATAGACAAAGGGACGAGAGAAGGAAGACGAGGAGGAACTGTGCCTTGCCAAATGCTAGCTCTGTTGGGGACGGATGATGGAGTGATGTGTAAGTTAATTGTTGCCCAGTTGATGAAGTCAGGCCGGGGAACAATCTCGAGAGTGTGTGTATGTGTGCGAGAATATAGGCCTGTAATTTGTGAGCACAAAGCTGGAGACACAACACCTGCGAACTCTGGCTGGGGAACCGCTGGCTCGGGAAGGGTTAAGGGCGCTTCCGCCACGGCCTCGCTGGATTTTGAGCCGGTGCCAGCTGCTGGCACGGTTTATGAATGAGGCTGGGCACTACTTCTGCCAAGGACCAGAGAGAAGGAAGTTGGCATGGAAAGCATCTCCGTGCAGCTGTCGAAATCAATGGCCGGGGCTCCTTCTCGCCCTCTCTGCCCCCCCCACTTCCCACCCATACACCAGCTCCCTGTGAAAATAAAAGAGGGATGGGGACCTCGGCAAGAAGGAACTGGCAAGGACTCCTGGCCTGCTGGAGCAAACGCCAGTTGCAAATACTCCCAGATGAGAAAGGAAGGAAGGAAGAAAGGAAAGAAAGAGAAAGAAAGAAAGAAAGAAAAAAGGAAGGAAGGAAGGAAGGAAAGGAAGGAAGGAAGGAAGGAAGGAAGGAAGGAAGGAAGGAAGAAAGAAAGAATGAATGAATTTCCCCCTCCCTAGTTTTAGGAAGAATCTCAACTTTGGGCTACAGGTATGACAAAAATCGAGCCCAATATTTCTAAGTCACTAAGTGAGAAATTGGTTCAGTGCATTTTGCTTTTCCATTTAACGACCTCTCTGGCCCAGTTGTTAAGTGACTCGCCGCAGTTCTTTTAAGTTCGTCAGACGGTTGTTAAGCAAATCTGGCTCCCCCCCTCCCAGGGACACTGCGACCGACATAAATACATGCCAGTTGCCAATTTTGATCATGTGACCGGGTGGTGGGGAGAGGGGGAGGAGAAAGGGATGCTGCCATGATTGTTAAGTGAGAAAAGCTCCGTGCTGGCTGGGGAATTCTGGGAGTTGAAAGTCCAGAAGTTGTAAAAGTTGACAAAAGTTGGACATTCCTGAGCCTGGCTGGGTGGCTCGGCGGCTAAGACACCGAGCTTGTCGATCAGAAAAATCGGCAGTTCGAATCCCTTGTGCGGGTCTCCTGCGGGAGCAAAGGGGTTGGGCTAAATGATCTCTGAGCTCCCTTTCCATCTCTGTTACTGTTATGCGGTGCGGAAGCTCGCTGCTTCTCGCTGCTCCTCTTTGAAGGATGAAGCTGGTTACGATGGAGCAGAAACTCTTAGTTCAGTTCCCCATTTCTTTTGGCTTGGAAAAAGTGCCGAACATTTTTGGCAGCTCCCCCGTAGGCCTTGGCATAATTTAACCAAGGGGAGGGGGAGATTCTGGAAAGGAAAGGGAGATTTCCGGAGGGCAGCTGACTTTGTGTAAATAACTACCCTGTTTCAGAAGAGGGGTTTTTTTTTAGGGTAGGGGGTGGTTTTGAAATATTTTAAGAATTGCTTCGGTTGTGTGTGGCTGCATAGGGTGATTTAGTGACGGGCCATTTCTGGGCTATGATGGGAATTTAAAGCATGGCTATTTGAAGGGCATCCCGCAAAAGAGTTTAAAAAAAAATTCAAAAGAGACCATTCCTTCCTTTTGCCCTTTCTCTTGCAAACTCTCTCCTGGCTCAGATTTTAGAAATTTAAAAAGCCACAATAAAAAAAAAAGAAAAAAGGGCAGGCGGGCTTGGAACACACACACACAGAGACACAAGGCATTCCATCACGAGTTCGAATGGACTGGTCGATCATCAAGGCTGAGAAGGAAGTTAGGAAGCGTTAAAATCTGGGTTTTGCTGCTTTGCGTCTTGGGGTAGGGAGGGTGCACATCAGCTCAGTTTAGTAAATTTGCAGCTCAGTTTTAAGCTTGTCCAGAAAAAGACGAGAAACAATGGATGGAAACTTATTAAGAAGAGAAGCAACCTGGAATGAAGGAGAAACTTCCTAACGGGGAGAACAATTCACCGGTGGAACGGCTTGCCACTAGAAGTTGTGGGTGTTTCCATCACTGGAGGTTTTTAAATTATTTCAACTCCTACCCTCAAAATGAGGCTATAGAGCACTGCACACCAGAACAACTAGACACAAGGACAGTTTTTTCCCAAACGCCATCACTCTGCTAAACAAACAATTCCCTCAACACTGTCAAACTAGTCACTAAGTCTGCATTACTATTAATCTTCTCATCGTTCCTATCACCCATCTCCTCCCACTTATGACTATATGACTGTAACCTTGTTGCTGGTATCCTTAAGATTTATATTGACTGTTTCCCTGTGACTATCATTATGATAGTCATAGAATCATTACCTTATGATTCTTGATGAGTGTATCTTGTCTTTTTATGTACACTGAGAGCTTATGCACCAAAGACAAATTCCTTGTGTGTCCAATCACACTTGGCCAATAAAGAATCCTATTCTATTCTATTCTATTCTATTCTATTCTATTCTATTCTATTCTATT
Organism: Masticophis lateralis; assembly: GCA_030761175.1. Taxonomy (NCBI): domain Eukaryota; kingdom Metazoa; phylum Chordata; class Lepidosauria; order Squamata; family Colubridae; genus Masticophis; species Masticophis lateralis. Next base: position 4,316,703 of record JAUDYJ010000016.1, read on the forward strand.
CTATTCTATTCTATTCTATTCAACTCTACTCAGCTGATCGGGAGGAAATGGGGATTTTACATTATCTTTCCCCTGGAGTGGGGCGGGAATGGGGACTTTACAGTATTCTTCCCTTGGAATGGGGTGAGAATGGGGATTTTACAGTATCCTTCCCCTAGAGTGAGGTGGGAATGGAGTTTTTGCAATATCCCTTCCCTGGAGTGGGGAGGAAATGGGGATTTTGCAGTAACCTTCCCCTGGAGTGGGGTGGGAATGGGGACTTTGCAATATCCTTCCCCTGGAGTTGGGTGGCAATGGAGATTTTCTAGTATCCTTCCCCTGGAGTGGGGAGGGAATGGGGATTTTACAGTATCCTTCCCTGGAGTGGGATGGGAATGGGGATTTTGCAACATCCTTCCTCTGGAGTTGGGTGGGAATGGGGATTTTCTAGTATCCTTCCCCTGGAGTGGGGAGGGAATGGGGATTTTACAGTATCCTTCCCCTTGCCATGCCCACCAAGCAACGCCCACAGATTTTGAAACCCACCACTGCTTTGAATGGTCACTAAAAGCAAGGCTGTAAATCAAGGACTTCCTTTATGCATCAATATTGCAAGCCAGCCTTTATTTTGTTTTGTTTTTGTTTTTTTTAAAAAAATAAGAACAATTGAGATTCTCTGAAAAAGAGGGCAAATGCTCTGGAAATCTAGTTTAAATATTTGTCTTAGCTTGGAATGTTTCAATCTCTGGTGGTTGTTGTTTTATTTCGCCCCCTTTTTCTTCTTAAGCCAAAAATAATGGGGAGGCGGGGGCTGCGGGGGAGGTTTCGAGTTCCCCAAACGGGGTCTAAATCCTGGGGAAGTTTTGCTTACAGAGGTGGAAGGAGTGAGGCTGGTGGATTTGTGTATCTTGGCTGGAGGAAGAGAGCCACAATTAATTCTTGGTTGATCTGTTTTGTCTGCTTCGTCCTGCTTTGTGTTCCCATCAGCCTGCAGGAAATGGAGTAATTCTCTTCCGCTCAGGGGTGGCTGATGGGAAGTAATCCTGGGGTTCATAATAATCAGGGAACACGCAATTATCCCGTCATTTGGAAACAACCAACTAGTTGGAGATATGGATCTTTGGCCTATTGGTGCTATTGAGCAGTGTTTCTCAACCTCGGCCGCTTTAAGATGTGCGAACTTCAATGCCCATAATGGATGGGGGGAGGGATGGATGGGAGGGAGGGAGAATGGAAGGATAAATGGAGAGAAGGAAGGAAGGATAAATGAAGAGAAAGAAGGAAAGGATGGATGGATGGATGGATGGATGGATGGATGGATGGATGGATAAACGGAGGGAGGGAAGGAAGGAAGGATAAATGAAGAGAAAGAAGGAAAAGAAGGAAGGATGGATAAATGGAAGGAAGGAGGGAAGGATAAATGAAGAGAAAGAAGGAAAGATGGATAAATGGATGGATGGATAAATAGAGGGAGGTAAGGAAGGAAGGATAAATGAAGAGAAAGGAAGGAAGGATGGAAGGATGGATAAATGAAGGGAGGAAGGGAAGGAATGAAGGAAGAAAGGAAGGAAAAATAAATGAAAGAGAAAGAAGGAAGGATGGATGGATAAATGGAGGGAGAAAAGGAAGGGTAAATGAAGAGGAAGAAGGAAAAGAAGGGAGGATAGATAAATGGAGGGAGGGAAGGAAGGGTAAATGAAGAGAAAGAAGGAAAGGAAGGAAGGATGGATAAATGGAGGGCGGGCAGGAAGGGTAAATGAAGAGAAAGAAGGAAAAGAAGGGAGGATGGATAAATGGAGGGAGGGAGGGATGGAAGGAAAGAAGGATAAATGGATGAAAAAGGAAAGGAAGGATGGATGGATAAATGGAGGGAGGGAAGGCAGGATAAATGAAGAGAAAGAAGGAAAGGAAGGAAGGATGGATAAATGGAGGGAGGGAGGGAGGGAAGGAAAAAATGAAGGATAAAGGAAGGGAAAGGAAGGAAGGATGGGTAAATGGAGGGAGGGAAGAAAAGGTAAATGAAGAGAAAGAAGGAAGGATAGTTAAATAGAGGGAAGGAAGGAAGGAGCCTCTGGGATGGAGGTGCAAGGGAGTAAGTATTGTGATGTGTGCCAAATTTTGCAGATTTAGGTGAGTTTTTAAAACCTAAAGCCTTGCCCTCCTCCTTCTACACAGTACAGTGAAATATATTCCAATTGCACTATATGAAATCAATTTTCAATGAATGCTTACTATTACATTGCCTTTTGGCTGTTGCCCTTATACACCCAAAAGTTTGTGGTTTTTTTATTTATTTCCAAATCAGGATAATAGATAGCCCAGAAAAAGGACGCCTCATAAATGCAAAATTCTGGTTTCAACCGCCAGGGAGAAATCTAACTGGTTAGGTTCTTCCTCTCTCTCTCTCTCTCTCACACACACACACACACATAACCCCGATGATTTGCAGATATATATATATATCTGGCTGCTCATGGCAGCCTCAAAATCCCAACGCGGACGAGCTGGGTGCCACATTTGACATGCCACGCGAAATCTTAGAGCCTCTTTGAGGGATGGGAGCAGATGCCAGCTGTGGTGGCCGGCCCTGGATATCCCCTGAGCACGGAGACGGTTGCCATGGTGAAGGGTTGCCATGGTACCGTTTTCTCACATGGGGAGAAAGAGCGAGCGAGCGAGCAAGTGAGAGAGATAGGGATGCGAAATGATGTTGCAAAGGTGGGGAAGAAGTTTTTGCAAGCGTGGGAGGTGTGTAGAAGAAGCCACGGTTTGGGGAAGTGGGGGGGGGAATCCTCGAATTTGTGTTGGCTTTGCGTTGTGTTGAATTTGTGTTGGATTTTTAGGGATGGCAAGAATTCCCTTGGCAGATTAATCCAAAAAATGCCCGACTTCTGGTCTCCGGACATGCTCGAAAAGCACAAACAGGCTAACAGGAGGATCGATCCATCTTCCCTGTCCTCAATTTGTCAGAAGTACTTATAATTTTAACTTTCTCACCGGTGGTGGGCTGTTTTAAGCGATTGCGAAGCTAAGATTCGCTGAAGGTCAAAGCAGAACAAATCCTGGGTAGGCAAGCTTTGCTTTGAACCCGAGCAGAAGCGGAGAGTAGAATCTGTTGCGTTCGGCGGTTCAGCTTGCTACGGAACCAACGGAAGTTATTCAAAAGAGAAATTGGATGATTTGTTTATCTTACGGGGGGTCCTCGACTTAACAACAGTTCGTTTAGCGACCATTCAAAGGGACAATAGCCCTCGAAAATGTGACTTATGGCCATTTTTCACATTTAAATGACCGTTGCAGCACCTCCCTGTGTTCACAGCATCAAAATTTAGAAACCTGGCTCATACTTATGACGGTTGCAATGTTCCGGAGTCACGCGATCCTCCTTTTTTTGCAACCTCCTGACAAAGTAAAGCCAGCGGGGAATTGTTCTGCCCCAGCTACGGACCCCAAAGAACGCAGCACACACCAAGTCCGTTCAAACCTTAGTTTACTGAATAAACCAGTCTTTTACAACAACGGCTGTTAATTAATTGCATTAACAGCCGCCAAGAATTCAAAGAATAATAACTGAAAGCTTACTGTGGTTGGCAGAATGCCCAGAAGCAATTTGCAGGAAGCTGATCAGATAAGCAGGGCAAGACACGAAGGTCTGTGAACGAAGTTGTTCCCTGCAAATCGCTCGGACTCTGCCCCGCTTTTGAAGAGCGCATCCTTTAGAATAACAGAGTAGGAAGGGACCTTGGGGGTCTTCTAGTCCAACCCCCTGGTCAGGCAGGAAACCCTAGACCATTTCAGACAAAGGGTTATCCAATCTCTTCTTAAAATCTTCCAGTGTTGGAGCATTCACAACTTCTGGAGGCAAGTTGTTCCACTGATTAATTGTTCTCACTGTCAGGAAATTCCTCCTTAGTTCTAAGTTGCTTCTCTCCTTGATTAGTTTCCACCTGTTGCTTTTCATCCTGCCCTCAGGTGCTTTGGAGAATAGCTGGACTCCCTCTTCTTGGGGGCAGCCCCTGAGATACTGGAAGATGCTATCATGTCTCCCCTAGTCCTTCTTTTCATTAAACTAGACATACCCAGTTCCTGCAACCGTTCTTCATACGTTTTAGCCTCCAGTCCCTTGTAATCATCTTTGTGGCTCTTCTCTGCACTCTTTCTAGAGTCTCAATCCCGTCGCTTATGAATTTCAGGCCAAGGCTGAAAAACACTGGGCCCCATAAATGAAGGCAGAGATGATATTTTGCTTCGGTCCTTTGTGAGCTGGTGTTTGTGTGCGTGTGTGTGTGCATATGAAGTCACAAAAGCGCTGCGTTTTCATCCTTCGGCACAACGGGCTGTGGAAAAATTCTGCAGTGCTTGCAGAATAAATTATGGGGGGGAAAAAAAGAAAGTTGCAAGACGTGCCGTTAGGAAAACTGTAGAGATGGCTGGTTGGATTTTGGCTTTGCACTGGGCTCTTGGTATATTGACAATCCAAATCCTGATTATTTTAAAGACAGAGATGTAACTTGTCTGTCCCCGTCCCCGTCCCTGGTGCCTGGGGATTCTTCCTTGATGGCCAGGTGTGGCATGGTGTGTGTGTGTGTGTGTGTGTGTGTGAGGAAAGAAAGCCACACAGAAATTCCCTCTGTGATCCAACCAAACTCTCATTACTGGTCTGTTGGCAAAATGCCACCATGGCGGAGCTCACAAAGAAATTTAGGCCGTGTTAATGTGCTTGGCACGTGCCATCCCGCGGGTAGGGAAGGAGGCAACCCCTTGGCAGGCCAGAAGGAAATTCACGGCCTCGCCCTCCTGCTTTTTCCAGCCCCCCAAACCCGAATTGGAATCGGGGGGAGTTATCTTTTGTTGGGTTTTTGCACCTGGCTCTGGTTTGTTGTTGTAGTCCTTGTTTCCGTTGTGCTACATCAACTGAAACCTTGGAGAAGGAGCTTGGGAACTGGATCCAACGGATTTAGGTGGAGGCCAAGCGGGGAAGTGATTGGGAGAGGTGGGCGTGGGGGTGGGTGGGGAACCCAATCCTTCAAATTCTCAATGAAATGTTTCCAAACAGAGATTTGTCTTGAGTGACTTGAATTAGGTTAACATTGGCAGGTAAAATAAGTGCGGGAACGTCATGCAATGCCATTAGGCGAATTTCAGCACTGTCCATCTTGTCGTGTTCTCTTCCTCCTTCTCCTCTAAAAAGTCCTTCCTTTCTTCCTTCCCATCCATCACATCTTTCCATCCATCCATCCATCCTTCCTTCCTTCCTATCCATTCCTTCCTTCCCATCCATCACATCTTCCCATCCATCCTTCCTTCCTATCCATTCCTTCCTTCCCATCCATCCACCCTTCATTCGTATCCATCACTTCCTTCCTTCCCATCCATCACATCTTGCCATCCATCCCTCCATCCATCCATCCCTCCATCCATCCTTCCTTCCTTCTCATCCATGACATCTTCCCATCCATCCATCCTTCCTATCCATCACTTCCTTCCTTCCCATCCATCACATCTTTCCTTCCTTCCTTCCTTCTTTCTTTCCTTCCTTCCTTCCTTCTTCCCCCCCCACCCCCCCACCCCCCATTTGTGCCTCTCTCTTCAGCCCCAGCAGCTGAGATAAAACCTTTGCGGACGGAAGCATCGCAGCCAAAGAGACAGGGAAAAGATTTCCATGCAGAGCCCACGTGACTTCCAGGCCAGGAGAATAAAAATAGCGAGAGGGAATCAGCCCAGGAGAAACACGTTCATTATTGTATTTCAGAGAAAGCCAGGCCTTGCCAACAATACCGGGGGGGGGGGGGGGGGGGGAGGCTAAAAAAAGGAGCAGGCAGATGCAGAATATATCTCTTTGGAGCCAGCTTCAAGAAGGATGGATCAAATGGGGCCCAGTTTATGGCTCTTCACTGCTAGCGGACAGAGGATAACTCCTCAGATAGGCCTCCCTTTTAGAAGGAAGGAAGGAAGGAAGGAAGGAAGGAAGGAAGGAAGGAAGGAAGGAAGGAAGGAAGGAGAAAGAAAAAAGAAAAAGGAAAAAGAGGAAGGAAGGAAGGAGAAAGAAAGAAAAAAAAGAAAGGAGAAAGAGGAAGGGAGGAAGGAAGGGAGGGAGGGAGGAAGGAAGGGAGGAAGGAAGGAAGGAGAAAAAAGAAAGAAAGGAGAAAGAGAGGAAGGAAAGAAAGGAGAAAGAGGAAGGAAGGAGAAAGAAAGAAAGAAAAAGAAAGAGAGAAAGGAGAAAGAGGAAGGAAGGAAGGAGAAAGAAAGAAAAGAAAGAACGGAGAAAGAGAGGAAGGAAGGAAAGAAGAATGGGAAAGAAAGGAAAAGAAAGAAAGAAAATACAGGCAAATGAAAATATTTTTTCCAGAATGATAGAAGTCATTCTGTTTGACCTTGAAACTTTTCAGGTGCTTAATTCCAGGTGATCCAAGCCTGGGCTTTCTGAGAACTAAGTATGTACAGGTAATCCTCGCCTCACGACCTCCATTGAGCCCAACATTTCTGCGGCTAAGCGAGACATTGGTTAAGCGAGTTTTGGCCCTGGTTTACAAACTTTCTTGCCACCGTGGTTAAACGAGTCAGTTGTTAAGTTAGCAACATGGTCGTTAAATGAATCTGGCTTCCCCTTTGCCTTTGCTTGTCAGAAGATCGCAAAAGGGGGTCGTGTGACCCCAGCCGTCGTCATAAATCTGAGCCAGCTGGTATAGCGTCGATCACGTGACCATGGGGAATTTCGATCACGTGACCACGCGACCAGCGGTCGTTAAGTGTGAAAAATGGTCATAACTATGTCCCCGTTTTCAGTGCTGTTCTAACTTCGAGGGATTACTAAATGAGCTGTTTGTTAGCTGAGGACGACATGTACCGCAACATTCCCAGATCAAAAATGTCCTGGCAGATGGGGGAAAAAAATCTTCATTTATCCCCCTTGGTATAAATTAGCAGGTATATTTCTGCCGGTCTTGTGGGAAACGGAGCTCAAGGCCAGCTGTCCTCTCTGGACCTCATGGCTCCTTCTTCTGTTTTTGCTTCTTCCAGTTCGCTCTTTTGCTGAATGAAACCAGATCTTGCCTGTCTTATGTAATCCAGAATGGTGATTAATGGCTTGAAGCGTTTCCTCTGGGTGTTTTTTTTTGTAAATAGTTTTTGTGATGCTTTATTTTTTTTCTTGAGGTTGGGCTTGCGGGTCTGGACGCCAAGTTGTCTGGGTGTGAGGGTCTCTCCCTCTCCCTCTCTCCATTTCTCTCTCTCTCTCTCTCTCTCTCTCTCTCTCTCTCTCTCAGACGGGAATTCTGGCACCCTGTCGTGACTCCAGGTGCTGCTGCCAACTGGGCCGCGGAAATCAAGCGGTGACGGTTTATGCCACCCGTCAGAGAGAGAGAGAGACAGAATGTCTGACGTAGTAGGAATCGCAGGCATCCGGCCCGAAAGTGCAGCGGGATGCCAAAATCGATCTGGGTTTGAAAAGAACTCCCAACCGGCTGCCGACTAGGTCTCGGGGAGCCAATCTGGGCCTACTTGAGTTTGAAGACTCAGCCTTCAGAAGCCTAAATTGGTACCGAGTTAGTTGCATTGGTAGATATCTCTTGGGAAGAGACCAGACGTTCTTACCGGAATTCAGACATTTTCTGATTTTTGGTTTGTGGGGGTTCAGTGCAGTGGTGAAATCCTACTGGTTTGCACCGGTTTGAGCGATCCGGTAGTGATAAAAGCTACCGGTTTGGCGAACTGGTAGTAAAAAAAAAAAGCTATGGTCTGAATAGGTATTTCTGACGATCAGCTGTGCCGCTGTGATTGAAAATCGCTGAAAAACATTGAATCTAAATCGCGCAGCACAGCTGTCCCGCCCTTCGCTGTTCTATTTACCTTCTCAAGCCTTCTTTTTCTGCGTGCAGAGCGTGTTTGGTGCACACTATGCATGCACATGTAGCATGCATTTGGCATGCACGGGCAGCAAACCAGGGAAGATTTCACCACTGGTTCGGTAGCCGAGAAGATGGGCCATAAAGCATTCAGAAGCTTCCTTAAGCTGTCAATTTCCAGGTATCTCGGCTGTTTCGACTTCAGTTGCTATGTCTGAATCTGCTAAGCAAGCAATTTCTCTACACAGTAAGGGATGATTCCGATTCCGGGATTCCGGAAAGCTTATTTCATGTGCTATTTTTGACCGATAATATGATCAGGCCATGTTGGCACCTGGTTCCTTCAAAACGTCTTCCTTCGGGCATTTGCTCACTGTCTCTGGTGTTCCTGTCTGCTGTTCCACTTAGCTTAATCGTTCTTGGAAGCCTCCGCCAACCTTACAAAAGACATCTTTCCAGCGTGCCAAAGCTTGTTGCAGGTTGGGGAAGAGGTCACGCAAACGCACGTGTCTCTAGCTTCCCGCGGATGCCACGATCATGATTACGCGCTCTGACTCACCTTCACGAGAGCTTCCAGACGGTGTTCTCCTCGCCCCTGGGCCGCTGTCACGTCTAATGGATTGTAGAGTTTCCCGGGTGCCGAGCAGAACTAGATCTTCTCCTGAAGTCTGGCCAGGTTCCTTCTATCTTGCTTCTGCCCGTTTCTGTTTCCCCGATGGTAGGGAAGCCAGGCAGATCGCTGAGGTGCCGGTGGCTCCACTTGGGATAACAAACAAGGATCCACAGCTGGGAAGGCCTTAGCTGAATCAGATGGGAAAATTGTTCTCCTGCACGAGGTAGAATTTGGGGGATGATTGGGGCGGGGAGGTGTTTTTGAGGAGTCTTTCTGTTCGTGTGTGTGTGTGTGTGTGTGTGATATGAGAGAGAGAGAGAGAGAGATGGGGCTTCTTCTTAAACCTGAACACAGGTGGAGAATGCCAACAAAAATGACAGATGTCTCTGGCTGAGGAATACTGGGAGTTGAAGTCCACAAGTCTTAAAGTTGCCAAGGTTGGAGACCCCTGTTCTATGGAACAACTCCAGAGATAGCTTAGCTTTCTTAGTTCAGAAAACAGATCTGTACCTACACAATTTCACTTTCCAAGCATGAGAACATCAAACAGCTGAGAGAGACGGTCCCTGCATCCTTGTTTACTCCTTTGTGCAATTATCTTCTGTGGGATGGATGAAAGTTCTGGATCCACCACAAATGAGCCAGGAAGGTGGCTCAAAAAAGGTGGCCATGGATCAAGGTGGCCCTTTTATAAACTGTGGACTTCCAACTCAGGAAGGATGCTGGCTGGGGAATTCTGAGAGTTGAAGTCCACAGGTTGTCAAGGGGCTATTGATTGCTCATAGCTCTTCCTACCACGGGAAGTTTTCTTCTGCTTCGATGCATTCCGTATTCGAAACCACACAGCCCAAGAGATTTCCTGTGAAATTTTGAGATACACAAAATGGGGAAACTCCACCTTGGAAACGGGACGAATGATATAGCATCTTTGACGCGGTGGCTCAGTGGCTAAGATGCTGCGCTTGTCGATCAAAAGGTCGGCAGTTCAGCGGTTCGAATCCCCAGCGCTGCGTAGAACGGGGTGAGCTCCCGTGACTTCTCCCAGCTTCTGCCAACCTAGCAGTTCAAAAACACGTAAAAAAAAAATGCAAGTAGAAAAATAGGGACCTCCTTTGGTGGGAAGGTAACAGCGTTCCGTGCGCCTTTGACATTGAGTCACGCCGGCCACATGACCACGGAGACGTCTACGGACAGCGCTGGCTCTTCAGCTTTGAAACGGAGATGAGCACCGCCCCCTAGAGTTGGGAATGACTAGCACATACGTGCGAAGGGAACCTTTACCTTAAAAGATCTTCTGCGTCCCTGAATGAGAGACCCTAATAAAGCCAGAATTTGGACTCCAAGAGACCCATCCACGGTGATGGCCCATCTTACTCAACGGTCCTCCCTGTTCTACTGCAACAGATAGTATTTCTTCTTTAAATTCCTGGGGAGGGGCGTGAGTAAATCAAGAAAAACAACCGGGTTCTTCTTTCTTTCTTTATTGATTAGATTTATATTGCCGCCTATTCGCCCATGGCAACTCGCTTTACTTGGTTGGCCAGTTTGAGGAAGGGAAGGCGAGAGCTACCCCTTCATCAGAGGGATAATGCACTCGGTGAAGCAAGATCGAGTTGGCTTGAGAAAATAATCACGGGGTGGAAACGAGGGGCGGGGGGGGTGTGATGTCGGAACACTGGAAGAGAGCAAGCCAAGAAATTTCACAGGCTCTCCAACAACCCCCTCCCCTCCCCGCCGCCTTCTCTTCTGCATCACAAACCGCACAATTAGGAGCTGCAAACCCCTGGGATTTGGCCAGGCTGGTAGGTGGGTGGGTGGACGAACAAGTTGGCCCCATGGTTTGCTGCACTTCCAGGAAACGGCTTAAAAGGAACCATTGTCCGGTTCTACCATCAGAATGAGCTCCAGAAGAAACATTTATTTTCTTTCTCTCTCTCTCTCTCTCTCTCTCTCTCTCTCTCTCTCTCTCTCTCTCTCTCTCTCTCTCTTTTATTTTTTTGGCTCACCCGTACTTCCAGATTGAACTAAATTCTAAGTCCCGGATCTTGGCTTCTTCATATTTTTTTCTCCTCTTGAGCGCCTGGCTGTATGTGCATAGTTATGGGGCTGGGGGTGGGAGGAGGGCAAGTTAAGCCTGCTAACTTATGTTGGAGATTTATTCTGGACTGTATTTCTTTCAAGGCAACTGCCTTTCAAACGGAGGAAAAACAGACCCTGACAATGTGCTGTGGAACTCTTCCTCCGAGCCATGATTAAAGCTCTAATGTTAGACGGCGTGAAATTTTGCAGTGCAATGTGAAATGAACTTCGGAAACAAAGTGGGAGGGACCATGGAAAAGAAACTTCCTTCCTTCTTTCCTTCCTTCCTTCCTTCCTTCCTTCCTTCCTTCCTTCCTTCCTTCCCTTCCCTTCCCTTCCCTTCCCCTCCCCTCCATCTCACTTTTTCCCCATTCCCCATTAGATGCATTGAGGTCAGAGGCGTTTGCACCCTGCTTTCTGCATTTGAGGGTAGAGCTGGATGACCTCTAAAACCTCTCTCCCTGGGCCTAACTTACAAAATGAGCCCCAAAATTGATGGAGAAATAGTTCAGAAGTTGAACGGATAAAAGCAATGAGATGAAGTTGCTAATTTAACAGTGGTTGTCCAGCGACTCTCCGAACGGTAATGTCACGCAGACTTGAGGCCAGAGAGTGCTCCCATTCCTCTGCTCCCATCCTAGCTTTCTGCTGTCATAGTAGAACAGGGACGGGGTGGCGCAGTGGCTAAGACGCTGAGCTTGTCGATTGAAAGGTCGGCAGTTCAGCAGTTCGAATCCCTAGTGCCGCGTGACGGGGTGAGCTCCCGTGACTTGTCCCAGCTTCTGCCAACCTAGCAGTTCGAACGCATGTAAAAAAAAATGCCAGGAGAAAAATAGGGACCCCCTTTGGTGGGAAGGGAACAGCGTTCCGTGCGCCTTTGCCGTGGAGTCATGCCGGTCACATGACCACGGAGACATCTTCGGACAGCGCTGGCTCTTTGGCTTTGAAACGGAGATGAGCGCCGCCCCCTAGAGTCAGGAATGACTTAGCACATATGTGCGAGGGGAACTTTTACCTTTAGTGTCACTTTCTTCTGGTTTATTTTATTTGATTGATTGATTGATTGATTGATTGGTTCAGTTTATATGCCGCCCTTCTCAGGAGACTCAAGGTGGCTTACAATGCGTTAAACAATTGATGCTTAATCATTGATGCTTCTGTCTGAGATGGCAGGCTGGTGTTTTAATCTCCGTTTTTCCTTTTTTTTTTTTCCCCCAGGGCGACCATAGATGAAGTAGAAACAGATGTTGTGGAGATAGAAGTCAAGCTCGATAAGGTAAGAAGGAAAAAGATCTTCTCAAGAACCCATAATCGATTGATTAATTAATCAGAATAGAGGTGGAAGGGACCTTGGAGGTCTTCTAGTCCAACCCTCCCTAAACCATCTCAGACCAGTGACTGTCCAGTCTCTTCTTAAAAGTCTCCGGTGATGAAGCACCCACAACTTCTGGTGGCGAGCTGTTCCACTGGTTAATTGTTCTGTTAGAAAGTTTCTACACAAATCCTGCAACTGTTCTTCGTATGTTTTAGCTTCCAGGGCCTTAATCGTCTTAGTTGCTCTTCTCTGTCCTTTTTCCAAAGTCTCAACATCTTATTTGTAATGGGGTGACCAAAGCTGGATGTAGTATCCTAGGTGTGGCCTTACTAGGGCTTTATAAAGCCGTGGCCAGCAGGAAAAACCAGAGGTGGGATCATCCTAAATGTGGAAGGCAGAAAGCTGAGGATGGGCTGCCTGCAAATAACAACAACAATGTAAAAGTGATACCCATTGTCATTGGGGCACTTGGTACCATGTCCAAGAATTTTGCAAAATACACCAAGAAGTTACAGCTTCCTGCTGTAGCGCTAGCGGAGCTGCGAAAGGCTGCGCTACTTGGAACGACGTGCATTTTTAAGAAGATACTTGGTTGATACCTAAGGATACTGGCAGCCCACCCGTATCAACCATCAGAGCCAGTCTGATGTTTGTGATACATTTTTAAATGTTCAGTTGACTTGAGTTTCATGATTAATGAATAAAAGTTCATCATCATCGTCATCATCATGAAATATCGCAACCTAGCCATCGAAACTATGGATGAAACATGTCACAGTGATACCCGTTGTCATCGGGGCACTTGGTACCATGTCCAAGAATTTTATAACATACATCAGCAAATTGCAGCTTCCTGCAATAACACCAGCATACAAGTGGTGGGTTGCTCCCAATTCGCCCTGATTCGCAAGAACCGGTAGTAAAAAATTGTAGTAGTTCGGAGAACCGGTAATAACATTGGCTGGCCACGCCCCCGAAGCAGTCCCTGGCCCGGTCACCACTCACTTACCCCGCCCACCTCATCAGAGGCACTTTTTTTTTAACTTTTCAAAGCATTTTTTCTACAAACTCTTTATTTATTTATTTATTTATTTATTTATTTATTTATTTATTTATTAATTTATTTATTTATTTAGACCTATACCGCTTCATAGTGCTTTACAGCCCTCTAAGCAGTTTACAAAGTTAGCATATAGCATATTGCATATTAGCATATTGCATTAGCATTAGCATATTGCCCCCAACAATCTGGGTCCTCATTTTACCCACCTCGGAAGGATGGAAGGCTGAGTCAACCTTGAGCCAGTGAGATTTGATCTGCTGATCCGCTGAACTAGCAGTCAGCGGAAGTAGCTGCAGTACAGCACTCTAACCACTGCGCTACTGTGCCACCTCGGCTCTCTTCGGCCGAAAAAATGCTTTTAAAAGTAAAAAAAAAAAAAAAAGCCTCTGATGATCACATGGCTCAGCTGGGATCCTCAGAGGCTTTTAAAAGCATTTTTTTCTGCAACCTCTTAAGGTTGTAGAAAAAATGCTTCTAAAAGTAAAAAAAAAATAAAAAATTGGCCATGCCCACCCAGTCACATTACCCCCTACCAAGCCACTCCCACAAAATAAGCCACGCCCACAGAACCGGTAGTAAAAAAATTTAGAACCCACCCCTGTAGTGGAGCTTTGACCTTCGTTACTCGGAACATCATACATCTTAAGAAGGTACTTGGCTGATCCCTAGGGCGCCGGCAGCAACCCGTATCAACCATTAGCGCCAGTCAATGGTATTTGTGATGCCTCTTTAAATGTTCAGTTGACTGAGTTTCATGTTTAATGAGTAAAAGTTAATAATAATAATAATAATAATAATACTTGGTTGATACCTAGGATGCTGGCAGCAACCCGTATCAACCATTAGCATCAGTCAGTGTTATTTGTCATGCATTTTTGAATGTTCAGTTGACTGAGTTTCATATTTAATGAATAAAGATGATAATAATAATTAATAGATGGGCGTAGCCAGCCAGGAAACACCGATTCGCGTAAGTGCAAATTGTATGTGCGGTAGCTGGCACATGCGGTTCTTCCAAATAGCGCACCTCTGCCAAAGCTTCTGGTTTTGGTTGTGGGAGATGGATGTGCCACAATGAGTGTGAACATCTAATTGCATTTTCGGGGCTCTTTCCTCCCGCCCCCCGCCCTCCCCCCGAAAGAAGAGCTCCTGTTGCAAATAACACACAGTTTTGCTTAGCTTTCGGTCAAAACTCAAAACCGCACTGCATAAACTGCCACGTTGCAAGAAGGAGCTTCTTCCAGAGGCTGACTCGGGAGCCTCCCTCACTGCCCATCTGGCCGCCAGATGTGACTGGGAGCTGCATCTGTTTGCTTTTGTTCCTTGGAATCAGATGCAACAGTGCAGAGAAGGTTGCCAGCAACCTAGTCTTGCCTTGGCAGATGGTGGGAACACAGCGAGCAGGGGTCTGTGCTCGGATTTTATTTCTCGTCTGGCCCTCGCGAGCCCTTTTTTGTCTAAAACCGAACTTTTTGGAAATCTTTTTTTTTTTCCCCCGTGGTGGGATTGCAAATCTGCCTTTCCCCCAGAACGCAGAATGCAACTGGATGTATAATTTCTGGTATCGTTTGTCACTTGTGTTCCAGGGACAAATCACTGGAGGAGGGGTCGGCAACCTTAAACCCTCAAAAGAGCCACAAAAGTCCTAACCGGAAATGCCCCATTCAATTCTGGAGCCGACCGGAAGTCCATTTCCCCAACCATAGAGTCTCCTCCTAGTGCGATGTTTTTTTCCCTCTACCTGTCCTAACCCAAAGCCCTATCAATTATGGAGCCAACCGGAAAACCCGCCCCTTGCCATAGAGTTTCCTCCTGGCACACCATGCTTTGCCCCCCCCCCCAAACCGGAAGCTACTCTGAAAATTGTGGCACCGACCAGCCGAGGGATGAAAGAGCCACATGCGGCTCCAGAGCTGCGGGTTGCTGACTCCTGCACTAGAGGTTTAGAATTCCATTTCCTTGAGCAAGGGATTCTGGGAATTGTAGTCCAAACATCTAGAGTGTCCACCGTACATAGACATTGGCTGGGCAATAAAGAACTCCAGTCCTCATTCAGCGGCAACCTTACCCAATTGATTCTTGCTGAACTAAGGTGGGAAGCAAAGGCCGATGGGCTGGATCAGGTCATCACCAGGTGGTTTTCTTTCCTTTTTCAGCTGGTAAAGCTATGTAGCAATATGGTAGACGCCGGAAAAGCATACATCATCACCAACAAACAGTTTGTCGGCGGAGTCCGAGATCTCTCCCAGCAATGCAAGAAAGATGAAATGATCTCGGTAAGAAATGAAAAAAAAATTATTTTTTTTTCAGGGTGTAGGAAAATGCTGACCAAACTCAGCCCGACTGAATTCAGACTTGCCTGTGCAGATTTGATGATAGGTCGTCTTTCTCACAGACTTGGCATATAGATTATTACTCTATAATATAAACGACAGCAGAGTAAACCGAATGCTGGCTGGGGAATTCTGGGAGTTGGAAGTCCAGACAACTCAAAAAGTTTGTCAAGTTTTTGAAACAAAACACTTCGGTCCTCCCCGATCTCGCTGGTTTTTCTATCTCATTCAGAGGCAGCTTTTGAATTCGGCAATACTGTGCAAGAAGTTCTGATTTTGATCACGCAGAGACATTATGACATTGTGGGGTTTTGTGTGTGTGTGTGTGTATCTTTTTAAAGAAACTTTGGCAAAAAGTGTTCACAAAAACACACCGATCCTATGAGGTTATGGTTTCATATTCTTCTCATGTGAAATCACAGGAGTTTAAGGGGCCTTGAGATCCCCTAAAATTTGCTGATCTTGCAGGATTTGGAAATGTGGTCCCATTTTGTCTTTACTGGAGAACTGAGCGATAGAAAAAAGGGGCACAAGGCAGCAAATGGAAGATGGCTGTTGAGATAGCCGTAGAATAAAAGATATTTTCCTGCTATCGTTTCGACTGTCTAAAAGAAGATGGAGTAATGTTATCTTTTACTCCAGAGCAGGTTGAAATTACACATACAACACACACAAAGAGATTTTGATTAAAGTATTTGGGAGAAAGTCCTCAGATTTTCAGTTCTTTAATAGCAGGACAGGTTTCTTAGTAGCAGGTTTATTTCAGGAAGGTTGAACTTTTGAGTTCAATAATATAGCTGTGCCCACTTACTGAATTTACTCATTTCCTGAGTTGGCACAATGCAGGGAAGCAGACAGATGGATTTTCACAAAGTGCTAAGCTACTAAAGATTAACTCTGGTTAGTACAACCAAGGTTAGGGTAGTGGGTGAAAGCACCTGCTGGGTTAAATGTTGTCATGTTAAAAACAACATATGATTTTATATCTGAGGAACAGATTTGATGTTTGGATTCTGTTTGGAATTGTTTGAACACACCCCCAACTGGCCAAAAACGAAAATATTATTCGTGTCATTAGTAATCCAGCAGTGACTTAATAAGCACATTGGAGCTTATGTTTGCGACGGATGTTCTAAATAAAGGCACCTGAACATTGCAAGCAAAAAAATAACAACAACTAAAAAAAAAGCTGGGGAGCACCACACAAACATTTCTAGCCCCGTGCATTTTGGGTGCAAAGAATAAAATAGAAATGAAAAAAAAAAAGGTTTGGCTTTTGTAACTCACAATTAAGCCACCCGCACATCCACGGATTCCGCATGGAGCTAAAAATATCCGAGGCACTGGGTGTCTTAAGAAATTGTGTTGTTTTCTATAAAGGCAGAAACGCGAAGCTGCTGGTTGCTTTGAACTAGGTCAGTGAGCATCCATTATTTGGGAGACGGGAGACAGGCACGGGAAGGAGGAGATGAGCTGGGGATGGGGGTGGGTTTTTAGGACAACAGTCCAGGGGAAGCTGGTTTTCATTTAGGCGATGCAGCTTTGTGGGAAATATCACACTCTGTATGGAACAAGTGTTACATCTAATCGCCTTAAGATCAAGTCTATGGCCTCTATGAGCATTGATTCCTTGTTTTTGTACACGGACCGGCTGAGGATCAGTTCAGTATTGTCTTCTCCTGCAGGATGTAAAATCCCCGGGGAAACCTCTCCAGAAAAATCCCCTTATGGCTGCCGGAGGAGACCTCTATGGAGATGTTCAATCATCTTGGTCATTGGTTGTCCCAGGGGTGGGCAGAGGGCTGCTGGGGTTTCGCGGGGGTTCGGGAGAACCTCTAGCTAAGATTCTGTGCAGTTCGGAGACCCCCCAAATCTCACTCGTGGCTGGCCCTTCCCACCCCACCCCGCCCCTCCCAGGAGTCCCCACATGGCCTGTTTTGGATGCAGGTAAGTGCAGGATGCACCCAGAGGCTTGGGGAGGGTGAAAAACGGGCCTACCGGAAGTTCAGGAAGAGCCTCCAGTGCCTGGGGAGGCCGTTTTCGCCCTCCCGGAGGCTGGAGAAAAGCCTCCAGAGCCCGGGGAGGGCAAAAACGTCCCCCCACTCACCGTGGTGCAGGACGCTGACTAAGCCACGCCCACATGGCCATGCCAAAGATGTAGGATGTTCCAATGCAAATAATCCTTTCTCTAGCTATCGGATGTGTGGAATTAATAGCCCCTATATATATATATATATATATTTTCCTCTTCTGCAGGAATGCTTGGATAAATTTGGAGACAGTTTGCAGGAAATGGTCAACTATCACATGGTGAGTGGCGTCCTTTCCCAAGTTGCTTTCTGTGCAAGCAAGTTTGATGCAAGTTTGTGGGAGTCACAAAATCGCACCTTTGAATTAGGAGTTTCTAGCACCTCTCTAGCCAACAGCGAGATAATGTGGGAGGTGGTGTGTAATGAGAGATCCCTTTGAGTCACACCTGAGCTGTCCAACATAGAATAGAATATAATTCTTTATTGGCCAAGGGTGATTGGACACAAAGGAATTTGTCTTTGGTGTATATGCTCTCGGTGTACGTAAAAGAAAAGATACATTTGTCAAGAATCATAAGGGACAACACTTAATGACAGTCATAGGGAAACAGTCAGTTTTCTTAAGGATACCAGCAACAAAGTTACAGTCATATAGTCATAAGTGGGAGGAGGTGGGTGATAGGAACGATGAGAAGATAGGATGAGAAGAGAATATTGTCACCAGCTGAATTTTTTGCATCGTGTGGAAAACTCCTACAGCCTAAAACCCATCTTGAATCCTGAATTTCATTAGCTTGTGAGGGGGTTTGTGAGTTTTGAGTGTGGAAATATGTACGATTTTTATGCAGCTGTTTTTAAAGGGATCCACTCTACCCACCCCCTAAAATGGATATGGCCAGAAGATCTGCTGATATCTATCTATCTATCTATCTATCTATCTATCTATCTATCTATCTATCTATCTATCTATCTATCTATCTAGATCGACAAGCTCAGCATCTTAGCCACTTGAGCCACCTAACCAGCCTATCCTTTCCTCAAACAATGATAATAAAATTCTGCTGTTTTTCTACGTACCCCAGTCAGGTAGTCTATACCAAGAGGTCTCCAAGCTTGACAAGCTTTAAGACCTGTGGCCTTCAACTCCCAGAATTCCTCATGCATGGGCTGGCTGGGGAATTCTGGGAGTTGAAGTCCACAGGTCTTAAAGCTTGGAGATCCCTGATTAAAAAAAAAAAGAAAAGAAAAAGTGAAACATTTGGGATGATTTTTTTCCCTTTCTATTGTTTCCCAGATTTTAATTTAATAGGTTAATTCAGGAGTCGGCAACCTTAAACACTCAAAGAGCCACAAAGGTCCTAACCGGAAGCGCTCCTCCTGCTCCCGTTCAATTCTGGAGCCAACCGGAAGTCCAGTTCCCCCAACATAGAGTCTCATCCTAGCACGGCGTACTTTTTCCCCTGCCGACCGGAAGTCCAGATCTCCCACCATAGAGTCTCCTCCTAACGTGGCATCCTTTTTCCTCTACCTGTCCTAACTGAAAGCCCTATCAATTGTGGAGCCGACTGGCAACAGGGAGCCGCAGCAGAGGGATTCAAGAGCCACATGCGGCTCCAGGGCCGCAGGTTGCTGACCTGCTTAATTAATTAAACAGCAGAACTTCTCACAACCTGTTGAAATGTCCCTCCATATTATATTCCCACATTATGGCCCCTTCTTTGAAAGTTTGCTCCCATCTTCCTGATCCTTTTTCAAACCTTTTGAATACTATTCCATATCCTTCTCTGGTTGAATTATTATGTGTCATGAAGCCAGGTGAGGACTCTTAACGACCAAATAAATAGTGGGGATTTTTTTTCACCCCAGGAGAATCTGGTCCTTCCACCTGAGTCCATTCTTTTTCTCTCTTCTTCTCTAGAGATGAGATATTTCTATTTATAAGTTAGCATTTATGTGACATCAGGAGGCCCCTCCCTCTTGATGTAATGCAGAGGTGGAATTTACATACTGTAGCAACAGGTTCGCCCAGCATTGGAAATGTGAGCGCGTGCGACGTCGAACAATTCGCTTGTGCGTGCCGTTCGTGCATGGATGTGGTGTCAAAAACACAACAATATAGAATGAGATTGCTCCCAGGCGGGACCACTACGGTTCATCAAAACCGGCTGAATACCATGAATATCAGGGACATCATCCCCTGATTAAGAGGTACATCACTTTTTAAGGTCTTAGGAGAGGGAGGTGGGAGAAATCGCATCTAACTTTGGGAGTGGAAACCCAGCTGCCCCGCCCTCCCCCTGCCCCGCCCCCCACACAAAATGACATGTGTGTGTGTTGCATTTTGAACCTCAAAAGTACATCTGTGTTAACTCACCCATTAGTTCATCAGGGCAGGGCTCTCGGTGGTGATTCCATAGAAGCTGCTGACTTAGCCTCTTGTTTGCAAAACTCTTGCTTGTAGCCGATCTCCAGACAGAGGGAGGGAGTGGACGCCTCGGAAGGATTACAACGCTCTTGGGAGGGAGGGAGGGGAGGGGGGGAAAGGAGAAGATTTTTGCTCCCAGGGGTTGCGAGGTCTGAGCAGGGAGGAACTCTGTGTGTGTGTGTGTGTGTGTGTGTGTGTGTGTACGTTCGTTCCTCCTTGATGGATTGAACTCCATCTTTGGAGACAGGCAAAGGCTGAGGGCAGAGAAGGGACGGCATAAAATCCGTCACAGAGAAAGAGAGACGGAGGGAAGAGAGTGAAAGGGGTTTCCTTCCCTCAAGCGGATTCCGAAAAGGAAGGAAATGCAATTCAAGGGAGGCTTTTAAAAATTTCGGCAGGCCTGTTTTTCCTCTTGCAACGGGGAGGAAAACCCGAGTTGAAAATTCTTCCCCCAGGACTTCGGAGCATCTGTCATGGCAACAGTGGAGATGCAGAAGCAGAATGTGGGGAGGGAGGGAGGGTGGGAGGGGAATCGGCACCCGCAGGGTGTTATGTGGGTGCATGGGGTGAGTGCAAGGGAAGCCAGGGTTTTTCTCTTTGGGGGGGGGGTGGGCAGGGAGAAGCTGCTGCGGGAGGCCCTGGCCTCCTCCTGCCTCAAGGGCGAAGGCCAGCCGTGCCGAAGAACGAGTTCCAGTGTCCCCTATTTGGAGATACTGGTCTCACGGCTTCTCTCTTGCAAGGCTCCTTGTAACCATCCCCGTGGGAAGGTGGGCTTTGCCGCCCTGCAGTGTTGTTGTGCGTCAAAGCCCCTTCCCCCTCTGGCTTTGCAGGCTTGGGAATTTCGCAGGGAAAAGTGTCTGCCGGTTGCTACGGAAGTGCAGGACACAATTCTTCACCTCCCCATCCCTGCTCGCTCGCTTAAGAGCGGACTAAATCCACGAGGGGGCTGGCGTGCTCTTTAAGAGGTCCTGTAGGTTGACTGGGGCATGGAAGCACTTCATTTGATGAGCTTGGGGGTGAGGTGGGGGCTTCTGCTTTTCTGGGGCTTGCCAGGAGCGTGTTGATGGGAGGCACGGCAGCTTGTAAATTTATTTTGCTGTTGGCAGCTGCTGGGATGAGGAAGGGGCTGGAAATGGAGAGAAGAGAAAAAGAGACCTTAGCTAGTCCGGTCTGATATTGTTGGGCCTAAATTGCAAAAATGGAACCCGGACTTTTCCCCACCCGCCCCTATAACCTTTCGCTCTCAAAAACAGGAAGAATAACGAAGACTAATGTGGACCAACAACCGAGGGACGATATAAACGTCCCTGCAGACGGGGGAATGCATGGCCCCCAGTACTAAAGGAATCTTTGCATGGAGAAAGTTAGCATGCCAGGAAGAAGAGCTGTGACTTGACGGGCTGGTTTTCTAGCTGCTCAAGCAAGGAGATCATATTCCATTTTAATTTTAAGACAAGATGGTTTGTCCAATCTCTTTTTAAAAGCCTCCGGTGATGGAGCCACCCACAGTGTCTGGAGGCAACCCCGTTCCACGGATTGATTGTTCTCATGGTCAGGAAATTTCTCCTCCATTCTAGGCTGCTTCCCCCTTGATTCTAGTCCTGCCCTCAGGTGCTTTGGGAAATAAGTTGACCCCTCCTCTTCTTCCTGGCAGCCCCTCAAATATTTGGAACGCTGCTATCATATCACCCCTTGGCCTTCTTTTCATTAGGCTAGACATAACCCAGTTCTTGCATCAAGGTCTTCAAAAAAAAGCCAATGCAATCCTAAATTGCATTAACAGAGGGATACAATCAAGATCGAGTGAGGTACTAATACTACTCTATAAAGCCCTAGTAAGACCACACCCAGAGTACTGCATCCAGTTTTGGTCACCACACTATAAAAAGATGTGGAGAGTCTAGAAAAAGTGCAGAGGAGAGCAACCAGGATGATTAGGGGACTGGAGACTAAAACACATGAAGAATGGTTTCAAGAACTGAGCATGGGTAGTCTAGTGAGGAGAAGGACCAGGGGAGACATGATAGCAGTCTTCCAATACTTGAGGGGCTGCCCCAGAGAGGATGAAGGGGTCAAGCTCTTTTCCAAAGCACCTGAAGGCCAGACAAGGAATAATGGATGGAAACTGACGAAGGAGAGATTCAACCTAGAAATAAGGAGGAACTTTGACAGTGAGAACAATCAACCAATGGAACAGAAATTGCCTTCAGAAGTGGTAGGAGCTTCATTACTTGAGACTTTCAAGAAGAGACTGGACTGCCATTTGTCAGAAATGGTGTAGGGCAGTGATGGCTAACTTTTTGCCATTGCGAGCCAAAAGCAGGGGGAATGTGGGGTGATCGTGTGTACACATGCCCACATCTCATAATTCTATGTGCCCTGCCCCCCCCCCGTGCATGCGTGCATGACATCCTGCCCCGTGCTCCCCCTGCTTTTGACGTGTCATGGCCCGATGGGCCAGGTAGGCCCGTTTTTTGCCCTCCCCAGGCTCCAGAGGCTTTCTAGGAGCCTGGGGAGGGTGAAAACAGCCTTCTCCGCCCCCATGGAGGCCCTCTGGAGGCTGGAAACAGCCCATTTGCTGACTTCCGGTGGGCCCAGAAGGCCCGAAAATCAGCTGGCCAGCATGCGCATACGTGCTGGAGCTGAGCTAAGGCAATGCTTGCATGCCCACCAATATGGCTCTGCGTGCTACCTGTGGCACACCTGTCATAGGTTCGCCATCACGGGTGTAGGGTCTCCGGTTTGTGCGGGGGGGAGGGGGTTGGAGTAGATGACCCATAAGGTGCCTCCCAACTCTGTTAATCTAATCTAAATATGTTTTAGCCTCCAGTCCCTTATTCATCTTTGTTGCTCTGGACTCTGGAAGAGGAACGAAGAAGCTGGTTTAGCCTAGATCCCCATGATGGCGAACCTATGCAGGGCCATATCGGTGGGCTCAGCTCCAGAGTACACGTGCATGCCAGCCAGCTAATTTTCGGGCCTTCCGGGCCATCAGAAGTTGGGAAACAGGCTGTTTCTGGCCTCTGGAGGGCCTCCGGAGGGGTGGGGAAGGCCGTTTTCAACCTCCCCAGGCTCCTAGAAAGCCCCTGGAGCCCGGGGAGGCCAAAAAAAAAAGGACCATTGTGCCATTGCGTGTCAAAAGCAGGGGTAGTGCGGGGGGTCACGCGTGCATGCATGGGGGCTGGGGTGCATTGAATTATGGGTGTGGGCACGCACATGCCCGACTCCCCCCCCCGCGTTCCCCCCACTTTTGGCACGCGATGGCACAATGGCCCTTTTTTTGCCTCCCCAGGCTCCAGGGGCTTTCTAGGAGCCTGGGGAGGTTGAAAACGGTCTTCCCCACCCCTACGGAGGCCCTCCAGAGGTTAGCCATCACTGGCCTAGACCAAAGGTGTCCAACCTTGGCAACTTTGGTTGGCTGGAGAATTCTGGGAATTCAAGCCCACAAGTCTTAAAGTTGCCAAGTTTGAACACCCCCGGCTGAATCAGTAAAGCAGGAAGCGATGACCAGTTTAACTCTGGCTTGAGGAGGAGGATAGCAGAAACGTCGCTTCCTTTACCGCTACTAAGAAAAGCATCTGCTGAAGGACAGATCGATCATTTCTAGCTGGACGGACTTGTTGCAACTTAGGCAATGAAGCAATGCTGTATGAGACATCATCTCGGAAGCAAAATTTATGCTCCTTGTTCTTCCTAAGGTTGAAATCACTAACACCGGGGAGACACGCACTCCCAAAAGAATGTAAAAAACTGGAAGATGAACGATTACGTTTACAATATAAAGAGGGGTGTTGTTGTTTTTTAAACGGAACGGCAAGCTTTCTAGTTAATTGGTTCCACTTTCACACACACACACTGGAAAAATGTTGTGTGATGCCACCCTGAAATTTTGGCACCCCCCAAGACTGGTTTATTAGGTTGATTTTATAGATGAGCTGGTCTTTCGAGCCGAGACTTCATCGGACATCTCCATCTTAAGTGACCAATGCTGTGTGATTCACATCCTGAAATTTTGGTGATTACTTTAGAACTGGGTGGGCAGAAAGAGACAGACGTTCTGGAAACTTTTATTTTATACAATCGGCTCCAAGCCGAGTTGGGAAGCCAAGAAAACGACTTGAGAAGTTTAAAATCATGGGTTATTTTTTTTTTTTAAGGTGAAGCCAAGTTCTTTTTAAATATAAATATTCTATTCTATTTTTGGGGGGGGGAAGGGAAATGAATATCGCACCTCTCTGCAAATGATCTCTAGGTGATCTTATCGAAGTTTGAAAGATAATCTTTCGAATAGTTGTTATCTACTGTATTTTTCGGAGTATAAGACGCAGCTTAGTTTTTGGGGAGGAAAATAAGAAAAAAGCTGATTGGCAGGTGGATTGGCCTCCCGGAATACCCCCAATCAGTTGTTCCCAGAGGTGAATTTTAGCAACAGGTTCCTTGGTTGTGAGCTCTGTGCCTTGCTTTTTTTTTCTGCCTCTGAAAGCTTCTGAAACAGAGCTTCAGAAAAAAAGCCTCTGAAGCTCTGTTTGGAGGCTTTTTTTCTGAAGCTCTGTTTGGGGGCTTCTTTTCTTATGCTTTGTTTCTGATGCTTTTTTCAGCCTCTGAAACCTCCGTTTAAGAAGCTGGGCGGGGCTACATTCGGAGTATAAGACACACCCAGATTTTCACCTTCTTTTTTTGGGAAAAAAGGTGCGTCTTATACTCCCAAAAAATACGGTATATGATGGATGGGAAATAGGATTTTTTTTAAAAAATCCCATCATTTTTCGCAAAACACTTTTCATGAACTGCCCAAAATTTCTCTCGGGCTATCTCAGAACTGAGTTGAACCAAAGGACAACTTTACCCTACTTGCTAGTTTAAATCATTCAACCTGGACACCATCATTCCATTGTGGAATGGACAATTCCCACAGGTTGACTAAGAAGTGTAGATTGACTGTGACATTCTGGTATTAACTAGGAAAATGTCCTCAGTTTTGTTTTGTTTTTTGTTCCGTGCCTGGTTCGACACTTATGAACTTTTTCAAAGTCACTGTTTTCTTGAATTGTTGTCAAGTGCCGGGGAAATCGGGAGATTCAAATGAGTCAAATAGATATTTATTGCAAGCTTCAGCTCTCTACAACTACTAATGGTCGAGGGAAAATGAGTGGGAATTAAGAACAGAAAGGAATTCAAGGTCGGCTGGACTCAGATCTCTTGTGGGCAACGCAGGAACTCATGACTGATGATGCATTTGACTCCTCCCTCCTGCTTAGCTCGGTCATCCACATCTGTGTTTGAATTACATTAAATCGGATTGTGTTCCAAGCTTGACCATTAAACCCCCTCAAAAATTGAGTTATTCTCTTGGTTGAGAAGAATTCCAAGGTGGACTTTGGTAGAAGGAACCGATTCTGAGTAAGAAGAAAGGACCGGGAATTAAGTGTGGGGAAGCAATGGAGATGTTTACCTGGTGTCAACCCTCCCGTTATCCTTCCCCTGGAGTGGAGTGGGAATGGGGATTTTTGCAAAAAGATATTGCAAAATCTCCATTCCGGCGAACCGGTAGTGGAAATTTTGAGCAGTTCGGAGAACCGGCAAATGCTACCTCTGGCTGGCCCCAGAGTGGGGTGGGAATTGAGATTTTGCAACATCCTTTCCCCAGGAATGGGGAGGGAATGGGGATTTTGCAGTATCCTTCCCCTGGAATGGGAAGGGAATGAGGAGTTTGCAGTACCCTTCTCCTGGAGCGGGGTGGGAATGGGGATTTTGCAATACCTTTCCCCTGGAGTGGGGAGAAAATGGGGATTTTGCAGTACCCTTCCCCTGGAGTCAGGTGGGAATGGGGATTTTGCATTATCCTTCCCCCTGGAATGGGGTGGGAATTGGGATTTTGCAACATCCTTTCCCCAGGAGTGGGGAGGGAATGGGGATTTTTGCAGTATCCTTTCCCTGCCATGCCCACCAAACCACACCCATAGAACTGGTAGTAAAAAAAAATGGATTTCGCCACTGGCTAAGGGTACCCCTTTTGCCAGCAGGATGGATGGATGGATGGATGCTTCAGGCCTCTGCTTGGCAAAAGGCTTTTGCAAGGACTTTCAAAGAATATTGCAGGAAAACCGCACTCGGATAAACAAACTTTTATGTTATTTCAAGTAGGGAGGATGTGAATGCCAGGGGCTTTGGGGCACAGGAGAGGAAAGTGTATGCGCCGTGCACCCAGGGGAGTTTTCAGAAGTCCAAAGAATTTGTGGGAGGAGAAAGAGAATACTTTTTCCCTGAGAAAAACCCGCAGATACAACTCGGTGTGGGGACTACCTCTGCGGCCAAGTTAGCCTCAGAAAGTAGGACTTAGGTTCAGTTTTTGGATGGAAAGCCAACACCGGGATCCCAAGGCTGCCAAAGAAACAGCTTGGAACAAGGCAACGGGATACCACTTCTATCCTATTGCCAGAAAAACAACAGGAGCCAGAAATCTGATGTGGGGGCTGGTTGGAATTTGAAACTTGGAGAATTGCTCCCACCGTCTTGTAAAAGAAAGGATTAAAGAAAGAAAAAGAAAGTAACGTTATATTAATATAAGGAGCAGGAGAAGACGGGATGGGGAAAATATAGCCTTTGAAGTTGCCTAGAATATTAAGATGCTGAGAAAAGGTTTGATGGTCGAATGGTAAAAAAAAAAAAATAATAATAACAAAAAAAAATATGAAAAGGTATTAATACATAGTCATCGCCGATTTGAATAAATTAGAAGCAGCTGCTAGACGTAAGTTTTCATATTGGTGCCAGCAAAGATATTGGCCTGTTGAGTGAGGGTGCCCTCTATGGGAACAGGTGGGGAATGCAACTGGTTATGGTTTTTTTCCCCCCTTCGGTTTCTTAATTTATTTTTTGTTTTTAAAGCTACTTTATTTTTTAATGGTGCTTTAATTGGTGGCTGTTGGTTTATTAACCTGCTTATTAACAGCAGCCTACCCTTTTTATAAGTAGACATATAAGTAAAATAGTTCTCCGGTGGAGCAGGGTGTCATATATTTTAGGGTGGACAAAAGGTACCCCTTCTTTTGCACGATTAACCAACTTACGGGTGTTTTCTTGTGGAAGACAGAAAGATGTTAGGTCTGGAATTTCCAGGCTTAAAAGTACCATGTTTCCCCGAAAATAAGACCCTGTCCTATATTTTTTTGAATCCCGAAATAAGCGCTTGGCCTTGTTTTTGGGGAGGTCTTATTATTTTGGGGTGCGTGGAACAAGATGGGGCTCCTCTTGCCATCTTACCTGATTTCCAGCTCTGTCTCCCTAACTTAACCAGAGAAAATGGCAGGGACTGGCTGCGCATGTTTTTAAATATTTTCGAGGGAGGTCTTATTTTCAGGGGAGGTCTTATTTTCAGGGGAGAGCTTATTTTTGGGGGAGAGCTTATTTTCATCCAAGCGCTCAAAAGCCTGATTGGGTTTATTGTCTGGGGGAGGTCTTATTTTCGGGAAAACACGGTAGTCTATCTCTTAAGTAATGATGTGGGGAAATAAACAATGGGACACTGCTATTGATTGTCCTATTTGTGGACTAGATCCAACAGGACACTTCTGGTGTTTAAAGCTAATGGCTTATGTTAAGAGTCTTCCATTTAAAAACCATTGGATTGCTGGAACGATTTAACGAGTTAAATGCTTTTTTGATGGCCTTATGTGCTTATTTCCTTCCTTCTCTGCTTGCTCTTTCCTTCTGTCTTTAGATCCTTTTCGACCAAGCTCAGAGGTCTGTCCGGCAACAGTTGAACAACTTTGTGAAGGAGTAAGTATCTGGTTCTACTTATTGGGGCTCTGAATTCCTGGTAAATAATTAAAAGACCCTTCCTCCTTTTCACGATTCTGTGATTCCGTTCCTCAATCAGAGCCATGGCTTATTATTGGGTTAAAAGAAACAGCATTTGAACTCTACCTGAATTATTAGTTCATGCAAACTTCCTGGGCCCAGGTCCATGCCTCCGTTGACTGGTAGCTCTTTGTACAAGTGCTCTGTTGAAGATACTGCATGGGAAAAAGAAGAAAATGCAATTATTCCCCTCCCTTTCAAAAAGTGAAAAATATGGCTAGTTTTAACTTAAAAGATTTTCTCTCTCCTCCACTCTACTGCTTACATGTACAGCGTTTCATTATTGCTTAAGGAAAAGGTAAAGGTTCCCCTTGCACGTATGTGCTAGTCGTTCCTGAGTCTAGGGGACGCTGCTCATCTCTGTTTCAAAGCCAAAGAGTTGCTGTCCGAACATGTTTTCGTGGTCATGTGGCTGGCATGACTCAATGCCAAAGGCGCACGGAACGCTGTTCCCTTCCCACCAAAGGTGGTCCCTATTTTTTTACTTGCATTTTTTTTACGTGCTTCCGAACTGCTAGGTTGGCAGAAGCTGGGACAAGTCACAGGAGCTCACCCCGTCACTCAGCTGATTGTTGGAAATACTGGTTCGCCCGAACCGGTAGCATTTCACCCCTGCTGCTGAAGTCAACAAAGCTAATGCCCACCACTCTTTATTTTGTTCGGCAGGGATGTCCGCAAGTTCAAGGAGACCAAGAAACAGTTCGACAAAGTCCGAGAAGACATGGAGATCGCTTTGGTCAAGAACGCCCAAGCCCCACGCCACAAACCCCATGAAGTAGAAGAGGCCACCGGCACACTGACCATCACCAGGAAATGTTTCCGGCACTTGGCCCTGGATTACGTCTTGCAGGTAGGTGAGCTTTTTTTAAGGTGGGCTTCCTAGAATTAGGCAGAAACGGTTCTTCTAAAGACGGGTCCGTTTTGGTTTCTCCTTGGGTTTTCATTCTTCGTGCTCACATTTGGCCTGCTTGGGGCATTAGGTTGAAAGTTGCTTTTTTGGGGGGTTGCTTTGAAAAGAGTCCCATCTTGGGGGAGGGGGGGAAGTCCCAGGTTTCTCTAATGATTGAGCAAGGGAAAGGAAATAGGGGGGAAAGCACATTTTGCTACGAATTGCGCATCCTATGATTGCTTTAGTAGTAGTAAAGTAGTAGTAGTAAAGTAGCTCAATAGTAGTAACTGCGAGAGAGATCTTGGAGTCCTAGTGGACAACCATTTAAATAGGAGCCAGCCGTGTGCAGCAGCTGCCGAAAAAGTCAACACAGTTCTAGGCTGTGCAGTGAAGAGCCACGAAGAGGATTATAGGGGACTGGAGGCTAAAACGGTTGCAGGAACTGGGTATGTCTAGTTTAATGAAGAGAAGGACTAGGAGAGACAGGATAGCAGTCTTCCAGTATCTCAGGGGCTGCCCCAAAGAAGAGGGAGTCAAGCTGTTCTCCAAAGCACCTGAGGGTAGAACAAGAAGCGATGGGTGGAAACTAACCAAGGAGAGAAGCGACTTAGAACTAAGGAGAAATTTCCTGACAGTGAGAACAATTAATCAGTGGAACAACTTGCCTCTGGAAGTTGTGAAGGCTCCAACAATGGAGGTTTTTAAGAAGAGATTGGATAACGCTTTGTCTGAAGTGGTGTAAGGTTTCCTGCCTGAGCAGGGGGCTGGACTAGAAGATCTCCAAGGTCCCTTCCAACTCTGTTATTCTATTCTATTCTATTCTATTCTATTCTATTCTATTCTATTCTATTCTATTCTATTCTATTCTATTCTATTCTATTCTATTCTATTCTATTCTATTCCGATTCCGATTCCGATTCCGATTCCGATTTCTATTCTATTCTTTTTCACCCTGCTTCCTCTTATGTGGATCTGGATACGTTATCGTATCTGAAAGGGACTGAACTTTCTTTTCCTAACCTTCGGCTACTTCACCCCAACTCCAGACCCCAGGCTAATATTGATCCAAGTTTCTTTGTTGCCCTCCTTCCCCCACCCCCTTGTAAAATGGAGCCATCTGCCAAGCCCTTCTGTCTCATCCTGGGACAGCATATGGAATCATATATCCTGTGGATTTTGTAGGAAATAGGGGAAGCTGCCTCCTGGGGGAAACCGCTGGGAAGCCAAGAAATCAGGCACCTTGAACAGAGGACAGCTGTTTTAAGCTCCTGGAAGCATTACTTAAAAAAAAAAACATCGTTCAAACAGTCCGTATTAAGCTTAGGAGTCAGTAGCCTGTTGGAAAAGATTCCACTATTACAACCGCCATTGTTCCAGATATTGGCAGTGGCTGAGGGGCAGTCGTATTCTAGCTGTGTGGTTCCCTTTCCCGTTTTTAAAGGCAGCCCAGAGTCAAATCGATTAAAACCACGTCCTGCTTTTTCTTGGTCTCTAGTACTCGTTACTTAGGAGTAAATTGCCTTTTAACCAGGAGGCTGTATTGTTTGGGCTCCTGTTTAATAGATGTTGATAGGTCTGCCCATCGGTTATGAATTGCTCACTTCAAGGCTCACCAAGTAGTTGATCTGAGGCCGTCCTCCAGGCCTTCCTGTCCTCTACCATCCTCTGGAGTCCATTGAAGCTCACGCCGACTGCTTCAGGGACTCCATCCAGCCACCTCGTTCTCTGCCGTCCCCTTCTTCTTTTGCCCTCAGTCGTTCCCAGCATTAGGCTCTTCTTCCTTCTCATTAGGTGACCAAAGTATTTGAGTTTCATCCTCAGGATCTGGCCTTCTAAAGAGCAGCCAGTGTTGATCTCCTCTAGGACTGACCAGTTGGATGGCCTTGCAGTCCAAGGGACTCGCAGGAGTCTTCTCCAGCACTAGAGTTCAAAGGCCTCCATTCTTTGGCCCTCAGCCTTCCTTATGGTCCAACTTTCACAGCCCAACATTTGCAGTATTGTAATCAACAAGTTACTACAGGTCTCCAAATCAGGATGGAAGATTCAGGCCCTTCCTTGTGTTCAGAAAACCAGCTTTTTCCTGAACCCGTTCAGCACCAGTGCAGAGAGTCGAATGCCGGGGTTGGTTCAGTTTTCCATATCAGTTTCAATTGTGAATTTGGAGGGATTTTCCAAATGGAATCAATCACTTGAAATTGAACAAGTCACATTTTGGGACTTGTCGTAAAATGTCGCGGCATAGAAATATTTGTTCAGGACTATGCTCTGAACATTGTTTTTAGCCTGGTTTGGGATGTGGAGGAGTAGGTTTCCCCCCCCCCCTTCACATTTCTGCAAAGCCAGGAGTTCCTACGAATCTGTCCATAAAATGTTCATGTAGAATTCTGCCACCTTTGCCTCGTCCTGTTGTTTATTATGAGCATCCATCCAAGATGGTACAGTGAAAACGTTGAAGTGGGTTTCTATTTTACAGATGGGGTATTAGGATTTTTAATGGATAGAGTGATCCATCTTCTGGTTTATTTCAGATTTGTTAGTCATGAAATTTAGTTTCCCCTATTTTTCTTTCGTTACAGATCAACGTTCTCCAGGCCAAAAAGAAATTTGAAATTCTGGATGCCGTAAGAATTTTATTCATTTCTTCGTCCTTCATGCTTCCCCCACCCCCACAACTACTGTATTTTTTGGACGATAAGACACACCTGACTATAAAGTGCACCTAAATTTAGAAGAGGAAATCAACAAAAAAAAAAATAGTTTTTGGCCTCTGCGAGCCCCATTTTTGGGCCTTTTTTGGGGTCTTTTCCAGACTTTTTTTGGCCCATTTTCAAGGCTTTTTTTCTGCCTGTTTTCTAGGCTTTTTTCAGCTCTTTTTTGAGGCTTCTTTCGGTCCAGTTTTAGGCTTTTTTCAGCCTGTTTCTGAGGTTTTTTTGGCCGGTTTTCAGGTCTTTTTTCGGCCCATTTTTGAGGCTTTTTCAGGCCATTTTTGTCAAAAAATTGGCCAAAAAAAGAGCCTCAAAAGCAGGCCAAAAAAAGACCTGAAAACAGGGAGTGCGGAGGCCAAAAAAAAAAAAAAGCTGGGTGGGGCTTTTGCAATATTCGGTGTATAAAACTCACAGACGTTTTCACCCCCTTTTGGGAGACAAAAAACTGTGTTTTATAGTTCGAAAAATACGGTAAGCTACAAATGATGATGAAGGGAGGGTCAGTGGGGATGCTGTAAACCAGATTAAATTTCTCCCACAAAAAGCAGGAGGTAAATAGTTTGGATTGCCTTCTCTGAGAAGAAGGACGTCCTGGATGGAAATCTTATTTCAGTCTCATTTTAAGAGAAAGGTCTCCCTTTTCCCCTTCAGAGAAAGGCAGATGCCTCTTTTAATACATCTTGGAAGAGGCCTCTTCGTTTCTTCCATATACAGAGAAGGTCTCAGGTACACAGAAGGGCCCCAAAGGGCCACAGGTGACATGAAAGGATTTCCTCTGTTTTCCTTCCAGATGCTCTCCTTTATGCACGCCCAATACACGTTTTTCCAGCAAGGATACAGCCTCCTGCACGAATTGGATCCGTACATGAAGAAACTAGCCACTGAGGTAAGGAAGCAATGGAGTCTTTCGTGGGTGTGTGTCTCTGAAATTGTAGAAAACCAAAGCCAAAGGGAAGGAGATGCGGAGGAATAAGTGTGTGTCAAAGCTGGGAGAAAGATGAAGGGAACAAAGACCAAAAGAAGATCGTGGAAGGAAAGAACTGGCAGCAGATTCAGACAGTGAGGAGGTTGGGGAGGAACATGGGCCAGTCCTGGAGTCTGGGGAAGGCTCTGATGAGGGCTCTGCGTCGGAGGCAGAGAGGGGGCCAGGGCCATCTGACAGTTGTCAGCTGCCTTCGGAGTCGGACATCAGTGGGGCAGAAGAATAGCTGGAGCCCGTTCCCGGTGTGCGCGTGCACAGAATTGCCAGATGAAGGGAACAGCTAAAAGAAAAGGGTTGACTCAGGAGTAAAGCTACAGGTGGACGATGAATGGCCCCTCCCAGAGGGAATAAAAGAGGAAGGAAAGGGGAGGGGAGTTTGCAGGAGACAATTAGTTCGCTTAATTGGTTCGTGACTCTCTGAGACTCCTTGCCAAGTTTTGAAGATATCGGCCTGGCAGCTCTCCGAGCCAGATAAGATCTGCGACTGTAAAATCCTCTCTTGAAAGACTTTGCTGGATGTGAATGAGAGGAAATCGCACTCACTTAATAAAAAGGGGGTCTTTTTTGGGACAAGGAGTCCACTTCATGCTTTTGGGAAGCCTAGCTCAGAACAATTAGGAGACTCATAACATCTGGCTCAGCCCATTTTTCATTAGTTGTTGAGCCTTCAGCTCTAGACCCCTTGAGACTGACTCATGTTCGTCACCTGAGTTCAAGAGAAGATGCCAAGACATCTCGAGTAAGATAGCCTGGTTCTTCAGCTGGTAGTTTTTCCTTGGCAGCCGCCGATAGAATTCCTGGATTGCTGTTGTGGTCTTGGGAGGGGTAGGGGTCACCCAAAGGACAGCTAAGCCAGTTGGCATGCATGTGCTTGGCTCCTGGCATAGTTTAATTAAATGGAAGCATCTTTCAGTACTCTTGGGGATTGGAGGGGGAGGGAATCCAGTCAATGTTAATAAATTGGTTGGTTTTTCTTCAGATCATCTCTTGGTTCTGAATGATGAGGACTAAAATCTTAAAACTTTCTGACAGGTGGATGGTTTGTGATGCAAATATGCTTAAAATAAATTGTGGCACTTGGTCTATATTCCAGATATTGGTTTGAGTTTAAGTATTTTCTCTTTCTTTTCTTTTCCTTCCTTCCTTCCTTCCTTCCTTCCTTCCTTCCTTCCTTCCTTCCTTCCTTCCTTTTCTTTCCTTCCTTCCTTCCTTCCTGTTTCTTTCCCTACACTTTATTGCCATGATGGTGAACCTATGACACGCATGCCCAAAGTGGCACACGAAGCCATGTCGCCTGGCACGGGCGGCATTGCCCGTTCCTCTTCCGGGTTTCAGCCGCGCATGGGCGCACAATGATCAGGTGGCCTTTTTGCATGCGGCAATGCTGGAAACTGGAAAAGCTGGTCTTCCGTTTTCCTGTGTGAGCATATGCGCCGGCCAGCTGATCTTCGCATGCGCATGCATGCCAGAAACCCGGAAGACTAGTGGGCACGCATGCCAGAAATTGGACGTTTATTTTCGGGCACTCTGGGCAGTTCCTCTTCTGGGTTGCGGCTGCTCTATTGCATGGAGCGAGAGAGAGAGGGTAGCCCTACCTATGTGACTTTTAGCGGTCTCGTGTGGCCGTTGGGGAAAAGAGAGTTCTCTTCGGCCTCAGAGGGAGTAACCGAGAGCGCGGAAAATAAATCTGTCGCCTTGTGCCTTAACGTCTCTTCTCATTCTTCCCCTTGAAGCTGGACCAGTTGGTGATCGACTCGGCTGTGGAGAAGAGGGAAATGGAGCATAAGCACGCCCTTATTCAGCAACGGGTGAGTCTGAATCCCGGAGTCACACAAGCGGAGATGCAGCATCCTGCTTTCAAAAGTAATCAGCCCCGGTGCCTCGAAGAAATGCAGCGAAGCATGACATAAAAACTCTGTGGCTTCTCTCGTCTCAGGCCCAGGCATCTGGTTGGATAGATGGGATCATGCTCGGGTAGGAAAAGGTATTGGCGTTCTCTCCTGAACTAGAAAAGTGAAGTGGCTTCACTTTTCACCAGAGAAAAAAAATACATTTTCTTTGTCGTTCCAATATATTCAGAATGGCTCAGTTTAGGTCAAAGAAATTGACGTTTTCCATTCAGCCTCCCGTCCATAAAAAATGTAAAAATGTAGACAGTTCTATGCCTCGGCAACAGGCTTTACGTACTGTGGGCTTCAAATCCACAATTCCTGGGCCAGCCATGCTCTACGATATATCTGTATTTTTCAGACTATAAGATGCACCAGAGTATAAAACATACCAAGATTTCAAAGAAGAAAACAACAACAAAAAAATAGTTTTTGCCCTCCCCAGCCCCCAGGAGCTCTCTGCGGGCCTCCCAAAACCCTCTGTGTGTCCCATTTTTGCGAAAAATGGTCCCGATTTTCACAAAAATGGGATGCGTAGGGTGGGGTTTCAGGAGACCAAAAATGGTTGTATTTGGTGTGTAAGACGCACCAACATTTCCACCCTCTTTGGCAAAAAAGGGCGTCTTATACTCCGAAAAGTACGGTCATTAAGCAGAAGGCTTAAATTGTAAAGCTTTTCTCCCCCCCCCAATTAAAATTTGAAGTTTTCATGCAAGATGCACTAACAAAAATATGTCCCTGCTGCCTACTTTGTCAGCCAGCAGATAATCAAGACCTGTGGTTTTTTCCCTCTCTCTTGGCCTCACAGGGTTGGGTCTTGCCATAGGGCCACATCAGATGGGGGCACTAAAGTCAGTTTCCTGGATCTAAGAGGAGAGGAAGAATCAAGCAAATGAATTGGCAATATATTTATATATATGGGGGATGGAGAAGCGGCCGGGGCAGAGACAGAGAGATACAGAGAGAGGGAGAGAGAGAGGGAGGGGGGAGTGAGTGAGTGAGAGAGAGATGTCAAAAGGATTTTGTGATTCCTGTTGTTTTTTAACAACCGGTTCTCTGCCCTAATAACTGGCTGGGTAGGCATGGCTGGGGGGGGGGGGGTGTCATGTGACTGGTGAGACGTTGAGTTGGCCATGCCGACCGAGGTTTTGTGGCTCCCGGTGTTTTCTTTTCTGTGGGAAACGGGTCCAAATGGCTCTTTGATTGTTTAAGGTTGCAGACCCCTGGCCTAAATCAAGCATGCCCAACTTCTTTTTAAGACTTGTGGACTTCAACTCCCAGAATCCATGGTGACTGGGGAATTCTGGGAGTTGAAGTCCACAAGTTTTAAAGATGCCACAGTTGGGCACCCTTTGCCTAAATGTTCACCTTTGCATCCTTGAGGTTTTTTTTATTTTTTTACAGGCGAGCAGATTCCAATAACGCTGTTTTATTTTCTTTTTCTGTTTTCTCGTTCCTCTCTGATGTTCCCCCCAGACTCTTTTACAGGTGAGTACCAGGTTAAGTGTTCTCTGTTTGTTTGGCTTGTGGAACTTATTTCAGATGATCAAAGTGCCTCATATTCTTTGTCCTGTTCGGTCTTCGGTCAGGATGCTGGTTTAGTTTATTGTTTCGGGGTTGAGCATCGGTGCCCACCGTTAGCGGTGGAAGTTCATTAAATGACTTGAGAGACCAGTTCAAAGAACAGCCTTAATCGGATCATTTAAACAAAACGCAGCAGCGTTGTCACCACGGAGTTATCACAGTAGTTGGTGTTGGCTAGCGTTGTGTGGTCAGTTTATGAGCTTAGTGTCTTTTGTGAGCTCGGAAAGATGGATAAATTTAGTCAGCAGGTTGGGTGAGGGCAACCTGAGTCTTTCGGCGTAACCAACCTTATGGGTTTGTGGCGATGAGGGATACATTACTAGGTAATCTGCCTTGATCCCTGACAAAAGGGCATAAATAAATGATGGTCGAGGTAAAGTGATAACTTCCAGGTATGGTAAAAATTAGGAAGGAGCATGGGAGCAAGAGAATTGGAAAGACTTGTGATGCCTGACAGGCAGCGCTCTGGTATAGACTGCCTCTCTTGTGACCTAGGCTTACTGAATCATTACAATATACAATTAGTCCCCAAAAAACCCATTTTATTGTAACAGCTGAGAATTACGTTCGTTCCCAGCTGAGTCCCAATTAGTTGCAAAACAAGTCCTTCAGAAGAAGTCCTTCGGGATAATCACCAACCTTTATCTTCTTTGACACCCTGCCAAAGGCCTTACTTGGCAAAGCCCCACGGAGTTCAGAAACAAACAAGAGATGCCGACTGGAAACAGAGTTAGCAACGTTGCTTTCCTGCAAAAGGCCCAAGTGCCTTTGTTTCTCTTTTAAGCCTTATGGGAGGGGCCAATTATCTCTGGCAATTCGTGCTCCTGGAAGCACAAAGCCGAGAACACCAGCCTGAAGATGACGAATGAGACTTCGTCGAAACGTCGCCAAGAAAACCTGAGAGAAAAGGAAAGTGAGGATACCGAGACTGGGCCTGTCACGTTGATTTAGAAGAGAAGGATCCTGGGGAAGAAAATTGATAAATACTGGCCGGCCTGTAATGGCCTGTTGCACAGCCTCCAACTAGGCAGGAGTACATTTGGATGGAGCGGGGAGAGAAACCCCCCATGTTTGCAGGAGGCATCCCACAGAGGAGTTGTGAACCTCAGTTGGAAAGGTCAAAGTTCTTTTGGGTGTGTGTGTGTGAGAATGCATAGATAAATAGATAGTTAGAAAGATGGATGGATAGATAGATAGATAGATAGATAGATAGATAGATAGATAGATAGATAGATAGAATACATGATGGATGGATGGATGGATGGATGGATGGATGGATAGATAGATAGATAAATTTTAACTGCCCTCTCTCTCTGCCTTCGCTGCTTTCCCCACTTCCATCCAGAGGCGACAGCTGTATGGAAATGAGCTCATGCACTAAGCTGATTGATTCTGAAAGGGAAGCCGTGGGCACTGAAGGGGAGGATTGAGGGAGGGCGGGACGACGACGGGCAGGTGGTCCTCAGGCCAGCTCTGCACTTGGGTTCACTCTCCCAGCGTCTCCTGCGCTGACAGGACCCAGCGGACTTCGAGCAAGGGAGGGAGGGAGGGGGTGGGAAATAATAATAACAACAATAATAATAAGCAACATAAGAAAGGTTTTTCAGCACACACAGCGTGTGTGTTGAGGGTGGGTGGACAGAGGAGGAGGCAGGAGGGGAAAAAACCCTTCTCGCTTAGTAACGCCATGTAGAAATTGCCCGTCTGGAGAGTGTGACTTGCTTCTACGCTTGGCAGAGCCCAGCCACACGCGGCACAACAGGGGCATCATGAAGATTTTTGGAAGACTGGAATATCTTCTGGTAAGGGAAAGGACGGTGGGTGGGGTGCGGGGAAGGGAGGGGAGAGCAACATCTCTCGGGGTTGGGAGGAGGAGGAGGAGGCTGGGAAAGGATTGGCCCTCTCCAGCTGGAGCTGCAAAAAAACAGCAGACCCTGTGATGTAATTTGGGTTTTGGAACGATAGAAGGGGCATTGGTGCAATTGAGTCGGTTGGATTTCCACCTCCCTTTATAAATTGATGGGATGGTTTTGGGGAGGGGGGGGCTCGGAAAACACACTTTGAGCGGGTGAAAAAACAGGTGGGTCGTAAAACGTGGGGTGAGAGCATCTTTCCTTTGGTGTGGGGAAAACTTGGGCTGAGCTGGCACGAGCGACGGAGACCTCGCCCCCCCCCTCCCCCAAGCCAAGGTTACTTCTGAATGCCAGCTTTGCTCGCTGAAGCCCAGGACTTCCCCAGTTCTTTCCCATTTCCGAACTGCTCATTCCTCTTTTTCCAGGACTGGTCTGGTGGGGAAGTGAACTGGGTCCTGTGCCTTCTCCAGATCAGTGGAGAAATCCAATTTTTTTTTTTACCAGCGGTTCTATGGGCATGGCTTGGTGGGCAGGGCAGGGGAAGGATACTGCAAAATCCCCATTCCCACCCCACTCCTGGGGGAAGGATATTGCAAAATCCCCATTCCCACCCCACTCTGGGACCAGCCAGAGGTGGTATTTGCCAGTTCTCCAAACTACTCAAAATTTCCGCTACCGGTTCTCCAGAACCTGTCAGAACCTGCTGGATTTCACCCCTGCTCCAGATCCCTTCTTTGCAATCCTAACACAGAATACTAGCGAGGTGTTCTCGGCAAGGAAGGCAGGGGTCTTTTTCCTGATAAGATAGCTTTCTAGGTGCAAGGGTTCCTCCCACCCCCACCCCAATATTGGGGATGGATAATATGCATGGCTACAACTGAAACCTGTAGCGACTTTTAAAAAAAGCCTCTTTGCCTTTTGTAAAAACTGGCTGTGAAAAACAGCGCTAAATATTAAAGATATGATATACAGGAGGAAATAATATGGAGAGAAGAAGGATGTTCTCAAAAGTCACACGGCTGATTTTTGACCTCAGGGATAAAAGTTATCCAGGCATGGTTTTTCTCTCTCTAGACAATATTTCTCCATTGCCAGAAATCTCTTGCTCTTTCTTTGCTTTCGTTCTCTCTCCTTTGTCATCTTTGACCAATACAGATTCTGTACTTGAGGGTGAAAATTGGAATGAAGAGGTGAAATTCTGGCAGGGTAGAAGGAGGAACCAGAAGGGGTGGGGGGAAATCACCTGTTTCCCTGCTATTGCTTGAGGGGGAAAACAGTTCCCTGATTTTAGAAATAGAAATAGAATAACAGAGTTGGAAGGGACCTTGGAGGTCTTCTAGTCCAACCCCCTGCCTAGGCAGGAAATCCTGTAACATTTCATACAATTGATTGTCTGATCTTTTCTTAAAAACTTCCAGTGTTGGAGCATTCACAACTTCTGGTGGCAAGTGGTTCCACTGATTAATTGTTCACACTGTCGGGAAATTCCTCCTTAGTTCTAAGCTGCTTCTCTCCTTGATGAGTTTCCACCCATTGCTTCTTCTCCTGCCCTCAGGTGCTTTGGAGAATAGCTTGACTCCCTCTTCTTTGGGGCAGCCCCTGAGATATTGGACACTGTTATCATGTCTCCCCTGGTCCTTCTTCTCATTAAACTAGACGTACCCAGTTCCTGCAAGCGTTCTTCATATGTTTTAGCCTCCAGTCCCCTAATCCTCTTTGTGGCTCTTCTCTGCACTCTTTCTAGAGTCTCCACATCTTTTTTACATCGTGGCGACCAAAACTGAATGCAATATTCCAAGTGTGGCCTTACCAAGGCCTTATAAAGTGGTATCAACACTTCACCTGATCTTGATTCTATCCCTCTGTTGATGCAGCCCAGAACTGTGTTGGCTTTTTTGGTAGCTGCTGCCCACGGCTGGCTCCTATTTAATATTGGTTGTCCACTAGGACTCCAAGATCCCTCTCACAAAAATGAGATCCCTCATTTTTTTTTTCCTCCTGTTCCTCTCTCCTTAAATTTTGCATCGTCCCCATCCTCGGATCGCTCTCTTACAATTTGCTATCTCTTTGCGTTGGCATTCGATGTTTCCATAGAAACAATTGTCCAATATTGTTGGGGAGAGGGAGGAAAAACCGCCTTTCTCTATGCAAGACTGTTATATAAATTCAAATCGAACAGGAAGAGGAAGGCACTGGAAACAACAGAGGCTGGGGAATGGGATGCTTAGTGCCGGTGGATTTAATGACATAGTGGGAAAAAAGGACTTGCAAAAAGAGGCTCTTAACACAATTATTGAGAGGTGTTTTATGATCTTTTGGGGTAGATCTGGATTATCTGCAATTTTGGCTTTCTCCTCTCCGTTTCTGCAGTGGACAGTCCCTGCCTGCCTGTCAAATCAAGCTTGTGTTTGTTTGTTTCTTCCTCAGCTCCTCAAGATAGTTAGTTTTACATTCCTTGCTCGTCTGAGTAATGAACAGTTTGTGGGCAGTTTGGTTTGGTTAAAATGGCTACAATCAGAGCACCATGATGCGTATGGGGGAGAAAACCGATTCCAGAGACAAGCCAGGGCTTGGTCAAAACGCCAGGAGATTCCAAGCTTCCCTCAGGAGCATTGGGGACATCGCTTTGATTCTCTTTAATGTGACACGAGCCGGAGTGAGCCAGCTTTATCGTTTGCGGGGGCGTGCGTGCGTATGTGCATGTGTGTGTGTGTGTGATGCACTCATCCTAAGCAGAGAGGATGGTTTTGTTGCCTAGCAACCGTACATGCCGGAGGCCGTGCGGCTCCCAATGAGCGAAAAGCTTGCCTTCCCTTGCAACTTTCTGCTGCTCCGGCCTCCGGTTTTATTCTGCAAAGCCAAGGTGGCTTTTCGTTGGGAAGCGGGCAGCGAATACGTTCAATCAACAAACGAATAAACGTCTCGAAGGAAGAGGATGAACCCCGCGACGGAAAGGAGAGACAAGAAGGGGTGGAAAGAAAGAACGTACAGATAGTCCTTGGCGTGCAACAGCTCGTTTAGCGACCGTTCGAAGTCACAACGGCACTGGGAAAAGGGGCTTGCGAACGATTTTCACACTTAACGGCCGTTGCAACAGCGGTGGCCAAGAGGGGTCGTCAAACGGGGGCAGAACTCACTTAACAACTGCCTTTGGTTAGCCACTGAAATGTTGGGCTCAGTTATGGTCATAAGTCAAGGGCTTTGGCTTCAGTCTTCCAGGAGATTTTAAAGCTTTGAGATAAGAGATTTGCGAAAAATAAAAAAAAATCTGTGTTTTAACAGCATACACTGAGCAGGGTTTCCATATTGCTTTAAGCCATGATTTCTAAAATAAATCATGTTTGGGTGGGTAACCACATTAGGCAAGGCCATACACTGCGGTTTTCAAATGTGGGATGGCTGAGTTCACTCAACACATGGACCCTAAACACACATATATATATATTAACTTGCTCTCAATTTATTTATAGATGGTTTGCTTTTCCAGCCCCTGTTTTTAAAGTAGGACAGACATCTTATACGTCGAAACAAAAATAAACCAAACCAAAGCCACAGTGTGGCTTAAAAAGAACCACGAAGCCCTCTGCAGGCTTTCCGATTTGCACATCTGGATGGCTCGTGGCTTCACTAGGATTTATTGAAATAAACCCACACTTAATTAGATCAACATTATTATTTTTTTAAAGGGAAGGGGCGTCCGAGCCTTTTTTTTTTGAAAAATGCATTTTGACAGAGAGTCATATGGAATATTTTTTGCAAAATGAGTGAGGCTGGGATTTTCCTGGTTTTTGGTTTTGTTTTTTTTTTCCCCTTTCACCATTGTTGTTTCCGTCATCTTAGACTTATTGTACAACTACGGCTACCGTTTTTGCATTCCCCCACTCTCGCCCATCTGGCCATTCTCAGCAATTGTGGTTGGGGAGGTTCCAATTTCCTCACTAACCCAAAACCGAACAAATCCAATGATGGCTTAGCATAATGAATGAACATGGCCAAAGGGTTGCGGTCTGCATCATTAACAGACTGGCTCAACTTTCATCCAGATTATGGCTACAATGAGAGGTGGTATTCAGCCGGTTCGGGCAATCCGGTAGTGGAGACCTGCGGGGTGGAATCCCATCCTATATTGGTGTGTTTTCAACACTGCATCCATGTACGGGCGGGGCGTGCGAGCGAGCGAATTGCCGTGTTGTTTGATGTCGCATGCATGTGCGGCTGGCGTGCACTAGCGAATTGCCGTGTTTTGTGATGCCGGATGGCACGCGAGCGAAGTAAGCACGCTCACATTTCCGATGCTGGGCGAACTGGTTGCTACAGTATGTGAAGCCCGTCTCTGGCTACGATCCTACTTCCTCTGCTCAAATCAAGACAGCCTCGTTAGCGTAAAGATATTTAGGATAGTTTTGTTGTATCCAAGCAGTCCCAACATTGGCGCATGGTTTTTCCCTTCCTCCCTGTACTTCAGGATTTCTCTTACGATGAATCCAAAGTGGAATTCAACGTGGATGCTCCCAACGGAGTCGTGATGGAAGGATACCTCTTCAAGAGAGCCAGCAACGCATTCAAGACCTGGAATCGGTAAGTTATCGGGAAGAGGCCCCGAAATTGACGCATCGTGGACGGTTGGGGGGTGTTTAGAACCAGGGGTGGGAAGCACCAAGTCAAATCATCCCCCCCTTGTTATGGGACCGTCCAGTGATGGCTAAGCTTTTTCTCTTCGTGTGCCAAAAGTGAGCCTGTGCAACAATGCTCGTGCCGGCACCCATAATGCAATGCCCTCCGCGCATGCACTCACCCCCCCCCCGTGCATGCACGCGAGGGGTGGAATTGAAATTTTTTAGCAAACTACACCACGGGGGGGGGGGCATTTTCGCCCTTCCCAGGCTCTGGAGGCTTTCCTCAAGCCTCTGAGAGGGTGAAAACAGCCTCCCCTGGGCTCCAGAGGCTGGAAATTGGCCCATTTCTGCACTTCTGATATGCGCACGCCGCTCCCCTGCACTCTCCCCGCGCATACACGTGACACCCGTAGATGTGCGTGCATCTCCCACACGCCCCACGCCCCCCTGTGCATCCCAAAAATCATCTGGCTAGTGGGAGGCATGTGTATGCGCAGTGGAGCTGAGCTGAGCGACAGCTTGCGTACCTGCAGAGAGGGCTGTGGCGAACGTGCTATAGGCTTGCCATCACGGGGCTCGTCCATTCCACTTCCTTGCCCTGCCCAGGTCAATATTGAAGTCGAATCCATTCAAGGTTACTCTTCTCCACCCTGGTTCCCCCTCAGATGGTTGCCGGGAGTTCTAGAAATTGCCACCTCATCGCTCGTAAATACCTTATGACGGAAGCAAACCCAGAAGTACTAGCTCTGACTTAAGGGTATATTAACAGAATTTTGCAAGTCCGAAAGTATATCTCTCTCCCTCCCCTTTTACAGTTGAAGAAATTAGGGAGGGTGCCTTCTGAGATTCTTTCTGCTGGCTCATCTGGGTATTGCCGAGCCTGTGGCTCTTCTTCCTGTCCTCCACCTACCTACCATTACACCAAGTTGTGGAAGGCCAGGCTAAATGGATGTGACAACGGTTTATCAAAGCCAACACTGTACTGCAGTTGCCCTAATAAAAGCCTTTTAGTTGTCATTTTCAGAATCTTCTCCAAGTCTCCCATTTATTCTGAAAGGCAAGAGGGTGCTGTCCTTCCTCTTTCAAGCGGTTTTTGTCCTGTCCTCCCCTGCCACACCCCACTGCTATTTGTTTCTTCTGCAGGAGGTGGTTCTCCATACAAAATAGCCAGCTGGTGTACCAGAAGAAGCTAAAGGTTGGTACCTTACTTTCAGTGACAGGGTTAACTGATCTGATTGGGGCAAAGATTCACAAGATTTTAAAAACTCTATTGTATCTAGAAGGGGGATAGAGGAGGGGTCATGCATGTTTTGACTCAAACAGAAGCTATTACAAAATATCTATATCTATAAAAGCCAAATACCACTCACTCATCACGAAATCTCCAGAATGGTAAAGCCTACAAACTTGAAATTTGGTATGTATGTTCCTCTTGGCTTCTAAGTGCTTGCTAAGAAGGGATTTTTCGAAACCATCTGATCGTTATTATTCCATATACAGTATTATATTCAGAAACTCTGTTGCTAAGGAGTTCGATGTTCTACTCCCCCTCCCCACCTGAAAAGAACTCTGTTCCAACTGCCAGTTGCCTCATGCTCTGATGCTACCCCTTCGCTAAACTGGGCATGGCCAGCACATGACTAATCCGGCTTGAGGGCTGGGACATTCCCTACTTCCCTATGTAAAACGTCTGCAAGGAAAAAAACCAAGCTCACCTCCCCCTCTGTTCCAACTGCCAGTTGCCTTATATTACACACTCTGATGCTACAGAGTTACACATTCTACATTAAGTTCAGGCGTTACATGTCAATTTATCAAGCCCGATCACATACTTTCGTAGCGAAGCACGGGCGTCCAGCTAGTATTTATATAAGTGGACACTCTTTCAGCATCTGCTACTGTCATTAGCCATAGGAAATCCAGTTGCAGGGAGCCTTAATACAGATGTTTCGCCCTTCTTCCCATTTCCAGGATGTACTCACAGTGGTGGTGGAAGATCTCCGACTTTGCACAGTCAAGCCTTGCGAGGACATAGAACGGAGGTTTTGTTTCGAAGTGGTCTCTCCCACCAAGTAAGTTACAGGTTCCTTAGAAGAAGAGGGGGGAAGTCCTTATGTCATTTGTTCCATCATGTCAACAGCAGTCTTGAAAAGAGGTGAAGGAAGGAGAAAAGGAAGGGGAGATGGAGGTTAAACAGGTAAGGAAGGTCTTATGAGACAGATGGTCAGATTTTTTTTGGTGGGGAGAATGAATTACTTGGGACAAGCCTAGTCTTCGATGAAGGGTAAAGTAGCCAGTTCAGACATCTGGGGCTGTGGGAGAGAAGAAGAAGGATTTCTGCTTCCTTGTGCATCCATTCATTCATTCATCCATCCATACATAAATACCCTGTTTTCCCCAAAATAAGACATCCCCTAATAATAAGCCCAATCAGGCTTTTGAGTGCATGGCAATAAGGCCAAGCGCTTATTTCAGGGTTTAAAAAAATATAAGACAGGGTCTTACTTTTGGGGAAACACTATCTATTCTATCTGTCTGTCTGTCTGTCTGTCTGTCTGTCTATCTATCTATCATCTACTGTCTATCTTCTATATAACTATATCATTATCTA
The DNA here is from genome assembly GCA_030761175.1 of Masticophis lateralis. Classification (NCBI taxonomy): domain Eukaryota; kingdom Metazoa; phylum Chordata; class Lepidosauria; order Squamata; family Colubridae; genus Masticophis; species Masticophis lateralis. Next base: position 4,361,373 of record JAUDYJ010000016.1, read on the forward strand.
TCTATCTATCTATCTATCTATCTATCTATCTATCTATCATCTATCTATCTATCTATCTATCTATCTATCTATCTATCTATCTATCTATCTATCTATCTATCTTCTACCCTGTTTTCCCCAAAATAAGGCATCCCCTGATAATAAGCCCAATTGGGCTTTTGAGCACATGGCAATAAGGCCAAGCACTTATTTCAGGGTTAAAAAAAGTATAAGACAGGGTCTTATTTTCAGGAAAACACGTTATGTACATACATACATACAGTAGTGGCCAAAATTGTGGAAACCTTTTGGGAAAAGTGTATTTTCTCCAACTAGCTAATAACACCATTTTTGGGGGGAGTCGTACCATAAAATTATATATCAATGGAAAGATAATTTAATCAAGAATGTAATGCAACAATTATGAAGGATTTGCTATTAGAATAACAGTGACAGTATAAAGAAAAAAAGTGAAACAGGTAGAAAAAATGAGATATACAAAAAGTATCACCATAGAAAAAGCGAGATATACAGAAATTATCACCATGTCAGTTAATACTGAACTGGGTAACCTTTAACATGAATGACGGCCTTACAACATCTTCCCATGGAGTCTTTTAGTTCTGCAGCTGTTACAATGTGAAACCTCCAAGATGGAATGATGGCTTCTATTAACTGAGTTTTATTGCTGGATCACTTCTGACTTAACAAGTTCCTTTAGTTGACTCCATAGATTTTCAATGGGGTTAAGGTCTGGGCTATTCCCAGGCTATTCCAGCAGTGGAATAGGATTATCTTGAAACTCCCAAACAAAAGTGGTGTTATTAGCCATCAAACCTCAAAAATACACTTTTCCCAAAAGGTTTCCACAATTTTGGCGACTACTGTATATATAGACATACATCTGTTTTTTCTGCTTCACAACAGTTTCTCCATCTAAACAAGAACAATTAAAATAAGCCCTGATGTTCCTCTATCTACGTTGATTCTGGTTTAGTCCTTACACAGTTTGTTAGAAGGATGCTTGTAGAGTCCAGTGGACTTCTCCCTTACTCTGCCTGGCTTTGCCTGTTACAAGTCATGATTTGTTTAACCGCGGCTTGTTAATCAAGCCGTAATAGGATCCATTCACACACTGCTCCAAATCCCAGTTTTGGAGGGGCAAGGTATGGGCGTTAACCATCAAGAACATTTGTGTTTAACCAAAGTAAAACCTAGTTTGCCTCCACGGGCCTGGTGGCTCAGCAGACTAAAAGCATTGTGATTAACTCCAGCTGTCTGCAATTACTTTAAGTTCGAATCTCACCAGGCTCAAGGTTGACTCAGCCTTCCATCCTTTCTAAGGTGGGTCAATTGAGGACCCAGTTTGTGGGGGCAATAAACTGACTTTGTATAAATATACAAAAGTATGAAGGCTGTTGCTTAACGCATTGTAAGCCGCCCTGAGTTTCCAGAGAAGGGCGGCATATCAATCAAATTAAAAAATAAAACTTTGCTGCCGCTGAGCCAAGCATTCGTAATCAATAAATAATAAGCAAAGGGGAAATTAATATTTTCTGGTGTCAAAAGGGTTGAGAACAGGAGGATCTCACTGGACCAGATTCTGTTTCTCCTGGTAAACGGCTTCTTCTCGTTTTTCCCACTGCAGGAGCTGCATGTTACAAGCCGATTCAGAGAAACTGCGCCAAGCATGGATCCAGGCTGTCCAAGCAAGCATAGCCTCCGCTTATCGGGAAAGCCCTGATAGCTGCTACATTGAAGTGAGTAGAGCCGTCAGCCAGAAGGCTTGTAGGAGTCATACTCATAAATTTGTCATAGACATACTGTCGGGGTCATGATTTAAGAGCTGACTAGGTTCTACGATGATGTAATGCTGGAAATGAGTCAGCATGGTTTTTGAGCCAATATCACTTTAAGAGCCTGTAATAAGAAGAGGCCCTGTGTGTGCTTCCGTGCTGTAATTGCTGATTGTTTGAGGTTTGACTAAAGTACGTGTATGTATATATTCCTTGTAGGTAAACCCACAATTTAAATACAAACCTCTGTTTAATGTATTTGCTCCTGGGTTGTCTCACATAGTCACACCGTGCATATTCTGACACATACTCATAAAATTTTCCTAGAAATTAGAAGACGGATATGAGGCATCCTTTTTCTTCCAGAACGACGGGAGGCATTTGTATCCCATCAGTTTCCAGATTATCCTTGAAAATGACACCAAAATATTTTTGGCTGTAATTAAGAGAAATCAAAAAGCAAAGGAACCTCCTTGAGGGATGCTTGACAAGCTGTATCTTTGGTTGGTATTTCAATCTTTGGCTTTTCTCTCACTCCAGAAATTGGATCGAACAGCTTCCCCTTCGACTAGCAGTATCGATTCCGCCTCCGATTCCCGGGACCGAAGTGGGAAAGGGGAAACGATCCTGCAGAGGGTGCAGAGTATCTCGGGCAACGACCAGTGTTGTGACTGCGGGCAGGCCGATCCCCGGTGGGCGAGCATCAACTTGGGCATCTTACTATGCATTGAATGTTCAGGGATACACAGGTATTTTCCACACTATATAAGAAAATATTTGTAGCTCAGGATTCAACTGTGGGGTCCTTGGTGCTCTCTTGAAGACTTTTCATTACCCAACCAGGCAACATCATCAGTGCTAGAAAGGAGTAAGGTTGGAGGAGTGTTGCTGGTGGTGGTGGTGGTGATAGTGATGGAGGAAGAGGACTGGTGGTGGTGGTGGAGGAAGAGGACTGGTGGTGGTGGTGATAGTGATAGTGATGGAGGAAGAGGGTGCTTGGTGCTCTCTGAGCTTGGTGGTTTTCTTACAGACATTTCAATACCCAACTACGCAACATCATCAATCTAAGGAACTCTAGGATTCATACTGATGAGGTTACTTAGTTGGGTAATGAAACATCTACAAAAAAACTACCAAGATCAGAGAGCACCAGGGACCCCACAGATCCTTTCATGAATGCCTCCTTGAGTGCTAAGAAGTACTTCCAGCTTCTTAGCTGGCCCAGGAGGATGTTCTCCTGCCCATGTGAGGCAGTTATTTCAGAACAAATGCAGCAGTTGAATCATTAATTGCAATTTGACCTGGCTTAGCAGCAAGGAACGCTGACCACTTCTCTTCACTTTGCCCGACAGGAGCTTGGGAGTTCACTGCTCCAAAGTGCGGTCGCTCACGTTGGATTCTTGGGAGCCAGAGTTATTGAAGGTAAAGGCCAAACCCCCGTCCAACTAGCTTTAACAACCGGTTCAGTGATCGCGCGCTTCGCAGTGTTACAAATGCTAAGCTTCTGTGTTACCCCTTGGAAGTAACACAGCTGACGTGCGGCAATCCATTCTGCCACGCCAATCAGCTGAGAAGATAAAGGTAAGTAAAGTGCAGGGGGCAGGCCGACCTGATCGTCGGAGCGAACCGGTTCGCTCCCAGCTGATTGTCGGAGTCAACCGGTTCGCTCCCAGCTGATCGTCGGAGCGAACCGGTTCGCTCCCAGCTGATTGTCGGAGCTACCTGTTTCCCTGAATCAATCTGAACTGGTAGAATCCCACCTCTGGATGTAGTCAAAAGAGCGGGGGAGGGAGAAAGAGAGTCCAAAACATATCTTGAGTAAAACAACAGTGCACAGACGCTCTTGAGGAAGAAAATACCATGTTTCTGACACTCCATTTTGCATTCACTTCAAAAAATAAAAAAAAGTAAAAGTAAAAAAAAAAAAGTAAAAAAAGTAAGGCAACACTTGGAATCCTGCATTCAGTTTTGGTCGCCACGATGTAAAAAAGATGTGGAGACTCTAGAAAGAGTGCAGAGAAGAACAACGAAGGTGATTAGGGGATTGGAGGCTAAAACATATGAAGAACAGTTGCAGGAACTGGGCATGGCTAGTCCAGTGAACAGAAGGACTAGGGGAGACAGGATAGCAGTCTTCCAATATCTCAGGAGCTGCCCCAAAGAAGAGGGAGTCAAGCTATCCATTCCATTCCATCTTTTCCTTATTCTGTTCTGTTCCATTCCATTCCAGTATTTTTCCATCTTGGCACCTTGAAGAAGCCGGGGAATTCTGGGAGTTGAAGTCCACACCTCTCCAAGGTGCCAGGATTGAAAACCACTGCATTAAATCTTGCAGCTTTGAGGAGAAAAATCGTAGCTTAAGAATTAGCATCGTATATTTAAATGTGTTGGATTTGAACTGGGCAGAAAAGTACCAGCCCTGGAACCAAAGAAAGGCACCAGGTAGGCCTCTGCCCAGAATAAGAGCATCATCACTGAGAAGATCCCATGATACGATTTGAAACAGGATGTTGTATGTAAATGGAGAAGCCGAAAAGAGCAGCTTTGATTCACACGTTGTTCTGTTTTTTCATGTGTTGTTCAAAAGCTGATGTGTGAGCTGGGCAACGCTACCATGAATCAGATCTATGAGGCGCAGTGTGAGGAAATGGGGCTGAAAAAGCCGACAGCTGGAAGCTCAAGGTAAAACTTTTTCCTGTGTCTCCCTGCTACCCATGTTGTAATTCCGCCATGTCTGCTTCCCCGTGAATTAGCAGGCAAGGCTGCCTTCCAGCTTACAGCCAAACCAGTATTTTAAGTTTGTTGTGGGGGTAAGCAAACCAACTTTCCTTTCCTGCGTACGGAGGTAGTCCTCGGCTTACGATCACAACGGAGCCCAACATTTCCCTTGCTAAACGAGAGGGTTGTTCAGCGAGTTGTGCCCCATTTTACGACCGTTCTTGCCACGGTTGCTAAGTGAATCTGGCTTCCCCATGGACTTTGCTCGTCAGAATGTCACAAAAAGGGATCACATGACTTCCCGGGACGCTGCAACCCATCATAAATACGAGACAGTTGCCAGGGAGTCTGAATTTAGATCGCGTGATGCGGAGATGTTGCCACAGCTGTGTGAGAAATGGCTATAAGTCATTTTTTTCAGTGACGTTTTAACTTTGAACGGTCACTAAAGGAATGGTGGTAAGTTGTGAACTATTTGTGCTGTTGCTGTGTTCAGACGACACATGTAAGCCGTTAACGGATTAAGCTGTTTTCCTGGGGAAAACAGCATGCACCCGGCCTCAAAAACGTGCTTAAGTAGGATGGCATAGAACCAGGACGGCTGAACCGGGCCCACCTCTGATTTCCATTACCGGTTCGGGCGAACTGGGCTGAACCAGCTGAATACCACCTCTGTTGGGATATATATCAAACCATAAATCACCGTACCCAGTGACCAAAAAGAGATTAAAATCCCTAACTATGATCAGTATTTAATAGGTCGGGCATGTGGGATGTGCAAACTCAGACTTTGAATGGCACGAGAAATGGGTTTCCTGACAGGCAGGACAAAGAAGCATGGATCAAAGTCAAATACGTGGAGAAGAAATTTCTGAAGAAGCTACCTTCTGGAGAACCCCTGGCCGACAACGAGCAGAAGCCCCGTCGTTGGAGCGTGAAGAAATGCCAGAGGTGCAACAGCACCACGAAAGCACCCACAACTCGTAGGAAGTATCGGCACGAGGCGGGAAACGCGTCTCCGGCTGCCCACTCTTCAGGTAGGGGGATCTATCTCAGGAGAGCTTGATGGAGGAGTTCAGACGGTGGGGCTTTTTCCTGATATCCTTTAGAGAGAGGGGTGGGAAAACTTGATTATAAAAAAAAGAACATTGATTTCATCAGTGGTGGGATTCAAATAATTTAACGATCGGTTCTCTGCCCTAATGGGTATCGCTGGGTGGGCATGGCTATGGTGGATGTGACAGGCAGAACTCAGCCTCCTGCATCCCCCTGGGAGCAGGCCCCCCCCCATTCCCCGTTTTGGGCCTAGTAGGCCTCCCTGCAGCCTCCTGAGCAAAAATAGGCCGCAGGGGACCTAAACTGCACCTCTCTGCACCCCATTTTGGGCCTAGTAGGCCTCCCTGCACTTACCTTGGGAGCCAAAATGGGGCTTGTGGAGACTTCTGGAAGGGGCGGGGCGGGCGAGCCAGCAATTTAACTGGTTCGGCCGAAGTGGTGCGAAGTGGCCGAAGTGGTGCGAACCGGTTGAATCCCACCATTGGATTTCATCCTGAAATACGCGGAGCTGAGAAAACAGATATAGCCCTCAACGAATGGCCACAATTTGAGCCTAAAATTTCCATTGCTAAGCTAGGCATGAACCTGGCTTCTCTCTCGTTGACTTGGCTTGCTGAGAAAGTTACAGGCGGTGATTGTGTGACCAAAGGACACTGCAACCGTCACAGATACATGCCAATTGCCAAGCGGCCAGAATTTTGATTACGTGACTGTGGGGACATGCTGCAACGGACATAAGTGTGAAAACGGGTCATAAGTCCCTTTTTTTCAGTTGTAACTTTTAACAGTCGCTAAATGAATACCCTGTTTCCCCCAAAATAAGACATCCCCTCATAATAAGCCCAATTGGGCTTTTGAGCGCATAGCAATAAGGCCAAGCATTTATTTCAGGGCTCAAAAAAATATAAGATAGGGTCTTATTTTCGGGGAAACACGGTATTTGTAAGCTGACAATTATCTGTAATGGGATTTTTTTAAAAAGCATATTTATTTTTATAGCGCTTCCTGGGATGCCTATGCCGGCTTTTAAGTACTGTAGCTTGTTCCTCCTGATTTCAGGATTTGCCTTCAGTTCTTTCAAACGTATTGATACCCAGTGAAGATTAGACATTTGTTTTTACATTGTATTGGGAAGTAATGATCTTTTGACAATGCCAGGTGACAATCTGAACACAATAACGCACTGTTCTTGGCAATGGTATGAAAACAGAAATGTTTGTTTTCTTGAAGAAGTTTTTTTTAAAAAAAAAAAATTCCAGTCTTGCCTTTGTGATTGACTTGAGGTCTCTCATCCAAGAACTGGTTTGGAATTCGCCAAAGTCACTCCACACGGCTTGTTGGGCTCTGAGATTTGCCGATCACAGGTCATTTATCAGCTACCCTAGCATTGTGATTTGTCCAATAAATCACAGTTTTAAAAATCTTGGCTTTGCAATTTTTATATAAACACACCTATTTGTATGGTGTCTCAACATTAAAAAAATAACCTGTTTCCCCGAAAATAAGAGCCAACCGGAAAATAAGGCCTACTGCATCTGGTGCAAAAAATAATATAAGAACTGGTCTTATTTTCGGAGAAACTCGGTAGTAGTAAAAGTTATTTTTCAAACAGCCGCCACTTTGGAAAGGAAGTTCCGGCGAGATTCCCTCTTTTGTCCTGACGAACTGGATTCCCTCTTCTCGTACTTTGACACAGGAGCTGGACCACGCAGTAAGTCTGGTACATTGATCTGTGATCCCTCCTCACACATGCTCCCATGCTCAGCTATGAATGGGAGGCGATTAAAGGGAGAAATGTTGATTTTTTCCCCCTGGGCTTTCTCAAATTCAACAGCTGGGTTCCCCCTCCCTTCTCTCTTGTTTCGTGCCGGATTTCAGCAGCCGGTTAACTTTCTTGCTCTCCTCCCCCGAATTCCCTTTTTCTCCCTCTGTGTGAAGAACAAAATCTCCTTCGATGCATTTTTTGTTTCAAAAATCTATATATAAATTGCAATACTGTGAAAATGGGCTCTGTCTGTCTGCAAATTGTCATGTTTCTGACCAGTGGTGAAATGCAAAAAATTTTTTGCTACCGGTCCTGCGGGTGTGGCTTGGTGGGCGTGGCTTGGTGGTGGGTGGGCGTAGCCAACTTTTTTTTTAACTTTTTAAAGTATTTTTTACCACCTATTCGCCCGAACCGGTAGTAAAAAAAAATGCTTTAAAAAAGTTTTTAAAAAGTTCCGACAATCGTGCGGCACTTTTTGAAGCATTTTATCACTACAGGTTCGCCCGAATTGGAACAAACTGGTAGCATTTCACTCCTGTTTCTGACCTCCTTCTCCTCAGGTGGGAACCAGGCGTCAACTCAACAGTCCGTGGGAGCCAGCCCGTGGAGTGAGACCAGCAATGGCCCTGGAGGCAGTGGTTCACCGTTTCTCCTGGATGGAGGTAAGGCTGTAGAACATGACTAGAGGGCAAGTGCTATCTGGCTTTGTCACCATGGATATCTAATATCATACTGTATATCTGGCAACCTCAAAGCAAGAGACTCTAAGGCCCCCGGGATCCATCTTACCAGAAATACCTGGCTTTGGACAGGCTCCAGGGAAATTCAACTTTGGCTGATGAGCCTGGTCTTTGAAATGTGCCAAAATGGGCAGATGCAACCCAGAAAAGTGAAGGGGGAATCAGGACAGAAACCCAGTTTGATTGACATTAAGTGGAACTGTAGTAATTATAACTGGGATTAAAGTCGGCATGTTTCTCCATCCCTCTGAGATTTCCCTGTGGGACAAAACTTTGTGCTTTTGGCAGATTTCTCTCTTCACTCATTGGTCCCTGTCCCTATTATTAAGGAAGTCCCTTGAGGGGAGGGGATAAAAGTGGCCCACCCATTGCTCATTCACCGATTTAAAAGGACAAACCGAGCACCGTTCTATATTGTGTCCTGATTGTATCTCTTTCCTTTCTGTCAAAAATGCTGAAGGGTCCACTTGGGCAGGAGGGTTGAATTAGATGTCCTACAAGGTCCCTTCCGATTCTTGTTAACCTGTTATTTTTCTGACTTTCCCCTGTTCCTTCTCTCTGCTAAGGACCATTGTTTAGGGATTGTTCACCTGCCTGGTTCCTTTTAATGAAGCTCTCAGGCACCCACGTTTTAAACACAATCTAGAAATCCTTCCGCAAACAAAATCACACTGTGGTAAAGGGTTTCAAACGAAACGTGTAGGCCTGGGGGAATTCGGAAAAGATTTGGGGTGGGGGAAGAAAAATGTTTCAGGAAAGAGGTAGAGACTCTTTAGGGCAGATGTGGAGAACAACTTCTTCTCCAGTAATATTGTACTGCTAACAAGAGCATACAAAACCTTTGCCAGACCAATTCTTGAATACAGCTCATCTGCCTGGAACCCGCACTGCATATCGGACATTAATACAATTGAGCGAGTCCAGAGATATTTCACGAGAAGAGTCCTCCACTCCTCTGCTCGCAACAAAATCCCTTATGCCATCAGACTGGAAATTTGGGGCTTGGACAACTTAGAACGATGCCACCTTCTGTCTGACCTAAACGTAAAATTATCTGCCACAATGTCCTACCTGTCAATAACTAACTTCAGCTTCAACCACAACAATACCCGAGCACACAATAGATACAAACTCAAGGTAAACCGCTCCAAACTCGATTGCAGAAAATACGACTCCAGCAACAGAGTGGTCAATGCCTGGAATGCACTACCTGACTCAGTGGTTTCTTCCCCGAACCCCCAAAACTTTAACCTTAGATTGTCTAATGTTGACCTCGCCCCATTCCTAAGAGGTCTGTAAGGGGCGCGCATAAGCACACCAGCGTGTCTACCATCCCTGTCCTACTGCCCCCCATTTATTTGTATCCTTATCCTGTATTCATATCCATGTTTATACTTATATCTGTAATCTTACACATGCTTGACAAAATGAATGAATGAATGAATGACTGAATCAATCAATCAATAAAAATAAATGTCCATACAAGATGGGCAACCAGAAAAAAGAGAAGGGCAGGAAGCTTGAGCAACCAATACAGGGAAAAACCGGTAGTTTATGGTACCTATTATATTAAATATTTACCTGGTTCCTCCTTTGATCCCATAGGTCTGAGCAGTGACAGTGGACTGGGTGGTAGCACTGATGGGAGCACAGACGTCTTGGTGTTTGGCTCGGTGGTTGATAGTGTCACAGAAGAAGGTAAGATCTTCAGCCAGAGAGGGAGATGGGCCGCAGGAATTTCTGCCTTTGCTCAATGCAGAGCGCAGCTGCCTTAGAATTCCGCTATCACATCCTGCAGTCATGGCCGCCAACCTGAGATCAGGGAAGAGAGATAAGCTTCTATTGCTATCGGTCGCAGTGGCTAGCTGAATAACTCACGTAGCAAAGTCATCATAATCTCGCTGGGAAGATAAAAAGTTTCGGTATCAATGTTTCCAGAGGTCTTTGTCTGTCCGTTTTTTGTGGGGTTTTTTGCAAAAAAAATTTGCAGCTTTGGGACAACCATGACCTGGATGACTGACTTGAGAACCACCCCTTAAATGGTCTCTCATTCCCTTCCTCTTCTTCCCTGCAGAGTGTGAAGTGTCGGAAGAGTCCAGCGGGGAAGTCGAAATTGAGCAGGAGGCCTCCGATTTGGAAGACTTGCGGGAGCTGCATCCCGGATTGCTTGTTTACAAGGCTTCGAGGGCCAGGAACCTGCCCGTCATGGCGGAGGCCCTGGCCCACGGCGCCAACGTCAACTGGGTGAACGAAGAGGATGAGAACAAAACCCCGCTGATCCAGGCTGTCATGGGGGTGAGCAATACCCACCCTGTCACCGGGCCAAGTTTCGAGATTGCTCTATTGGGGCAAAGCGGGTCTGACCGACGGGTCTTATGTGCCATGAAGGGGTCTCCGTCAGTGCCAGCTAGATTTCACCGCCTCCCACTAAGCGTAGGCCAAAGGATCTACTCGGATGGAGGGGAATCCCAAGCGGATCTCCAAATTTGGAGCAGGACGGGATGGACTTCCTCCTCAAAGCTATGATATATAAATAATCCTCGACTTTACAATCACAATGGAGCCCAACATTTCTGTGGCTAAGTGAGAAATTTGTTCAGCGAGTTTATGACCTCAGTTGTTAAGGGTAATCGCTGCGGTTTTTAAGTGAGTCACACAGTTGCTAAGTGAATCTGGCTTCCCCATTGGCTTTGCTTATCAGAAGGCTGCAAAAGGGGATCACGTCAACCACCCCCCCCCCGGGAAACTACAACTGTCATAAATCTGAGTCAGTTGTCAAGTCCCTGAATTTTTGTTCACGATCACCATTGGGGAGGCGGGGACGGCCGTTAAGTGTGAAAGACGATCGTAAGTCGCTTATTTCAGTGCTGTGCAACTTTCAACGGTCACTAAATGAACTGTCTGTCAGCACTTCAAGCTGCATTTACTCTAGTGCTGACATAAGAAGGAGAAGTGGAGGTGTCTGGAAAGGGACGTTTGACTTTTCACCTACTTATTTTCCCTGGAGATAATATCCCCTAGGAGATGGGATGGGAGGGGGGAAATTCCTTTGAGTTGGAGCAGTAGATTAGGGGTAGAGTGACTTGGAAGATGGCCAATGAGTGCAGAGGAGTGGGGAAAGGAAAGGGAGTGTTTTGGATCAGGAAGTCAGTGTTGGCTACGATGGAGTCGGAGTAAGAATGTTGTGCTTAATAAATGAAAGATTTTCATCAAAGACTTTGTTTGAAATGCAATTTATTTGAGACGACCTCAAAACCTGACACTGTTGTTAAGTCAAGGACTGCCTGTATAATGTAAGAGAAGTCCAAGACTCCAAAACCCTAACTTCTCTTTCTCTGCTTCTTTCAGGGCTCACTAATAGCTTGTGAATTTTTGCTCCAGAATGGGGCAGACGTTAACCAAAGAGATATCCGAGGGAGGGCACCTTTGCATCACGCCACATATTTGGGCCACACTGGGTAAGTCACCTGCTGTGCATCCAGCTACCAAAAAAAAGAAAGAAAGAAAGAAAAGCAAGAAAGTGGTAGTTCAAAATTCTGGGGAATTCTGGGGAAGTTAACGGCTGTTTGCAGTTGTGACTCTGCCCCGGAGACGCCATTTGTGCTCTTGATTCTATTGTGGCCTGTCGGCCGCCAGCTATTCTGCCCCAGTTACGGACCCCAAAGAACACAGCACACACAAAGTCCGTACAAACCTTAGTTAACTAATTTAAATCAGTCTTTTCTGAACAAAGGCTGTTAATTTAACTCCATTAACAGCCGACAAGAATCCAAAGAATAATAAATCAATTCTGAGGCACAATGTTTCAGATAACTGTGATCTTACTGTGGTTGGCAGAATGCCCAGAAGCAATTTGCAGGAAAACTGATAAAAGAGAAACAAGAGCCGAATCAAGACACGAAGGAATGTGAATGAAGTTGTTTCCTGCAAATTGTATCAGTCATCGTCCTTCCTTAAATAGGCTAGGGGAGTAGCCAATTAGCCCCAAGCCTTACTCTCGAGGAGACCTCCTCCTGAGGAGCCACTCCTACTTTTGGGGAGCTCTGCGCAACCGTGCATCGAGAAGAGGCTCCTCCTCTTCTTCCTCTTCACTTATGGGAGCTTCTGGAGGTTCTGAAGGCCCTGGCTGAATCCCTGCCTCTGGCACTACATCTTCTCCAGCCTCCTCATTGTCTGACTTGAGTGCCAACTGCACAGGCCGCTGATGGGCCACAACACCGGCCCCTCCAGCAGCCGGATCAGAGGAGGAGGAGGTGTGGCATCAAGGCAACCTGAGAGCTCCAAAGGGGAAGTGGGAATGGAGCTGTCAGAGAGAGAGACAGAGGTGGAGCCTGGGCTGTCTGTCACCCCTCAGATGGAAAGTCAACAGCCCCCAGGTCTAGAGGTGGCTGATGACGAACAGCTGGGTCCAGTGCCTGATGTGCAGAAAGCAGAGGAGAGGAGAGTGGTGGAAATCAATGGGCCGGTCCTTGGGACGGAAAAGCCACCGCTGCTGGCGAAGCCCCACCCTAGCTCTTGGGATAAAAGGCAGGGGACGGAGAATGAATAGATATGGCAGACAACTATTCATCTTCCGGCCGGACAGACTTGTTAGCCTGCGGTGAGAGAGAAAGTTTTTGCTGGGGCTGCTGGGTCAGAACAGATTCTCTCTCGAAGGTCTGAGGAGCAACAGACGGGATATCCCACCTAGCTGGTTTTCAAGCCGCTGGAGTGAGACCCAGGCATGTGCCAACAATAGGACCTGTGGGTAAATGGGGTTGAGAACAAAGCTACTGACCTGAGTTAGAAGAGCAACTCCTGATGTTATCTGACCCAAGGTGGAAAGTCTAAACAGAGGAACTGTTCCAGTGTAATGTAGCTTCCTGCGAAAGTCTAGCATGACACGTTCATGCTTCTTAACCTTGGTGTCACCCATCTCCTCAAACTCTCCTTCTCCGTCACAGCGTGTTCTTGGCTGACCTACATTTCCTCTCCGGTTTTTTTTCTTCCTCTTCTCTTTCAACATTTGGCAGCCAGGTCTGCTTATTCCTAAAGAGAGGAGCCAATCAGCACGCAGTGGACGAGGACGGGCAGGACCCCCTCAGCATCGCTGTCCAGGCCGCAAATGCAGACATCGTAACCTTGTAAGTGTGTCCTTCCTGCAATTGGAGAGGAACTGCATGTTGGGGCTGGAAGAGGCTGACTGGACAGTCAACACCCCAAGAATAGATTGGGCCAGTTACGGTCAAAAAAAAAAGAGAGAGACAGACAGAGAGAGAGAACTGTGGTTTAGCTCTGACAGACCTATCTTTATAAGAGCTACAGTGGCGCAGTGGTTAAAGTGCAGTACTGCAGGCTACTTCTGCTGACTGCCGGCTGCCTGCAATTTGGCAGTTCGAATCCCACCAGGCTCAAAGTTGACTCAGCCTTCCGTCCTTCCGAGGTGGGTAAAATGAGGACCTAGATTGTTGGGGGCAAGAGGCTGACTCTGTCAACCACTTAGAGAGGGCTGTAAAAGCCCTGTGAAGTGGTATTAAGTTCTATTGCTTCCTTCCTTCCTTCCTTCCCTCCCTCCCTCCCTATGGTTAGAATGCAATATTGCAGGCTAATTCTGTCCACTGCCAGCAGTTCAATCCTGACCGACTGGCTCAAGGTTGACTCAGCCTTCCATCCTTCCGAGGTGGGTAAAATGAGGACCCAGATTGTTGGGGGCAAGAGGCTGACTCTGTCAACCGCTTAGGGCTGTAAAGGTCTCAGCAACTGTGCTGCTTCCTTAGTGCTGAAGGGCTTTAACTCTCAACACTTTAACTCTCAAACTGCCTGTACAATGCCCTGTTTTATCCAAGCACTGTTTTTTCTCCTCCCTAACTAACATTCCTCTCTGCTTCTTATCCTACAGGCTGCGTCTGGCTCGGATGAACGAAGAGATGCGTGAAGCCGAGGGTCCCTTTGGGCATCCAGGTCAATATACCAACAATAGCCCTACAGAGCTTCAGTACCGAAAATGTATACAGGAGTTCATCAGCCTTAACATAGATGAGTGTTAGTGAGAACTTCGGCAACCCTGCTGCCCACCTCCGCGTTTGGGTCAAAATTTAAGGAAGCTGAACTGAGCCCAAGAAAAACAAAACAAAACAAAACAAAAAGGAAACTAAACAAACTCTAGACGTGTGTTTTGGGATAAGGGGGAATTTGCTAACCGAAGAGTTGGATGGATGGGCTGAAAGCTGCACAGCGAGAGGAGGAGGAGGAGAGCGAGAGAGTGCCCTTAAAAACCAACTGGGATCAGTTTTGCTTTTTTTTTGCATTTGGTTCAGGTGGAGTGGGTGCATCTGAGCTTAAATCTGCCCTTCGGTTTCCACCCTCCCCCCCAAAAAAGGCAATTGACTGTGTAAATGGTCTCTCCAGGCCTAAAAACAGGAAGAGAAATGCATTTAGGAGGCGGGAAGCTACATTTGGAAAGTTGATTCCAAACCGAACCGGATGGAGGCTTAATCTTAATCTCTCTCTCTCCCTGCATCTGTCTCTCTTCTTTGTCTTGTGCACAACTCTTGGCAATGCTGATGGCCATCGGTTTGCGGTAGGAATCCCAGATCGATTGGTGGGAAAACGGATGCACGAGACACACAAGCGTACATGCATACACAGTAACGCATGGCCGGGAATGAAATAGCCCCCCCTCCCCCCCTCCCCTATTTTGAGCGTGGAACAGGTGAAGTTCATCTGGGCTGCCAGTTTGGTGTCTTCTCAGCACATGCTGCAGTTCATGGATCAAGAGGCGTAGGGGGTGAGGGGGCATGGGGGGAGACCTCCCTCCCTCCCTCCCAGGCGCTCAGGTTCCTGCAAGCCAAACGCTTCCTCTGGTGATGACTGATGGAAATTAACCAGGAGGTTAGCTTAGCTGGTTCAAGCCATAAACTCAGCCGCTTCCAAGATGAGGACGCAATCTTTGTAGGGTGAAGACAGATGTTAATTCAGGCTAGGTTGGTGAGAAGAAAACATGGCACATGCAGTACCATGCTTGCCTTTGTCCCGAGGAGGACAGAATCCTGCGTCTTTGCAGGAAAGATTGGGCAGTTGGCTGGCACCAGTGAAGCGTGACCCAGATGGTTCCTCCTCTTCCTCCTGAAAAATTCGGAACAGGTGTTTGAGGTGAGACAACTCCTGGGACACTTGATCTGGGCCTTTGTGAGATAACCTCTTGGTCCAATCCTCACCAGTGAAAGACAAGAGAGAGGTATAAACCCACCAGGCAGCTGAAGAGTTATTTTGGACTATTTTTGCTAGAGGCAATCAACTCGTTTCCAACAACTATCTCACCATAAAACCACGCCTCCATACTAAAAAAAAGTAAAATAAATAAAATAAAAATCCCTGCACATAGAAAATTAGCATCTCTGGGACATCCCTTTCTTCCCCATCCCCGTATGCTGGTTTTCTCCGTCCTTGAATTTCCTTTCTGTATTGGAGGAAAAAAATGTCATTAGGGGATACCGAGGATGGAATACAGAACTTTGTCGGAGTGTGGGATAATAAACTCAAGCGCCTCCAGCCAGGTTGTCCAACATGGCCATGTAATCCTTGAAAGAATTCCTCTGTCTTTGTCCTTCAACTTTTGCACCTGTCTTCACCCTTGACTTCCAAAAGTGGCGAGGCTTGGAAGAATGCACTCATCGCCGGCGATGGGTTTTCCTCTTCCCCTTTTTCTTTCTTTCTTCCCCCCCCTTTTTTTTGTTAAAAAAAAAGAAAACACAGCCACAAGCAGGGAGCACCGTAAGGTAGCTCTCTCTTCTCACTTCTTGAAGCAACATTTAGCTAGATAGCTAGATCAAACCTGGGGGGGGCGGGGTGGGGGGAGGGAGAGGGGGGGTTTGATATCCCTAAGTAACTGAATTCCCTTGATCAAATCTCTTGGGAAATGGGGAAATTCAGAAATAGTCCTCTTTTATTTCCCCCCCTTTTGCATGTGCACTCTTAACAAAGGCTGTGATTTCCCTTCTCATCCCATGCATGATTGCAGAGGGCTCACAGAATTCCAGAATTCAGGTGATTTGAGGGTGGGCGGGCACTATTTATTTTATTATGGGGTGGGGTGGGTTGTTTTTTTTTTTTTTGGTAGAACAGGAAAGAGTTTATTCTCGAAACCCATTTCTGGGTTTTTAAGATAGTCTTATTCGGAAGACAGATTTTACTTTAGGGTTAGAAAGCAGGCAAATTCCAAAGCAGCCGCTGGTCCAGTGATACTTGGGAGGGGAGGAAGGAAGAAGATATGGGGTGTGGGGGAGAGATGTTTCCCAAAGTAATGGAAAAGCAGCATCAAGCGACGGCTTGAGATTGTCCGAGGCAGTTCTCCCACCTCATTCTGCGGCATCAAACCATTGCCATTTTCCTTTTTTTCTATCTTGCGCTAAGCCATGGAGGCAGGCGGATTTGATTCGTGCAATTTGGGATTATGCTTTGGGAAACCACGGTCTATGACTTTAAAAAGTCTTACACCAACGGGTGAAGTCAAGTTATGGCTTTGGAATTAACGGTTTTAAATCCAGGCGGGTTCTGGGGTTCAGATTTCCAGCTGGAATCCGGTGGCGGTGTTAGAATGAGGGAGGTTTAGGAAAAGGCTGGCCCATTGGGTGAGAATGGAATATTCTCCCCTTTTTTTTTTCCTGAGTAGCCTTTAGGGCACTGAAGGGCTCTGCTCTTGCTTCTCACCCCTAGGAGAATAGGGTCTGGAAGAAAAGTAGAACAGGAGCAGTTAGAAAGCCGCATAAAAGTGAGACCCTCTTGTTCCACAGTTGGCAAATGGGGATATTCCAGAATGTTGAGTTGATTCAAATGCGAGGCTAAAGTTTGGGGAAGAACAGAGAATCTACTGCCCACGAGAGTAGATTCTTTTTGACTGGAATCCAGCTTTTTTTTTTAATCAGCTTGGCTTCATCAATGCATGCACACTCCAAGCTATCTTGTCCTTTTTTTGCTTCCTTCCATCTGCAGCCACCAATCCCTTTGGCCAACTGAGGAGCACCTGATCATCATCCCGGTCTTCTCCCGTCCTAAGTTTTCTTGCAACAACTTGATTTATCCCCATTTGTGTAACGGCCGTGGTGGCCTCCTTCATATATGACTTCATCTGATTGTAGTCAACCTGGATTATGTAAATTGTCAGCCTAGCTCTCTCTCTCTCTCTCCCCCCACTAGGAGGTCATCTTGTTTGGTTGAGACGATGCGTCAAAAGAGAGAGAGAGAGAGATGTGTGTCCTTTTTCATGATCTGTCCTCTCAACTCCATTACGGGCTAGGTATTGTCTTGATCTGGGCTTCCAATTCGCATTTGCACCCCCCGCCCTTCTCCAGATAATTAGTGTGAAATGTAGAGTAGCTGGCATTATTAGAATAGCCATACACGCATGGTGTCCAGCCCTTATGCCTTCTCCTTGATGTACAATTGATATATTTTTGTAAAAGCAGGAAGCCACATGCCATTTGCATTCCATTTTTTTCTGCTCAGGGAGTGGTAGGAGATGGCCTTCCCCCCCCACGCCACCCCAACTTCCCCCTCCCCAACATTATCCTGTGAGATCTGCTTAGGCTGAGCTTGTGAACGGTTGGCCTAGACGTATGCAAGAAGGTTCATCGCTTCTAATGACTTGTCCTTTTCCTTTTCTGGTTATTATCGTGTTTCCCCGAAAATAAGACCCTGTCTTATATTTTTTTTGAACCCTGAAATAAGCGCTTGGCCTTATTATTGCCATGCGCTCAAAAGCCCGATTGGGCTTATTATCAGGGGGTGTCTTATTTTGGGGGGAACAGGGTCTTTCTTTCTTTCTTTTTTTGGAGCGGATTTTTCTTTTGACCATCGTCAACATTTGAATCAATCCTTTGATAAAATGGAACCATTCTTTACAAGCACGGGTTAGTTCAAGTCTGCCATCCAAGTGTCTCTTCATGCTTTTTGCTGAGTTTGATACTTTGCTCATGGCTCCTTGGTTTCTCCCATCTCCTGCTATTTTATTTCCTCTCTCTATTCTTATTATTCCCCGATTCCAAGTTGTTTGAGATCTTCTGGTCTATCACAAGGTTAGATTCTGCTCCATTCCAGCCGGATACGTAGAACCAAGAAAAATATTCAGACCCGTCCTTTACCCAATCGTCCTGCTGTGAAGTAACCCTTGGATGTAATTTTTTTTAAGGGGTTAGGCTGTCCCAGTGCCTTTGCAATTCCAAAAAAAAAACCAGTTTCATCAACCTTCACTTAGGCCCACTTTTAGAAATAAAAAGATGAAATTCAGAACTTGAATTTTTGGGATGGTGAGATGCAGCGCAAACGGGAAACCATTACATGGTGAAAAGTGCTGTTAACAAAAATGGACGGTGTTGCAAAAATTACGATGGCCAGACCACCAAGCCAAACTAAATCAATCCAGATGTTGAGAGGCCTTTCTTTTCTAGCGGAAGGGGAATTTTTTTTACCATTTTTCAAACGACTATTGTGTCCTCTGCTCAGGAAATTGGAAGGAAGACGAGGGATTGTTAAACAGAGGTACCACTCTGGGTGAAAAGCAAGCATTTTCCCTAAGCTTCCAAGGAAATGTAATAATGCCTCAGGATTAACAGCTATTGCATGGTATTATTAAAGGATCACAAAAATGAGAGATGACCAATAATGAGAGATGCCCTTGGTATGTTAGGCCAACCAACCAAGAGGAGATTAGTTCCCATCAGTTACAAGGATGTATATTCCGGCTAACGATCTTCTTATTTTTCCTCAATCATTTCATTTTCCACCTGTCCAAAAACCCAATTCTTCCAATCTTGCGGCGATCCCTGTTTGAAACTTCTACATGACCAGATGTTCCTTCTCCTCCCAACCTCATCCAATTGCAATTCCCAAGGTTCTTGGGTGGAAGCAGGTCTCGGGGCCAGCAGCCGTGATATTTCACCGAGTCCAATTTCTGGTCCGTCCGCCTGGCAAACTCTCTTTTTAGGAGTGATTGCGCCCACGTACAAGGAAATGGTCGAAACTAATTTCATATCCTCCAGAAATGAAAATGTCTACGGTGTATGAAACTGTGCAGTGATTGGGCTGCTTGACTTTTTCTCTCTGTCTCGCGGGGTGGGACGCATTTCTTCAGTTTGAGGTTGGCAAGAAAGGGCCTTGTGTGTAGGAAGGCGAACGAGGACAGAAACGGCATGAGCAAAAGGGAGACACCCATTATGGATGCCCACTTCCGGGCTCTCCGTTCCTATCCTAAGGCAGGAATTGGTCTCTGCTCTTCGGACATGGTGATTTATGTATTTAAGATGTACTTTCTCTAGATGCAATGTATAAAATTGACTTTGTGCACTTTTTTCCTATTTAACAGTATTGGGTTCTCTCTCTCTCTCTTCTTTTTTTTTTTTTTAAAAAAGATGATTTTTAACGTTCTTTTTATTATGAGTTATGTGCCGTCTTTTTAAAATGGGTGACATTGTTAAATATTTAATTTATTACTAAAGATGCCTGGGTGGACCCTTGCAAGTATTTTTATTTATTTTCTTCCACCCACCCCACATTCAGTATCCTTTTTGGTGTATTTAATGTCAGGAATTTTTTCCCCCCTTTTGTACAGTTGCTAGGGAGTGTATCTTTTACCAAAAGAAATAATAATCAGCCTATTCGTTTCATTCCTTCTCTCCCCTATATATACATACATACATGTATGTATGTATGTATGTTGGGGAGAGAAGGAGATATATATATATTCTTGAAACTTTTCTTTGGCTGTATTATAAAGTCTTGGAGTACCAGGGATGAAATGCATCACTACAGTTTCCAAAAATCTGCCGGATTGGTTTTCATCCTTTGAAACTAAGTAGGATTGGAGCCGTGCCGAAATGTACGCGCACAGCTCAAGTGGCTAGGGGTTCTGCATTGTCCACTGGGACAGGTGGGTGTGATGTCAGTTGGAGGCAAAATTGCAGCCGTGCAAGAGAAAACAAGGAGAAAATAACACTTTTAAAGATGTGAAAAGTTGTGAATAGGCTGAGTGCTGTTTCCATAGGAATTCGGGGGCACCCAGGAATGCTTTTGCCCATAAGACGGCCTTCTCACATGCCAGTCCTAGGTCTGCGTGAAGCGGATGATAATGTGAAAACCCACGGCGTCAGTTCTGTTTGGAAAGATGCCCTGAGTCAGATATTTGGACCCGATTCAAAAATAGGTTTTCTCTTAACGGCGAAATGCCCAAAGAGTTGCGGATCTTCTGTACAGCTTGGGTGAGTTGATGGATTGCATTTCCTAATCGGGTCTCTGGGTAAAAAGAAAAATTCCCCCAGTCCTCTCTTTAGAATAGCATTGCCTCAATTGTGGAATGTTGCTTTCCCTGCCTGCAGTACACAGCTGTACCACCAGGGGGCAGGATAAACCGAGCCAGAATGTCTCCCCATCCCCATTTGGGTTTGTACACCTGGCCTCCCAACATCCATAGTCATGCAAGCTGGGAAAAAGTTATTTCCTTCCATGGGGAAAACCAGGAATCAAGCTGCCTGAGAAATAGGAAGTGCTGTAATCCACTTTCCCAACCCAAAGCAGAGGAAGACGTCAGGTTGAAGCAGGCCTCGCATCTTCTCACTCTGCGTGTCTTAAGGGTGCAACCTTAACACTGAGATCTTTTGGGGATTTCTTCATTAGATTTAGATTCCTGCCTGTCCTCAAGGAGCTCAGTGTTGTGACCTAGGCTTCCCCAGTCAATAAAACACACGAGTAGTCCTAAAAACCTCTTTTATTGCAATAGCTGTGAATTCTGTTCATTCACAGAGGAGTCCCGAAAAGTTCTAAAGAGTCCTTCGGGATAAGGCTGATCATCACCCACCTTTTCTCCCTTGACACCCTGCCAAAGACCTATTTGGCAAAGCCACACGGAGTCCAGAATCAAACAGAGATGCCGACAGGAAACAGAATTAACAACGTTGCTTTCCTGCAAAGGGCCCATGTGCCTTTGCTCCTCTTTTAAATCTTATGGGAGGGGCTAATCATCTCCAAATCCTACTCCCGAGTCGTCCCTTTTGTTTTAACTGTTCTTGCCTTCTGGCAGCTCTGCGCATGCGCGCACTAGGAACAGGCTCCCCTTTTTCCTCTGCCTCTCTGCTGTCCGACTCTGGAGGCTCCGGAGGCAGCACGTACCTCCCTTTCTCTGCCTCTGACGCAGAGCCCTCGTCCGAGCCCTCCCCAGACTCTAGGAGTGGCCCATGTTCCTCCCCAGCCTCCTCACTATCCGATTCTGCTGCCAGCTCCGCAGGCTTCTGGTGGACCGCAACACTCAAGGCAGCAGGTCTGATTTCTTGATTTCCCCATAACTTCCCTTATGCAGACGGCTGGACCGAGAGAGGGAGTGTGTGGCGGGCCCTAGTGGTGCTTCCATAGCTGAGGCTGACCGTAAACCGGGGGTCTTCTTACCCATTGTCCTGTGCCTTAACCCAGTGTTTCTCAAACTTGGCCACTTTTAAGACAGGTGGGCTCCAAGTCCCAGAATTCTCCAGCCAACCGTGGCTGTCTGCCTGGGGAATTCTGGGAGTTGAAGTCCACCTGTCTTCAGATGGCTCAAAATTGAGAAACGCTGCCTTAACCAGTATAGTACAGTACAGTAAACCCTGTGGAAAAGGCATGGGGTTTAAACCTGATCAGAAAGACACACGGGGGTTGTGCTCAAATTCTTTCTTTAAGGAACTAAACCGGTTCGTGGGAAAGGACACCGGGTTGTTTTCTGCAACACTGGGCATCCTCACCTCAAGGAAAACATATTTATTTTTTATACTAGAAAAGGAAGACACGTTTTGGTATTATCAAAGTTAGAACACCGTATTGAATAACGGCCCTTTCCCAAGCCAGGGGTCCTATACTTCCTATTTCAACAGCATTGAATTAAATAAAAGGGGAGGGAAGCATGTAGTTGAGTGGTAGTTCTTGCTTTTTCCCACCCCCTGAGCTAGGAGTAGTATATTCAGCCAAATCATTTGATGACCTTTGATGCAGAGGTGGGTTTTAGCAGGTTCTGACCAGTTCTGGAGAACCGGTAGCAGAAATTTTGAGTTAGTTTGGAGAACCGGTAGTAAAAATTCTGACTGGCCCCATCCCCATCTATTCTCTGCCTCCCAAGTCCCAGCTGATTGGGAAGAAATGGGGATTTTGCAGTGTCCTTCCCCTGGAGTGGGGTGGGAATGGAGATTTTACAGTATCCTTCCCCTGCCACGCCCACCGAGCCACACCCACAGAACCGGTAGTAAAAAAAAATTTTGAACCTCTGCTTTGATGTCTTTGATACCAGGGGAGATTGTGGGAATAAACCTTGTAGTTTAGTGGAATAACCCAGTGGAGAAGGATGGAAGGGAAGTTTTTACATGCAGCTTTCCATCCTTCCACCTCAAAAGTAGCCACCTGTTTCAGCTGGATGCACAGAAACCTCTGAAAGCCACCAGATATACCGCTATCAGTTTTCAAGTTCCAAAAATAGTGGATTGAGGAACTGTAAATACATTCCCGCATCTTAATCTCTCCGTCTTATCTCTTAGGCTTGCTTTGAAGACAGTCTTTGTAATACCGGTTCCTTTTTAAATTTTTATTTTTTATTTTCCTCCTCTTTCTTGGGGGGGGGGAGGGAGGAACAAAACACACATACAACCCCCCCTCCCCCGACCTCTTGTAACTTCCTATCTTCCTCCCCTTTTTTGCCCTTACCTGGTCTGTCTGCTGAGTGCTGCTTTCGAACTTTGAATTCTCTGTACGTTGTTTACCTTTGTATGATTTTTAACAACAAGGAAAGGAAAAGTTTGGCACCTACAGAGAAAAAGCCAGGGGAGGGAGGGGGGGCGGCGGGCGGGGGCAGGGGGAGAGAGAGAGAAAAAGAAATATCGGATGATCTGATGTCTTACTTCCTTCCTCTTCTTCCTTCTATTGTCTCTTGAAACACTGTTAATAAAAATCTAGAGTAAACGCTTTTATCTCCTCTTCTTCTTGCATCTTGGTGTTTATTTCGCGATCTCTCTCACTTCTCCCCCCCCCCCCCCGCTTTACACCTGCATATTAACGCTCAAGCTTTGGGACACTCCCCCCCCCCAAAAAAAGAAATTAAAATAAAAAAGACTGGCATTAGCCAACAATGCAAATGGTCATAATAGTGATGAAGCAGGGAGAGGCTTGGATCTTAATGGAATTATGAAAGCACCCCACTGGAATTATTTTAAGTTGTCCCTTCTATTGTTTTCTCCATTCGCTTGAATTCGATGAAGAGGTCCACCTAATCTGCAGCTGGTCCACCTAATTTGCAGCTGGAGACGTGCTTAACTGGGAAGTGAGCCTTGGCGAACTTATTTCTGAAAATTGCACAGCATCGTTTAATGCCACTAGAGGTTTCTGAGAACCTCCCAAGCAGAGATGTTATAGAAGTCCAGAGTTCATCTTGGCTGGACTTAGAAGCTAAACAGAGTTAGAAACCTGTGGTGCTTGACTGGGGAGGAGGTGTGTGTGTGTGGCCTGGGATACAGACTAGACTGGGAGTGAAGAAAACCTCCCAGGGACCCCAATGGCAAAATTATTCAATGCTGGAGGGACGCGGTGGCGGTCGATCGGAAAGTCAGCAGTTCAGTGGTTTGAATCCCTCGTGCCGCGTAATGGGGTGAGCTCCCGTGACTTGTCCCAGCTTCTGTCAACCTAGCAGTTCGAAAGCACGTAAAAAAAAATGCAAGTAGAAAAAATAAGGACCACCTTTGGTGGGAAGGTAAGGGCGTTCCGTGCGCCTTTGGCGTTGAGTCATGCCGGCCACATGACCACGGAGACGTCTTCGGAGAGCGCTGGCTCTTCGGCTTAGAAAGGGAGATGAGCACCGCCCCCTAGAGTCGGGAACAACTAGCACATATGTGCGAGGGGAACCTTTACCTTTACCTAAGAAAACTGCAGGGAGTGCAATTCCAATGTGTGAAAAAAGGATTATTTAGCCTGGTAGAATTGGTTACCATTACATTCCAAAACTAGGCAGGGATTCAGATGCCATTCTTGGGAAGAAGTTCTCAAATCTTTGGGAATCGTTATCTTCCAAAATCAAGCACGGACTTGCGGGATTGCTATGCGGCTCACAGCACGTCTCACCTGGTGACAGTTCCGCCACAGGTAGTTTACGACTGCTTTCAAAAAAAAAAAAAGGACACTAGATCAAAAGGTTGGGCTGTTGGCTTTAAACGTGCCAACTGAGAAGTTCATACCGGGCTTTCTGCCCTAAGGAATCAGCTGTGGACATGATGGGGTCTATACTTCAAAGGAGTGGGGGTGGAAGGGGAAATAGTACTTCACCTCTCCGGTTCTTTCATCACGCTGGCTTCTCCAGAGATAAGACGCAGATAACAATTCAGGCCAAAAACTCCCATTTGCAAGCAAGTTGCAGGTAGCCATTGGGATGAGGCCAAGCCAGCCTTGGATTGAAAGCTCAAAGCTAGGGATGATTTGCAAAGAGATTGGCAAGCAGGAACAAGTCGTCAGAAGCTGCTTATAACAGGGCCTCTTGAGGAAATGTCTTCAAAAGAATGAGCGGCCAAACAGGAATGTCCCCCCTGCTCCATTGGGCGGCCTTGATAAAGACCCCACTTTTTTTAATGCCTGGCCCATGAATAATGTTATGATTAAGAAAACTTGGACTTGGCCCGTCTCCCTTTTGCTCAATGCAGTCGCACAAATGGAAATAACTTCGATACAACACCCTGGTGATAACGTGGAAAGGAATTTCTGCCAGAATAGAATAGAATAGAATAGAATAGAATAGAATAGAATAGAATAGAATAGAATAGAATAGAATAGAATAGAATAGAATAGAATAACAGAGGTGGAAGGGACCTTGGAGGTCTTCTAGTCCAACCCCCTGCTTAGGCAGGAAACCCTACACCACTTCAGACAAAGTGTTGTCCAACTTCTTCTTAAAAACTTCCAGTGTTGGAGCATTCACAACATCTGGAGGCAAGTGGTTCCACGGATTAATTGTTCTCACTGTCAGGAAATTTCTCCTTAGTGTGAATGGTAGCTCCTACTGTTGTTAATTTGAAAATAACAGGAGTTTCTCCACAGTCTGATGTGTGTGTGTGTAAAGATTTAAGTTGAAAGGATTAGGGGCGATTCCTAGAGCCAAGCTTAAGGATGATGATGATGATTTTCAATTATCCAAAGCTTCCTGCTGATCACTGGGTGGACCGCAACGAAAAGAGATAAATTTAGCTTTCTCTGCACCCTGCCTAACATTTAATATCAGGATCTCCCTCCTCTTAATTGCCTCTCTCTGCCAATTTAATCTTCTCGCTGCATAAACTACAGCTGCACTATTTCCTACGGGGATTCCTGGCTGCTCTTCAAAACTCTCAAAAAAGTGTCCGTCAGTTAGATTTGTTTCTCTTTCACTCCTGCTCTCTAATGGGTCGCAGTAGGCCTGCTCAGATCTGTCCTTTTCCCAACCATGTGGAAATCTGCTCCGAACGATAAGCCAGAAACAGGTTGTGGTGTGTAAACTACTATCCTTTTACACAACGTTCATTGAAAGTGATGTGAATATATAAAGAAAGATGGAAGAATTCACACCTCTTTGAGGGGCAGAGCCTAGCTAAGTTCACACTGCAGCCAGAAATGCTGGTGGGTTGACATCTTTGAGGCTTTTTTCCAGTTTTCCAAAAATACTTCTGAGACATGGGAGTTTTCAAATCATTCGATCTTGTTTCCAGCTGGGAAAGCAGTTCCTTAAAACTCCTGCTTGGTTTCCATTTTCCAAGTCCTATACAAAATTAAGGCTGTAATCAACTGGACAACTGTAACAAGTTGTTGGGTACGAAACGTTTTGCTAATATATGCCACTAACAGATGGCATGCAGAAAGAAGCTGCATACACACAAAATGTAGCTTTTATCAATGTTTGTTTTCCCTTTTTGCGATGTTTGAACATTGTGGACAGATGCATCGCTGATAAAAATCTGAACTGGGAGATTTCAAAATTAGGAGAGGGGGGGAAGGAACCCTGCCACAGAATGCTATGGAAGATACAGTTCAGACTCTCGGTTTGGGATTTAATTCTTGAAATATCCTTTTGATCAAAATTCAGGAGGAAAACAGCAGCCAAGAAGAGATGTTAGGATTCCTGGAGAATTTCCCTGGAGAGTTCTTTCAGGAAATGACTCCAGGCCTCTGGTGTGCTTCTATTTTTGGTTTTGCCTTCAAGATAATTGGCACGCCGCTATCAAGTTGAACAAAACACGCTTTTCTGCTTTGCCTGTAATTTCTGCCTTTTCCACCCGAAATGGTTGGGCTCTGTTGACACACTGAAACTGAAAGCAGCGTGCTGTGCAAGGAGCTTTCCTCGCAAATCTGTGTGGTTTGTGTGATGGCCCAATCAAGAAAATTGGTACCACTGATTGCATTAGTCCTAGATACCATACTAGGTTCGAATCCCTAGTGCTGCTCCCGTTACCTGTCCCAGCTTCTGCCAACCTAGCAGTTCGAAAGCACATAAAAAAAAAATGCAAGTAGAAAAAATAGGGACCCCCTTTGGTGGGAATGGAACAGCGTTCCGTGCGCCTTTGGCATTGAGTCATGCCGGCCACAGGACCACGGAGACGTCTTCGGACAGCGCTGGCTTTTCGGCTTTGAAACGGAGATGAGCATATGTGCAAGGGGAACCTTTAGCTTTACCTTTAGATGCCATACCCTCAGCCTGGGAGATTTACAAGCTACTGTTTTCCATTTATCACGTGGCACGGACCCAGTCAATGTGGTTTCTGCCCTAAATCATGGCTTAATGGGATGTGTGAACATGGCCAGCATTCTCGGGCATCCTCCCTCCCTTCTTCTCCCAAGAAACTGAGCTTACCCGCGATGCTGTATTTACCAGGAGGAAAACCAACGTGCATGAAACCCCACCTTCTCCTTTAAACTGGTGTGATCAATGCCAAGCGTTGTGTTTTTTCTTTCTCCTGCAGGAGATGCCACTTACCTTGACATCTTCCGGGACTTTTCCCACATGGCATCCAACAATCCTGAAAAACTCAACCGGCGTAGCCTTCATTTCCACCCTTCTTACCGATAGCTTTCGTCTCCGGATGGTAACATCAAAAAGAGTCACCGAAAGGATGAGGGGTCCTGTGTGACGAAACACACACAAAATCAAAGGAGGGACAACTTGTGAAGAGCTGGGTCTCTCCAAGAGGCGACGTCTCTACCCATCCTCCAAAACGGATACCAGTTTCAATACACCTCCCGCCGGGAGGGTTTCCCTCCCCCCCCATTCCCCCAGACTTTCTGAATAATATGGCGCATCAAATGGATCAACATTTCTGGTTTTTCTATGGTTTTCCTCCTTGCTAGCCGGGGAGTCTTCACTAGCTGCTGGCAGCTGGATGCCAGTTGCAAACATAAGACAAACGAAGTCATAATGGCTGCCTAGCAGTATTCCCATCTATTACTAGTCTTGGCTCATCAGGAGTTCAAGACCATGATCTAGCCAGGGGTCGGCAACCTTAAACACTCAAAGAGCCACAAAGGTCCTAACCAGAAACCCCCTACTCAATTCTGGAACCAACCAGAAGTCCAGTTCCCCCACCATACAGTCTTCTAGCGCAGCATCCTTTTTCCTCTATCTGGCCTAACCGAAAGCCCTATCAATTGTGGAGCCAACCAGCAACAGGGAGCCGCAGCAGAGGGGTGAAAGAGCCACATGCGGCTCCAGAGCCACGGGTTGCCGACCTCTGATCTAGCTTATTAAAGAGAATAGGATCTGATGGGACATATTCCCAGGGCATCTGCATTAGCACGATGTTCAATGCAGATAATTTGGGGTCCTTCCTTCCTTTTCTTTCTGACTGGATGGGGATAAATGGATTGGAGAGGCTGTGGTGAGAACTTAGTCCCAAAGCAGGGGTGTCAAACTGGATTTCTTCGAGGGCTGGATCAACATTGTAGTTCTCCTCCATGGACTGGCAGGGTGGTGGTAATGGGGAGACAGGACAGACACTTCCTGCAGCATCCTGCTGGCCAAAACAGGGTGCACAGAAGCCCGTGAGGCCCTCACACAGCCCGTTTTCGGCCTCCCCGGCCCCCAGCAGCACTCTGCTGGCCAAAAACAGGGCGCACTGGTGCATTTTGGGCCAGCAGAGTGCTGCAGGAGGCCATGGCGGCATTTTGGCCAGCAGAAGCCCCACGGGCTGCTCCTTTGGTATTTCCAGGCCCGCCCCGTAGGCTTTGAGTTTGACACTCCTGTCCCAGAGATATGCCTGCAGATTAAGTCATTATGAGGTTTCTATCTTTTTTAAAAACTGGAAAGAGAAACGTCAAGGGAAAGTCTAGTCTTCCAGAAACTAACTCATTTGCTTGGCAAAATGGAACGAACCTCTTTGGTGAAATCCGAAAGGGATTTGAATTTCAATTATGCACCAGAACACTTGATACAGCCTTATTCTATTGAGGGAAATTGAGACGGCTGGCCCGGCTCTCTTAGCCATAATTTGGTAAATGTACCACCGTCACTCCATTGCTTGCTAAAATATTTTGATCGTATCTTTTCTTCCTTCTCTCTCTCTCTCTCTCTCTTTTTTAAATGGCAAGAATGGATGGAAAGTGTTATTTTTATATATATAAAAAACTCATATTGTTTCATGGTTTTGTATTTTTTTTTAAACAGGGTTATAGGGAAGAGTTTGTACTGGTACAAACCTCTTCTTGCAAGCGCTTAATTTTTTTTAGTGTGTATAGAAGTCCTTGTTTAATATGCTAAAAATGTAATATATCTCCAAGCAAAATGTAAGTATTTGTAAAATCTTGGCAGGGGGCGAGATGGACAGCAATGCCTTATTTACAAGAGTATAAATAAACTTGGGAGATATTTTTCTTCCAGTAAACCAACTATGGTTTCCTTGTAATTTTTCTGATTTGGGCCTCTTTTTAAATTGGTGAGAAATTATGTCATGCTATATTTTATGGGATAAAATTTATTGGGAACAGTTTTATGGCCTGGGAGCCAGGTGTCTTCTTTTTGGGTAAGCTAGAACAAGTACTTTGTGTCCCAAGGTTAAGAAGCCAAAATATTTTCCTTTGAAATGTTTATACTTCTGCTTTCTTAGTAATGCTATTAAATTATATGTTAGGGAGGGATTAATTCTAGGCTTCTAAAGAGCAAACGTTTCTGATGCTTTAAAAAATGGCCTAGAAATGCACACTAAGCAACAGACATATGTTCAAGCAGTTGTCAACTCACGACCACAACTAAAACTGGAATTTATCATATTTTTTGGCGTATAAGACGCAGCTTTTTCTGTCAGAGGGGCAATCAGCCCCGTTACCTTCCTGGGGTAATTGCCTGAGTTAGAGGTGGATCGTGGCATTTTTCCTTGTGTATACTTAAAAAAAAATAAACCGAAGATATATTTTCTAATTAAACTCATATTTATTGTAAAGAAATAAGAACATCTCACTATCTAAATTAGGTTACATCTTTGAATCGTTCCCAGCCTGACCTCTCTTGGCTGGAGAACAAAGAAAAGTTTTAGAGAAGAAGAAAGGAATGTAGACATGCGCAGTAGATTAGAGATAAGAGTTTTGGCAAGCTACCATGAGAGTCCAAAACTAAAAAGCTCAGTTGGTAAATACAAAAACGCAGTGACATTTTCCCCCCAAAAAGAGGGTGAAAATCTGGGTGCGTCTTATACTCCAAATGTAGCCCCGCCCAGCTTCTAAAACGGAGGTTTCAGAGGCTGAAAAAAGCATCAGAAACGAAGCTTCAGAAAAGAAGCCCCCAAACAGAGCTTCAGAAAAAAAGCCTCCAAACAGAACTTCAGAAAAAAAGCCTCTGAAGCTCTGTTTCGGAAATTTTCAGAGGCAGAAAAAAAACGTTTTTTCTGAAACAATTTCACAGAAGTTTCAGAGGCAGAAAAAAAAGCAAGGCATAGAGCTCACAACCAAGGAACCTGTTGCTAAAATTCACCTCTGGGAACAGCTGATTGGGGGTATTCCGGGAGGCCGATCCACCCACCAATCAGCTTTTTTCTTATTTTCCTCCCCAAAAACGAAGGTGCATCTTATACTCCAAAAAATACAGTGTGTTGTAATGTAAGGTGGTTGTTAAGAGACCTGTGCCCGATTGTGTGGCCTTTTTTTGTTGTTTGCTGTGACTGTTAAGCAAATTGCTACAGTTCTTAAGTGAATCCTGTCATTAAGCAAATCCCCATTTGCTTAATGGACTTTTGTCAGAAGCCAGCTAGGAAGGTTGCAAATGGCGATCACACACATAGGCACAGATGCTGCAACCATTGTAAATGTTTCCAATGGATGGAAACTAGCCAAGGAGAGAAGCAACCTGGAATTACGGAGAAACGTCCTAACAATGAGGACAATTAACCAATGGAACTGCTTGCCACCAGAAGTTGTGGGTGCTCCATCACTTGGGGGGGGGGGTTAAGAAAAAATTGGACAGCCACCTGTCTGAAATGGTATAGGGCAGGGGTCAGCAATCTGCAGCTCTGGAGCTGTATGTGGCTCTTTCACCCCTCTGCTGCGGCTCCCTGTCACTCAAAATATGCGTCACAACCGCCAATGTGTGACATCCGCTGTCATGTGATTTATTGAGCTTTTCAACCCCAGGTAGGCCAACCATAGATAAATCCAAGAAAAGAAAAGTTTCAGAAGAAAACAGAATGTTTAATTCGACTATGTAACTCTGTCCCTCCAGAGTTAAGAACAATTTCTGACCTCCCGACTTTCCGGCGGGCTTTAAAAACCCATCTTTTTCAGCTTGCTGGCTTAGCCTGATTCCTGTAAATATTTTATCACTTTTAGAGTTTTTATTATCTTTTAAATGAACTAGTTTTAATCTACGGCTATTTATATTTGTTCTTTTACGAAATTTTAACTTTTGTGTATTTGTTTTTTAAATTGGCTGTGCACCGCCCTGAGTCCGTAAGGAGAAGGGCGGTATATAAATCTAATAAATAATAATAAATAATAATAATGTATGCTAGTTTTATGGCTGCTCAAGAAATAGTCAGGCACGGGAAGGGTTTTGTGGCTCCCGGTGTTTTCTTTTCTGTGGGAATCGAGTCCAAATGGCTCTTTTGAGTGTTTAAAGTTGCAGATCCCTGGGTTAGGGTCTCCTGCTCGAGCTAGATGACCTTGAAGGTTCCTTCCAGCTCTATTCTGATTGACTGAAATACAGGCCGGTTGCCAAGCTCCCAAATGTCGTATCACATGACTGCACCAGTTGTAAAGGCGAGGACCGACTCTCAGCCATTTTCTTCAGTGCCGTTGTAAATCGGAGGTCACCAAACGAATGGTTGCAAGACGAGAGCTACTTGTTCAGCCGTTGTTCTTACCCCTTATCTCTTCGTCATTTCTCAACCTGCAAAGGGGGGAATTCTACCTGTGACAGATGTGATGTGATATGAGTTGTACGTTCGTTTATGCGTGTGCAGCTAGTCCTCGAACCTACAAGTTTGTTTAGTGACTGTTCAAAGTCACAACAGCACTGAAAAAAGGGGTTTACGATGGTTTTTCATAGTTATGACCTTTGCCGCATCCCCATGGACATGTGATCAAAATTCAAACACTTGGCAATGGGCTCATATTTATGACGGTCGCAGTATCCCGGGGATGGGGGGGAGGGTGTCACGTGAGCCCCTTTTGCGAACTTCTGACAAGCCAAGTCAATGGGAGGAGTGGGGGTGGGGAGCCAGATTCACTTCACAATTGTGTGAAAAATTTAAGAACGGCAGTGATTCACTTAGCCATCTGTGCAGAGGTGGGTTTCAGCAGGTTCTCACTGGTTCTGGAGAACCGGTTGTGGACATTTTGAGTAGTTCGGAGAACCGGTAGTAAAAATTCTGACTGGCCCCGCCCCCGTCTATTCTCTGCCTCCCGAGTCCCAGCTGATCGGGAGGAAATGGGGATTTTGCAGTAACCTTCCCCTGGATTGGGGAGGGAATGGAGATTTTACAGTATCCTTCCCCTGCCATGCCTACCAAGCCACATCCACCAAGCCACACCCACAGAACTGGTAGTAAAACGTTTTTGAAACCCACGACTGCACCGGTGGCAAGAAAGGTCGTTCCAATGGGACGAAGCTGACTTGACAACTGTCACGTTTAACTACAGAAATGCAGGGCTCAATCGTGGCCGTAAGTCGAGAACTGCTTCTATTATTAGACCTTATTTCACAATAGGGGGTTTTGACAGATCTCACATCCTAGAGACTGTAAATTTGCTTCATTGAATCGTTTCCCCGAGGAGAAAACAGAGGCAGTGAATGTCGTCGCTTGTCTCCGTTTCACATTTGCTCAACTCCATGTCGGCTTCAGTCTGATTTTTTTTTTTAACCAGTGCCAAATCAACACAATCTGCCCAAACATGTGTATACATCTTATTTTTTTACGCTCGTCTCAAAGAGATGCATGTTTTCTACCGTGGGTGTGATTTTTCCATCCCCGTGTAATGCACCAAGTGCAGTGGTGGGTTCTTCCCGGTTCGGGCCGGTTCGGGCGAGCTGGTAGTGATGACGATATGACGTCACCGAACCGGTTCTCTTTGTCCGGGAGTTGGGCTCTCCTGCCCGCCCCCGTGTTATTCCTACTTATATTTCTTCTTTTTTAGCCCAGAGTGGATTGCTGCACCTCAGCTGGGTAAGCTCAGCAGAGCGCAAATTTGGCAATCTCGCGCGAAGCATGTACACGAAAAGAACTGGTAGTAAAGCACCACTGACCAGGTGCTTTTAAGCCAGACTAAATTGTGCGCTCAAGAACAAGATGGTAGAGGCTGATGACATATTTATTTTGCCCTAGGTTAATGCATATATATATGTATATCGTATCATTGGCTTTTCATATTTCTTATAAAGAGAGCTTTGGGTGCGGTTTCCGTGCGGTTCCGTTTTTGCAGAGAAATGACCGAAAAAAGCAGGCGGAATTTCAACCGGGAGGAAGACGGTTGCTTCTACCGCCTGAAAGAAACGGGCTTCAACAGAATGGACGCTGGGCTCTGCAGTTGGCCACCGGGAGGTTTCTGAATTGAGGGTTGTAGGTGAAAAGATGTTTCTGGAAGCAACTGGCAGCTTTCTGGTCACACTCACACACCATTTTCTCACAGCGGTCCCTTGATTTGACTGCGGAGAGGGAAGACCACGGCTAAGTGCACGTATGAGGACACGTATGTTTATATGTGGCCTCATATGTGCTTATATTATATCATAGGGCTTAGATAACTTAGAACTACACCGCCTTCGGTCTGACCTAAGCGTAGTACATAAAATTATCTGCTGCAACATCCTACTTGTCAATGACTACTTCAGCTTCAACCGCAAGAATACACGAGCACCCAATAGATACAAACTCAAAGTAAACTGCTCCAAACTTGATTGCAGAAAATACGACTTCAGCAACAGAGTGGTCAATGCCTGGAATGCACTTCCTGATTCTGTGGTTTCTTCCCTGAATCCCCAAAACTTTAACTGTAAACTGCCTACTGTTGACCTCACCCACATTCCTAAGTGTTCCAATATCTCAGGGGCTGCCCCAAAGAAGAGGGAGTCAAGCTATTCTCCAAAGCACCTGACGGCAGGACAAGAAGCAATGGGTGGAAACTGACCAAGGAGAGAAGCAACTTAGAGCTAAGGAGAAATTTCCTGATAGTGAGAACAATTAATCGGTGGAACAATTTACCTCCAGAAGTTGTAGATGCTTCAACACTGGAAGTTTTTAAGAAGAGGTTGCATAACCCTTTGTCCGAAGCAGTGTAGGGTTTCCTGCCTAAGCAGGGGGTTGGACTAGAAGACCTCCAAAGTCCCTTCCAGCTTATTCTATTCTATTCTATTCTATTCTATTCTATTCTATTCTATTCTATTCTATTCTATTCTATTCTATTCTATTCTATTCTATTCTATTCTATTCTATTCTTCTATTCTATTCTCTATTCCCATTCTCTCTCCTTTCCTTCTATTCTATTCTATTCTGTTCTGTTCTGTTCTGTTCTGTTCTGTTCTGTTCTATTCTATTCTATTCTATTCTATTCTATTCTATTCTATTCTATTCTATTCTATTCAGAGGTCTGTAAGGGGCGTGCATAAGCGTACCAGCATGCCTACCATCCCTGTCCTAATGTCACCATTTATTTGTATCCTTAACCTGTATTCATAATCATGTTTATACTTATATCTGTAACCTTATACATGCTTGACAAATAAAATAAATAAATATTTAAAATAAAAATAAATAAACAAACCGAAGGGAGATCATCCTCCTGATTTTAGTAAGATTAGAATATAGTGGCTGGCATGGTTTACCTCAGGGGTGTCCGGTCTTGGCAACTTTAAGACTTGTGGACTTCAACTCCCGGCTGGCTGGCTGGCAGGCAGGGTGGGAGGAATTCTGGGAGTTGAAATCCACAAGTCTTAAAGTTGACGGGACACTCCTGGTTTACCTGGAGTTGTTGTTTTTTCTTTTGCCTTAAAATATGGGATGACATCTCCCCTTGCAGCCCAACGGATGCCACTTATGAAATCTAACCCAAGTGAAAAGTGGCTGTACATATGGACCAGTGGTGAAATCCCATTTTTTTTTACTACCGGTTCTGTGGGCGTGGCTTGGTAGATGTGGTGTGGCTTGGTGGGCATGGCTAGGGAAGGATACTGCAAAATCCCCACTCCCATCCCACTCTGGGGACAGCTAGAGGTGATATTTGCCAGTTCTCTGGACGACTCAAAATTTCCGCTACTGGTTCTCCAGAACCTGTCAGAACCTGCTGAATTTCACCCTTGATATGGACTAAATTGTGTTTTAACAAGCTACCACAGCCTGGGTCCAGGGGTGAGCTTAACATTTTTTAGCAAGGGGTTCTCTGCCCAGTTGCCGGGTGGGCGTGGCCATGGTGGGTGTGGACTAGTTGGCCTCCTATACCACGGTGGGGGGGGGAGGCATTTTTGCCCTCCCCAGGCTCCAGAGGCTTTCTTTGAGCCTCCGGGAGGACAAAAATGGCCTCCCCACAATCCGGAGGCCCTCTGGAGGCAGGAAACAGGCCCACTTCTGGCCTTCCCGAACTTCTGGTAGGCCTGTTTTTCACCCTCCCTGAACCTATGCGCATGCCCTACACTTACCTGCATCCAAAACGGGCCGCGTGGGGACTCCTGGGCGGGGCAGGGTGGGGTGGGCGGGGCCAACCACGAGTGGGATTTGGGGGTTCTCCGAACTGCACAGAATCTTAGCTAGAGGTTCTCCCGAACTCCTGCGAACCCCCACCAGCCCCACCCCTGAATGTGGGTCACAGAAGCCCTAGTAGTCGTGCTAAGCCATAAATTGCAGCTTTAACATTAACGCCCGAGTTCCCACGTTTAAATCCAAAGCAATCCAGCGGTTCTGCTTAGCTGGATTTTCTCCTCCCCAGTTTGGTCTTTCATGCAGAACGCTCTTTTTATCCAATTTTTTTTTAAAAATTTGATTTATATGCCGCCCTTCTCCGGAAACTCAGGGCGGCTTACAGTGCATTAAGCAATAGCCTTCATACTTTTGTATATTTATACAAAGTCAGCTTATTGCCCCCACAAACTGGGTCCTCAATTGACCTCCCTTAGAAAGGATGGAAGGCTGAGTCAACCTAGAGCCTGGTGAGATTCGAACTTACAGTAATTGCAGACAGCTGGTGTTAATCACAATGCTTTAGTCTGCTGAGCCATCAGGCCCTTGCAATTCTCCGGTTCGGTGTCCTCTTTTAACTTACCGCACTTGATTTTATCTCTCTGGGCGTAGAACCGGTAGGAGAGGACTTTGGGGTTGCAGCCGTACATTTCCGCCTTGTTGTAACAACAGTCATGGCTGTGGCAACACCTTTAGGTAGAAAAAGAAAACACACATGTGTCAGATCTTACCTGTCGAGTTCAGAAATGATAAATGAATGAGCATGGCTCAGTCAGGAGTGGCGTGGCCACCAAACGCCTTCGCACAGAATTACGTAACGTTTTCAGTTTTATTTCTTTAATACGCAGCACTGAGACTCTAGGTTCCACAGCCATTTTGGCCAAGGACCCTAGAATAAATATAATATTCTACTGAAATGGAAAAAAGAATACAGCTCATTCAATGCGCCTTTGGTCACACCTCCTCTTCCTCCTCCTCCTCCTCCTCCTCCTCCTCACAGAATAATCTTCTTGCATTGCTCTGCTAAGCACTGGTATGGTTTAAGGCAGAGGGTCGGTCTCTGGCAACATTAAGGCTTGCGGACTTCTGTTTATTTCTGTTTCTGTCATTTAAAATAAGCAATAAAATGCTTATATTACTGCAACAGAGAGAATTGGAAATCAATGCTTCTTTTTCTTTCTCCTACTCCCTTCCTCGCTTTTCTTCCCCCTCTTCCTCCCCAACTGCTTTGCTATTGACTTTTGAATTTTTGTATCTTATTTTATCTTATAATTCAGAGGTGGGTTTCAGCAGGTTGTGACCAGTTCTGGAGAACCGGTAGTGGAAATTTTGAGTTAGTTCGGAGAATCGGTAGTAAAAATGGTGACTGGCCCCGCCCCCATCTATTCTCTGCCTCCTGAGTCCCAGCTGATCGGGAGGAAATGGGGATTTTGCAGTAACCTTCCCTTGTTATGCCCACCAAGCCATGCCACACCCACAAACCATGCCCACAGAACCGGTAGTAAAAAAATTTGAAACCAACCACTGCCTGGTATGGTTTAAGACAGAGGGGGCTCTGGCAACTTTAAGGCTTGTGGACTTCTGTTTATTTCTGTTTCTGTGATTTAAAATAAGCAATAAAATGCTTATTTTACTGCAACAGAGAGAGTTGGAAGTCAATGCTTCTTTTTCTTCTTCCTAATCCTTCCTCGCTTCTCTTCCCCCCCCCCCCCCCAATGCTTGGCTATTTATTTTTGTATCTTATTTTATCTTATAACTCAATAAAAAATGTTAAACTGGAAGACTTGGGGACTTCAACACCCAGCATTCCTCAGCCACTCATGTCCACAAGTCTTAAAAGGGTTTGGAGACTCCCAGTTTAGGGAAGACATTAAACTCAACATTAAACTTTGAAATGTTATTTCTGTTCTCCTTTTATGTTTTCTTAGTGCTTTTTTATTGTTTTAATTGTTTTTAACCTGTAAAAATGAAGTGTTTTAATACTGTGTGTGACCAGCCATACGCTAAATAAAATAAATAGGGAAGATGAAGTTCTTATATAGGTTAAATAAAAAATAAAAATAGCAGTAAAGTAAAACGCATGATGCATCCTTCTCACCCAGCCAGCCGATAGCTTATACCAGAAAAAATTCCCAAGAAATGAAATGAAATTAAAGCAGTGGAAGTACCAATCTACTTGCACTTTAAAGTCGGCTCCTATATCTCTTAACATCTCTTAGCATATATAGAACGGTTGCAACATATGAAGAATGGTTACAGGAATTGGGTATGTCTAGTTTGATGAAAAGAAGGACTAGGGGTGACATGATAGCAGTCTTCCGATATTTGAGGGGCTGCCCCAAAGAAGAGGGAGTCAAGCTATTCTCCAAAGCACCTGAGGGTAGGACAAGAAGCAACGGGTGGAAACTAATCCAGGAGAGAAACAACCTAGAACTAAGGAGGAATTTCCTGACAGTGAGAACAATTCATCAGTGGAACAACTTGCCTCTAGAAGTTGTGAATGCTCCAATACTGGAAGTTTTTAAGAAGAGGTTGATAACCATTTGTCTGAAATGCTATAGGGTTTTCTGTCTAAGCAGGGGGTTGGACAAGAAGACCTCCAATGTCCCTTTTTTTAAAAAATTTGATTTATATGCCGCCCTTCTCCAGAGACTCAGGGCGGCTTACAGTGCGTTAAGCAATAGCCTTCATACTTTTGTATATATTTATACAAAGTCAGCTTATTGCCCCCACAAACTGGGTCCTCAATTTACCCACCTTAGAAAGGATGAAAGGCTGAGTCGACCTTGAGCCTGGCTAGGTTTGAACTCACAGAATTCCAACTCAACTCAACTCAACTCAACTCAACTCTACTCTATTCTACTCTACCCTACCTTACCCTACCCTACCCTACCCTACTCTACTCTACCCTATGTTATTCTATTCTATTCTCAATGCAGCTGAAGGGAATGCAGAATGGCGTACACCTGAGGGAGCCAGGCTGGCAGAGTTCTTCTCATTGAACTGAGACCTCCCTCTATCTGCCAACCAATGATTGACTGTTTTTGCAGGGCAAATAATTCATTTTGACATGGGAGTTATCTGCAAGACCATGCCTGTTCCACCTAGATGCCACAGCGGAGAGGAAATATCTGAAATCAGTAATTCATTCCAACTGAATGAGGTATATTCATTATATCTCATTCTGGAGATATAATTCACCCAGAGGCTTCTTCCTTAGTGCTGGCAAATTTTTGGTAAGCAAATGAAATATACTAATTTTAAGGATAAATAAATTCAAAAACGCAGGGGTGGGGGTGGGCTTAAGTAAACCTTTGTTGGCCCAACATGTGTTCTGTTCTGGAAAAGATATCAGCAAAGCATGCACAAAAATTAGAAACTTTTTTTTCAGTTTTAATCTTGGTAACTTTCTTTTCTGGCTGGGTGGGTTTGCATCTTGGGTGAATATCATTAATTATGTCAGTTTGTTTATTATGTATCAATTTGAAGACACTCAGCAGCCTATTTGATATGAAAACAATCACTAGGGGAAAAAAAATCCATGGTGCATTTAATAAAAATATTACAAATCTTAGGTGCCGAAATCACAAACAAACAAACCGTATTACGACTATCAAAAAAAACAGGCAAAAAATGTAAAACCAATAACAAATGAACTTTAACTGGATCACTCCAGTTGGGCTAATTGAGAGCCAAGTTAAATGTCTGTGTGAATCAGTGGTGAAATCTGAACCGGTTTGCTACCGTTCGCTGGCCGTGCATGCGCGCTGCGTGCCAAATGCACACTGCACACCAAACACACACAGTATGCACCCAAAGGAGGCTTGGGAAGGTAAGTAGAACAGCGACGGGGTGGGGGGAAATCAGCTGTGCCACGTGATTTAGCTTTGCTAGAAAACAGGATACAGGTTCGGAGGAACTGATAGGTTTTTTTAACTAGTTTTTATCATTACTGATTCGCCGGAACCGGAGCAAGCCGATAGCTATTTCACCCATGGTGTGAATGGAGTTTCTAAAAACCGCAGATGGAGTTCAAGAAAAAAGAAGGGTGTTACCCCAAAGAAGTCCGCTCCAGCTCTGATTACACCCACTGATTTCTCATTTCTCCCACTCCAGTGGAATCCTTAGGACATTCCACCTGTATTAGGCCACTATTTGAACCTATCTTTTTCGGCATGAAAATCCCGATGCACCCCTGGATTTTAGACAAAGATGGATACATTCAGCCCATTGGAGGAAAAAATAGTGGTACCCCCTCACCTGTCGATGGCGTCTACAGGAAGGCCTTGAGTCCCAGGTCCGCAGTGGCACCCATAGTTGGTGAAGTTAGCCAGGCCGTAGGTGAGGGTGCTGAGCTGGATCATCTCGTTGAACTGAGGTGGCGTGCTGGTCACAAGAGCCAATCCTGAAAAAGAGGAATTGTTCATTTTAGGGAAGCAGTAAGGGCTTTGGAAGGAATCCCAAGGTCATAGAGTCTCTCCTCTGCCTTAGTTCAGGGGTCGGCAACCTTAAACACTCAAAGAGCTGCAAAGGTCCTAGCTGGAAGTTCCCCGCTCAATTCTGGACCCGACCAGAAGTCCAGTCCCCCCACCATAGAGTCTCCTCCTAGCCCGGCGTCCTTTTTCCTCTACCTGCCCTAACCGAAAGCCCTATCAATTGTGGAGCCGACCGGCAACAGGGAGCCGCAGCACAGGATGAAAGAGCCACATGCGGCTCCAGAGCCGCAGGTTGCCGACCCCTGCCTTAGTTAAAAGTCTGCCCGTTTTCCCTTCCCAGCATGTTTCAAGGTGACGCTTGAAGCCATGCCGTCACTCCAATTTTGTGCCAATGATAGAGCCAACTCAGAATCAGGGTCACTGTCTCTCCATTCACGGAAGCTTTCTGGGAAGCAATTCGTACCGCCGGTCTAAAAGGGGACATAATTGCAACCACCGAAGGAAACACAAATTGAGAAAAATCTCTCCACATCTCCCGAAACCACATTTTTAAATAAAAGACTCGGTAAAGAGCGCCTACAATGGCACTCTCAAAAGAAGAATGGCAGAGGAATTGACTTACCGCAAGCCAAAACCAGCACGGAGATGACAAGGGGCTTCATTTCTGCGATGGAGCGATATAAAACGAATCTGGTTCGGCTTCAGGAGGGCTGGTAATTTTTCTGGAACCACCTAATCGCCCTTTTATAAGCATCCAAGCAATCAAATCCTTGGATGAAATGACCTGTCCCTCCAGCCACGGTTCGTAATAATTATACCCAAAGACCAAAACAAAACAAAGCTATGGACCATAATTACCAAGCAGGTCTGAAAACACTGGGATGATTTTGTTGGATGGAACCCAAAGGATGAGGGCAGAGTCTTTGTCCAAACGTTATTATTATTATTGGCCACTGCTTTTTATTCATTTAAAACCTCAAGGGAAACAACAACTTGAGACAAGGGCTACCTTAGTTTAATGCAGGGGTCAGCAACCTTAAACACTCAAAGAGCCACAAAGGTCCTAATCAGAAGCCTCCCGTCAATTCTGGAACCGACTGGAAGTCCACCATAGAGTCTCCTTCCAGTACAGCGTCCTTTTTCCTCCACCTGTTCTAACCAAAAGCCCTATCCATCGTGGAGCCGACCAGCAACAGGGAGCCACAGCAGAGGGATGAAAGAGCCACACGCGGCTCCAGAGCCAAGGGTTGCTGACCCCTGGTTTAGTGAGAGGCAGATCGATATATATTTTTGGTCAATATCATTGGTCAAGCACAGTGGAGGCTAAAACATATGAAGAACGGTTGCAGGAAATGGGCATGGCTAGTTTAATGAGAAGACACTCTAGGGGACACATGATAGCAGTCTTCCAATATCTCAGGGGCTGCCCCGAAGAAGAGGGAGTCAAGCTATTCTCCAAAGCACCTGCGGGCAGGACAAGAAGAGAGAAGCAACCTAGAACTAAGGAGAAATTTCCTGACAGTGAGAACAATTAATCTGTGGAACAACTGGCCTCCAGAAGCTGTGAATGCTCCAACACCGGAAGTTTTTAAGATGATGTTGGATAGCCCTTTGTCTGAAGTGTTGTAGGGTTTCCTGCCTAAGCAGGGGGTTGGACTAGAAGACCTCGAAGGTCCCTTCCTACTCTGTTATTCTATTCTAACATGGTTTTCTCCAGTGAAGGTCTACAAGTTAATTCCGGAATTCAAAAGAAAAGAGGCAACGACACAGAGGGAAGAAAAATAAAGAACCAAGTATTATTATCTAAAATAAATGGATGGTTCTTTCATTTATCTATACTTGATGACATGTTCATTACATCGGAAAGATGAACCAGGGAGGTTTATCGTGACAGTTCCTTCTTTTTCTCTTCTTGTCCGCTGATTGTCCCCTGGCTCAAGCGTAAACACTGATGGAGAATGAGGTGATTTTAGGGTGTTTATCAGCTGAGGTCATGG
This sequence comes from Masticophis lateralis, assembly GCA_030761175.1. Taxonomy (NCBI): domain Eukaryota; kingdom Metazoa; phylum Chordata; class Lepidosauria; order Squamata; family Colubridae; genus Masticophis; species Masticophis lateralis. The sequence continues at coordinate 4,402,997 of JAUDYJ010000016.1, forward strand.
GCCATTTCTAGTCTCGAGGAACGGAAAACCACCCGCAAAGGTGGCAATTTGGCAATCAGAAGGAAGAGTTTAGTCAGAGGGGAGAAACTGTGGAGGGGTTTCACCCAGAGGTGAAACAGGCACTTAACATTTTGTCAGGCTAGTTAAGCCACAATGACATGAGAAACAGTCAGCTTGCCTTCTGACATGGGCTGATGTCCCGGAGATGAGGAAATAGTTCTCAAAAACTTCTGTTAAGAGAACTGGTTCGATCAAAAGTGGGGGTGGACTTCTTTACAGTACAGACTTCTGTAATCAAAAGCTGTTGGGTTTGGCGACATCTTCTATTTGAAAGGGGAAATCAGGAATTATTCGTCGTCCTGGACAACTCCAGGTGGCATTTTTAGTAGCCCGGACAAGTAGGTCATGATCAAGTCATTCCATTAGCAAACCAGGAAAAGAAAATGAGATTGCTTGACCTCAGGTCAAATGCTCAAGGAGGCTTCCGGAGCAGCTAATGGAGTGACTCACCCCGTGGAGTGTTATTGCCCTATTTTTCTATCGCAGAACGCGCACACGGAAAATGAAAGGTGGGGGGGAATATATATATATATATATATATATATACATACATGCCCAGATTTTCAATGACCTTAGGAGATGACCCTCTTCCCTTCCATGCAAGTTAGTTTATTTATTTGTTTGTTTGTTTGATTGATTGATTTATATGCCGCCCTTCTCCAGAGACTCAGTTAAATGATTTGTTTCAGAAAGAACAATGTCTTTTGGAATAAGATGTTCTGGATCAGGATGTGGGACCAAGTAATACAATATCTGTGCTCCGGCTAGGAGATTCAGCCTGGTGGCCTTCTCTGGGACACAGGTTTCCCACTCGTCTTCATGTTCCTTTTCTGCTTTGCTTTTCTTATAGGGACGATGCTGGGATGATGTTTCTCAACCTTAATTTATTGGGAATGCGTTTTAAGTCATCCAGAAAGAACCAGTTAAGAGGCTTAAAACCAAACCCGTTTTCCTATTTCTGTTCTGTCTTTTGGGGAATTCACCGAAGACAGAATGAAGGGCAGAAACCGTGATGTTCAGATGTGCCATTCCCCACCCCACCCCAATTTCATGAGGTTTCGGCAAGCTCTCGAGCGAGATTGGCAACATGCGCTGAGTAAGGTTCCCATTGACACAAAGGATGAACGTGACGATGGAGAAAGGATCATATTGCAGAAATGAGTAGCCATATTTGATAGCTGGCAGTTCTTGAATGAGTGAGGATCGCGGTGTGGAATTTAAACCTGGCCACCTCTTAATCGTTTCGCACTGTTTTTTGGGTTATGGCACCTCAAAATTGGAGACTTCACTCTTCTTTAATCTCCAGGTTTTGTGGTGTTTGCGATAGATGCTTGCTTATATTCTCTGCATTACACTTTTTTCATTCCATCCAGTTAGGAATAACCACCTCCTCCTCCTCCTCCTCCTCCTCCTCTTCCTCCTCCTCCTCCTCCTCCTCTTCCATATCTGCTTACAGAAGTTTCACCGCCGTACTAGGTAGGGTAGGGTAGGGTAGAGTAGAGTAGAGTAGAGTTGGAAGGGACATTAGAGGTCTTCTAGGCAGGAAACCCTACACTACTTCAGACAAAATGGTTATCCAACCTCTTCTTAAAAACCTCCAGTCTTGGAGCATTCAGAACTTCTGGAGGCAAGTTGTTCCACAGATTAATTGTTCTCACTGTCAGGAAATTTCTCCTTAGTTCTAGGTTGCTTTTCTCCTGGATTAGTTTCCACCCGTTGCTTCTTCTCCTACCCTCAGGTGCTTTGGAGAATAGCTTGACTCCCTCTTCTTTGGGGCAGCCCCTGAAATATTGGAAGGCTGCTATTATGTCTCCCCTAGTCCTTCTTTTCATTAAACGAGACATGCCCAGTTCCTGCAACCGTTCTTCACATCTTTTAGCCTCCAGTCCCCTAATCCTCTTCGTTGCTCTTCTCTGCCTCCTTTCTAGAGTCTCCACATCTTTTTTTACAGTTAGTTTGTTAACAGGCAGGAATATTCCAGTTCTTACTATTACTCCAGTTGCATGAGACTGACAAAAATCTGGTACTATTAATTTTCTTCTATTTTTCCTTCCATTCTTTTGCCTGCTTTACAAGGCAGGTTAGACTGAAAGTGAGTGTTATGGGATTGGGTGGGGTTCTAGGGCCAGGATGATTATCAAAGGCTCTCAAAAGAAGGGGGATTTAGATTCACTCTTTCTGAAGTGACAACCATTCCTGGAAGTTAAGTAACAGGTGAAGCCAAGGGGCGTTTGAGCAAAACAGCAGCTATGTCACTTTAAATGTTTCTCATTGCTTCACCTATTCCTTGTCTTGGCCAACTCGTCGTTTTACCCATGCACCACGTTCCTCTTTCAACCCCGTTGACCTGAAACTCCCTCCAGTTTCAGTTCTATAACCCCATTCAAAATGAAGCTTCTGTATCGCTTTGCTGACTTTGAATGAAACTGACTTGTCTCTCTGGCCAGTTTTAGTCCTGGAACAGGGAGCAGTAAATTACAACCTTGGGTAATAAGTGGCTACGTACGGCTTTCATAAGCATACGCAGACCAACAACAAAAGTATGTGTTATTTGTAACAAAAAAATAAATAGATTAAGACCTCACCAAAGATGCTTGCAAAGACAAATCTCTCGACTGTGGCGTGTGACGGACCTTCGTATTATTCTATCCAGACCATACTGATTTTGTCTTGGTTTGCCTCCAGATAAACTGGCTGGATTTCGATACTGCTGGAATCAATAAAATAAATTGGTCACAGAGAGTTTAGCTGAATCAAGCGCAACTGAGTTTACTGGGGATCTAACTTAATGGATGGGTTCTTGGATGAAGAGGTGAAGCTCAAACAAATGGGTTATTAGCATGGTTCATACAATGGCTGAGCTTCCACAATACGTCAGATTGAAACTACTCCACACAAACAGGGTAGGAAAACGCAACCTATATGTTTCTGGCAAACTTACAGTGGTTGTAAGGGGCTGAGCTGGGGAGATGGTGTTTCAATCATGGGAACCGCTACCCCCAAGCTATCTTTAGCTTCTTAAAGAGATGGAGAAAATGAATTGAAAACAGTGCCCATCCTGATAATTTTCTGGCAATGCCTTCCCCCCTCAACATTTTTTCATTCTAACTTTTTGATGCCATTTATGTAAATTAGTCAATGATATGTGAACCTCTCCATGAATTATGTAGGTCTTTGGTTATTCGGGTTTTCTCCCACATAAAATTGGAAGTGTCTTGGCGACGTTTCGACGAAGTCTCATTCGTCATCTTCAGGCTGATGTTCTCGGCTTCGTGCTTCTAGGAGCAATGTGTGATCGCAGCTGTTTCTTCCTTTTAACTGCTAGTGGGGGTGTGAACTGATTGGGTGGGAGCTTGGCTGTGTTCTGATTGGGTGGAGGTGTGTTCTGATTGGTTGGGGACTTGGCTGTGTTCTGATTGGATGGGGGGTTGGCTGTGCTCTGATTGGATGGGGATGTGTTCTGTTTGGGTGGGGGCTTGGTTGTGCTCGGGTTAGTCTGTGTTGCAGGGGGATTTGAGCTGGTGAGCTGCGTTGCTGTTGTTTGGCTTCATACATGAAGCAGACTGACACCCACCATGAAGATATGGTATGACCACGAAAGCGAAGCCATTGCTCCTAGAACACACATTGCTTCTAGAAACACGAAGCCGAGAACACCAGCCTGAAGATGACAAATGAGACTTGTTGAAACATCGCCAAGACACTTCCAATTTTACGCAGGAGAAAACCCGAATAACCAAAGACCTACATACAAACAACTGCGAAAACCTCAGAAAACATATATATATATAATATAAGGGAAGTGGTGGTTCAGTGACTAAGACACTGAGCTTGTCGATTGAAAGGTCGGCAGTTCAGTAATATTCACCAACAAAACCATAAAATCCACACACACCCATGCCCTTGAGCGATGGATACTTTAGCGCAACCATAAAAAGTCCCTGCAAAATCTACGTACAAAATAACTTAATCTCTCTCCCCAATCTGATATCGGCTTACTTTGTAGAGTAGAAGTAAGGGCTGTTGCGGTGTGATAAAATTCTCCTTTCTTCGGTTGAAGCCCCACACTAGAAGAACAGAAAAGGAAAAAGCAAGCTGTTGTATTTGATGAAACTCTCCGTTCAAGATACTGTAGGTTCAACATTTTACCCACATCCTATGCATCAGTATGGGAGGCTGTGGCTCAGTGGCTAAGATGCTGAGCTTGTCGATTGACAGCTCAGCAGTTCGAATCCCTAGTTCCACATAACAGGGTGAACTCCGTTACTTGTCCCGGTTTCTGCCAACCTAGCAGTTCGAAAGCATGTTAAAAAAAAAGACAAGTAGAAAAATAGGGACCAACTTTGGTGGGAAGGTTCCGTGCGCCTTTGGCATTTAGTCATGCCGGCCACATGACCACGGAGACATCTTCGGACAGCGCTGGCTCTTTGGCTTTGAAACGGAGATGAACACCGCCCCCTAGAGTCAGGAACGACTAGCACGTAGGTGCGAAGGAAACTTTTACCATTTGTCACCTGATTCCCAGTGATTCTGGGCCTGTCATGATCAAAGAATGATTTCATTTTGCCTGGGCAAGCCCGATTAGAGATTTTTAAAAATGACACACCCCTATATACACCTTTCTAACATGTTTGCAACTTCCAGAGAATCCCAGGCCAGCCCACACTTTGAAGCCCTGAGGGTTATGGTATTACAGAGGGATCATACATCATTTCTGGGATGCGCCAAAGCTGAGCACAGGGATAAAGTCAGCATTTGAGTCAAGGGCTCATGGTAAGCGGGTGGGGTGGAGGGGGGGTGAGTCAGAATTTCCCTGCGGAGTTTAGAGGCCTGTCTTTGAATCCAAAGAGAAAAGCTGGACGTTCAGAGGTTTGGATCTTCTGTTTATTGTTCATGCTTGACGTTTTTATGCTGGAGATCCATTCCTTATATTTTTTCCACTCGTCCATTAAGTTTGTTCTCTGTGGGATCCCTTGATGCTCTCTGAGCTTGGCTGAACATAATTCACGGCTGTTGCAATAAAAGAGGTTTTTGGGACTACTGTGTTTTAATGACTCCGATCATGAACAATATGATCTGGGGAAAACCTGCCTTTCTACCCTTGTCCTTTCCTTTCCATGCCAGTTGGTCTTGGAGAATACTCCTTCCCTTCTTCTTTGTCTTCAAGCCAAACCAAAAGCTCAACCAAGATAAAGAGGCTTAAGATGCCGTCTGCCGTCCTAATTTGGAAAGCCGGTAGCAGACGGTTGCCTTGCCGCTGTGAAAAAGTTGTCCAAGGTTGCCCAAGAAACGAAGTGCGCTAAAGCCCACGCTAGCTTAGCTAACCTCGTGGTCCATGGGGGGGGGGCAAGGAAGACAGCGGAGTTGGGAGAGAGGTGTGGGTGGGGACAGAAATGCATCCCTGACTTTATTATATTTATATGCTGCCCACCTCACAGAAATGGGATTTTAGGCAACACTTAATAAAAACCATTTTAAAAGCCAGTAAAAACAGGGATGTGGTGGCCCAGTGGCTAAGATGCTGAGCTTGTCAGTTGAAAGGTCGGTAGTTCAGCAGTTCGAAACCCTAGTGCTGTGTAACGGGGCGAGCTCCCATACCTTGTCTCAGAATCTGCCAACTTAGCAGTCTGAAAGCCCGTAAAAAAAATGCAAGTAGAAAAATAGGGACCACCTTTGGTGGGAAGGGAACAGCGGTGTAGCTCCTTGCAGCAAGCAGCAAGAAACAGCTCGTTTCAGCACAGCCTAATTAGCACAAGTTGATTGGATCGGCCTCCCGACCCTCAGCTGTTTTGCTCTCAGCTGTTTAGCGCAGGCCTCTGCTGTTTGCTGCAAGGAGGTAAATTGCTGGGAGCAGATTTTTTTTTCTTGTGCTAATCAAGCTATGCTGAAAACGAAAACGAAAGTAAAGCAGGCTGTTTGCTGCAATGAGGCAGAGGCAGATTTCTTTGTCTTGTTTTCCTCAACAAAAAAGGTCTTATAGTCCGGAGCATTTTATACTCTGAAAAATACGGTAATTCCTTAGTAGACGGGATTTGAAGCATACCTCTTCTGCTGGACTTGATGGGATGGGCAGAGGTAATCAGAAAGTGACGGTCCCACAAATAACCTGGCCCCATACCGTAAATGGCTTTCAAAGCCAAAACCCAGACTCAAGTGATTAGTGTTCATGTGTATATGTATGTGAGTGGATGGTTGGTTGGTTGGATGATCTGATGATATTGAAGGACAATGAAGTAATCTGAACAAATTCCTGTTTGCCGTTTCAACTTTCCAAAATCAAAAGAACGAGCAAAGAATGTACAAGGAAAATCAGTTATTAAACCAACACAGGTAAGCAAAAAAAAAAAAAAAAGCTTCAGATTTTTTTTTTTTTAATCTTCCCACTCATACGTACACACATCCCAAATAATTTGCAGTCAGGTATTCATGTTTACAATTACATCCAGGTCTCAATAGCAGCACAACCGTTAAGAGAAACAAAATCAAAATGAAAGGGGAGAGAGGGAAAAGGGAACAGCGACCGCGACAGGTGTTTGATGACATAATTCTACCTAGGCTGATTCAGAGAAGTCTGTTCAATCCCCTGCTGGCAAACAGAGCTTTCATATCTGAGGTTAACGCACCTTTGTCTGCCAGAGATCTAATGGGGTGGGGGAGTTGAAAATATTGGCTTTCCAGAACCGCTGAGTTGTTTGCAGTTGGAAGAGGAGACTGGCTTGATCTAGAACAGGAGTCAGCAACCTGCGGCTCTGTAGCCGCATGTGGCTCTTCTATCCCTCTGCTGCGGCTCCCTGTTGCTGGTTGGCTCCACAATTGATAGGGCTTTTGGTTAGGGCAGGTAGAGGAAAAAGGGTGCCGCACTAGGAGGAGTCTATGGTGGGGGAACTGGACTTCCGGTTGGCCCTGGAATTGAATGGAGGGCTTCTGGGTAGGACCTTTGTGGCTCTTTGAGTGTTTAAGGTTGCTGACCCCTGATCTAGAATAAGATGTCTCATGTTCCTTGATACCTTTCTAGAAGGAGTGTTGGTTTCAATTGCCATTAGTCCCTGCAAATGAGACCAAGGCGGGGTGTTTCTGTTCAGGCTGTCAACTATGCTACCTTTCAAACTGTCCCTTTGAATTCTTCTTCTACTCCGTTTTCTGTCTCCCTTTTCCCATCATTAGTCATTCCTTGTTCTTTGGCTCCTTGGTAGTATCCCCTCCTCAACTGTTTTAATTCTTTTTTCTTTCTTTTTTTCTTGAACTCTTATTCTTAAGAGATTCCCTCAGCCTCCTGGAGATTCCCTCTTGTCCATGAAGGGTGCCATTTTGGCTCTGTTCAGAATCAGAAGTTAAGAGAATATGAATTTCACAGAACGCCTCCACATATGTGTCAGTTGGGTATTTCACATGGGTCGTTGAGCTAACGTATGTACTTGCTTTGTCTAGCACAGGGGTCAGCAATCTGCGGCTCTGGAGCCGCATGTGGCTTTTTCACCCCTCTGCTGCAGCTCCCTGTCGCTCAAAATATGTGTCACAACCGCCAATGTGCGATACCTACCGGCATGCAATTTATTGAGCTTTTCAACCCCCGGTAAGCCAACCATGGATAAATCCAAGAAAAGAAAAGTTTCAGAAGAAAACAGAACATTTAATTCAACTACATATGCTAGTTTTGTGGCCGCTCAAGAAATAATCAGGCACGGGAAGACTTTTGTGGCTCCCGGTATTTTCTTTTCTGTGGGAAATAGGTCCACATGGCTCTTTGAGTGTTTAAGGTTACAGACACCTGGTCTAGCAATATGTGAACAGGACTGACAAAACAGATCCACCTAATATAATTTGCTTTTTAACCTCCAACAGCGGAACTGATTCTTAAAAGAATGTAATGGCATATCCCCAATTCTCTGTTTTATGTCTATGGCAAAAGCTTCCTTAGTTCCCGATGCCAAAGCTATCTCTGCTGAGAACTGGCAAACATTCTACCACTGATGTTTTGCTTGCGGAAATTCTTATTTTCTTTCTAGTCTGATCTAAAAATCATCATGCTGATGTTTGGCGTAATTGACAAAAACGGCGATTGAAACATGTTCCAGGCAGGGGATCACATTTGACCAATCTGAAGGCTTGTTATTGCCAGCGAATCACAGAAATGTAGTTGCACGCAGCTATTTTTCTTTCTCGCCTGAAGGTTCGACTACATTCAGTTTCAGAAAAAGGCTAGACTTAATTTTCGGACACCGGCCAACTTGCTTTGTGATAACTATTGCTTTGTGCCTCTGCCTGTTTGACTTAGGGAAAAACGGGACTTGACATTTTCAAAGAGGAACAGAACATCAGAAACGCCCAACATAGATTTTTATAGGCACAAAAAGTCCTTTTGCTCAAATGAAGTGCGCAGATGACTGTTATCCGCATCCTCCCAAGATTTCCTTCGGTCCTGTTAACGCAGACGATACAGAACGTTTCCTCGTAAATGCCCACTTAAGAGGTATTTTTAGAAAAAAATATATATATATATATGAGTGATTTAACATTTAACCTGAGTAAATCTGTGAAATGTCGAGGATCCAATTTATTCTAGTTGAGGGTGCCCAGCTGAATCTAGTGAGAAGGAAGAAGAAACAATTTTCAAGTCAATCCAGGAATTCATCAGCACGCAGTGTGTCAACTGCCTAGTCCGTGGGAAAAAAGGGGTGGGAGGGTTGCTGGCCTGCGTGACCTCCATGAGCTCATTGAGGAAGTCCTGTCTTCCCCTTACAGGCATAGTCACTGATCACCCATTCCCCCATTTGTCGAATGCCCACTCCCGTGGGTCCTATTTTTTGGGCTTTGACATTTCCAGGGGTGGGGAATTCGCCGCTCCCTTCGCAGGGCTCCACTTCCCCCAGAGAGAAACTGTCCTTTGAAAATGGCCTTGTGGCCATTAACTCTTGGGATCTTGGTGCGTCCCTTGGTCTTCTTGGTGCTTAAACCGGTGAAGAACCACAGGTGGATATAATTCCGGCATCTGATACTTGTTATATTTGGAATACGGAGGGAGTCCCTCGTCGTGAACGAAAGATGGATTCTCATAGCTGGTTTGAGACTTCTCTGCATCTTGGTCCGTGGCCAAGCCTTCTTCGATGTAGCGGTATTTCTCCAAAGTCAAACTCACGCTTGGCACCTTGGGGGGGCTCGACACCTTGTGCCTTCTCTTGGCTGTAAGCCGCCGATAGAAGAAGATGAGGGATAAGATGATGACGTCCACGAGGAACTCAAACATCTCAACCACCGAGAGGACGGAAGAGCCAAACCAAAGACTCCATTGGCTTCCCATGTTGGACATCACCAGGGTGACCTAAACCCCAAATAAAAACATGAACCGTACGGTTAGTGCCTTCCAACGTTGTTGTCTTCCTGGCATAAAGTGCATGCATGAAAGAGGAACTCCCCCCCCTAACTTACGTTATATTCCGGAGACTCATCCCAAGAATAGTAATCTAATTGCTCATAGAAAATATTCACCTTGGCAATATCCTTGCTGAAATGGAGGGAAAGAAAAGGTGAGCGAACTATAGAATTTCTCTACAGTATAAAGTTTGTCCTTGAATCTGAGAGCCCTGATTTCAAACAGAAAAATTTTTGTTAAGTCCCCCGAAGGAAACTATCGTTGTTCCTATCAGGGGAAGCAAGTCAAGCCACACACCACCTGCAAATTACGGGTAGGATTTCTCCAGCCAAAGAACAAGAAAATCCTCTCACTAACCTCTTCATTGTGGTGATGTTGTACCTGTGGTCTGTCTGCAGAGCTCTGTGAATCCATTTCTGAAATAGAAACACGGGGGCCGAAATTAAAATCTGAAAGGGAAGTCATAAGAAGACCGAAAAAAGGCTGCACGCTAGACGGGGAGAACTGGTAGGAATAGGGAGGACAGCCAAGAATTCTGACTGGTCTCAGAACGATGATGTAGGAAAGGCTGCCGATGATTATTTTAAAAAAATTGTGCTCAAAGGAAGGAGCATGTGATGCTTCCTCCCGTTCTCCCCAAAAGAAGGTTGGATGAAGTGTGACTGGCTCAAAGTCACCCAGCGAGCTTCAGTGGCAGGATTGCCATCGCTCTGCTTAACGACTAATTCCCACAACACTGTCAAATAATTTACTAAGACTGTATTACTATTATCCTTCTCTTCTCTCTATCTCGTCCCACTTATTACAATAACCATATCGTTTACATCTTTCCATTTATATTGTTTTTGTTTCCTAGTACGATTTGATAGCTTATTAGTAACTTTGACTATCACTAAGTATTGTACCTTATGATTCTCGATGAATGTATTTTATTCTCCTTATGTACACTGAGAGCATATACACCAGAGACGAATTCCTTGGGTGTCCAATCACACTTGGCCAATAAAGAATTATCTATTCTATTCTATTCTATTCTATTCTATTCTATTCTATTCTATTCTATTCTATTCTATTCTATTCTATTCTATTCTATTCTATCCTATCCTATCCTATCCTATCCTATCCTATCCTATCCTATCCTATCCTATCCTATTCTGAATACTATTCAAAAACTGCTTCCTCCCTGGGCACAGATTTCTTTCTTTCATTTTTGGTTCGGTTGCACTGCAGCTCAACTGGCAGAAATTCCATATTGCAGTTTGCAAGGCTGCAGCTCCCCGTGGGGTGGAGGAAGGATTCTTGCCTCATAGTTCTGCAATCTGAATTCAGAGTTTGTGGTGGATTTCTTAGTCAGCTTTATCTCATTTCTTTCTGCTATTTTCTCTCAATGTCATAACCCCAGGTTTTTTTTGGGTTTTTTTGTGGCTTGACTTTTTGTGTATCTATGTATACATATGTATACCCGGGTGTGAGCTGCTGGGGGTTCGGGAGAACCTCTAGTTAAGATTCTGTGCAGTTTGGGGAACCCCCAAATCCCACTCTTGCTTGGCCCTGCCACGCTCCTCCCAGGAGTCCCGAGGCCCGTTTTGGATGCAGGTAAGGGCAGGGCGTGTGCGGAGGCTCGGGGGGGGGGAGCGAAAAATGGGACTACTGGAAGTTTGGGGCCATTTCCGGCCTCCAGAGGGCCTTTGGGGCCTGGGGAGGCCATTTTCGTTCTCCCAGAGCCTCAAGGAAAGCCTCCGGAGTCTGGGGAGGGCAAAAACGTCCCCTACCATGGTGCAGGAGGCTGACTAGGCCACACACACCATGGCCACACACACCCAGCAACTGTATACCCGTGTGTCTCTATGAATTGTTATCCCTGAAAGATATCCCATGAAATATGACCTTTATCCTATCGGGAGCTATTTAGCTCGAGGTGTGCCCTGTCTATTCTCAGCCTTCCAAGATCAAGAGAAGCATGGACAGCTTCCAAATCCTTTCAAGAACGGTGGGATGGAAGCAACTCTATGGGAGGTACTTTTAATTGTTATGCTGTCCACTGTAAATTGTTACTACGTTCTTTCCCGGTCCCGGTCTGTGCAAAAAAAAAAGAAAGAAAGAAAGAAAGAAAGAAAGAAAGAAAGAAAGAAAGAAAGAAAGAAAGAAAGAAAGAAAAAGAAAAAGCATTGCTTTACCTCGGATTTAGTTGATGGCCAGTTAGCGTATCCCGCGGAGAGCTTATACCAAGTTTCCCTGCCAATGACATCAGAGTCTGCTGTTAATTCCATACCAATCCAGCAAGTTTGCATTCATATTTACCTCAAATATTTTTGCAATATTGTCAAGCCTTCCCCAAAGATTTGGGAATCATTGTAGCTCTATAAGATGATGAAAAACTAACTGGTTGTGCACAAATCTTCGTCAAACATCTGTATGTGTGGGGATTTTTTCCTCCTGCAAGATTACTGTGTTTTTTGGAGTATAAGACGCACCTTTTTCCCCCTAAAAGGGGGTGAAAATTTAGGTGTGCCTTATACACTGAATGTAGCCCCGCCCACCCACTGCTCCCTACCCTTTGGCCTCTGTCTCCCAGCAATTTACCTCCTTGCAGCAAGAAGAAACAGCTCGTTTCAGCTTCAGCACAGCCTAATTAGCACAAGTTGATTGGATCGGCCTCCCGACTCTTAACTGATTTACTCTCAGCTGTTTTGTGCGGGCCTCTGATGCAAGGAGGTAAATTGCTGGGAGCAGATTTTTTTTTTCTTGTGCTAATCAAGCCATGCTGAAAACAAAAATGAAAGTAAAGCAGGCTGTTTGCTGTTTGTTCCAACAGGTAAAATTGCTGGGAGGCAGAGGCAGATTTTTTTTTCTTGTTTTCCTCACCAAAAAAGGTAGGTGCGTTTTATAATCCGGAGCGTTTTATGCTCCAAAAATACGGTATCTGGAGCAACCAATACATTTATTTCTGAACGTCTTGTTTAATTCCTCATTATTATCACGTGCCCACCGATATAGCTCCACCTGCCACCTGTGGCACCCATCATGGTTCGCCATCACGGGTGTAGGGTCTCCTGCTTGGAAGGGGCGGGTGGGTGTTGGACCTACAAAATCCCTTCCAACTCTGTTCATCTGTAATGTCCCCAAGGTGTGGAAACCTGGCCCAGGGAAGATTCAAGCCTGCAACAGTTTATATGTCTGCGTGCACGCTTTGAGAATTTGAAGCATGGGAGGAGATGAGATTTCACGGGACAAGACAGGGAACGAGGGGAGAAAACGAGGGGGAGATAAACCTGCTATCCCTCCATCCACATGAACATTCCTCGGCTACTCACTTGCACAGCTTGGGACACTGGCTAAAGCAGATTAACTGGTGGTCGGTGAGCTCTTTGTACAGCAGATAGAAGCAATGACCTGGGGAAGAGAGGAATGAGGTCAACAGAAAGAAGGCAACCACCACAGGTAAAATTGCCACTGCAAATTCAGAGCTGGGAGATCCCAAAGGAGAAACTGAGCCTGGGCTTCGAGAAAACCCACGTTTCCTGTTTCCAGGCGAATACAGCTGGACTGTCACTTCCTATTTACAGCTGTGCAACGTCTGGCTTTCCCTTCCTGTTTCCAACTGAACAGCCTTGGGTCAGGCTGCTGTCCAAACGCTAAATACGAGAGTGGGAGTTTAGGCTGCCTTATCCTCACCGAGACTTTGAAAGGACGAATTACGGAACTGTCCCGTGGCAGCTCTAAGAACAAAGCAAAGATTAGCTGCCCCCTCTTTTTTTTCCCCTCAAGTATTAAGCCCACGTCAATTTCTCAGTAAATGCATCAGCCCTTTGAGAAAGTCCAAAACTATGAGGAACTTTGAGGAACCAAAACTATGAGGACTAAACGCTACTATTATTGTAAGGTTACAACAATAGGATCTTGCAGGAGGCAAGTTCATAGAACTAGGGAGGGTTCCTTCAGAGATGTTTCCTCCACCTCATTCCTTCTGTGGGTTGAGATATCTCTTGTCAGACTGTTGCTTCTGCTTCTCCTGCTGTCTCCCCCAAGGTTATTCTCAGAGTCCATTACAGAAAGGGACCACCATGGCAATATAAACAGGAATTGAAAAATGAAGAATGGGGGGGAAAAAGGAATTGTCCTCCCTTGTCAAACTGTACTGGATACCTTTGCAAAACAAAGGATGGTATTGAAGCTCTTAAAATGTATAAATTGAGAGGGCGCAAAGAAAAGGCAGCTCCTGGGAGTTTCAAAAAGGACGGCAGAGGCAATAATGTACTGTAGCAGAGGTGGGTTTCAGCAGGTTGTGACCAGTTCTGGAGGACCGGCAGCGGAAAGTTTGAGTAGTTCGGAGAACCAGTAGTAAAAATTCTGACTGGCCCCACCCCCATCTATTCTCTGCCTCCCGAGTCCCAGCTGATTGGGAGGAAATTTATTTTTATTTATTATTTTTATTATTAAAATTTATATGCCGCCCTTCTCCCATGGGACTCGGAAATGGGGATTTTGCAGTATCCTTCCCCTGGATTGGGGAGGGAATGGAGATTTTACAGTATCCTTTCCCTGCCACGCCCACCAAGCCATGCCACGCCCACCAAGCCACACCCACAGAACCGGTAGTAAAAAAAATTTGAAACCCACCACCGTACTGTAACCTAGAGTGGGAGGTTTGGCCCGTCTCCCGACCCCGAAATCTGACTAAAAGACAGTGAAGCAAGACATCCAACAAGTTTAGGGAGATAGATGTGAAGGACACCAGCCAGATCAATGCCCTTGTCCCTCTTGATTCCTTACCCCAGGCAGGATGTTTATTGTAGTTGCAATACTCGGCCCCAGGAGGTAATGGGTAAAAGTAATACCCACAGCCACACTTCTGGACCATATGATGCTGGAAGCAGGAATGCAAACAGGCCTGGAAGATGATGTGAAATAGCGACGTTGGTTGGGAGAGCAGAGCAAAACGTGGAACCTCAGCTTCACTAGATTGCACGAGGAACACGGGTTAAGAGGAGCAGGGAGGGCTATACCCAACCGAGGCACACGGAAATGGTACTGCTCTGGGAGTGGGCAGGGAAAAAGATCCGTGGACAAGAGGATAAAATGCTGAATTTCAGACCGGGATTGCAATTAGGTTCATAGCCCAGGCTGTGGTGGCTCACCAGCAGCCAGAGGTTCTGGCTGCAGATGAGGACAGTGAGGAGTTTGGGGAGGAACATGGGCCAGTCCTGGAGTCTGGGGAAGGCTCTGATGAGGGCTCTGTGTCGGAGGCAGAGAGGGGGCCAGGGCCGTCTGACAGTTGTCAGCTGCCTTCGGAGTCGGACATCAGTGAGGCAGAAGAACAGCTGGAGCCTGTTCCCAGTGTGAGCTGCCAGGAGAAGGGAACAGCTAAGGAACAAGGGTCGACTCAGGAGTAAAGCCACAAGTGGATGGTCTTTTGCAGGAGACAATTAGTTCATTTGGGTGAAGATCTATTCCTGCATTCTTGCCAAGTATTGTCGGTTACAGTCTGGAGTGTGAAAGATATCAGCCTGGCCACTCTTCAAGCCTAATAAAGGTCAGTAATTGTGAACTATTTTGAAAGACTGTGGGAGAGGAAAGACTTTGCTGGAGAGGAATTCGCTGTTAATTAAATAAAAGGGGTTTATCGGGCACATGTTAAATAAATGCTGTATATTTATACAGTGTAGTGATGCCTGCCAACTGGGAAGGCTTGAAAAAGAGGGACTAGACAAATGACTGGACAAGATCGTAACAACTGTATATTGTCTCCAGCATTGGAAACTGTAAGCTGATCAATAATGTTTCCTAAGCAGTTCAGTGACTAAAAGGATGTCTAGGAATCTTGAACTTCTTTTCTCGGTCGTAACCTTGGCCTCAGGTTCAACGGAGACGGGCCGGGATTCAAAGATGAGACATGAACAAATAAATGTGGACCGCGCCCTCTTCGCTTTCTCCATACCTGCAGTGTATATGTGCCGTTGTAGAGTAATTTGATGTTGACATCTTCCCCATTGTTGGTACATAGGCTGTAATTCCCACCCAAGCGTGACACCTCATCCTAGGCCATTGGGAGAGAAAAAGAGCATTTTATTGCAAAATTCAGTGTCTCCAAACCCAACTGCTGATGCTTGGTACTCCCTGGATTAAGTTGAAATACTTTCCCTATACCTGTCTTTTTGGGAATATGCTTTGTTCGCTTGCCTTGGCTGGTTGTTCGGGAGAGTATATACATATAGAGGACAGTCAACTGCTCTTGTGGCTAATGGGGTTCCTCATTTGTCAACACAGAACTGTACAGGTAGTCCTCGACTTACAGCCATTTATTTAGTGACCATTCAAAGTTACAACAGCACTTTTCACACTTACAACAGTTGCGGAACCTCCATGTTCGTAGGATCAAAATTCGGACGTTTGGCAACTGGCAATGTCCCGGGGTTATACGATCACATGTTGAGACCTTCCGACAAGCAAAGTCATTGGGATAGCCAGATTCCTTTAACGACCGGGTTACTAATGTAACAACTGGAGTGATTCACTTAAACAACTGTGGCCAGAAAGGTCATAAAATGGGGCAAAACTCACTTAACAGCTGTTTTGTTTAGCAACGGAAGCTTGGGGCTCCATTGTAGCTGTAGATAGAGGACTACCTGTCAATCACCTGCCGGGCATTCTATAGACCAGGGGTCGGCAACCTTAAAACACTCAAAGAGTCACAAAAGTCCTAACTGGAAGCCCCCTGTTCAGTTTTGGAACCAACCGGAAGTCCGGTTCCCCCCACCATAGAATCTCCTCCTAGCATGGAGTCCTTTTTCCTCTACCTGTCCTAACCAAAAGCCCTATCAGTTGAGGAGCTGACCTGTGACAGGGAGCCGCAGCAGAGGGATGAAAGAGCCACATGCGGCTCCAGAGCCGCGGGTTGCCGACCTCTGCTATAGACCTAACTGTTTCCCCGCCAGCATTTCTAGTTCTTGAAAGTCGCCATCGAGAGACCAGCAATCCCACCTGTTTGATGCCGATGGTACTTTTGGTCCCGGGTCTGATGTCAAAACCTTCGTGCTCCAAAAAGGGGGTTTGGTTGTGCCGGTGGATCATGACTCTCACGCCCGCCGTGGTGGACAGCAGAGGGATGTGGTCTTTTTGCTCCACTTTGAGAATGAGGGACAGGCCTGTATCGGGAAGCAGGAGGTAGGGGAAGGAGAAGCGGGAGGACATTTTAAAATCAGGATTCAGCAGAAGAGGGCAGGGTTTGTTTCTATCGTGCTGGGATTGTACTGCAGGTGAGGAGGCTGATAGAAACCGAATCTGCCGTGCACATGGCTTGCCTCTGAAGTTGTGATTAGCAAGTGTGGGAGCAACACTGGCTGTGTGGGTTGTGTTTCACTTGTGAATTATTCACTGTGACTCTGCAGCCTCCCATGTAAATAGAGAAGGGAGTTAACTGCCTTGAGGAATATGCAGTGGTGGAGAATGGATGTGCTTCCATGTTCTCCTGTACACATCGAGGAAATTCACAGATTTCAAATAGGTTAGGGGAAATGTGGGGAAACATTAGATTCGGCAAACGGACCCTGTTCCTCCTTTTGCTTTTCACGTTTCCATTTTAGTTTCCCTGGAGCTGCCTCTCTTATTAATATCGCTGGTGTTGTACGTAACAAGTACCGCTTATATTGTTTTAAACTCATTTAGCGTGGTTTGCTCTACTTTACTGTTTTTACGGCCTTTTTTTTGAAAAAAAAAAAAACCACAATATTCTCACAAGTTCTACCGGGCATCTTCTGTCAATCTGCAAAAGTAATACAGCGATGTTTTTTTTCTAGGACTTGTAAAAACAACAAAAGCTCTGAAGGCTCAGGGAGATTTAATGCCCGATTTGCACCGAGATGGAAAAATCTCTGTGACTCACCCTATCCTCTTTCCTTGGCTCTCCCTAGAGTAACACGTTCTAAAAACAGTGTTAGCCTCTCATAAACTTGCCGTCTGCCTGTTTAAACATATCCTGTATGTTACGTCTGCTATGCTCGGAGCAACCTGTATCTGGAATTGTGATTCCCCCAAATGGTTGCCCAGGTCCGTAGCGCTGTTTTCGTTCTATCCGCCCTGCCCTCCAGATTTTTTCGCATTGCCTCTCACTTTCTCTGTTCTTTATCTGTAAGATGACATGAGGTCATGGGAGCCTGCTTTTTCCACAGTTACTCTTTCGTTGATTAAAACCAATCTTCAGTTTTTATACACACACACACAAATGTAAGTTTCCTCCAAAATAAGACCGGGATTTATATTAATGTTTGTTCCAAAAGACGCATTAGGACTTTTCAGGGAGGGCTTATTTTAGGGCGTGCACTTAAAAGCCAGATTGGGCTTATTATCAGGAGATGTCTTATTTTAAGGGAAACAGGGTACTTGCCAAGTTGGATGAAACACTGGATGGGAAACAAGGCAATGCTAGAAGTTGGAGCTACTTTTGGAAGCTGGAGAAACATTTCAGAGGAGGCGATTGTAAACCAATAACCCTGCCAAGAAAACTGCATCAACCTGTTTGTTAAGCTTATCTTTATTTGAAGGAAACACTTTTTGAATGTTTTTTGGGGAAAAACAGCAGTTGAGAGATCACCTTGCATGTAAAAGTCTAAGAACCTAAAGATAGTACCTTGTCTTCCCCCAATGGCCAATCAAATCCTGAAAAAAAGGAAAACAGAAGGCACAGCGCAGCAACCCCCAACCACTGGCATTTCAATCTCATTTTGAAATATTTAGATTAATTGGCTTATTTTTTTTTTTTTTGGATCTGTACATACCGTAAACAATTCCTGGCTTGAAAGCTTTCCAGAACTTATCCGTTCCATTCTTGTTAAGGGTAAAGCAGCTTCCATAGACCGGGTGGTGAAAATGTTCGTGATCGCTGTTGTGAAAAGGAATCACAGAGAGAAAGAAAGAATGAAAATAGGCCCAGAAAAAAAAAATTGTAATGATAAAATGCATTTTCTGGGCATGGTGATTGTTAATAGTGGACTGGTTTTCTCCAAATCGGGAAGAATTTTATGTTTCATTTGTTCTGGTTGTGATAAACGGTACAAACCAGAGATCCCCAACTTTTCCAGCTTTGTGGACTGGTTCCACACAAGTGGCGGTACGCTTGTAAGTACACACAAAGTAAGTACACACCCAGAAAGTTCCATCTGCACAAGTGCTCAAGAAAATGGAGCTATGCATGCACGCTTGGGCTTCTGCGGCCCATTCTGAACGCGCCAGGGCCAGATACTGGTTCATGGCCCTGGGGTTGGGTACCCCTGCTATAAACAGTCTTTTTTCATAGAAAATGGTCTCATGCTCTGCAGCAATCCATAGGCTGGGCTAGGAAAGCCACTGGCCTCGAGTCACCCAGGAAGCTCCATAATCAAATGGTCAGTTAAATTGGGCTCTCGTGTCCCCATCCAGCACTTTAACTGATATACTACAGTGGTTTTTCTAGGATGGCTTCTGAGAGATTTTTAAAAATATGCATCTTTACAGCAGTATCAGTGGTAATATCAGTACAAGTTCTGTGGGCGTAGCTTGGTGGGCGTGATGTGGTTTGGTAGGCGTGGCAGGGGAAGGATACTGCAAAATCTCCATTCCCTCCCCACTCCAGGGGAAGGATACTGCAAAATCTCCATTCCCACTCCACTCCAGGGGAAGGTTACTGCAAAATCCCCATTCCCTCCCCACTCCAGGGGAAGGATACTGCAAAATCCCCATTCCCTCCCCACTCCAGGGGAAGGATACTGCAAAATCTCCATTCCCACTCCACTCCAGGGGAAGGTTACTGCAAAATCCCCATTCCCTCCCCACTCTAGGGCCAGCCAGAGGTGGTATTTGCCAGTTCTCTGAACTACTCAAAATTTCCACTACCGGTTCTCCAGAAACTGTCAGAACCTGCTGGATTTCCCCTCTGAGCAGTATGATCCAATTTAATCTAAACCTTGTGGAGACATTTTGTAATCCGTTATATTTACATCTTGCTCGGTGGATTGAATAAAGTTCATGTCTGGCAATTCCTAAGCATATCCAAGAGCTTGTGAATTTCTTAAGTTTTGTCTGGATAAGCCTAAAACAAATGTTTGCTTAGCGGATATGGTGATAGCATGATGATTTTGCTTCTTGTAGTCTGTTCCCTTGTATCTGATTTCAAAACAGACTGGGCAGAGGTTGACGTTTCCTGCTCGGGCTCCACCAAAAGGAGAGGAAAAAAAAACCCAACAACCTAGGAAAGGTACATACAGACATGATGATGAGGCAGGATAAAAAAACCCCATGAAGAACCACATGTCAGTTCTAAGATCAAAAGTCACCCCGTACAGGGTATTCAAGCCAAGTGTAATCAGAGAGCTGGCACAAAGTGAAAGGTTTTCTGAAAATTCAAACGTTGATAGGCAAAAAGTCTTAGGTTGATAATAGGTCAATTAGGATCGTTTGCTTCATCAAATCACACCTTCTGAAGTTGAAAGGGATTAGATGGCCTTAATCTGGAGATTAAGAATGAGAAGAAGGACTCCCTGGAGAAGAGCCTAATGCTGGGAACGATGGAGGGCAAAAGAAGAAGGGGACGGCAGAGAACGAGGTGGCTGGATGGAGTCCCTGAAGCAGTCGGCGGGAGTTTAAATGGACTCCAGAGGATGGTAGAGGACCGGAAGGCCTGGAGGAACGTTGTCCATGGGGTCGCAATGGGTTGGACACAACTTCACAACTGACAACAACAACAAACAAATCTGGAAGACCTAGAGCTAGCTAGAGGTTTGGTTAGCACACAGATATAGCCTATATTTCAAGATTTGTGGATGGAATGGAAAAGTCTTGGGTGCAATCTCTGGGGAGACTTTTTTCTTTAAAAAAAATGATTAGCACACTTTTGTTGTTTTATTCGCCACACTCCACGTGCAAATCTATCTAAATCGAGATCTCCAAACTCGGCAACTTTAAGCCGCGTGGACTTCCAACTCTCAGAATTCCTCAGCCAGCACCATCTGAGGAATGGGTTAGATCAGAAGAGATGCAATTTTTCTGGGTTGAAGGCCACAGGTGGGCCTTCTGAGGAACATGATGGCATTTGGCTACATTGCAAGAAGGAACAGGGTGTAGCCAGGAGAAAGATAAAAACCTGGATTGCATCAATGCCTATTTCTGAATTACAACAGACATGCTGTTTACCTGATTACTCTCCAAGTGTGCAGTTGAGCATTTCCCCTTTCTGGCAGGTTAAATATTAAAATTGGGTATCTAGAGATATCTCAAATAAATAGAGAAGGCCGAGAAGAAAGAGGCATGGGAGGGAAGAAAACCTCAAACCGACCGATTTGTCTAGCCCAACGTGTGTTGTTCCAGTGATACAAAGTGAAACCTATCACTTATTTGTGCAATCCGACTAGCTTTGGGCTGGGTGTCTTCGCAATACGGCAAAAAAGGGTTAGCAAAGGTGGAAAACTTACCTTTTGCCCTTTTTTTCATGTCCAGGTGAGTTGCAAAGCCTCTGCATTGTCCCCAGGACAATGCTTGGGGCAAGTGTCAGGTGAAGTTATTTAACCAGGCGTGGGTAGGTTTGCAATGGTTTTATCAGATTGTTCTCAACACAACAGCGGTTGTGTCGGAATGGAAAAGCTAATTGTGAGTATTGGGCGGCGCTCGGGATAGCTTCGGCCTCCCCTTCACCTCGAGAGATATAGGAAGCAGGAGGGAGCTTGGAGCCATGGAAAGGATGTCTCCCCTTCAGTGCCCTGGATTTCCCGCCCCCACCCCCCTACCCCCACCCCAAGGAGAAAGCTGTCCATGCCCTGTTGTGGAACTTCAGAAACAACTTGGTAAAATTGGTGATTTAAATAGGCGCTTGACAAGTGAGGTTATTTATTTATTGGTTCGATTTATATGCCACCCTTCTCCGGAGACTCAGGGTGGCTTACAATACGTTAAGCAATAGCCTTCATACCTGCTTAGTAGAAGCAGTGGTGGAATTTTTTTTTTTTTTACTACCGGTTCTGTGGGCATGGCTTGGTGGGCATGGTGTGGCTTGGTGGGCGTGGCAGGGAAGGATACTGCAAAGTCTCCATTCCCACCCCACTCCAGGGGAAGGTTACTGCAAAATCTCCATTCCCTCCCCACTCCAGGGGAAGGTTACTGCAAAATCTTCATTCTCTCCCCACTCCTGGGGGAAGGATATTGCAAAATCTCCATTCCCACCCCGCCCCAGGGGAAAGTTACTGCAAAGCCTCCATTCCAATGCCACTCTGGGACCAGCCAGAGGTGGTATTTGCCGGGTCTCCGAACTGCTCAAAATTTCCGCTACCGGTTCTCCAGAACCTGTCAGAACCTGCAGGATTTTTATGCTGTCAGTCAAAAGGTTGGACAGGGGAGGCACTTCCATACTGGGGAGGTGATAATCCAGAGCAAAACAGCACACCTCCCCCAATAGCAGATGCAGATGTTTAATTACCTTGTTCGGCACGGCTCCCCATCGTATTGGCAAGAATAGATCAAGTTTTTGAAGTGGTCGTCATTCTGGGACATTTTGATAATGGACGGGATCTGTGACATGATGTTCATGTAGTGGAAACGGTACCACTCTTGGACAGCATCCACGCCGGAAATGTAGACCTTGTTGTAACAGTTTCCACCTGTTGTGTTGCACTTGGGAACAAAAAAAGAAAAGAAAAGAAAAGAAAAGAAAAAAGAAAAGAAAAAAGAAAAGAAAAGAAAAGAAAAGAAAAGAAAAGAAAAGGAGGAGGATAAATATGCTGAGACTCCAAGGAATTGTAATACAGGTAATGACAGATTAACAGAGTTGGAAGGGATCCTATAGGTCAGTGATGGCTAACCTGCTTGCCATCACATGCCAAAAGCGAGGGGAATGTGTGTGTGTGTGTGTGTGTGTCATACGCACTTGTGCCCATATCCATAATTCTATGCGCTCCACCCACCCCTCATGCTGCCCCTGCTTTTGGCACGTGATGGCATGGTGGTCCCGGTAGGCTCATTTTTTTGCTCTCCCCAGGCTCCAGAGCCTTTCTAGGAGCCTGGGGAGGGCAAAAACAGCCTTCCCCACCCTCCCCACGAGGCCCTCCGGAGGCCAGAAACAGCGTGTTTCTTGACTTCTGGTGGGCCCAGAAGGCCCGAAAATCAACTGACCGGCGCATGCATGAGTGCCGGAGCTGAGCTTGTGTGCCCACCGATATGGCTCCATGTGCCACCTGTGGCACTCGTGCTATAGGTTAGCCATCACGGCTATAGGTCATCTAGTCCAACCCCCCTACACCATTTCTGACAAATGGCAGTCCGGTCTCTTCTTGAAAGCTTCCAGTGATGAAGCTCCCACAACTCCCGAAGGCAACTTTTGTTCCATCGGTTGATGGTTCTTATGACCACAACTGAACCCCGACTTCCTGTTGCTAAGCAAGAGCGTTGTTAAGTGAGTTTTGCACCATTTTATGACCTTTCCTGACACGGCTGTTCGGTCAAAGACTGCCGTCGTTAAGTTAGTCACACGGTTGTTAAATAAATCCGGCTTCCCCCTGGACTTTTGTTTGTCAGAAGGTAGCGAAAGGGGATCTCGTGACCCTGGGACACTGCAACCGTCGTAAATATGAGTCAGTCGCCAAAGTGTCTGAATTTTGATCACGTGGCCATGTGGATGCTGCCAGATCAGCATTCGTAAGTCACTTTGTACAACGCTGTCGTAACTTCAAACAGTCACTAAACGAACTGTCGTAAGCCGAGGACTACCTGGACAAGATTTGGAAAGATGCTACTACTTTCTTGGACCCTGCTTCCTACAATAAGGTAAAGGTAAAGGTTCCCCTTGCACATGTGTGCTAGTCGTTCCTGACTCTAGGGGGTGGTGCTCATCTCTGTTTCAAAGCCGGAGAGCCAGCGCTGTCCGAAGACGTCTCCGTGGTCATGTGGCCGGCATGACTCAATGCCAAAGGTGCACGGAACTCTGTTCCCTTCCCACCAAAGGTGGTCCCTATTTTTTCTACTTGCATTTTTTTTACGTGCTTTCCAACTGCTAGGTTGGCAGAAGCTGGGACAAGGAACAGGAGCTCACCCCGTTATGCGGTGCTAGGGTTTCGAACCGCCGAACTGCCAATACCTTTCGATCAACAAGCTCAGCATCTTAGCCACTCAGCCACTGCATCCCCTTACAATAGAAACCCACAAATAAGACACAAGAGGACCCAGATTGTGGGGGTAATAAACTGACTTTGTATAAAAAAAAGAGGACACCGCTTGGGGGGTGCCAAAAGCCCTCCTAAGCAGGTATATACAAAAGTATGAAGGCTATTGCTTAACGCATTGTAAGCTGCCTTGAGTCTCCAGAGAAGGGCAGCATATAAATCGCACAAACAAACAAACAAACAAACAAATAAATAAATAAATAAAATTTGCCGTGGAGTTGTGGATTATCCGTCCCTTTCAACTTTGATCATTCTGGTCTAGCTTTTCTCCCTTCCATCAGACATTACTTCTTATGCCCGAGAGAGAAGAGAGAAGCAAGATTCAATCTTTAAAAGGGGGGGGGGATCTCTCTATTCCCCTCCCGGCCATTTTTAAATGACTTCTCTTTCTGCAAGCACAAGGCCGCGACATTAACACTGCTGCCACTAATGCGACATTGAAATTAAGACCTATATGGACCACATCGCCACCCAGTGGTGGGTTGCCCCTGGTTCGCACCGGTTCGCAAGAATGCGCAATGAGAACCAGTAGTAAGGGTAAGGAGAACCCAGGATTTATCGCCACGGATAAATATTGAATCCGGACGTGAAGATACTATGGGAGCTTCTCACTAAGCCGGTATCTCACGAGTTGTCCCATGGAAGCTCTGAGCAATACACTTCTTGCCTTCCTCAAGGTATGCTTAATTGCCAGGTTTGTTGCTGGCGTTTAACAATAACACATGCCTTAAGCCCATGATTATTATTTATTTTACAGGTACAAAAGGAGTGGAGGCTATTGTGGGAGAGAGGTAAGAACTGAGCTGGGGGAAGCTCCTTGTGCTGGACTGAGTCACAGGTTTTTTTTTTTTAAACAAAAGCTCCCTTTCATCACGATGATTTTACACTAGTAAAAATCTTGCCTCACTTCCTCCAGATTGGATGGCCTGGGCTTTTTTATCCCTCCCAACCGAATGATTGACAGTAGAAACTCTGCTCTCACCCAAGTGGGGTGGGTGGGTTATCTCCTGGTGATTAAGGAGTTATCTAATCAGGGAATTAAGAAATTTAAGGAAGATAGCAAGGTTACTGGGCAAAAGTTCTTTCTCTTTTTCCAGTTCAATGCACTGGGAATCCTTGAGGTAGTCCTCGACTTACGACGGTCTGTTTAGTGACCGTTCGAAGTGAAACATGCGACATGTGACCATTTTTCACGGTTACGACCTTGGCGGCATCTTCGTGATCAAAATTCAGATGCAGATGCCTCATATATATGACGGTTGCAGTGCCCCGTGTGTGTGTGTGTGTGTGTGTGTGTGTGTGTGTGTGTGTGTGTGTGATGTGATCCCCTCTTGCAAACTTCTGGCAAGCAAAGTTGACGAGGAAGCCGGATTCGCTTAACAACCGGCTGACTAACTTACCAACTGCAGTGATTCAGTTAACAACGGAGGCAAGAACGGTGGTAAAATGGGGCAAAACTCGGTTAACCAACGTCTCACTCAACAAAGGAAATTTTGGGCTCAGTGTAAGCCGAGGACCGCCTATACTAAATATGTTAAGTCCTCCTTGATCTTTTGTTCAGAGAATAGAATAACAGAGTTGGAAGGGACCTTGGAGGTCTTCTAGTCCAACCCCCTGCCCAGGCAGGAAACCCTACACCATTTCAGACAAATGGTTATCTTCTTAGAAACTTCCAGTGTTGGAGCATTCATAACTTCTGCAGGCAAGTTGTTCCACTTATTAATTGTTCTAACTGTTGGGAAATTTCTCCTTAGTTCTAAGTTGCTTCTCTCCTTGATCAGTTTCCACCCATTGCTTCTTGTCCTGCCTTCAGGGGCTTTGGAGAATAGCTTGACTCCCTCTTCTTTGGGGCAGCCCCTGAGATATTGGAAGACTGCTATCATGTCTCCCCTGATCCTTCTTTTCATTAAACTACACATACCCAGTCCCTTCCTTCAAAAAGTATGTCTACACTGAGAATCCTTCAATTTCTAAATTTGATGCAAATGGTCAATAAAAAAAGGCATTGCAATTGGGGGTGGGGGTGGAGGGAAGGTGTTCCACTTACCAGCCGAAAACCCACTTTTCCACCCATCTTCACTAGGGCGATGTTACGATCCAGATGAAACCTCGTGCTGTTGACCTGGCCAGGATTTTCTCCTGAAATGTCGATATTGATGTCTTCTGCGGTGCTCTTAGGAATGTGGAAGCCATATAAATTGTATAAGGTTTCCCTCGCCAGATTATCCAGTTCAGCTATATCTTGATTGACCGGGCTGATCCTGGGGAAGGTAGCAGACATGACAAAAGATTTATAAAACCCAGGGAAAAAACCTCCGAGATCTTGTTTGGGAGGAAATACTAACCTATTCCCTAAACATTAAAGTATGCTGGGTTATGCTAATTATCCCATTAATTATGTTTGATTAATCTCCAGGAACCTTTGCGCTCACAGTCAACAGTCGTCAAGGACATCAGCAAGAGCTAAAATCAGTTCAGCTGTCTAGAGCCATAACATTGGCCTAATTACTCTATGATCCCTGATTGGCTACGACACCCATATAAATCTTTTTTTTTTTTTATTTGATTTATATGCCGCCTTCTCCGGAGACTCAGGGCGGCTTACAATGCGTTAAGCAATAGCCTTCATACTTTTGTATATTTATACAAAGTCAGCTTATTGCCCCCACAATTGGGTCCTCAATTTACCCACCTTAGAAAGGATGGAAGGCTGAGTCGACCTTGAGCCTGGGGAGTTTCGAACTGGTGTAATTGCAGGCAGCTGGATGTTAAATGCTGCCTTAGTAGGAGGCATTAGCCTCCTACGCCACTCAGGCTCCTATTTTGATTCATTTATTCATCCAATTTGTAAGCTGCTTCTATTCTATTCTATTCTATTCTATTCTATTCTATTCTATTCTATTCTATTCTATTCTATTCTATTCTATTCTATTCTATTCTATTCTATTCTATTCTATTCTATTCTATTCTATTCTATTCTATTCTAATATCCTTGGGACAACACTAACCGTTAAGATAGTAAGGAGCTGTTGTGGAGTAGAGGAAACTTTTGGGAAATTGAATCGAAATTTCTGTTCAATTTCCCAAAATTCAGAAGGGGTGGGGAATGAGGGTGGGGGGAAACTTACCTAGAAGGATTCAAATTGCAAAGCGTGATGGCAGGGAACATCTTTGGTTCCGAATGCACCGACATCGACATGACCACAGGGTAGGCCCAGTACTGGTTGAAGATCAGTGCGAACTGCCAGTAGAGCATAGCGAAGCTGGATAAGAAGAGCAGAGCCCAGAAGGCTGTTTTCATCCGGTTGCTGTTCGAGCAGACCAAGCGAATGGTGCCATGGATCGTGGTATTTAGACAGAAGAACTCAAAGAGGTCCCTGAAAGAGCTGTAGAATTCAATCAGGGCTGCGTCGTCCTCCTTTGTTTCGTCTTCCATTTCTTTCGGCAAAACTTCCCCCATTCTGTAAACCTGAAAACAGGAGGTTGGAATTCTGAATTAGGGCAACTCAGAGGTAAATACCAGAGTTTTCAGGGTTTTATAATCTATCACTCCTCCTCTTTTCCTCTCCTCCCCCCCTCCAAATTTGAGAATTTCCAAGCAGCGTGATTAATCCAGTGCCTGGATTCTAATCTTTGATGTCTGTAATAATTCCTCATTCTTACAAACCTTAAATAGGTCTCCAGGTCCAATAATTGTCCAGAAGAAGGAGTGAGGAATTTAAATCACAGGATACAACTTTCAGGAGTATCGTTCTATCTTCCCAGATTTCAACACTGACTGGTTTACACGTGTCAGTACCAGTTACGAATTGCAGTGTTCCATGGGTGGGATGGTTAGATGATTTCTATTTTTTTTTTTTTTTGAAAGACTTGTCAAATCAACAAAGGGAAGACAGCTGCGGTCTTAGGAGAACAGCTGTTTCTTCACTGGAGAACCTATGCTAAAATCTTGATTAGGCGAGATTTTTTTTTTTAAATTATCATTTTAATACTTTTTTTTTTAGCTACAACAAAGACTAGTCACCTATTTCCGAGAAGTCTTTACAACAATTGAAGAAACAGAGCGAAGTCTTGATAAGATGCTGCTCTCTGCTGGTTGAGATCAAAGACAGCCGAATGCATACTGGATGTTACGCTGGGCAGAATGAGTAATAACATTCATGTACATAGTTTCAAGGCTTTCCATCAAAGAAATGTTCCACGTCAGGCCAAATTTGGAAGTTTCGGACTCGTATGACAAAAGTTTTTCAGGGAATTGTTCTAAAAAGCCGACAAACAGGAATTTCATGGCTTGAAGAAAAGGAAGGGACAGAAGCCAGAGAAGCTATAAGGCAGGGATTGGCAACCTTAAACACTCAAAGAGCCACAAAACCGGAAGCCCCCTGCTCAATTCTGGAGCTGACCGGAAGTCCGTTTCCCCCACTATAGTCTCCTAGCGTGGCGTCCCTTTTCCTTTGCCGACCGGAAGTCCAGTTCCCCCACCATAGAGTCTCCTCCTAGCACGGCGTTCTTTTTCCTCTACCTGTCCTAACCGAAAGCCCTATCCATTGTGGAGCCGACCGGCAACAAGGAGCTGCAGCAGAGGGATGAAAGAGCCACATGCGGCTCCAGAGCCGCGGGTTGCCGACCCCCGCTATAAGGAAATGAACAGGAGAAGCATTTGCCTTTACAGATGTCTTTGTAAGGAACTGTATTTTTGGATGGGTTTTGCAGAAAGCACCTATATCTGGATGGCGGTTACTAAATTCATCTCATTTCCATTTGCAGTTATCATTCTTTCCATGCTGACAGCCAGCAAAGCAAAACTGGTGGAAAAAACCCAAAAAACTTGTTTCTTGCTTTTGTGAGTGGGCAGAATTACAATGAATTTCTTGCAGAGAAGATCACTGAAGTAAAATAACCAGTCGATATATTTGTCTTGGGGGTGGGTGGGTGAGCAATACAGCCAAGAATTGAGCGAGTGTCTTTATAAGAGTCCTTCTGCCTGGGAAATATTTTGAACAGCAAGAGAAGTTACTTGAATTTGCACAAAATCAGCCATCCTAATTCCAAACTCGGATTTTACTATGGTTCTGCTTTCATTATGCTTTCAGGCAGTGGTGGGATCCTTCCGGTTTAACAACCCTGGTTCGCTGAGCACATGCTTTGTGTGCACACACACTCTCATCTCGCTCGCGCGCAGAAAATTGAACTTCTGTGTCACTGAGAGCAAGGAAAACAGCTGAGGAGCAGCAATTCACTCTGCTGACTCCATCAGCTGAGCTTCGGAAGCAGAAATATAGGTAAGTATAACACAGGGGTAGGCAGGCCCATTTCAAAGAGACAATCGGTTTGCTCACGGCTGAAAGTCAGAGTTAACAGTTCGCCCGAACCGGTCCGAACCGGTAGAATCCCACCACTGCTTTCAGACTTCTGCTTTATTTACCTCTTCTCAGAAACGTTCACCTTTTTCACTGTTCAAAGGTTAGTTATTAAATATTCAAAATTCCACTTCCTGTAACACACATACAAAAATCCCCATTGCTGCCTTAAACGTCGAAACACTCGGTTTGAGTTCTACCTCTTCCCGATCCGTTGATTATCTGACTTCCGAAGCCATTTTACATTTCTGCTTTCCCTCAGTAGGAAAGTTAAACCGGATTCCAGGCAGAAAAGGAGTTGTGTAAGGGTTATATGATGCAAGCAATTGAGTTATACACCAATGTCATCATTAGGTTAAAAAAAAAGCTATACACTTGTTATTATCTGTACTGATGATAACATTAGGCCCAGGACAAGTACCTACTGAATCATCTTTGCATTTCCAACACTGTGTTGCACAGAAAATACAGTGATTCAAAGCCAGAATCTGTACTCGTTATCCAACACTGTGACTTCTGATGTAATGAAATCCTGTTGGAGGATGAGCGCCACCGTCTGATCCACCCACCAAAATTCAGTATCTAATTGGAAAAGCCCTTGATGCCATCTGGGGAGATCATAAAAGTCCCATCTACTCAGTCAGGTGGAATCATGGACTAACTCATGATTTCATGCACAGGAAGTCCTCGAATTAACAAAAGTTCATTTAGTGACCATTCGGAAGTTACCACAGCACTGAAAAAAAAAGTGACTTATGACCGGTTTTTCAGACTTGCAACCGTTGTGGCATACCCATGGGAACGTGATCAAAACTTGGACGCTTGGCAACTGGGGTTCATATTTATGACAGTCACGGTATCTGGAGGTCATGTGATCCCCATTTGCTACCTTCTGACAAGCAATGGGGAAGCCAGATTCACTTAACAACGGTGCTATTCACTTAACAACTGTAGTGATCCACTTAACAACTGGGACAAAAAGGTCGTAAAATGGGGCAAAACTCACTTAACAACTCTCTCGCTTAGCAAAAGAAAATTTTCGGTTTGGTTATGTTCGTAAGTCGAGAACTATTTGTATACGTCTAAACGACATATGCTTATAATCTAGTATTCAGTTTAGCGGTTCGAATCCCGAGTGCCGCATCATGGGGTGAGCTCCCGTGACTTGTCCCAGCTTCTACCAACCTAGCAGTTCGAAAGCACATAAAAAATGCCAGTAGAAAAATAGGGACCCCCTTTGGTGGGAAGGTAACAGCATTCTGTGCACCTTTGGCGTTGAGTCATGCCGGCCACATGATCACAGAGACATCTTCGGACAGCACTGGCTCTTCGGCTTTGAAATGGAGATGAGCACCGCCCCCTAGAGTCGGGAACGACTAGCACCGATGTGCGAGGGGAACCTTTACCTTTACCTATGGTGAAGAAAATGTTCTGCTCTACTGCTCTAAACTATATTTGGTGCTACAAAGCTTCACAGCCTGCTGCGTAAACTTAGAAACACTTGATTTATTCTCTTGATTTATATCTGTTTCAAAATAATAATAACAATAATAGGGTAAAAGTTACTTTCCATGATTTTTCCCCCTCAAAGAAAGTCCTCATGATCTGAGAGTTGACGACCATGGCTGTCATTTAACAGTGGAATGGATTTTTTTCCACCCGAAAATCATTTTTTTTCCCTTGCATTCTTCTGTGACCTATGAACATTTGCTTTTTTTGCGGTACTCTAGGATACTTACGATGCATTAAAACTTAGGAAATACTTTATATGTTCAATCTATATGAGTAATGTATGTATGTATGTATGTATGTATGTATGTATGTATGTATGTATGTATGTCTTTGGTTATTCGGATCTTCTCCCACGTAAAATTGGAAGTGTCTTGGCGACGTTTCAACGAAGTCTCATTTGTCATCTTCAGGCTGGTGTTCTCGGCTTCATGCTTCCAGGAGCATGAAGGAATTTCTGGGAATTTCTCCTTCCTTCTAAGTTGCTTCTCTCCTTGATTAGTTTCCACCCATTGCTTCTTGTCCTGCTTTGGAGAATAGCTTGACTCCCGCTTCTTTAGGGCAGCCTCTGGGATATCGGAACACTGTCTCCCCTAGTCCTTCTCTTCATCAAACTAGACATACCCAGTTCCTGCAACTGTTCTTCATATGCTTTAGCCTCTAGTCCCCTAATCCTCTTGGTTGCTCTTCTCTGCACTCTTTCTAGAGTCTCCACATCTTTTTTACATAACTTATTTACTCATTCCAAGCCTCTTGATTCATTTCACTCATTCAGCTTCCGCTGGATCTATCTTTAATTGTAGTCAACAGATATATATATATATCTCACCTGTATCCTGAAGCCACACACTCTACACTACAATTAAGACACGTTTCACTCCAGTATATAGCAATTATAAACTTGTTTCGGGCACCAACAGCAGGGCCACGCAATAAATGCCCAGGAAAGAGAAAAGAACAAAATACCTCTAGTCTTGTCCCTGCTGTATTTGTCCCTAGGATTCTGCTAAGTGGAGTTTGGCAGAGCTGTGAGAAGGCGTCTCCAGGTTTGGCATGAAGCAGCCGGCAAAAGATCCCGAAAGCGTTCTTTTATAACCACAGATAAGGCCTAGGAGCTGTCCAGCCTCAGTATGCAAATTCGGAGGGTTGAGTCATCTTCCCAAGGGGCTGGAGTTTCTCGGCCTCTGGTCTATCAGCTGGACTTCCTTGCTTTTCCATGGGAATCAGAAGTGATTGGACCAGAAAAGCGAGTTAGGAAGTGGGGGGTGGGGGGAATGACAAATTTCACTTCGCTTGAATGGTTCTGCTTGGTTTGGAATGGAAGGGCTCTTAGGAGGGATTTTAGAGGTGGTTTGGGCCGTCTTTTCAGAACCGCTTGCTCCTGGGTTCCAAGTTCAAAGATGCTCTTTGAAAGTCCAGGTTCCCATCTCTTTTCATCGCGCTAAAATAATTCGGATGTTTCTTCTGGTTTCTTAGAAGCTTTAGGACTTCAGGTTGATGTCAAGTCACTTCCTGTATCCCCTGCTGTCCCAAAATGGTTTCGTGGAAGAGCTACTCTAGTATGAGAGAGAATATAATCAGAAATAAAGGGGATTCACACTGTTAACAGAGCCTGAATCAGTGGTGGGATTCAAATTTTTTGACTACCTGTTCTGTGGGGGTGGCAGGGGAAGGATACTGTAAAATCTCCCTTCCCATCCCACTCCAGGGGAAGGTTACAGCAAAATCCCCATTTCCTCCCAATCAGCTGGGATTTGGGAGACAAGAATAGATGTGGGCGGGGCCAGTCAGAGGTGGTATTTACCGGTTCTCCGAACTATTCAAAATTTCCGCTACCGGTTTTCCAGAACTGGTCAGAACCTGCTGAATATCACCCCTAACCTGACTGTCTGACAGATTTCCAATTTAAGCAACTTTTAGTCCTTTTATCTTATTTCCTCCCACCTCCCTGTGTGTATATACCAATGTCTAAGTACATCATAAAAGCACACTGCAAAAACCCCATACCCATATTCTATCAATTGTATTTCTTGTCTGAGAATCTAATCCATACACCAGGAATGTTTTTATTTCTTGGATTTTCATCTTGCCTTTATTATTTTTATAAATAACTCAAGGTGGCCAAATATACCTAACACACCTCCCTTCCTCCTATTTTCCCCATAAGAACAATCACCCTGTGACGGTGACTGGCCCAAAGTCACCCAGCCAGCTTTCATGCCTAAGGTGGGACTAGAACTCACCGTCTCCTGGTTTCTTAGTCTTAATCACTCTACCAAAGTGGCTCTCAGATTTACATGCAGATGTCAATACAGGAAATCCTGTAAAACAATGAGTAAAAACCCTGCAATGAGTCTTCCAAAAGTACATGGGAGATTCTGATGAACAATTATGCACACTTTATGTCAGGAAAAAACCCATGTAAATACTCTGAAACAAGCATCTTTCAAAGTTCTGTTTACTAGAATAGGTAAACTGGCACATCTGGGGAAACCCAAATCTGAGAGGTCCGGATTTTCCCTCAGTAAATCAAAAACCCCCAAACCATCCCCTCACTCCTCAGTCGATCACATGCTCCAATCACCATCCGTCCCATCTCGAGAACTCACTCCGACCACTCCTTCTCCAGATGCAGGATCGCCCCGACCTTGACCGACAGGAAGAATGCTATTATGCCTACAGACAACCACTCTACTAAATCCCCCACTCCTACTTTCCCACACAGGAGAAGGTGGCAGCATGGAAGCTTCCAGCCTAATATGGCTTCCAAAACTGACACTTTATTTTCTTGAGATCAGGACAGCCAGAGACAGATGAAACTTAAAATGTCTCAGACTCTGGATATGAACATTGCTGATCAGGGAACAGAACTGAACCCAAAGATGTAATCTTAAGTATTTTACAGCACCTATCTTAGAAGGAACCTGTTGCTCCTGAAGAACCATTCTTTCCCCTGGGCTATCTGCCCAACCTCTTCTGCCTTTTTTGTTATAAACTGCTTTTGCAGATAAGAAAGCATCATTGTTACACACTTTTAATTTTACCTGAATTCTCAGGTAAGGATTAGGAAAGCCAGACAGGGTGGTACTTCAGCAACACTGTGTGCTTAAACAACTTAGATTTACTAAACAGTCCAACTGAAGAGAGTTTCCTTAAAGAAGATTAAAAATATCGGAGTCTGGAGTCCAGCTTTGTTGCCGTTGAGAGTTGCAACATTCTCTTGAACCTGTTGTAATGCTTAGAACCTAT
The DNA here is from genome assembly GCA_030761175.1 of Masticophis lateralis. NCBI lineage: Eukaryota > Metazoa > Chordata > Lepidosauria > Squamata > Colubridae > Masticophis > Masticophis lateralis. Next base: position 4,436,722 of record JAUDYJ010000016.1, read on the forward strand.
TTCAATCTCAGTTCCACTCAGAGGGCACCATCTTAAACTGAAATGTGACTAAAGCTGTACTAAGCCATTCCTCATCAAGCGAAATTACAGCAAGTTTTGGAATACGTGAGAAACGCTTTCCTTGTACAATCTTATACCCATTGATCTGATTCAATGGGTATAAGGAAATGTAGGTTAAGCAAAAAGGGTGCAGGTGTCACACTTTGAAACAGAGTGAGACAGATTTACAGCTTGTTGAATTATCAACAAGCTGTAAATGTGCAATGCAAACCTTTACTATAGGACAGGGGTCAGCAACCTGTGGCTCTGGAGCCGCATGTGGCTCTTTCACCACTCTGCTGCGGCTCCCTGTCACTCAAAATATACATCACAACCGCCAATGTGCGACACCCGCCGGCATGCAGTTTACTGAGCTTTTCAACCTCCGGTAGGTCAACCATGGATGAATCCAAGAAAATAAAAGTTTCAGAAGAAAACAGAATGTTTAATTCGACTACATATGCTAGTTTTGTGGCCGCTCCAGAAATAGTCAGGCACGGGAAGGGGTTTTGTGGCTCCCGGTGTTTTCTTTTCTGTGGGAAACGGATCCAAATGGCTCTTTGGGTGTTTAAGGTTGCAGACACCTGGTATAGGATATAAATATGGCAAGGCACGCACATGATACATCAAAATCTATGGGCTGCAGGGTGAGGGTAGGGAACTGCTTGTCCAAAAGTACAAATATTAGAAAAATGATGATGAGGAAGCAGTTTTTAGTGTGCATCCGAGGAATTCATAAACTGATGTAGAAACGGAGCTGAACTGGGTTTGGCACAGGACAGCTGAGAAACGAGTGAAATTTAGAGATAGAGATGTTGCTGGCAGACAACTAAATTGTTTGCGCGAGAGAGCGACTGTATTTTTTAATGTAAACCAAGCATCTGTGATGAAAGGGGGCGCACAATATCTTGCAGAGAGCAATGCTGCTGTTTAGGATTCCAGCCATCCCATTTCACTCCCGACTCCCCCATCACCATTCCCAGAAGCCACTCAGGTAAATGTGCATATACTTTTTCCTTTCTGAACTGCTTGGAGAGTTCCTTCTACCCAGCCAAAGGTTTTGGTGGCTTTGGCTACATTTGGGGATACACACACTTCCCTCTTGTGCACAGGAGTTGTTTTGTCTACAAAAGGAACAGCACACACACACACACTGCCTGACCATTGGAAACAGAAAGAATGAGACTCTTAAAGCTGCCATTTTCACCTAAATCTTGTGACAACAATGTTCATAAAGGTAAAGGTAAAGGTTCCTTCGCACATATGTGCTAGTCGTTCCTGACTCTAGGGGGCGGTGCTCATCTCCATTTCAAAGCCGAAGAGCCAGCGCTGTCCAAAGATGTCCCCGTGGTCATGTGGCTGGCATGACTCAACGCCAAAGGAGCATGGAACGCTGTTCCCTTCCCAACAAAGGTGGTCCCTATTTTTCTACTTGCCTTTTTTTTTTACGTGCTTTCGAACTGCTAGGTTGGCAGAAGCTGGAACAAGTCACTGGAACTCACCCCGTTACGCAGCACTAGGGATTCGAACCGCTGAACTGCTGACCTTTCGATCGACAAGCTCAGCGTCTTAGCCACTGAGCCACCGCGTCCCACACAATGTCCGTACCACGATACTATTTAGACCATGATACCCTGGGATTTCCTTCAGGCACAGGAAGTGGCTTGTGACATGAATTCTGTGTGCTCACTGCATCTCTCACTTTTGCGTCATAGAAGAGATCCAGCTTGTATGTCATCTTAGGGTTCAGAGCTGGTTATACGAAGTGTGCAAGAGATAGATCAGTTACTTCAAACACGTTATCTCCCACTTCTACACTGACTAATTTTTCCTGTGATGTGGCAAGTGCTGTTTACCCCTTGAGCAATACTAATTTTCCCTTTTGTGTACTGTAACCTTTTATCGCTACTCATCCCTTGGGCAAGGCTAAGACTAATTCTACTTTTTTGAGAAAAAAAAACAACTCAAACTTCTCTAACCTGTTGGTATCTCTGTTCCAATCATCTGCGGGCTGAACAAAATATTCCAGCCCAAAATGTAATTAAAGAAAATGTAGCAAACAAATTGGGGGAAGTGAGTCTGGAATTCACACATGCTATCCCCAGGAAAAAGAAAACTTTCAGGGTAATGTTTTGATGCCAAGATTTTCTCCTTACAGAGACCAGAAAGCAAGGGGAATCATTCAGTTTTTGGTGAATATTTAAAGATGAATTGATTTGGGCACTTTGAATCAAATCCCATTGGATCTTCAGCTGTCCGCTATTTTTTTCAACTCAGTACTGAATCCAAAAGTATTTCAAGATTGTTTAATTATTGTAAAGAAATGCAGTTAGTTGAGTCCATCGTTCAAAAACACTCATTTCGACATGTCCTTCCATGCAAACTTTTGCATGGGTATTTCAAAGCTAAATTCACAAGTTTATGCTTATCATCAGTCAGGTGGTATTTCTTACTGAAGAGATTTACCTCCTTAAGAAGTTTGTAGAAAGTTTTCACGTTTTTCTCCCCTGGATAAATGTACATCTATAAAGGAGGATGTTTGTAGCTCAGGGTTGACACGAGGGGCCCTTGGTGTTCTCTGAACTGGGCTGCAGATGTTTCATTACCCAACTAGGTAACATAATCAATGCTGGTAAGGAATGGGGTTTGTTCTCAATTTATATTCTGGTCCAACTTTCACAGCCGTACAGGGCTCGAGTTGGTGTTGTCTAATTTTGGCATCACATTGTCAGCAGTAAAGACAGTTCCCGAAACAATCCTGTGTTTGGACTCGCACAATCCTCTAAAGAAGAAACTTTTCCAGATGACCTCACAAGACACAAACAAAGCTCCGAAGTCTAGCAGCCAAGTTTATGCAAGTTGTCTTTTTTTAAAAAAAAGAAATTCATATTCAGGTAGGTTTTACATACAGATTTAAAACATCTCTCTGGCATTTTTCATTTTTAAAACGTCGGAAGCAGAATAAGCCTCTGACTGTTTCCTTACTTTACATGGAATGAGACAAAAATGACTGGCAATTTTTTAATTGATTTTTTTTTTAAATCGCAGATGTTTAAAGATTATGATTCATCAAGATATTTTAATCCGTTTTATATTTCTGTGATGTTGCCCTATAAATCATTCATTATAGGATGACTTAATGAATTAAATTCATGTACGTAAAAAAAAAAAACACTGCTCTTTCTTCTTTAATTTTAGAAACTTGACATGTTTTATATTGGAACAATTAATTCAGCAAAGAACAAATAGTTAGAACAAATTAATCAGTGGAACGACCTGCCTCCAGAAGTTTCAAAAAGAGATTGGAGAACCGTTTGTCTGAAACGGTATGGGGTTTCCTGCTTGAAGACCTCCAAGGTCACTTCTGAATCTGTTTTCTGTTATTCTGAACACATTGCTCGGATGAGAATGAGGTTCATATCAGTGGGGGGTTTCATGCCCAGTTCTGTGGGTGTGGCTTGGTGGGCGTGGCATGGCTTGGTGGGCGTGGCAGGGGAAGGATACTGTAAAATCTCCATTCCCTCCCCACTCCAGGGGAAGATTACTGCAAAATCCCCATTTCCTCCTAATCAGCTGGGACTCGGGAGGCAGAAAATAGATGGGGGCGGGGCCAGTCAGAATTTTTACTACCGGTTCTCCGAACTACTCAAAATTTCCGCCAGAACTGGTCAGAACGTGCTGAAACCCACCTCTGGTTCAAATGCAGAAAAATGCCCAAATGGAACTTCCATGTATAGGAGTAGTCTGCCTTCTAGAATATCAGTCGTTGGGCCAGAAACGTACAATTATTGGCTTTCTGATGCAGCTATTTATTGCAGGCTGATAATTCAGCACAGCCATTCGCGGTAGTAAATGAAGAAAGCAGTCTTTCTTTCTTTCCTTTTTTCTTTCTTTTAAATCCTTTTAAGATGCCTTGTGCTTAGAGGGGAATGCCTTTGTCAAGAAGACACTCCTTTCCTGCGGGCAAAGAAAAATTTCAGATGGCTCGGGGAAGCGTACACGTGTGCTCGTCTGTGGAGTCATTAAGCGATTAACCAAAAAAAAAAAAAAAAAAAAAAAGCTCCTTAAAATGTGATCACAATCAATTCGTATTTGCTATCTATCAAAAGGGTTTTGTTTTCTTTATTGGCCAAGAGACAATCTCCTGGATTTAAGAAGAGAAAAGGGGCTAAAACTTTTGAGCAAAGAGGAAGACATCGGAAATGATCCGTAAGTTCTGGTTCGTTAGATGCTAGTTTTGCCCTTAGATGCAGAAACCGGTGCTCTGAAGAAGGGTGGAGAATTTATTTTCAACTGCCAATCCCTAAAAGTTCCAGGCTTGACCATATATTATATAAATAAGTGAAAATGTCAAACATTGGAGAAGGGGGTGGAATCCCTTTTACTGAAAACTGCTTGCAAGAATGAATATCAATAAAAGAGAATATTTGTAGCTCAGGGTTGGACTGCAGAGTGCTCTCTGAGCTGGGCTGGTTTCCTTGCAGACATTTCATTACCATACCAGGTAACGTCATCAGTGCTAGTAGTGTATCAAATAAAGAGCAAACCCCTTTCCCTGCCTACCTTGCACCAAGAAGCCCCGAAGAATGAATGATGCTGGGGGAAAAGATGGTTGAAGGATTTGGTTGAAGGAGAAGACATATTTTCACATGCTCGTGGGGTGGGGATGGGTGGGGAAAACCTCCTTGCAGATTGATCGTCAAAGTTTGGAAGATGAGTGAAGAAACGGAACTGAATTTGGCCGTTTCATCCAGGGCACGTTTGTGTGTGTGTATGTGGGGGGTGCATCCTTCAGGCAACATATTGCACTGTCAAATCTCCTGCGCTTTTTCCAGCCGAGGAAACAGTGAGCTCCTTGTGGCTTGGATGAAGCAGTCGTTCTCAAACAAACAATCAACACGAGACTGGAAGTGACACATCACACCTGCATCTCAGGTGGCAGGAAAATGCAAGCAACGGACCATGTGAATTGTTCTCCGACCGGGCATTTAAAGTGCCACTGCAGACACACTTATGTGTCATGTTCAGGTTGATGATACCCCTGAAGAGCTTTTGTCTGGAGGAATGAAAGCATCCTAGGAATGAGGCAAAAAAAAAGGAGCTTTTTTAGCTGAGGGTGGAGGGGGGTGGGAACGACAGGTTGGGTCTCGGTACAGAGACAGCTCCCCTCCCCCCTCAGACTTTCCTCTAGGGAAGATGATTTTGGCTCAATCCAACTCCATCATGTTGCAGCACAAATGATTTGCCTCAAGCTGATGATGATAAGTGATTAAAAGGTAAAGGTTCCCCTCGCACAAATGTGCTAGTCGTTCCCGACTCTAGGGGGTGGTGCTCATCTCCGTTTCAAAGCCGAAGAGCCAGCGCTGTCCAAAGACGTCTCCGTGGTCCTGTGGCCAGCATGACTCAATGCCAAAGGCGCACGGAACGCTGTTCCCTTCCCACCAAAGGTGGTCCCTATTTTTCTACTTGCATTTTTCTTTTAACGTGTTGCGAATTGCTAGGTTGGCAGAAGCCGGGACAAAAAACGGGAGCTCACCCCGTTACGTGGCACTCAGGATTTGAACCTAGGGATTCGAATCACTAGGGCATGGGTCAGCAACCTGCGGCTCTGGAGCGGCATTGGCTCTTTCACTCATCTGCTGTGGCTCCCTGTCACTCAAAATATGGTTCACAACCACCAATTTCGTTTGTGTTTCACAGGGTCCCAACCGATAAATCAGCTAATGGTTAATTAGGAATGAATGTTGTTTTCAGCTTTCTTTGAGGAGAAAACCTACGTAGGAGCAAAGCCAACAGTCTATTGTGAAAAAAATATGGAAAAGACTGGCTTGGCCTCTACTGGAGATGTTAACCGTCTTCCAGAATAGGTAGGATTATCTTCCTAAACAGGGGTAAATGTCAAGGACAAAAGTAAGGGCTCTTGGCATCTGTACCCTGAAAGCCTTCCAAAGTTTCCTTTAAAAGTATTTCAGTGGGAATCGCAAAAAGAATGTTGTTCAGCCTACCTGTTGGCCACTTGAAAGCACCTGGCTGGCATCTGACTGACCTTAAAAAAGGGTGCCAGCCAAAATGATCTTTGCTCTGATGCCATCTGATGCTTTTTTTTAAAAAAAAAAAAAAACAGGTTCATTCCCTTGCATATTCTTAGATCTATTCCTTATCTAGCAGTTTTTGCAAACTTGATTTCAGCAAACCTGGAAACTCTCGATGACTCCAGCCGGTCTTCAGAATTATGAAATGTTTTGACGACTGACGTAACACCGTTCTGATTAACTCGTTTACATTTGGACGCTTGCCTTATTTAAATATCCTGAAGTTTGGCTTCACTGTCACTTTTATCTCCTGGCCCTCTTCCTATCTGTGTTACATAAGCTGGGTGCTCAAAATGAAATGAAACAAAACAAAACCAGGTGAAGGTTCTCCCACCAAACTGAATTATCCATTCCAGTGAATTCAAAACAGTGTCTGTACATTGATTACTGTCACTGCCTCTAGATGTTATGCACACAAAAAGACACTGAGACTCGGAGAAACCAGTTCAATACCATCCTGAGATCTTTTGTGACTGGGTGAGGTTTTTAATGTATTATCCCAGACTTGCATTGCTGTGATCTCCCCAGCAAGGAAAAAAAAATATGCATTTGGTCATGGTCTATTTTAATACCCAAGAGTGGATACCTGGTAGAACTGCCAGCCTAGAAATGCAGATCCTAAATACATTAGATATAGAAATACAGTCAGGTAGTCCTCAACTTATGACTGGTTGCTTAGTGACCTTCTGAAGTTATGATGGACCTCCCCGAAAAGTACTTGTGACATAATTTTGAAATTCCAATGGACACACACCAGAGTGAGATTCAGCAGATTCTGACCAGTTCTGGAGAACTGGGAGCAGAAATTGTGAGTAGTTCGGAGAACCGGTAAATACCACCTCTGACTGGCCCTGCCCCCATCTATTCTCTGCCTCCCGAGTCCCAGCTAATTGAGAGGAAATGGGGATTTTGCAGTATCCTTCCCCTGGAGTGGGGAGGGAATGGAGATTTTACAGTATCCTACCCCTGGAGTTGGGTGGGAATGAGGATTTTATAGTATACTTCCCCTGCCATGTCCACCAAGCCATGCCATGCCACGCCCACCAAGCCATACCCACAGAACTGTGGGTAAAAAAATTTGAAATCCACCACTGACACACACACACACACACACACACCCCGCATTTTGGGCGCTTGGCAACAGGTTCACCTTTATAGCCATTTGCAGCATCATATAACTGTCTTTTTCAATTATGGTTGTAAGTCGAGGAATACTTGTGAAATAAATTTGCGCTGCCAACAGCACTGGAACTTCAGCTGTCCGAATTTCTCCTCCTTCATGACATCAGAGAGTAATGGCTACAAATGATACAAGGTTGGTTTTTTTTTTCTTTCACTCTGAATTTTATAATTAATTATTTGAGTTCCGCGAATCCGTTCGGACACTTTGGGATCAAACCAAAATACTCCTGTCTGTCATTAGAACGTGTTTGTTTTTAAGCTGAAAACCAACACTTAAAATTCCTAATTGTGTATTTAGCAAAAAAAAAAAGAAAAAGAAAAAAGACAAACGCGTTGCAAAATTCCTATGCCCATTACGGACTGAGAATTTAGGATATAACCAGGGGTGGCTGTGGCCTACTCTGCCTCCTGCACCACCGGGGGGGGGGGAGGGCGTTTTTGCCCTCCCCAGACTCCAGAGGCTTTCCTTGAGCCTCCAGGAGGGTGAAAACAGCCTCCCCTGGGTTCTGGAGGCCCTCTGGAGGCTGGAAATGGGCCCATTTTCAGACTTCCAGTAGGTCCATTTTTCACCCTCCCCAGGCTCTGGAGGCTTTCCTCCCCCGGGCTCCGGAGGCCAGAAAGAGGCCTGTTTCTGGACTTCAAGAACTTCCAGTAGGCCCGTTTTTTGCCCTTCCAGAGCCTCCACATGGGCCCTGCATTTACCTAGCATCCAAAACAGGCCACGTGGAGACTCCTGAGAGAGGCGGGGCAGGGTGGGTCAGCCAGTCATTGCAACAATCGGTGCAAAATTAACATCCGGTTTGCCCAAACCGATCCAAACCGGTTGAATCCCACCCCTGGATATAATGATATCTTTGGAGGATTAGAACCATTTTTGAAAGTTAAATTGACCTTTTTAATTCATGAGAACTTCAAAATAAACCTGGTGTTCTCTCTAAAAGAACAAGGGAAGGGTATACCGGCAGCCCTCGACTTACGACCATAATTGAGCCCGAAATTCCTGTCCCTAAGCGAGACGTTTGTTAAGTGAATTTCACCCCGTTTTATGACCTTCCTTGCCACAGTCGTTAAGTGAATCACTGCAGTTGTTAAATTAGTAACAGGGTTGTTAAGTGAACCTGGCTTTTCCGTGGACTTTTACTGGTCAGATAGTTTTGTTTTTTTAAAATTTGATTTATATTTAGTTGCAAAAGTGCCCAGGACTTGATCCCAGGACACTGAAATTGTCATAAATATGGACCAGTTGCCAAGTGTCTGAATACTGACCACGTGAACATGGGGATTTTTCAATGGTCGTAAGTGTGAAAAACAGCGGTAAGTCACTTTTTTCAGTGCTGTTGTAACTTTGGTCACTAAGTGAACGGTTCTAAGTCGAGGATTACCTGTATTGTTTGATACCTTGAAGCTAATCTCCATACCATGACTCATGTGCATGCTAGACCTAAGCACCTTTCCCCTTTCTTTCAAGCAATTAAACAACTTAAATTCAGGATTGGCAGTTTCAGGATTTATACTAAGGCCCTACCCAAAAATTACCTTGAAAAGGGCCTGTTGAGGCAACTACCAGAAAATCAAGAATGGAGAGCTCTCCAGCTCACTCGATGAGGGAAGTTTCCAAAGAACCAATGGCACATGCAATTCCCACTTTGTGCAGCAGGACGCAAAAGCCCATAGCTCAAAGAATCCGCAAGGATTATGGAGATTCTCAGTCATCCAGGTCATGAGTTGTCCCAAAGGTGCTTCTTCAACAGACAAATGAACTTTGTTTTTGCTTGAAAATGTTTCACTTCTCAGCCAAGAAGCTTCTTGGATGAGAAGCAAAACATCTTCTAGGAAAAACAAAGTTCAGTTGGTCTTTGGGACATTTTCCACCATGCCTAGGAATACACTAATGTTGAAACGATAAGCAGAAAACAAAATCGCAGAACTGCAGTACATCCTTCAGCAATCCAAGATGGTGGGGTGAGGAATTGTAGCCTCTCATATCGGTTCTCTTAGTTTTGCTCCCCGTTTCTTTCAGTGGAACGAAAACTAATCACCTCTTAGTTCCACTTGTATGACTGGAAAAGATTTGGGATGTGGCGACTGGAAATATCAGTGAGGGGGTCACCCAGTCAATAAATATTAGAATAGGATAGAACAGAATTTTTTTTATTGGCCAAGTGTGATTGGACACACAAGGAATTTGTCTTTGGTGCATCTGCTCTCATGTACATAAAAGAAAAGATACATTCATCAAGAATCATAAGGTACAACCCTTAATGATAGTCATAGGGTACAAATAAGCAATCAGGAAACAATATCAATATAAATCGTAAGGATACCAGCCACAAGGTTACAGTCATACAGTCGTAAGTGGAAGGAGATGTGTGGTGGGAACGATGAGATGAGAAGATTAATAGTACTGCAGACTTAGTAAATAGTTTGACAGTGTTGAGGGAATTATTTGTTTAACGGATTAAATTTATTTAGTTTATATTTAATTTAGTGAAATGTTTTGATTAAAATTGTATTTGGATCAAAATCTAAAAGGCCGCTTTTGCTGAGGGCCGAGTCTTTTCAGCAGAAAGAACCAGCAGACCAATGTTTTTAAAAAGTCACAATTGTAATCCATGAATTCCACAGGAGTTGAGCTCAAACTGAAGGAGAATCTACCTCAGCTTAATTATAGCGATATTTTGCTTACCTTCAGCTTTGACTCCATGCCAGTTGAGTGGAGAAAACGCTGCACCTGGAATGGATCCCTGAAGAAGGAAAGGACAAAATCCCAGGTTCTTTTCTGCCTTGGCGAAGCGTATCCATCCTCAAAGTGGCACAGCAGATCTGGAGAGTTTCGGCCTTCCTATGGGAAGAGGAGGGATCCCTGATCCTATAGTTTGATTAATCTGCATGCAGAGAAAACAAGACGTGTTGAAATCTTTTTTTAAAATGAGCTCTGGCTGCCCTGGTAATGCACGTGGGATCACTTAATAGCAGTATTAAAATACCAGAGAAATGACTGTAACCTGTCAAGCAGCATTAGCTATCCCAAGGGGTGAGCTGGATAGTGGTGAGAAATAAGGCGTGTCCGGTAAGCTACCCTGAGTTTGATGGATGCCCTTTTTATCCTGACAGGTGATTGTCATATTAGGCCAATGCAACTAAATGGGTCTTTTGTAGTAGAAAGGAAAGTAGGTAGGTAGGTAGGTTGGCAGAAAAGTGGGAAGAGAGGGAGGGGCTGATTGCCCAAGCTAATTGCTACCCATAGGGGCGCAGACTAGGGTATTTACTTAAGGCCCTCTCAATTCCTAGAAAATAGATGGGGAAGAAATGGAGGGAGTGACAGATTTTATTTTCCTGGGCTCCAAGATCACCGCAGATGGGGACTGCAGCCAAGGAATTAAAAGATGCTTGCTCCTGGGGAGGAAAGCCATGGCAAATTTAAGCAGTATATTAAAAAGCAGAGACATCACACTGCCAACGAAAGTGCATATAGTCAATGGTTTTCCCAGTTGTAACGTATGGCTGTGAAAATTGGACCATAAGGAAGGCTGAACGCCAAAGAATGGAGGCCTTTCAACTCTGGTGCTGGAGAAGACTCCTGTGACTCCCTTGGACTGCAAGGTGATTCAACCGGTCAGTCCTAGAGGAGATCAATCCTGACTGCTCTTTAGAAGGCCACATCCTGAAGATGAAACTCAAACACTTTGGCTACCTATTGAGAAGGAAGGACTCCCTGGAGAAGAGCCTAATGCTGGGAACGATGGAGGGCAAAAAGAAGAAGGGGACAGCAGAGAACAAGGTGTCTGGATGGAGCCACCGAAGTAGTTGGCGTGAGCTTAAATGGACTCCAGAGGACGGTAGAGGAAAGGAAGGCCTGGAGGAACATGGTCCATGGGTTCGCGATGGGTCGGACATACTTCACAACTAACAACAACAACAATGGTCTGTATAGAAATTTAGAAATAACCTTGGGGAAAGAGAAGGTATAAGTGAACTGCTAAGAGAGGAAGGAAGGAAGGAAGGAAGGAAGGAAGGAAGGAAGGAAGGAAGGAAGGAAGGAAGGAAGGAAAGTTAAAGAAGGATGTTCTTAAAAGAGGGGGGACCATGAAAAATAACCTCGATTTTGTTTAATACAGGTAGTCCTTATGATTTATGATCACAATTGAGCTCAACATGTCTGCTGCGAGTAAAGCAGTTCTTAAGTGAGTCACAGCATTTTATGAACTTTTCTGCCACAATTGTTAAGTGAATTATGTGGCCATTAAGTGAATTCCCCCTTGACTCTGCTCATCCAAAGCCTTCTGGGACGGTCATAAATAGTGACCGCATGACCTTGGGATAGTGCAACTGCCTTAAATACATGCCAGTTGACAAATGTCCAAATTTTAATCACGTTAAGCATAGGGATGCTGCAACGGACCGAAGTGTGAAAAACCGTCATAAGTCACTTTTTTCAGTGCCATTGTAACTTTGAACAGTCACTAAATGAATGATTGTAAGCCGAGGACTACCCATATAAAATGGAATAGAAAGATGGATAGATTTTCAAGAATTTTTATGCCAACTTACTATTAAAAAAAGAGCATTCCTGCAATGCCCGCTCTGCTTGTTTCTTGTCTTGGTCTTCCTTGAAAGGCTGAAATTGTCAGAAGAAATCATAATGCAGAGTTCCTTCCTTGTTTCCAAAAATAATAAAAACTCTTTAATAATTTTATTTATTTATTTATTTATTTTATTACATTTTTATACCGCCCTTCTCCCAAAGGACTCAGTGAGTCACAGCAATAATCGGGTTTCAACATTCCTTTTCATGCCCAAAATATCCCACCTATTACTTTGCTCTTTAGAATACTTTTCTCTTGTTAACACATGTGCTAATAGCGGCCAAAATTGTGTTCACACAATTGGAAGGGCGAGGAGATCCCCTCAGGAGAAAAGATAATAACAAAAATTTTAGAATATGCAGAAATGAATAAACTAACATTCGAAATGAAAGAAAAGGAAGACGCTGAATATTTTGAGGTATGCGATCTGTTCTATCGATGGTTGGATGAGAGAAACAGGAGTTAGAACTTCGAAAATTACAAGAGAAAGATTAATTTTATTAGTAGGGTTGTTTACTGTCACTTATTAATTTTAATTTCCAACAGGCGGGGCTCACCATTTAAATGATTTTTAATTAGATATTTTAATTTTGGGTTTTAATTCTATTGGGCCAAATTGTTTAATAATTTTATATTTTAATTTTATGATGTTTGTGTGTTTGTGTTTTTACCTTGGCTGTACACCGCCCTGAGTCCTACGGGAGAAGGGCAGTATAGAAATATAATAAATAAATAAATAAATAAATAATAAATAGATTAGTATTAATAATTAATATGTATTAATATTATGAGGGAAAAGAACTTTTATTATGAGACTAGACTAGACTAGACTAGACTAGACTAGACTAGACTAGACTAGACTAGAAAAACCAGAGTTGGAAGGGACCTTGGAGGTCTTCTAGTCCAACCCCCTGCTTAGGCAGGAAACCCTACACCACTTCAGACAAAGGGTTATCCAACATCTTAAAAACTTCCAGTGTTAAAGCATTCACAACTTCTGCTGGCAAGTTGTTCCACTGATTAATTGTTCTAACTGTCAGGAAATTTCTCTTTAGTTCTAAGTTGGAGAATTACTATTGGAGAATGCTATTGTTACTATGTTGAATGTTACTCAAAAGAATTGTAATCAGACAACACACTCTTTATATGTATTTTGAACATGTTGCTCTTTTTATCTATATGATTTTTTTTAAAAAAAGAATATTTTTCTCTTTTTCTCACAGAAACCTAGCAAGTTGTTTTTTTTCTGGCCCTGAAGCCAAAATACTGTACAGCCCATTGTGTTCCTTCTCTATTGAAACCTTTGAAAACTGCAGCATTAAGATGCATTGGCTACACATCTACCTCTATCCCTAGCAACATTTAAATACAGGTCATAAATTTTACTAAATTTACATACCCCTCCAATCATAACTGGCCATATTCCACCCGCCTCCCCACATATCTTTTTACTTTATATATAAGCCCTCCCCCCTTAAACTATAACAGACCCCATTCAAGGTAATACTCCCGATATATGTTTTCTATTTTCTATAGAAAACTTTCCTTTTTTTTCTATGCATCAAGTTACATTATTCAGTTAACTTTAAAAAAAAAGAATTTTTTAAAAGTTTTTTTTAAATATAGTTAAAAACATTGGATATAGTGTGACTTTTCTGGTTCCAACATTTCCATCACGTTTTACATTACAACGAATACAATTCATATTCGACATATAAATACGTAGTCTATCAAAATTCAGACAGATAAATTTCTTTGTCTGTGAAAATTACTTTCAATACCAATACAACATTTACATTGTAAGTATTATTTCAGTATTTGTATTTATATATATTAAAATTAGTTTAAAAACAAAGTATCTTGTTAAACTTAAAAAGTATTTTGTTTAACCTGAGAAGCGTTTAGTATTATGCTTCCTCTTCTTTTGAAGGCAGTATTTATAGAATCTATATGTTTTCTTTACCTTTTGTTTCCAATTTTTTTAAAGGAGTTACAACTAAGTGATATTTGCTTTTGCTTAGTTCAAGTCATATATTCACCTCACACCAAGCAACATATCTATGATTTTTTTTCCCTTTTTAACAGGTCTCCTCTCAGAAGCAAGCAAGCAATATGCTCTTATTTTGTTCTCACCTCATCTATTTGATCTGCCTACCTGCTTGAGCCGGGGGTTTGACTAGATGACTTCCAAGGTCCCTTCCAACTCTGTTACTGTTACAATTCCTACCTATATCACATAATACTAACATAATAACTTTCCAGTTCTCTGTTTTTTTCTATGCATCACGGAGTTACATTATTCAGTTAACTTGTAAACTACTAACTATCCAATTTCAAAAAAAGAAAAAAAAGTTTGAAAAAGATGCTCTGAGGTGGCACAGGCACTTTCGAAGTAAAATACGTCTGAAATATTTTCCGGGTGTGTGGGCATCTTAAATATATTTAATTAAATATAGAGTTTGTTCTCTCTATATAGTTCTATATAGAGAGTTTGTTAAATAGAATAGAATTAGAATAGAATAGAATAGAAAATATGAAGTAGAATAGAAAATATTAATAAAACAGAATAGAAAATATGAAGTAGAACAGAAAATTTGAATAGAATAGAAAATATGAATAGAAAATTTGAATAGAAAATATGAAGTAGAATAGAAAATACGAATAGAAAACATGAAGAATAGAAAAAATGAATAGAAAAAATGAATAGAATAGAAAATATGAAGTAGAATAGAATAGAATAGAATAGAATAGAATAGAATAGAATAGAATAGGTTTTTTTTATTGGCCAAGTGTGGTATTTTGGACGCTTCATCCCGAGCGCATCCCCGCGCGGTTTCCACGGCAACGGGCCAGCCACGCGCCCCGGCGCACGCGCACACAACACGAATAAGCTCCTCCGCCCCTGGGATGGGGAAAAAAAAAAACAGGCCGAGCCCGCTCTTTCATCCCCGACTAAACGATGACAAACACGGCGCCCGCTCTAGCCCCGCCCTCCGCCGGAGCTCTATGGCAAACCCCCCCCACCCCTCGCCTTTAAACCTTTCTTCCCATCCCATCCCTTGGCCTAACAGGAAGTTCTTCCCTCCCTTTTTTTCCTCCCCGCCGGAACCGGAAGTGACGAGAGAGGCTTTAAAAAAAAGGCCCAGGGAAGCCGGCCTTTTAGTTGGGCCTGCCCTGGGCAGCCATCTTGGAGGGTCGCGGTGGCCGGAGCTGGGGCAGCCGCGTCTGAAGGGAGACAAGGCGCCCGCCGGGTTGTGAAGCTGACTCCGGCGCCCAGCTTTCCCCCTCCGCCCCGAGCAAAGAGGATCGAAGAGCGAGCGGTAAGGACCGGGAGCCCCCAGGGCCCCTTTGTTATTGAGTGGGTCCCCCCCCCCCCAAATGGTGCTGATGCTGCTGACTCCCATCGGGCGCAGCCTGGCAAAGGAAGGCATCATTTATTCCCTTTGGGCTCCTTCTCCTCCTCCTCCTCCTCCTTCTCCGGCGGCGGGGAAAAAAGGGGAAGGATGGGCGCGCCGGAGATCGCGGTTTTAGAAAAGGGGCTGAATCCAGGTCGTGTGGATGCAGCTCCTGAGGCTGGGAGCCGAACACGTGTAACTCCAGACACGGGTAGTTTGGCCACGGACACACACACACACACACACACACACACACACACACAGGTTGATTTCTTTGGGAACCGCAGCTTGGGCTTTTAGGATGCTAACTCCCCTCCTTCCCCCTCCCCACAACCCGGGATACATCCAAAGTTTAGTTTAGTTTATTGTCATTGCACATGGTACGATGAAATTAAATGCCCTCTTCAGTGCATATAGTATGGTATAGTGTATATTATATTATAATAATAATAATAATAATAATAATAATAATATAATATAATAATATAATTAATATAATATAATATAATATAATATAATATAATATAATATAATATAATATAATATACCTATTGTAATTGGAGCCCTTGGAGCAATACCCAAAGGGCTACCCCGCTATTTAAGAAATTCTAAATTTACCGGACTTGAACATTTTGACTCTACAAAAAACCACCTTACTCGGAACAGCTTACATCCTCCGAGGATACCTTGACAATTCCTAGGTCCTTGGTTAGGACTCGAGCTGCTGAGCTATTAACAGCCTCAAAGCCTGTGAATCTCACTACAGATTAAATAATAATAATAATATTAATAATAATAATAATAATAATAATAATAATAATAATAATAATAATAATAATATAATATAATATACCTATTGTAATTGGAGCCCTTGGA
This sequence comes from Masticophis lateralis, assembly GCA_030761175.1. Classification (NCBI taxonomy): domain Eukaryota; kingdom Metazoa; phylum Chordata; class Lepidosauria; order Squamata; family Colubridae; genus Masticophis; species Masticophis lateralis. The sequence continues at coordinate 4,452,892 of JAUDYJ010000016.1, forward strand.
GCAATACCCAAAGGGCTACCCCGCTATTTAAGAAATTCTAAATTTACCGGACTTGAACATTTTGACTCTACAAAAAATCACCTTACTCGGAACAGCTTACATCCTCCGAGGATACCTTGACAGTTCCTAGGTCCTTGGTTAGGACTCGAGCCTCTGAGCTATTAACTAGCCTCAAAGGCTGTGAATCTCACTACAGATTTACCAATAATAATAATAATAAATATTTTGACTCTACATTTTGACTCTACAAAAAACCACCTGACTCGGAACAGCTTACAACCTCCGACGATACCTTAACAGTTCCTAGGTCCTTGGTTAGGACTCGAACTGCTGAGCTATTAACCAGCCTCAAAGGCTGCGAATCTCACTACAGATTAACCAATAATAATAATAATAATAATAATAATAATAATAATAATAATAATAATAATAATAATAATAATAATTTTATTTCTATACCGCCCTTCTCCCGAAGGACTCGGGGCGGTGTACAGCCTGTTAAAAGCACAAAGACAGACAAGGATTAAAAATAATTAAAATTATTAAATAATTTCGGCTCAGTTATAAAACCTGCACATTTAAAACCCCACATTTAAAACATCCAATTAAAATCTTTACATTGATAGCCTGGCCTGGCAGAACAACAAGGAGAGTCCTCGCGACACGGAGGTTGGAGATCTTACGCATTTCCGGGGGCAGTTCATTCCAAAGGGCAGGGGCTTCCACAGAGAAGGCCCTCCCCCTGGGTGTCGCCAGCCGACATAACTTGGCCGATGGCACCCTGAGGAGACCCTCTCTGTGGGAGCGGACTGGCCGGTGGGAGGCTACTGGTGGCAGAAGTCGGTCTCGAAGGTAGCCAGGTCCAATGTCATGGAGCGCTTTGAAGGTGGTAACCAACACCTTGAATCGCACCCGGAAGACCACTGGGAGCCAGTGCAGCTCGCGCAGGAGGGGTGTCACATGGGCACAACGGGTTGCGCCCATAACCACCCGCGCGGCCGCATTCTGGACCAGTTGGAGCCTCCGGGTGCTCTTCAAGGGGAGCCCCATGTAGAGAGCATTACAGTAGTCCAGTCGGGAGGTGACAAGGGCGTGAGTGATACATTATATTACATTACATTACATTACATTAATTTATTAGTTAGATTTATATGCTGCCCTTCTCTGGAGACTCAGGGCGGCTTACAATGCATTAAGCCATAGCCTTCATACTTTTGTATATACCTGCTTAGTAGGGCTTTCAACCCCCCCCCCCCCCCCCCAGTGCAACGGCCCTCTAGCCACAGCTGCCCTGTGATTTTCCAGCAGAAGCCCCAAATTGAAGATCCCTAAATTGCATCTCGGTTCTTGATCGTGGGGATTCTGCCCCATCCAGAAAGAAAATAAGAGAACACCCCCACCCCCGAAAAAAAACCCACAGCAAACTCAAAACCTGCAGGTTGTTTGGGTTGAGCCAAAGCTTATTTCTCACTATATCCAGATCCCGGCAGCTTCCAGCCACAGGGGAACGATCTTCGTTTGCTTAGGGTATAATAGCATACCTGATTTTTTCAGGCAACATTGACTTTTATTTTATTTATATTTATAATTTTATTTCTATACCGCCCTTCTCCCGAAGGACTCGGGGCGGTGTACAGCCAACTCAAACACAATATATAAACATCATAATTTAAATTTAAAAATTATGAAAATTATTATACTTTCGGCCAAATTAATGAAAAACCCCAAAGTTAAAAATTTCCAGATTTAAAACTCAATTACAAAGATAGCCCGGCTTGTCGGAAAAGCAAGGTCTTGAGGGCACAGCGAAAAACACGGAGTAAAGTGTGACTTGGTGTAAGGCAGTTTCTGAAATATGTGGATTGTCCCAGTTAATAAGCTGCACATGAATTTTGTCTGGTGTATCCTTGTTTAACCTTTGGCAAACAAAGGAAATGCTTTTCTCCTTCATCTGGGTCACCATACCAGCCTGGCTGCCACATAGGGCATGGCGTGGTCTTGCTCGTCCCTAACATCTGTCCCTTGAGCTTTTGTTTGCTGGAAGAGACCAGTTCTGTTTCTGGGAAAGCGATCAAAGGTTAGAATTAAGGAGAAATTTCTTGACTGTTAGAACAATGAATCACGACTAGCCTCCAGAAGTTGTGGGTGCTCTAACACTGGGATTTTTTTTTAAAAAGAAGAGATTGGACAGCAATTTGTCTGAAATGGTATAGGGCAGTGATGGCTAACCTTTTTGCCATCACGTGCCAAAAGCAGGGGGAGCACGGGGGGGGTGTCTCTCACACACACGTGCCCACATCCATAATTCTGTGCGCCTCGCCCCCCCCGTGCTCCATCCTGCTTTTGGCACAGTGGGCCCAGTAAGCCCGTTTTTCTCTCTTCTCCAGGCTCCAGAGCCTTTCTAGGAGCCTGGGGAGGGCAAAAACGGCCTTCCCCACCCTCCCAGAGGCCCTCCGAAGTCAAGAAACAACATGTTTCCTGAGTTCTGGTGGGCCCAGAAGGCCCGAAAATCAGCTGGCCGGCGCACACATGCATGCCAGAGCTGAGCTCGGGTGCCTACTGATACTGCTCCACGTGCCACTTGTGGCACCTGTGCCATAGGTTCGCCATCACGGGTATAGGGTCTCCTGCTTAAGAGGGGGTTGGACTAGAAGATCTTCAAGGTCCCTTCCAACTCTGGTATTCGGTGAGAAGACTGTTACGACTTCCTTATTTAGAGCCGACGAGATGCGGAAATGAGAAGCGGGGAGAAAATATCTCCTTCTGCTGGGTGCCTCAGATTAATTAGGCCTGCCAACAGGATGGGGGTAATCCCACATTATTTCCTTGCAAAATACAATATAGGCCCTCTTCTAAGGAATTCTCCCATTTCTCACAAGGAAAATGATCTCGTGGAATTAAGCCCGGGGTCAGCAACCTGCGGCTCTGGAGCCGCATGTGGCTCTTTCACCCCTCTGCTGCGGCTCCCTGTCACGCAAAATATGCGTCACAACCGCCAATGTGTGACATCCGTCGGCACGCGATTTATTGAGCTTTTCAATACCCCGCCCCCGGTAGGCCAACCATGGATAAATCCAAAAGAAAAAAAGTTTCAGAAGAAAACAACGTTTAATTCAACTACCTATGCTAGTTTTGTGGCCACGCAAGAAATAGTCAGGCACGGGAAGGGTTTTGTGGCTCCCGGTGTTTTCTTTTCGGTGGGAAAGAGGTCCAAACACTTGCAACACATTGCAAGTGTTTTAGGTTGCAGACCTTTGAATTAAGCCAAGCCTCTATGTAACAAGGAAGCCTTTTTTCTTTTGTGGAAAGTTTTCCCACCATTAATATTCCAAAAATCTTGTTATTGGGAATTAAACCGGTACGCTTTTTGTGCCAGGGAAGAGAATTAATACATTTTTTTAAAAAATTAGGGTGTGTTTCTATGTAAGCATAATAAGAGTGGTTTTTTTTTTTCCCCCCACAATAGTCCTTTGGGATTGTTTGATTTGTGCCTCTGCTTCCTAGAGTCTAGCCCGGCTCCCTGGTGACCTCCTCCCGATTCAGTATTTGTATTTATGATTCAGCTAGACCTGAGCAAGGAACTGGTGAGGTGAACTGGATTTATTTTGCCTTCCGTCATCCTTAGTCAGCAAGGTGATGACGTTTCCTTGCCTGGTAATTCTGAAAGGTACCTGGATGAGATAGGCAGTGGTATTTGGATGCTACCTTGGTTCCCCCAAAATAAGACCTAACCAGTTTGCTCCTGGAAGCACGAAGCCGAGAACACCAGCCTGAAGATGACGAATGAGACTTTGTCGAAACGTCGCCAAGCCACTTGCAATTTTACGCGGGAGAAGACCCGAATAACCAATCTCACACACACACACACACACACACACACACACACACACACACATATATATATATATATATATAAAAAAAAAATTTATACACCGTCTTTCTCCCCCAAGGGACTCAGGGCGGTGAACAACCGAAATTTAAAATAACATGCAATATAAAAGTTAAGATAACTAAAAATAAATTAAATCAATCGGCCTCCCAATTTAAAACCCCAGGGCTATACAAATTAAAAACTAACCCATAAAAAACCCATTTAGGCTAGGCTGGCTTGCTGAAATAAAAACGTCTCCAGGGCCTTACGGAAAGTGCGGAGATCCGGGATCAGTCGTATTCCGGGAGGTAGCTCGTTCCAGAGAGCGGGTGCTCCCACAGAGAAGGCTCTCCCCCTGGGGGCCGCCAGCCGACATTGCTTGACCCACGGCACCCTGAGGAGGCCCTCTGTGAGAGCGAATTGGCCGGTGGGAGTTAATCAGTAGCAGAAGGTGGTCTCGTAAATATCCTGGCCCTAAGCCATGGAGCGCTTTAAAGGTGAGAACCAACACCTTGAAGCACACCCGGAAGACCACCGGGAGCCAGTGCAGCTCTCAAAGGAGAGGTGTTATATGGGAGCACCATGTCACTCCTGTAATCACTCGCGCGGCTGCATTCTGGACCAGTTAGAGCCTCCAGGTGCTCCTCAAGGGGAGCCCCATGTAGAGAGCGTTACAGTAGTCCAGGCAGCCCTAATGCGTCTTTTAGAGCAAAAATTAATATAAGACCTGGTCTTATTTGGAGGGAAACGCGATACTTGGTCAAGGTACTTTTTGAGGAGTGGAATTGATCAAGGCAAAAGTCGGAGACGAATAAATTTGGGGCAAGTTGAAATGATACTTGGATCCAGATTTCTGGTCTACATTTACTATATTTAATAACATTTTAAATAAAATTTAGGAATTGATGTATTTGTTTTTTTAACCATTATTTTTTATTGTACAATTTTCTTGGGTTGTATATAAAATTTCTATATTCCCAATAACAGTGTACCGTCTGGGTACAATCTCTTTTTAAGTACAGATAGTAAATCTTATACACGCAATAATTATGACTATTGTTCTCAGATCCTATTCGCCCTCGTCTTCACTTATCCTTGTTTTTTTAAAAAAATTGTGTTACTTAGTTAAACCCTCTGTTCGGGCTTCCCTATAATCAGTTGATAATATCAAAGAAGGAAATGATTCTTTAATGACTGTTGTCCGATTAGAAGGAAATGATTCTTATGACCAATTAAGTCAGCACTGTCAACTCTCACATGAGGCTGTTTTTAAGAGTTTCCCAACAGTTACAACAGTGATTCCAACATAACGTTTAGAAAAGCGAATTTTCCCTTTGCATTATTTAAATCCTAAAATTGCTTCGATTAGATTTTGTGCAGTTGTCCAGGTTTAGTTGTGCAGGTTTTTACCGGAATGTGTGAATCCTGTTCCCCATCTCTCTGGAAAGGTTAAAAGAAATTGACTTGATTTGGCTTAGAGATGATCTCCCTGCTGGCTCTTTTGCCAACAAAAGGCAACTGCATTGCAGTTCCAGATTGCTTCTGATGGCTGCCTAACATAAAACTTCCAGTGTTGGAACCTTCACAACTTCTGGAGGCCAGTTGTTCCACGGATTAATTGTTCTAGCTCTCAGGAAATTTCTCCTGAGTTCTAAATTGCTTCTCTCCTTGATTAGTTTCCACCCGTTGCTTCTTGTCCTGCCTTCAGGTGCTTTGGAGAATAGCTTGACTCCCTCTTCTTTGGGGCAGCCCCTGAGATATTGGAAGACTGCTCTCATGTCTCCCCTGGTCCTTCTTTTCATTAAACTAGACATAACCCAGTTCCAGCGACTGTTCTTCCTGTGTTTTAGCCTCCGGTCCCCTAATCATCTTGGTTGCTCTTCTCTGCACTTTTTCTAGAGTTTCCACATCTTTTTTACATTGTGGCAACCAATACTGGATGCTGTATTCCAAGTGTGGCCTTATGACAGTGATTATAACTTTTATTTTTCCCCCGCTAACCCCTTTGAGGCTTCTCTTTCAGCTTGTGGAGAGTTTAAATTCCTTTGGCTCTGCTGTTCCTTATGCGTTTCCCCTCTCTGCCTTCAGATGAGCAACTCGAGCAACAAGCGTGCCCCCACCACGGCCACCCAGCGACTCAAACAGGACTACCTGCGCATCAAAAAAGATCCAGTGCCTTATATTTGTGCTGAGCCTTTGCCATCCAATATCCTTGAGTGGTAAGAATGGGAGGAGGGGTGCTGATCCCGAAAGGCGTCAAGAGACTAGAGCCTCCTTAAGACATGAATAAAAAAGAAAGAATAAAGGGATGCGGTGGCTCAGTGGCTAAGACGCTGATCTTGTCGATCAGAAGTTCGGCGGTTCGAATCCCTAGTGCTGCGAAACGGGGTGAGCTCCCGTGCCTTGTCCCAGCTTCTGCCATCTTAGCAGTTCGAAAGCACATTAAAAAATGCAAGTAGAAAAAATAGGGACCCCCTTTGGTGGGAAGGGAACAGCGTTCCGTGTGCCTTTGGCATTGAGTCATGCTGGCCACATGACCATGGAGACATCTTCGGACGGCGCTGGCTCTTCGGCTTTGGAACGGAGATGAGCACCGCCCCCTAGAGTCGGGAACGATTACCACATATGCGCGAGGAGAACCTTTACCTATAACACAATCTTATTAGCGGGCCCTGGGCACACCAGCAGATTTCCATCTGGGGATCTTTTGAAAGGGCAGGGCACCCTGGTTTCTTCATTCTGATTCGAAATGTGACTTGTGTAATTGTACTCTTTGTTTTGTTTTTGCAGGCATTATGTTGTACGAGGACCTGAAATGACACCCTATGAAGGTAAATCATAGCTTGGCATCAGAGTAAACTCACCCTAAGTACGAGCCTCCCTCATGGAGAAGTTGGTAACATGTTGTTTTAGTCTTGATTGAGAACAGAATTCCAGGGTCTGTCCCCCCCCCCCCCCCCCCCCGGTGCTCTTTGTTTTAATATTTTTATAATCACGTGTACGTATATGTGATAGAATCCTATGTAGTTGGTCAAGAAGCATCAACTTCCCAAATTTATTGCCAGGAATGTTTGTAGTTGCCAGGTGAAATTCGGGTGCTTCAGAGCCTTGGTGGTGCAGTGGTTAGAGTGCAGTACTGCATCTGCTGGCTGCCTGCAATTTGGCAGTTCGAACCCCACCAGGCTCAAGGTTGATTCAGCCTTCCATTCTTCTGAGGTGGGTAAAATGAGGACCCAGACTATTGGGAGCCACTGGCTGACTCTGTAAGTGGGTAAATTGAATTCTCCCTCCCTCCCTGTCAGTGATTAGAATGCAGTATTGCAGGCTAACTCTGCCCACTGCCAGCAGTTCGATCCTGACCGATTGACTCAAGGTTGACTCAGCCTCCCGTCCTTCCGAGGTGGGTAAAATGAGGACCCAGATTGTTGGGGGCAAGAGGCTGACTCTGTAAAACCGCTTAGAGAGGGCTGTGAAACACTATGAAGCGGTATATAAATCTAAGTGCTGTTGCTCTTCTTGAGAAAGAGTAAAGGGCCGGTATCTAGAAGCGCTAGCATCGTAGGTGGATAAAGGAGATGGCCAGAGTAACTCATCAGGCAGGACCTGTTTTTAATCTCTCATCTGCCTATTTCAGAGAACTTTCTCCTTTTTGTCGAATCACTTGTAACCAAAAGGGCCGCACGGTTAAATCCAGAAGTTTTCTTCTCAAACTCTGTTCATTAAAGTCCTTTGGATAACATGCTTTGCTGTGAAATTTAAAAACGGTTCTTTTCCCTCTATTCCTCTTTCAGGTGGCTACTACCATGGGAAGTTAATTTTCCCCAGAGAATTTCCTTTCAAACCTCCTAGTATTTATATGATCACACCAAATGGAAGATTTAAATGCAATACAAGGTATGATCATTTGCTTAATGATTTCCTCGTTTGTTTGGGTTTTTTTTTTTTTTCTTTCTCAGCCGGTGATTTGAAAGCATCTCTTTCACCTCTTGCACTTATTAATATTGAGAAATATTTCACTAGGGACGAGTTGACCTCGTGGTACCACGTTTGAAAGTAAATATGCATCTTCACTTCCAAAGAAAGTGAAGAAGCAAATATGTGATTATTAATGTGGTGATGATGATGATGATTACCATTCCTTAAAAATCACTGTACTCTAGACAGCACACTGTTTATATAGACATTGAATGTTTATGTTTAACATACATATAATTTATATTTCGCTGATAAATAAAGGGAGACTAGTATAGATCTATTTCAAGCTATTTAGCTCTCATCAGTTAGCCATACCCTTACTTGGATTCGAACATGGGCTGCCTGCATGTTAGGCAGTTGTATTAACCTCTGAGCCACAAGTTCTCCCTTCATCAGATATATTTATATATATATTATATAATATATAAATATATAAAGGAATCTTGTCCTGCTGAACGTTTTCTGTATCTGCTGTGACGGAGTTTCGATGTTTCTGCTTTTTCCCCCCCCCCCCCCCTGTAGATTGTGTCTTTCCATTACTGATTTCCACCCCGACACGTGGAACCCAGCTTGGTCCGTCTCCACAATCTTGACAGGCCTTCTTAGTTTTATGGTTGAAAAAGGGCCCACTCTGGGCAGTATAGAAACAACAGAATTTACGGTGAGTGAGCCTTTGTTGCCGACTGCCATTTGTTCGCTTGCTGATTAAAAAAATGGGCCACAGAGGAATCCAGAGGCAGATGTGGGGACTCTTGATTTCTTTTCCATTCAGATGATAGTTCCAGGACTGACTTTTTTTCCCCCCTCTTCTCTTCTTGCTCCCTTAGAAGAGGCAACTGGCTTCGCAGAGTTTAGAATTTAACGTAAAAGACAAAGTTTTTTGTGAATTGTTTCCCGACATGGTGGAGGTGAGTGAGTGACAAGCTAGTCTTTTCCTTGGGCGATATTTCCAGTTTTTTTTTAAATTACACTCAGTCGTTTTTTTTTTTTTATTTGGAGACGTCCACAATCCAGGCCAACATTTGCTTCACCTAGAAATCCACCCATCCTTGTGAAAAGAGTCTCAAAGGCTCTTGATTGTGTCACCACCTGAGCCCATTCCAGCCTCATCTTAGTGTCTGTGGCTTGCTTGTGAGCAATAATCTCATTAGATCAGAGGTGTCAAACTCAGTTTCATTGAGCGCCACATCAGGGTTGTGTTTGACCTTGGTGTTGTGGCCCACAAGCAGCCAGCAGAGCTGGCAGCAGATTCGGACAGTGAGGAGGTTGGGGAGGAACATGGGCCAGTCCTGGAGCCTGGGGCAGGCTCGGACGAGGGCTCTGAGTCTTGAGTCAGAGAGGGGGCCAAGGTAGCTCTTTGCAGCCACCGGAGCCTGACATCAGTGTGAGCTTGTTCCCAATGTGAGTTTGTTCCCAGTGTGCGCATGCGCAGAGCTTCCAGAAGACAGGAACAATTAAGAAAACAGGGTCGACTTAGGAGTAAGGCTTGGAGATGATTGGCCCCTCCCTTAAGACATAAAAGAGAAGCGAACGGGACGTGAGCTTTTGCAGGAAGCAGTTCGTTCATATGGTCTGTAAAAGCTCTGGCAATGCTCTGTTTGACTCTGTGCTAAATTTGGCCTTGCCCTGCGTGTGGCAATTAGTTCTCTGGCAGCATTCCAAGGGAGATAAGGTGGGTGTTTGTAAGCATTCCCCCGCAAGACTGTTTGAGAAGTCTTTCGGATTGGGAATGATAATAATTCACAGCCGTTTGAATTAAAGAGGTTTGCCGGGATTAAGTTTGTGCTGTTTACTTTCTAAGGAAGCTGTGGCATAGAGGCGTGGACAGGATGGGCATGACCAGCTCAAAGTCACTCATTGAGGCTCTTTTCGCTGGCAGAGGGCTGCAGGAGGCAGTCACGGCCAAAAACGGAGCCTGGGAGGGCCATGCATGGTCCTACCGTGCTCCATTTTTGCTGGCACAGGTATTGCGGGCCAGTCCTCTGTTTCCAGAACGGCCCTGCAGGCCAGATCTAAGCACCCTGTGGGCCGGATCTGGCTCACGGGTCTTCAGTTTGACACCCCTGCATTAGAGGATGACCATGGACATCTGAAAACCAGACCAGAAAGTTTCTGCTTTGCGGGCTTTTAACCATAAGCATTATTCTGGCAATCTGGGTTTTCAGACTATAGCGGGAAGCTCATTGGATCCTTCCATCTGCACAAAAAAGAGCTGGGGGAAAAAAATCTAGGATTGTGGGTTTTTGTTTGTTTGTTTGTTTTTTTGCCAGAAACAAATAGGAGCCTGCCATCTGAAAGCTCTGAAAAAGTTTTAGTTGAAACCCAGAACGGTGAAACTACCGTATTTTTTGCACTATAAGACGCACCTAAATCGAGAAGAGGAAATCAGCAAAAAAAAGTTTTTGGCCTCTGCACACCCCATTTTTGGGCCTTTTCCAGGCCCATTTTCCAGGCTTTGTTCTGCCCTTTTTCAAGGCTTTTTTCAGCCCATTTTTGAGGCTATTTTTTCCCTGTTTTTGAGGCTTTTTTCAGCCTGTTTTTGAGGCTTTTTCAGCTTGTTTTTGAAGCTTTTTCTGGCCTTTTTGAGGCTTTCTCAAGCCTGTTTTTGAGGCTTTTTCCAGACCATTTTCCCTTTAAAAATGGGCTGAAAAAAGCCTCCAAAATGGGCTGAAAAAGCCTCAAAAACAGGCTGAAAAAATCCCTGAAAATGGGCCAATAAAAGGCCTGAAAACGGGGCGTGCGGAGGCAAAAAACCGGCCGGCAAGTGGGTGGAGCTTCAGCAGTATTCAGTCTATAAGACACACAGACATTTTCACCCCCTTTTGGGAGACAAAAAAAGTTTTATAGTCTGAAAAATACAGTAAGTTCCATCTTTTAACTGAACTTCGGTTTGCTTAGCTGAGAGAATTTTCAACCCGGCGCATTTAATCTTTGATCTCTTCCTGCTAATCTATCTCTCCTTGCCCTTCTCTGCTGTCCAGGAAATCAAGCAGAAACAGAAGGCCCGAGACGATCTCCACAGCCGGCCAACGACTCTCCCGCTTCCGGATGTCATCCCCGACGGAGAAGCTCATCACGGTCAGAACGGCCTGCCAATCCTTAACGGGCACCCGCCTTTGGCTGTGGCTAACAATCCCCTTGGCCTCCAGCAAGCTAACCGCCACCATGGACTCCTGGGTGGAGCTTTGGCGAACTTGTTCGTTATCGTGGGCTTCGCGGCCTTCGCCTACACAGTGAAGTACGTCTTAAGGAGCATCGCACAGGAGTGAGAGACGCTCTGGAGTTTCTCCTTCTCCTCCTCCCTTCTCCTTCCAAGTCTGGATTCTGAGACCAAAATAACAGTAGTGGCAGGAAGGAAACGAAAACGAAACATTTGGGACTCTGTGGGGTCTCGTACTCCTGACTGTGGGCTAACTGCTGTGATGTGTACAGGGTTTTGTTTTGTTTTTTTTAATTACTGGTTTTGGCCCATGGAATTAGTTTCGTTGGAGGGGAGGGGAAACCCTGCTTGGGATTGAAAAGGACGGGATGGAAATGGAGCAAGGAAGAGGACAAACACACTGTCTCCCAAGAAAAGAAGAAAGAAAAAAAAAAGTGAAACTTTCTGAAACTGTAGGATCTAAATTTACCGGCCTACAAAATCTCCTTGTTTCTTTTTCTTTCTTTCTTTCTTTCTTTTTTTTTTTTTCAGTGCACTCTGAATTCATTCTAACAATCTTGGAGCTTTTGGAGAACGTGGGCTGGAAGCATCTGCTTTTAAGGCAATGTGGGGTTTTTGGGCGATAGAGAAGACAGGGTTGGGAGAGCATGGGCATTCCTTGCCTGTTTTAATAGGGGTGAGTAGCTGAGAAGGGGAGGCGGTGTAGAGGAATAAGGGGAGTGCTCGTTGCTTCCTTAAGATCCCTTCGATCGCCTCGCTTGAAATGTTGGTGTCTGCTGCTGAACAGGTATCCCAAACCGAGCAGACGTTTGCGTGAAAACTAGATCCTCGAGGAAGCGTTTCGCATAATAAATTGGCGATGGCGGGAGAGTGAACGTAAAAGTTTTTTTTTTTTTTTTACAAGTGGAGCATGGAGCTGAGGGCAAGCGTAAAGCATTTTGCTCTTTGGAATCGACGTTGAGCCGTCACCACAAAAGTTAGGAGTTTTGGTGCTAACAGAGACAGCCTGGGGATTTTTGCAGAAAGGAATGCCGTTTTCCCGCTCTCCCAGGCGGTTACTTTTCGGAGTAACGTGGTGTTGTGTTTTTTTTTAAAAAAGGCACGTCCTTTGCCCAAACTTCATAAAAGTAACGGTTTTTCTCCTTTTTTAAAAAAAATAAATCTGGCCCAATAAAAACTTGCCCAATTGCTCTTTAAAGAGAGAGAGAGAGAGAGAGAGAGAGAGACGTGACAGTGAATGGCCAGGTCTAACCAGCTCTCCTTGGTCTTTTGATGAGCATTTTAAAAAAAAAAGTTTAAAAGTTTGGTGTTCTGTGTTTCCTTTTTTTTTTTTTTCTTTTCCAAAAAGACCCTGTTTGATGACTTTTGGGGTTGCAATCATGTCGCGTTTTGTAGTTCATCTCCCAAGTTTTTTGCTGCTATAAAGAGAAGGGGAACGGAAAGACTTGAGCCCAGATGGATGGGCGTGGGAAGGAATTTTTCAATCAATTCCTGCTGGGTTTGACACTTCCCCCCACCCCACCCTCAAAGGCTTTGGGCTGTTGTGTGCATTAGTCCTAGGCAGTGGTGGGTTTCACTTAAACTTTGCTACCGGTTCGTTCACGCATGCGCAGAGTGTATTTGATGACGTCCAGGCGGGTGGGCAGAGCCTCTGTTAGCCGTTACTATCAGTTTGCCCCCGGTTCAACTCACCAGTGGTCCTAGACTTTCTCTTGCTTGAAGGTATCCCTTCTAAAGCAGGAATCACTCAAAAGCTAGGATTTTACATGCTTTACGCGGGAGAAGTTAAACAGATAATATTTGGGGGTGGGGGACCCTATTTATTCTCAACCAGAACACCTGGACCTTTCCCCATTCCCCACAGTTATGCTTCTGGAATTGGTAGGATGGTCCTGTCCATCCAGCTTAACACCAGTGTATGTGTAAGAAAACGAGAAAACCTAAGTCCAGCCTATTTAGCGTGGCTTTATCGGCCTCCCCCCTCCAAGGTCAAAAAAGCCCTGTACGTCTTTTTTTTTAAGCTTTCCCTTTGTTCCAAGGTATTTTAAAGATGAAGATTTCTGGCTTTTCATTCCGTTTTGAGTTATTAGTTTTATTCCAATTAGTAGTTTTCCCTCTCCCCGGAACCTGTACACGAAACAAAATTGGAAAAGTTTGACTTTATGGGAAATGCTATTAGAGTATTGACTGGGGGAAAGGCAATCGGAAAAGATGAATTAAATCCATAAGCTGTTTAACTTAGAGACGTGGATTAGAGTGAATTATCTGCTTTTGACCAATTTCTAAGCCAGTAGGTGTGGTTCAGTTGTTAATTCTCCCAGTAGCTCTATCCGTGAAAACAGACATTTGTTAGAATAAAATCTTTGTTGTCAGCGTATGAATGGGAGAGAGAGAGAGAGTTGACTACGATTGAACAATAATTTTAAGAAAGCCTTCTCAACATGCCAGGCACTATTGTGGGATTATATCACCCATCATCCCTGGGCCACAGGGATCGAGGACAAACTGGAGAAGGGTACTCGGTTGGTTGGGGAGACTTGATTTAAAATATGTATTTCCGTTTTTCAGAAATACTTCAGGGATTGTGTGATAGTCTCCCATCTCTCTGGCTTTTGATGAAACTTTGTGATTATTATTTTTTTCTTCTTCTTCTAAAGCTTGGCCTTCTGTCCATGTTTTTGCACCCGTGGTTGTCACAAGATCTTAAATGTACATATTCATAACATTTCTTTTTACTTGAAAAAAAAGAAGCAGCAGCAGCATAGGTCGCACTCTTTAGTACCTGAAACGGGTGGGGAAAGAGGCCTGTTCAGTACACGTGACTTGGTTCACAAATGGAAGCTAAGCTTGGGTTTGTTTAAACCATAGTTTGTTGAATAAATCACTGTCTGAGTTCACGCTTGTGCTGGATTGCGTGGGGTGGCTTCTCGAGCTGCATCGATGGGAGTTCTCGCAATCGATGGGTTTTGACTTCCATATGAAGGTGCCAAGCTTAAATCGGCTCAACGAGCGACTTGGCCTGCTGGCCAAAGTGGAGTTTTAAGAGGTATGTTTTCCGTAGCACCTTCAAAAGGGGCAGAATTTGGTTGTGTGTGTGAAGGGGAAGCGAATGTTGTATGGGTTCTAAACCAGGTGAGAAATCTTAATATATATATATTTTTAACCCAATAATATTTGGTTGGTCAATTGCAGAAGAATCCTCTAGTGCAGGGGATGTCCAACCTTGGCAACTTTTAAGACCTGCCTAATTTCAACTCCCAGAATTCCCCAGCAATCCTTGGCTTAAGGATTTCTGGGAGTTGGCAGTCCGCAGGTCTTAAAATTGGACATTCCTTGCTCTAAATTGGACATCCTGCTCTAGTGTCTTAGAATCTCGGCCAGCAGGTGGTGAAGTAAATATTTATTTAGGCAATAGTTATAGAGATTATAAAGGGGGAATTGTGACCAAACAGAACTTCTACTATTTGCAAGATGTTGCAAGCAAACTAAGGGGATTTATTTAGGTGGAATGGGTATTATTTAGCAGGGACATGATAAATATAGATGGAAAGTTTATGCCCAGAAGCTTCCAAGTATTGGATTCTGGGGACAAGTAATAGCAGAGGTCCTCTACTTTGGGGCAGGTTTGAATATCTTCTGAAGCCAAGCATGCTTGAAGCAGCTCAGTGCTTGGTGGGGAAGAACCTTTGTAGACTCCTAGAAGTACAATGGACCACACTGAGAAGTTGAAAGAGATGCCAGGAGAAAGCAGGGGACAATTCACTTTCTGTTTCTGCCAAGAAGTTACACTGGGTGAATGACGTACCTTTTTCATGAAGGACCTCTACCTGAGAAGGTCCTTTGAAATGGAGCTACTTTGGACCACATACTCACTGATGCAACAACAGATATCTCTGCTTTTGATTTTTTTGTTTTTAATGGGCTTTGTTTCTTAGGCCTGATTGCAACTTGATAGAGATAAGGGGGGGGGGGGGAGATGAACAAATGACTCTGAGATATAGAGAAGCCAGTGGCTTCTTTCTCTATTTGTGTTACCTTCACCTGGCTAATACACGTTAAAAGGTAAAGTTTCCTCTCGCACATATGTGCTACTCGTTCCTGATTCTAGGGGGCGGTGCTCATTTCTGTTTCAAAGCCGAAGAGCCAGCGCAGTCCGAAGACGTCTCCGTGGTCATGTGGCCAGCATGACTCAATGCCAAAGGCGCACGGAACGCTGTTCCTTTCCCACCAAAGGGGGTCCCTATTTTTCTACTTGCATTTTTTTGACGTGCTTTCGAACTGCTAGGTTGGCAGAAGCTGGGACAAGGAACGGGAGCTCACCCCATTACGCGTCGCTAGGGATTTGAACCGCTGAACTGCCGACCTTTTGATCGACAAGCTTCGCATCTGAGCCACTGCGTCCCTATTTTAAATTACCTTTTATATAATTTTAAATAGTTTTAATTATTTAGTAATTTAATAATTTAAATTTACTTTAAAATTTAAAATATATATTTTATATACATATATATATATATATATATATAATGTATATTGTATATTTAAAATATATATTTAATAATTATTATTAAATTACTATTTGAAATTACCTGGATCCAATGTGTATTGGATCCAGGTAATTTCAACTGTAATGTAATAGTTTAACCAGCAGGTGTCACTACTACACCAACATTAGACAAATCGCAGGTAATCATGGTTTCCTCTAACTTGTTTTACTGGGGATGAATTGAGTTGAATTTTGCTCACATCGTGTCTTGTTTTTGGGGTGTAAAATAAGGGAGGCCCACCTTGAGGAACCCTAATCCTGCAGGTCCGGAATTTGAAAGCTGCCACAAGAACAAGGAGGAACGTGAACACGGGAAATCTGTGTTTACAATCACGGTTTCAGGAAAAGTAAAAAATTTGGTCTCATTAAAACATGGCCCCATCGGTGACTGTGTGGATGCAACCTGGGGAATTTCCTGGTGGTTTCCTATCCAATTACTAACCAGACCTTGCTCTATTTCTGTCAAGGCCATTTGGAAGATAGGGTGGGTGAGAGGCAGGGGTGGACCGCTGGGGGGTTTGCAGGGGTTCGGGAGAACCTCTAGCTGATATTCAGTGCAGTTCACAGAACCGCCAAATCCCACTCCTGGCTGGCCGCGCCTCCCCTCCCCTCCCCTCCCCGGAGTCTGCATACGGCCCATTTTGGATGCAGGTAAGTGCAGGGGGCTTTGGGAGGGTCAAAAATGGGCCTACCGGAAGTTGGGGAAGAGGGCCTCTGGAGCCTGGGGAGGCCGTTTTCACTCTCCCGGAGGCTCAAGAAAAGCCTCCGGAGCCCGGGGAGGGCAAAAACTCCCACCCCTGCCCCTAAGGATTAGCAGGTGCCCTCTCCCTATTCGGAAACAATTCTGAGAGAAGAGACAGGCCAGGACATCTCCGATTTATCGGCCGATCCAAATGGGCCGGGCTAAAATCCAGCTGTCGATTGAAAATCACGCTGATTGCATTGACCGAAAACCGTAGTCATCCCTTAAAGAGCCAGAACCTTCTGAAATAGTTAAAGTAGCCCATCTCTCTTCACGCCGTATCTTTTTCCTTCTCTCTCCCCTCTACCACCACTCCCCCGCCCACCCGATAAAAACTATCTTTGCATTCCTTGCAAAACTATGCTGGCAACAATTCTTTGTTAATAATATTTAACTTGTTTTGGCGTCGCCTTGCGCTTCGAGCCCTGTTTGGGGGAGTCGGTTAGCTGCAGACAGGCTTGTGAATCTACGGGGGGGGGGGGGACGACGACTTGATGACATGTTAATAGGACAATCTGTCATACGGCAGCTCAGAGGCCCAGACGGGTCCGCAGACCGTGGCGGAAGGCGAGCTTTTCTTGTGGTTGTGTTATACTCCCGTCTTGTTTTCTCACACGCTTTTCCCTTCGGCTTCCTAGGCTGACTTATCCCCCTTCGGATGGAGTGCACGGCATCGCAAACACGGAGACGGTGCCATACAGAACCTCCTCTTCAATTGGATTTTTTTTTTTAATTAAAGATGTCATATTTTGCAAACATTTTTCCCACCTAGCTTCAGATAGCTCTATTCTGCACGCAATTGTGGGTTTACGAACCCACAAATAAAAACTTTTCACCAGGGATGGGCTTCAAAAATTTTAGCAAGGGGTTCGCTGCCCGGTTGCTGGGTGGGCGTGGCTTAGTCGGCCACCTGCACCACAGTGGGGCGGGGCATTTTTGCCCTCCCTGGGTTCCGGAGGCTTTGCTTCCGGGAGGGCAAAAACAACCTCTCCAAGCTCCGGAAACCCTCTTCCTGAATTTCCAGTAGGCCTGTTTTTGTCCTCCCAGAGCCTCCACGCGCACTCTGAACCGGGCTGCGTGGGGACTCCTGGGAGGGGAGGGGTGGGAGGGGCCAGGAGTGGGATTCGGGGGTTCTCCGAACTACACAGAATCTTAGCTAGAGGTTCTCCCAAACCCCCAGTGGCCCACCACTGCCTCTCACCCATCCTATCTTCCAAATGGCCTTGACAGAATGGAAGATGACATCCTATGAATCTGGACCTCATGGGGGAGATGCTTGAAAAGGATTTCATCTTTGGGGTGTACGGGGATCTGGGCATATAATTGGGAAGGAAGAAACGGGTTGATCTACTTGTCGAACTGATCTACTTTTGACTCGGGTGTCGCAAGCAACCGATTCCAAGACAATGAAATCACATTCGAAGGCCAGCAGTAAACGCAAACCTTTTACAATTGTAAAAAAACAAAAAAGGAAAATGCAACATGCTAATTAAAGCCAGCCCATTTACAGCAAAAACACAATTAACTGTAATCCCGAGGTTTTTTAAAATAAAATTGTTGATAAAAGCAGGCAATTAACTGAAGACTCGATAAACAATTAAAACGTAACAAGTCAGCATGCTAAGGATGAAAATTTGCAGTGTTTTGCCTAGGTGATAAATTGCTAGATGACTGGCAGCAGGCAAGCAAAAGCAGATTTCTTGGTACGTTTTTACATGAATATCCTCTTCCTTCTGCCCCCTTTAGCAAATTTAAGTCTACGAATCTTTGACTTGCTCTTGAATTGCAGCGGAGGAACTTGTAGGATTAGGCCTGGCTTTCTAAGGAAGAGCAAGCACAACGAACTTCCCAAGTTTGGTTCAATTTGGGGAGAATAAATTAGGGTAGGTCCTTTATTGTGGATGTCTCACGAATGGAATCCTCAACCTTAAGCAGAACGGAGAACTCAATCTGAGTATTGCGGGACAGACATGGGTGGCTTCTAGGTGTGATAAATATAGGTTAGCCCTTGATTTACGGCCACAACTGAACCCAAAATTTCTGTTGCTAAGCGAAACAGTTACTGAGTTTTGCCCAGTTTTGGGATTCACATTATTTACCTACTGGTTTACCCAGCACCAAAAATGTGAGTGCGGGTCACGCTTCGCCCTCATGCTCCAACTCCATGCATGAACCCAGTCTCAAAAGCGTGCCTAAATAGGACAGCATAGAGCCGGGACGGTTGGGTAGGCCCACCCATGATTTCCGCTACCAATTCACCCGAACCGGTTGAATACCACTTCTGGTTTTGCCCCATATTACGACCTTTCTTGACACTGTTAAGTGAATCCCTTCCATTAAGTTAGCCATACGGTGATTGACATTGCAACCATGATCAAGTTGAGTCGGTTTGCCAAACGCCCAAATTTGAATCGCGTAGAATTATGGGGATACTGCAACAATCGTTAAGTATGAAAAACGGTTTTCAGGGCTGCTGTAACTTTGAATGGTCAATGAACTGTCGTAAATCGAGGACTATACCTGTAGCAGCTTCAGATTTGGCACTTGATGGAATGGTTTTCTGCAAGGTTGCGAAAAAAGCAAGGAGACCACAGCCTGTTGTCTTGGAGAAACCACTGGACTTAGAAATACTGAGATGGAGGGATGGGTTTCAGTTACCTTTACCTTTTTTTAACTTTTAAAAGCATTTTTTCTATAACCTCTTCGGCTGAAAAAATGCTTTTAAAAGGAAAAAGGGAGGAAAAAAAGCCTCTGATGATCACATGGCCCAGCTGGGATCGTCAGAGGCTTTTAAAAGCATTTTTTTCAGCCGAAGAGGTTGTAGGGGGAAAAAAAACATGCCTTTAAAAGCCTCTGACGATCCCAGCTGAGTTGCCTGATCGTTAGAGGCTCCTAAAAGCGTTTTTTTTTCCTGCAACCTCTTAAGGTTGTAGAAAAAATGCTTTTAAAAGTAAAAAAAAAAAGTTGGCCACGCCCACCCAGTCACATTACCCCCCCCCACCAAGCCATGCCCACAAAGTAAGCCACGCCCATAGAACCAGTAGTAAAAAAAATTTAGAACCCACCCCTGGCTGTCTGTGCATGCGCCCAGCCTCAAAAATGTGCCTAAATAGCACGACTTGGAGCCAGTGGCAGGTGGGCAGGCCCACCCGTGATCGTCGCTACCGGTTTCCTCGGTGGAATATCACCTCTCCTGAGATGGATTGGGCTGCCCACATTGGGGAAAAAATACTAGGTTAAAAGTATAGGTGGTCCTTGTCTTACCACAAAAGAGCCCCAAACGTCAGTTGCTAAGTGAGGCGCCTCATTGGATGACCTTTATGCAACCGTCATAAAGACAGGCCAGTTTCCAAGTGCCCGTATTTTGATAATGGGGGTGCTGCAGGGGTCATAAGTGTGGAAACTGGTCGTAATACGTCACTTTTTGCAATGCCGTTGCAACTTTGAACGGTCACTGAACGGATCGTTGTAAGTCGAGGAGTACCTGTATATCTTCCTAGGAACGTTCTCGTGCTTGCTTACTCCCTACCACAATGGTGCTTGATCAGCCGACGGGATGGTTCGCCGGTGGATATGTGGATGGACTTGAGCTTGCAAGCTTTAATAGCTCGTTGAGTAGCTTCGCCAAGAAATACGAGTGAGTTGTTGGCTCTTAGCCTAGAACAGTGATGGCTAACCTTTTTGCTATCGCGTGCCAAAAGTGGGGGGAGTGTGGGGGAGGTCACCCACATCCATAATTTTATGCCCCCCCCCATGCTCCCCCTGCTTTTGGCACAATGGCACGGTGGGCCCATTTATTGCTGTCCCCAGGCTCCAGAGCCTTTCTAGGAGCCTGGGGAGGGCAAAAACGGCCTTCCACATCCCCTCAGAGGCCTTCCAGAGGCCGGAAACAGTGTGTTTCCTGACTTCTGGTGAGCCCAGAAGGCCTGAAAACCAACTGGTTGGCGCACGCATGCGTGCCAGAGCTGAGCTCGCGTGCCCACCAATATGCGGCTGTGGCACCCGTGCCATAGATTCGCCATCACGGGCCTAGAAGCCTTCGTTATTATATTATTATTACCTACGTGCTTTAAGCTAAAGGACACTGGATTGTCAGTGTGAATCGGGGCTTAGGGCAAAAGGCTAAGATTGCAGACATCCCAAGTTCAAGTGCTTCCTTGGCTGGGAAACCCACCGTGGGGCTTTTTGCCAGCCTAGGCTATTTTGCTGGTGAGGCTTTCCAGTCATTGACTAGCTTCACCACGAAATAAATTGCTGGCTTCATTATTATTACCTACATGCTTTAAGCTAAAGGACAGCAACACTGGATTGCCGGCGTGAATCAGGGCTTAGGGCAAAAGGCTAAGATTGCAAACATTTCAAGTTCAAGTGCTTCCTTGGCTGGGAAACCCATTGCAGGCTTTTTGCCAGCCTAGCCTACCTTGTCGGTGAGCGGGCCTTTCTTAGGATTAAAACCGGAGGGCTGCCTTGCATTTCCTGATCCTTTCGAAAGTGACCTGCAAATGCCAACAGGAACACCTGTAAAAAGCGAGAAGCCATCACGTCCAACGGGCACACGCAAGAGAGAGGATTTTGCGAGATGTAAAGAAAGAGAATCTGCAAAGGGCTAAACAAATCACAGGCGGGGAAGTAAGTTTTATTTCTGACTTAAACGTCTTTGGCACAGAGGGG
Organism: Masticophis lateralis; assembly: GCA_030761175.1. Classification (NCBI taxonomy): domain Eukaryota; kingdom Metazoa; phylum Chordata; class Lepidosauria; order Squamata; family Colubridae; genus Masticophis; species Masticophis lateralis. Next base: position 4,473,857 of record JAUDYJ010000016.1, read on the forward strand.
TGGTAAGGAAGAATCTGCTTTCTCCCGACAGTCTCCCCTTAATAGGAATGCAAAAAGACCAGCCTGAACAGCTCTTTAGAATGTGGTCCCTCCCTCTCCATACAAATTACCCTCCCTTTCTCTCCCCCCCCCACTCCCTCCTTCTCCTCTTTTTCACTCCCCCTTCCTTTCAAGTTGATGCAAAACTCTCCCACAAAAATTGTATTTATTCACGGTGGCGGTACATCTCCAGGGAGGTTTTCTGCCCGTCTGCAGTTGCCAGGCAAGCAAGCAAGGAAGCAAGGAGCTGGCGATTTGGAGAACTTGCCCTTGCTAAAGTCTCAGTTCAGAGACAGGGGTTAGTGGGACATTCCTTCTAGGAATGTGTTCTGGGGTGGAGGGGAAAGAGAGAAGATTCAGGAGAAAAGCTGGGCTGGAGAAGAAAGTGATGACTGTCAGATCGTTTCTTAAGTGGCCGAAAAATTCAGGAAGGATTTGAGTGGAGGGGGGTTTTTTTGCTTTATTTTTTTTTTTTTAATAAGTGGGAAATTGTGGACTTTTAAGATCTAGGACATGGCACATCCAGAAATGTGATTTTTTTAAAAAAAAATCTCTGCCAAATTTCCGATATATGGATAGATTTGAGGAGACAAGCTTTGGACATCTGCAAGTGTGACACTGGGGAAAAAAAGACCAGCCGGACCCCAGATTCCCCCTCTTCCCTTCTCCGGCACCTGATTCTCCAGTTCTTCACCCTTTGGGTCTGCCTCTGTTTCGAAGGGGCCTCCAACGGATTCTGCAACTTTTGATCTTTTTTCCCCCCCCCTGGACGTTTTTTGGCCAAAAGGAGGAGGAGAAGAAGAAGATGAAACGGGGAATGCCGGTCGACCTTCTGCTCTGAGCTCAAGTTTTTTGTTTTGTTTTGTTTTGAGAAGCTGCTGGCAGAGGGGAGTTTTGCCGCGGCTGACGTCGAAGCAGGCCATCCAAAGACGAAAACGGCAAAACCGCTGGCGATGGTTACAGGTTGCTTGCGAATGGGATTCGCTTGGCGTGACTAGGAGCTAGCAAAAGCCAGTTTACGGGAGAGACCCAGGAAAGGCAAACCCAGGTCTGATCCATTTCCGATTTCCATCTTGAGGAGGTCGCTTCTCTCTTGGCTTGAAGATGAGGTCCTCAAAAGAGAGGAGGCAACGATGCTGGAGTTGGTTTGTTCTGGTGATGCTGATCTGCCAAGAATTCCCGAATTTCCCGCTGGTGTTGGCCAAGAAAGAGCGGAAGAAACCCAAGGAGCCTAACCAGTACACGGAGGCTCTCTCCAACACCACTCTTTCCAACAGTGAAGAATTGAACGGACACTCCAAGGTAAGGGGGGGGGGGAAAATCCAGCAAATTGGGGTAATTTGCCTTTCCCAAATGGTGCCCCCTCCCCATTTGATTGGGGTTTCCCCAGATGAGACAAGTTGAAGGTCTACAGGTTGGGATTCCCAAGACTTTCCTAATCCCCCTAAAAGATTTTTATTTAATTTAATTAAAGATGGAAATGGAGCCATCTTGTATTCCGCAAAGGCCTTTTTTCATCAGAAAAAAAGGTGGGTTTGGTGACAGTAACAGAGTTGGAAGGGTCCTTGGGAGACATCTAGTCCAACCCCCTACTCATGCAGGAGACCTGTATGAGGGATTCGAACCACCCAACTGCCGACTTTTTTGATCGACAAGCTTGGTGTTTTAAGGCACCAAGCCACCTAGTTTGGGATGACGGTTGGATGTCTGGTTTGATGGCATTCACTCTGGCGATATGGGCTTCAGCTGGGGTGGAAGGGCCGAGGTGACCGTTAGGTCTGAGACCGGGAAAGCCAGCTTCTCTTATCAAAGACGGTTTATCTGACATCGGCAAGACCCCTCCCCCCCATCGTACCCTGCTTGTAGGATTCCCCCACCACCACCACCATGATAATCTGTTGGGTTGGAAATGCGGGCAAGGGAAATTGCTCCGATCAATCCAAGCAATCTCGTCATAACTTTTGGAGAAATCTCATGATCCAGAAACCAAAGCAAAAGGAGGAAGGGAGAGCAATTCTAATTTCTATGACTCTCTCCTTTTGCAAGTGTTGTTGGTGATGATGGATAATTAAGGTATTCTATTCTATTCTATTCTATTCTATTCTATTCTATTCTATTCTATTCTATTCTATTCTATTCTATTCTATTCTACTCTACTCTACTCTACTCTACTCTCCACTCTTTCTCTTCTACTCTACTCTACTCTACTCTACTCTACTCTACTCTACTCTACTCTACTCTACTCTACTCTACTCTACTCTATTCAACAGAGGGATAGAATCAAGATGTCATGAAGTATTAATACCACTTTATAATGCCTTGGTAAGGCTACGCTTGGAGTACTGCATTCAGTTTTGGTTGTCACGATGTAGTGTAAAAAAGATGTGGAGACTCTAGAAAGAGTGCAGAGAAGAACCACAAAGAGGATTAGGGGACTGGAGGCTAAAACATATGAAGAATGGTTGCAGGAAATGGGTATGTCTAGTTTAATGAAGAGAAGGACCAGGGGAGACATGAGAGCATCTTCCAATACCTCAGGGGCTGTCCCAAAGAAGAGGGAGTCAAGCTATTCTCCAAAGCACCTGAGGGCAGGACAAGAAGCAATGGGTGGAAACTAATCAAGGAGAGAAGCAACCTAGGAGAAATTTCCTGACAATTAGAACAATTAATCGGTGGAACAACTTGCCTCCAGAAGTTGTGAAGGCTCCAACACTGGAAGCTTTTAAGATGATGTTGGATAACCCTTTGTTTGAAATGGTGTAGGGTTTCCTGCCTGAGCAGGGGGTTGGACTAGAAGACCTCCAAGGTCCCTTCCAACTCTGTTATTCTATTCTATTCTATTCTATTCTATTCTATTCTATTCTATTCTATTCTATTCTATTCTATTCTATTCTACTCTACTCTGTCCTTATCCTTATCCTTATCCTTATCCTATTCTATCCTTATCCTATCCTTATCCTATTGGCACATCCACAGGGGCAGGTCTCTGGGTAAGGAGGGATTCCACAACCACCAAGCCCAATTCCACGTAAACCAGGCTGTAATTCCAGGCTGCTGGACTACAAACTCCATCCTTCCAGGGAGTTTGATGGGAGAGGGAATCCAAATCATCCGAAAAGGCAGGTTGAGAAGGGAAGGGGGATGGAGGTTTAGAAGAAATGGGGATTAACTCAGGGTGGGAGAGGTGAAGTGGGAGATTTATCACATTACAAGCAGCCCTCAAGGTTCGTGTAAGTGTGCCACGGGCAGAAGTAACTTCCACCATCTCTTTCTGGCAGCTCCTCCGAAAAACTAAGCTGGCAAACAAAAAAAAAAAAAAATCAGAGCAGTGCTTGTTCTGCTCTGAGCTTATTCGCATCCAATGTTGTTAGGGGCTCTCTTCAGTTTACGTGAATGATTTTTCCTTCACCCCACTGTCCCTAGAGCTCCGGGTGGCCCCCGACCTCCGCTCTTTCCGTCGTGACCTGAAAACGTGGCTGTTTCGTTTGGCTGGCCTGGACTGATGGGGTTTTCATTTTTTAACTTGTTAGTCTTAATTGCACTTTTAACTGTTAAATTATGAGATTTGGATTTGGATTTCTTTTTAACTTTTTCATTAGATGTTTTTTTACTGTTGTGAGCAGCCCTGAGTCTGGCTGGAGATAGGGCGGCACATAAATCTCATTAAATAAATAAATAAATTTTATTTGCTTGCCCCTTGCTTGCCTAATCTAGTCGGCCGTTTCCCCCAAATTCTACGGAAGTCACAGCGAAAGAAAGCTAAGACAAACTTAGCAGCAGTCAGCAAAGAGAAATAATTAGCCAGCATATCAAGGAGCTGAGCCTGGGCTGGGATGAGAGTCCTCCAATTTAGTCATCCAGGAGGGAAATGATCCCCTTAATTGCAGAAAAAAACCCACCTATAAGACCAAAATGAAGTGGAAGCAGGAGAAAAAAAGTACATAAATCAATCAAAAAGAACTTGCAGGAGTCAATCGTGCCTCTCACAAGTTCCAATCCTTCCTAAAAAGGAAAGTTTTCACGGAACAGCTGGAGGCCCTCGAAGGAAGATTCCTATTATCTTATTTCCATTCCTTTATTTCCAACTTTCCGAGGCGACTGATGTGTTTAAAGAGGAGAACAAAATTTACATTAAGCCGAGACGACATTTAAATAGAGTTAAATAGAGTTGGATCTGTCGGGCGATGGATTGCTAAATGCGATGTGTGTCCATGATCAGACGCAGCCTATCTCCGAACGCCAAGCAGGGAGGACAAAACCATCCTAACAGTAACAGTGACAGAGTTGGAAGATGAGGTCATCTAGTCCAACCCTGCACCCCTGCAGAAGACCTAAACTAGGGATTCGAACCGCCAAACTGCCAACCTTTCTGAACGACAAGCTTGGTATCTTAGCCACAGAGCCACCTAGCTCCTTGGGAGCAGGAGGTAAGATTCAAAAGGATTTTGTCAAATAGTTTTCCATTCCTGAAGTTGGTAGTAGCAACGAGCGTTTGATAAAAGCATTTTTTTATATATAAAAGAGGATCTAACAAGTTATTTCACACACACACACACACACACACACACACACACCGTTTGGGATCGCCAGGCTTCTGCTGCCATTGTGAATGATGAATTGCAAACACTAATCCTGCAGTTAAGACCATAAAAGGCAAATGGATTTCTGGACGATTTGCATAAATCATTGAGGCTTTTTGATTTATCATCCCATGCGGGTGCTACATTTATCCTGCTGAAGCTCACTACAAGAATCCACTGCAAATCCCATCCAGACTCATATATCCCGTGTTTTCCCCAAAATAAGACCGGGTCTTATGTTAATTTTTGCTCCAAAAAACGCATTAGGTCTTATTTTCTGGTTAGATCTTATTTTGGGGGAAAATACGGTACTAAATGCATCCATCTGGCTGACAATCTTAACTGGGGCTTATTTTGGGGGGGGGGGTAGGGCTTATATTATGAGCATCCTGAAAAACCATGCTAAAAATCATGAAAAAAACGGTCACAAGTCACTCTTTTCAACGCCGTTGTAATTTTGAATGGCCAAAATGGTTGCTAAGTCAAGGAGCACCTGTGTTCCGACTTGGCTCCCAAACATGTCAAACCCTCTGTAATTAACTAAATGTTCCCTTTATTAGAAGCGCCAGCATCCCCAAAAAAACGTTTCTCTCTCACACACAGCAGGCTATCAGTGGCTGACCGGCAGGGAGATGAATAGTTGTCTGCTGCATCTCTTCATCTCCACTCCCTGCCTTTTATCCACAGAGCTAGGGTGGGGCTTCGCTAGCAGCGGTGGCTCTTCCGTCCCAAGGACCGGCCCATAGATTTCCACTGCTCTCCTCTCCTCTGCCTTCTGCGCATCTGCACATCAGGCACTGGACCCAGCTGTTCCTCCTCTTCCTGATCAGCCACTTCCAGACCTGGGGGCTGGTGACTCTCCATCTGAGGGCTGATGGACGGCCCAGGCTCTGCCTCTGTCTCTCTCTCTGACAGCTCCATTCTCTCTTCCCCCTCGGAGCTCTTAGGTTGCCTTGATGCTATCCTAACTCCCACACCTCCTCCTCCTCCTCCTTCTTTGATTTAGCTGCTGAAGGGGCTGGCAGCCAGCAGCCGACAGGCCACAACCCCCTCAAAGACAGGGACTGTTACCCCAACAATTTCTTAGCATCTAACTGGACACTCATTGATAACCAGGGGAGAAGATGGGAACAAGGGAAAAGTTAACCATATGCTTTGAGCGCGAAAATCCCAGATCCAGCCTTGCTTCTTCTGAAACCGCTTGGCTTTAGTCAAGTGTACTTTCGCTAACAATGGATCTTCCGTTTCTAACTGACCAAGTTGGGACATGGTAGGACAGGAAGAAGAGCTGACAATGATCAGATAATTCAGCTGATTGGCCACAACAACCTGTACCTCACTTGTGACTTGCTATCCAGGTTGTGACATGGGTGGGGGGGAAAAAGCAAACTCAAAGCCCCCCCCCCCAAAACCCCCACACAGTTCCAGATTCCCAGCCTACAAAAGATTCCCCAACCCCATTTGTTTTTTGGGGAGTTTTCAATCTGAACCTCTTTAACTAGAGATGTGGGGAGAGACTCTGCCGACCAGGTGCTCTTGTAAGAGAACCAGAATGATCAGGAAGGTTTTTTGTCCTCGGCTTGAATCGCCACCTCCCTTTTCTTGGATGGCAACCCGACGTTTGCAAAGTTGCAGAGGATGTGGTGTCCCGCACAACTTGCCGTTGCTGTGTCTCTTGGCTGGCGTGGAACTGAAACGGATAATTCCCCAGCTCCGAGGGGTAGCGATCACAATAGTAGCAGTCTTTAAAAACCCCTAATAGGTCCTTTGTTCTGACAAGAGCTTAAAAATACTTAAAAATGCCATTTATTGCTAAGCTGTGGTTGTCTGCAGCAGAACAAGGTAATTATCCCCGGTTGGTTAATTAACTAACTGGGGTAGGATTGGGAAGTAATTAACCTCCCGGAGGGGAAGGCGGGACGGGTTCCCCTGTAGACAGCCATGAAAGGCAAATCTGTCTACTGTACTTAAGAGTTGTGGGTCAATTGATTGGGAAGAGTGTAGTTTTATGATGATAACCTGATTTTCCTAGATCAGATACCGAATTTTACCTAAGAGGTTGCTTTTCTGGAAGGAGCTTAAAAGGCGCTGTGAGCCAATGACTGGAGAGGAAAGCTTAGCAGTACAAAAGTTTTTTTTTTTTTTTTGAGTGGCACGAGTATTAAAAATAAAAGTTTTCTTCCCTACCCCTCAATCCAAAGAAGAAAAACACACTGACAGACTATAACTATTGGCTAAAAGAGCGTCCATCTCGGGCTTATCTAAATTGACTAGTGGGTTTTTTCCCTTCTCTCTCTCCCTCCCTCCCTCCCTCTCTCTTCCTCTCCTCCCTCCTCCGCTCTGTGTCACTCTCTCTCGTCTCTCTGTCTCTCTCTGTGTGTCTCTCTCTCTCTCTCTGTTTTTCTGTGTCTCTCTCTCTCTCTCTCTGTTTTTCTGTGTCTCTCTCATCTCTCTCTCTCTGTCTCTCTCTCTCTCTCTCTGTCTCTCTCTCTCTCTGTCACTCTTGTCTCTCTGTCTCTCTCTCTGTGTCTCTGTCTCTGTCTGTCTCTTTCTCTGTCTCTCTCTGGCTGCTGAAGCCAACGGTTGCCAAGATAAAGAGAGTCTGGCACATATATTCACTGGATTGTTCATGCTGGGCCAAGAGGATTAAATAATACTACCAACTACCACAAGGGCAAAGCGATCATTTTAACCATCAATCATGTAGCTGGTGGGGCAGTTGGGCAGCAGGCTGGCTGCAAGCAAAGGAAGGTAGCAACACAAGAGGGACAGGCAGTCGCCAGCCGTCCAGAGTTCCTGAGGGCACTGCCAGCCCTTGGCAGGCAGACTCCTTCGGGGTGGTTCAGGAGCCCTGTTTTCCTTAAGCAGAAGAGTAGCTGCTTTGCTCGTTTTTGCTTGTTTTCCCATGCCCTAACCACCTCCTCGTTTTAAGGGGGAAGTTGTTTGTTGGGTTCTTCCAACAATTTTACGAAGAAAAAAATAAGAGTTGAGACGAGCTGCCTGCCACTTCTTCCTTCTTCTAATTCCTTCTTCCAATTGCTCCTTTTGTCTGAAATGGTTTAGGATAGGGGTCGGCAACCTTAAACAGTCAAAGAGCTACAAAGGTCCTAACCAGAAGCCCCTCCCCTCCCCCATTCAATTCTGCAGCCAACCGGAAGTCTGGTTCCCCCACCATAGAGTTTCCTCCTAGCACAGCATCCTTTTTCCTCTACCTGTCCTAACTGAAATCCCTACCAATTGTGGAGCCGACCAACAACAGGGAGCTGTAGGAGAGGGATGGAAGAGCCACATCCGGCTCCAGAGCCACGGGTTGCTGACTCCTAGTGTAGGGTTTCCTGCCTAAGTAGGGGGTTGGACTAGAAGACCTCCAAGGTCCCTTCCAACTCTGTTATTCTATTCTCTTTTTGCCAACCTGCCAGGCTCAAGCAAAGCCTCCGGAGCCTGGGGAGGACAAACCCCCCCTCTCTCCACCGTGGTGCAGGAGGCTTACTAGGCCACGCCCACCATGGCCACGCCCACCCAGCAACCAGGCAGAGGACCCCTTGCTAAAATTTTTGAATCCCACCCCTGGCTGTTACTATACATCTCGGTGGAGGAATGGCCCCCCAAATTTATCAGGGTGGTTGCAGGAAGCTTTGCCAGAGAAAATGGCAAAAGAGAGCCCAGATTGGGATGGACTATGTGGGTGGAAATTGGCTCCCTTATTAAGCCAAAGACCGCTCCCACCCAATTCAACTTCATGTTTTAACTTTTCAATGCCCTCTTGAAATTTATGTTCCGGTCTCTGAAAGCTTCTGGGAAGGCAACTCTGTAAGCTCTTAAAGCAGGAGAAACCGGAGTAGGTTTTATTTAAGGGAACCCTGGAGTTATTTGCATATCGTGAGTGAACCAGAAAAAATGATGCTTGAGAATCGGTCCTCTCGTTTCACGGATAGCAATTTGGGGTCCCGGGGAAAACGGTAGAGTCTTGATCCGGTGCCAGCAAAATCTGCTTGGCTGCAGGGTGTGCCTGACGGATCTAAACATTGACACTAATTATTCAATTACCGTGGAATGTGCTTAACCCTCCGCTAGGAGTGACTCGGGTTCTCCTCTTGGCTCACCGTACAGACAGCTGTGGTTCCGCAAACATCTGCCTAGGGCAACAGAGGCTACAGGAACCCGGGGATCTCTTACAATTGGCCCCCAGTGGCCCTTTCATTTAAAAAAAAAGGGTGGGGGGAAGGTATCCGAAGAGGCTATCAGAATCCAGGAGTATGAAGGAGGACTGTATCCTTAACAACTTCTCAAATGAGAAAGGTGGCAGTTACTACACTGAAAATGTGAAGAAGGAACAGGGTTTTTTGTTATGTCTCTTAGTGGACACGAAACTGCCTGGCTAATCAAATGTAGGTTTTAAGACTAACTTGCACTCAAGATAGCGATAGTACTTAGACTTATATACCGCTTCACGGTGCTTTATAGCCCTCTCTAAATGGTTTACAGTGTCAGCCTCTTGCCCCCAACAATCTGGGTCCTCATTTTAACCCACCTCGGAAGGATGGAAGGCTGAGTCAACCATGAGCCGGTCAGGATCGAAGTCCTGGCTATGGGCAGAGCCAGCTTGCAATACCCACTGGGCAACCAGGAAGGAGAATGAAGGAAGGAAGGAAGGAAGGAAGGAAGGAAGGAAGGAAGGAAGGAGGGAGGGAGGGAGGGAGGGAGGGAGGGAGGGAGGGAGGGAGGGAGGGAGGAAAGGAAGGAAGGAAGGAAGGAAGGAAGGAAGGAAGGAAGGAAGGAAGGAAGGAAGGAAGGAAATAAGGAGCGAGCAGCAATAGCACTTAGACTTATATACCACTTCACAATGCTTTACAGCCTTCTCTAAGCAGTTTACAGAGTCAGCTTCTTGCCCCCCAACAATTTGGGTCCTCATTTTACCCACCTCGGAAGGATGGAAGGCCGAGTCAACCTTCGGCCTTGGTGAGATATTTTTATTAAAGAAAAAATAAATCTCATTTTAAGTTTTCGAGACAATCTCGTGATTCTCATTAGGGAGCTTCTGCCTTCTGGTGTCAATCCATTTGCCTCCAACCTCCCTCGAGAACAATGGTAACAGAATAACAGAGATTATTAGAAGGGATCTTGGAGATCTTCTTATCCAGAAGATGGGTAGGAAACCTTATACCATTTCAGTCAGAGAGGGCTGTCCAATCTCTTCTTGAAAAGTTCCAGTAATGGAGCCTTCACAACTTCTGGAGGCAAGCCGTTCCACTGATCAATTGTTCCAATTGTTAGGAAATTTCTCCTTAATTCCAGGTTGCTTCTCTCCTTGATTAGTTTCCACCCATTGCTTCTTGTCCTGCCTTCAGGTGTTTTGGAGAATATCTTGAATGGGGATTTTGCAGTATCCTTCCCCTGGAGTGGGGAGGGAATGGAGATTTTGTAGTATCCTTCCCCTGCCACGCCCATCAAGCCATTCCCATCAAGCCACACCCACAGAATTGGTAGTAAAAAATTTTGAATCCCACCACTGGTTGGATTGTGGCGGCTCAGTTCTTCACGAGATAAATTACCCTTCCCTCCCCTTGGATAGGAAGCCAGCAGACCCGGCCTGGATAATGATCTTTTAAGATGGATGGGTAAGCAATTTCCTCGATCTTGGGGGATCCTGTCTAGCAGGGCCAATGAAAGAGCCAGAGAACTTAGCGAATGCAAGAGACATTATGTTGCATTTTCAGAGTTCCAGCAAATTGATTGGAAGCCAAATAAGGTAGATATTGAGAAAAATATTCGGATGTGGCTGGCTAATATATTTAGCTGCGCAGAGATAGCATCCTTTTCATGGAGTGATCTGGTGGCCTAGAAATGAAGCTCTCGCCTCACCATCAGCAGGCTGTGAGTTCGACCCTAGGTAGAGGTAGATAATTTCTCTCTCCGGGCACACTGAGAATGTATCTGCTGAACAAAACTCCGCATTGGCGACAGGAATGGCAACTGGCCAGGAAAACACTCTGGTAGTTCCATTCAGTTGCCCAGACTCCACTCTGCAAGGGATTATGGTGTCATTTAAATGAAGATGATGATAGCATCCTTTTCATCTATGTTTAGATACTCGTGGTTGAATCTTATCTTTTCATTGGTTGGATTCTTCAATGCGCTGTATCTTTTGATGGTTTAATCAGAATTGCATTATGTCCTAGTGGTTTGCTCGTTTCTTTTCCCAGTCTGTGGGCCAGTTGTCTATGTTAAGTCCGGATACGAAAAGAGAGGCAGGATGATCTTAGTGAAGTTAAACAATCGTTTATGGCAGGAAACAGGAAACAACAACAAACAAACTATGAACTGAGAACTGCCCAAGGCTGCAGTTCCTTTTAATCAGGAGCTGTCCAGCCTGTCAGCCACTGATGCTTGTTCATTTTCCCGCTGGCGGGAAAATGAACCAATGAGTGAAGCCTGATGTAAGACTCATTTCTACTTGCATATTCAACAGTCTACAGTCTTGGTGTTCCCCAGCTGTATTTTATTTTTAAGAGCATCGGTATAAATTGCTGTTTGGTAAATCGATACAGCCACTTCAATACCTCGTTGCTGGCTTTTAACTCCCATTTTTCTTTCTGTGGAGTGATTGGCCATCGTACTTTTTCTCTTTCATCTTTGATCCTTTTTAATTCCCACCGAGATGCAAATCTTTTTTTTTTTTAAGGAAGTGGGGGGAGGGAATCTGCAGGCTATAAATTTAATAAACCCCTCCTTCCTCTATGGAAATTTTGCTTCTTGGATTTCAGATCCAGAATTGGGAACGGGAAGGTTCAGAAGGCAATAAATATGGGGATGAAAAATCTCTCCGCCAGCCTGCCTGCCTGTCACCCCGTGTTGAAGAATTTCACTGTCATTTTTTTTACTCTTCCTTCCTTTAGATGCTAGAATCCCCAGACCCGCGCATGACTGATCCACGCCGGACATGGATTTCATTTGTACAGCGTCCGGGTGAAGACAGCAACTCCAAAAAGAAATGCAAAGGGAAAGATAAAAAAGTAGGTTATTTCCGGAAGCTTTTGCTAGCTGGTAATGATAATGCTGATAAAGATTATTTTGTTTTTACTTTTAATGACCCCATAATCCCTTGTGCAGTGAAGTTGGGGCAACTGAATGGAGCTGAGTGTTTATTGGCCAGTTGCCCTTCCTGTCGCCAGTGCGGAGTTTTGTTCAGCAGATGCATTCTCATTGTGCCCAGAAATATCTGCCTCTACCTAGGATCGAACTCACAGCCTCCTGATTGTGAGGCGAGAGCTCCACCTCTAAGCCACCGCACCACTCGAATGCTGACAAAGATGATGATGATGATGCCTTAAAATGTTGCAGGGTGGGGTGGTGGTCTTTGGACTTTCTAACTAGCCAGATGAACAATTGTAAGCTATCTGTGTTTTCCCCGAAAATAAGACCGGGTCTTATATTAATTTTTGTTCCAAGAGACGCATTAGGGCTTATTTTGGAGGAAATACGGTACTAAAATGCATCCGTCTGGCTGATGATCTTAACTGAGTCTTATTTTGGGGGTAGGGTGAAAAATCCTGCTAGGGCTTATTTTCCAATTGGGTCTTACGTTTCGGGGAAACACGGTAATAATAGTTGTCAGGCTGATGATGTGGGATCTGCAGAAAATGACTGATTTTTGATGTTGCCATGCTATTCCATGATGCTACCCATCCTAGCTGAGTCTTTGGCCAACTCTGTGCCCAAACAATCCCTGGCATTGTGTCATTTCCCCAGTCGGATATCCTGTATGCCCTGGGGAAAAGACTGCAGGGAGTATGGGACAATTCCCTGGAGAATTGTTCAGAAGCAGTGGGGGAATGACCTTCAAAGTCTTTGGCCCAGCTTAACAGCAACCCTTGATTTTCTTAGACCAGGTCCAAATCAAACCATGAATTTGGGACTCGGCTAAACGAAACGGCAACTTCTCCTACAGCATAAGGAAGTTTCTGAATATCTCTTTCCCCACTTTTTTTTTCCTTTCTAGCGTGGTCTTGCTGGACCTCCGGGGCCCCCAGGTCCTCCAGGGCCCCCTGGTCATCCTGGGGCTGAAGTCACCCATGAAGTCTTAATGCAAGAATTTAAAGACATGTTAAAAGGTAAAGCAGTTCTTTTCCAACTCTTCAACTTTACAAGAAAGTGAAAAATCGGTCTGGGGTAATCACATTTGCAATCCTTTCCCCCCCACCCAGAAGCTACTGAACGGCGGGCATCTCCTGTTCTCCCATCCCATCCCAGTGAGATGCCGGTGATGTTACCGCCTCTGGAGGAGATCTCCTTCTACCGGCGAGTGGAGGAAGCCTTCCATTGCAAACTCAAGGGGCAAATCATCGTGGACAAGAAAACCTTGATGGAACTCCAGAATTTTCAGATGGTGAGGCCAAGCGGGAAGCCTTATTCGGTGCTTGGAGAACGTCTTTTAACATCACACCACAGGGTTTGATTACAATGCAAATAGCAATAGCATTTAGACTTATATACCGCTTCACGGTGCTTTTACAGCCCTCTCTAAGCGGTTGACAGAGTCAGCCTATGGCCCCCAACAATCTGGGTCCTCATTTGGCCCACCTCGGAAGGATGGAAGGCTGAGTCAACCTTGAACCGTCGGTCAGGATTGAACTGCTGGCAGTGGGCAGAGTTAGCCTGCAATATTGCATTCTAACCACTGGGAGGGAGGGAGGGAGGGAGGGAAGGAAGGAAGGAAGGAAGGAAGGAATAGTACTTAAGACATATACCGCTTTACAGTGCTTTATAGCCCTCTCTAAGTGGTTTACAGAGCCAGCCTATTGCCCCTAGCTGGCAGTCAGCAGAAATAGCCTGCAGTATTGCACTCTAACCACTGCACTACTACTGTAAAATCCTCATTCCCACCCCACTCCAGGGGAAGTATACCGCACAATCCCCATTCCCATCCCACTCCAAGGGAAGGATACTGCAAAAGGCTTGGTGGAGCAGCGGACTAAAGCGCTGTTAAATAGCTGCCAGCTGCCTGCAATTACTGCGAGTTCGAATCTCACCAGGCTCAAGGTTGCCTCAGCCTTCCATCCTTCCGAGGTAGGTAAAATAAGGACCCGGTTGTGGGGCCAATAAGCTGACTTTGTATAAAAAAAAAGAACACCGCTTTGGGAGGGGGGGCAAAAGCCCTACTAAGCTGGTATATACGAAAGTATGAAGGCTATTGCTTAACGCATTGTAAGCCGCCCTGAGTCTCCGGAGAAGGGCGGCATATATAAATCAAACCAATAATAAATAAAATCCCCATTCCCTCCCTACTCCTGGGAGAAGGATACTACAAAATCTCCATTCCCGCCCACTCTGGGGCCAGCCAGAGGTGGTACTCGCTGGTTCTCCAAACTACTCAAAATTTCCGCTACCGGTTCTCCAGAACCTGCTGAATTTCACCCCTGCAAAAAAACCCCTACTCATCTGCGTATCCATGTGGTCCTCAGCAGTTGAGGTTGCTCAGAGGAGACTTGTGGTAGGGTCAGTAGGAAAGCCATGGAAGTGTATTGAATGTGTTTGGCTTGTTCCAACATTTGTTCTCTTTTGCGCTGGGGTTACTTTCCCCCCTTCTTTGTATGAGTTCTTATGAAAGACAGCCCCTCTGTTCCTGTGCTTGTAGCAGCTTAGCCTTTAAGAAAAAAAATGTATGGGGAAGCAGAGATTAGGTGGGGGGGAGGGAAGTGTCTCTTGGAGTCCAGGCTGGGTCAAAGTTCCCTGCAAGGATAACATTGGTGCCACTGTAATTGGCGTGAAGAAGACATCTTAATAGCCATCAATGCACAGGCAAAGGCTGAATTGAGCCAGGCTGCAGCTTTTTCTAATTGGGCTTGGCAGATTTTCGAGACGCCTGCCCTGCCAGCCAGCACAATTTGTGCCATCTTCAGCAGAGGCCGAGCCAGGTGGGTTTAGAGAGCATTCCTCCGATGATGTATCTGAGGCAGCGGCTGGCTGCCTGTAGGCCCAGCCGGCTCCCCCGATGACAGAGTCCTCGGCTGGTGGCGATGAAAAGAAAACGAGGCCTAATGTCACGAAGGTTTCAACACTTTTCATCGATGGGCGGGTCCGCAGCCATCTCTGCACGGGTCTCTTTAATGGGCATTTGATCCTCCGTCAGCGAACTGCGTTTAACAAACTGCAATTATTGTGGTTTGAAAGTATGTTTTTTTCGAAGACGCTTGGACAACAGCCCTGCAAGGAGTTGCACATGACCGCCCAAATTTAAGAGAGGGGTGACAATCTTAATTCGGGAATGTTGATCTTTTAAGTCACCAAAAAGGAGCCGTCTGAAGCAGGGGTGAAATCCAGCAGGTTCTAACAGGTTCTGGGGAACCGGTAGTGGAAATTTTGAATAGTTCAGAGAACTGGCAAATACCACCTCTGGCTGGCCCCAGAGTGGGGTGGGAATGGAGATTTTGCAGTATCCTTCCCCTGGAGTGGGGAGGGAATGGAGATTTTGCAGTATTCTTCCTTGGAGTGGGGAGGGAATGGAGATTTTGCAATATCCTTCCCTTGCCATGCCCACCAAGGCATGCCCACAAAACCGGTAGGGAAAAATTTTGGATTTCACCCCTGATCTGTCATACATGGAGAGGAATATTGGGAACTCAGCCGGCACCCCAACATTCTTCGAAAGAGTGTTTAAAAAACAAAATTAAGACGGAGGGATTTTATACCTGATGCAGGGCAAGAAATTGGACTAGATAATCTTCCATAACACTTCAGATTCCAGCATAGCGTAAACGGCAGCCACCCTACCACACTGATTTAATACCTCTTTATAATGCCTTGATAAGATCACATGCATGCAGCTTTGGTCGCCTTGATTAAAAAAAGATGTTGAGATGCTAGAAAGAGTGCAGAGAAGAGCCACAAAGAGGATTAGGGCACTGGAGGCTAAAACATATGAAGAACGATTGCAGGAACTGGGTATGTCTAGTTTAATGAAAAGAAGGACTAGGGAAGACATGATAGCAGCCTTCCAATATCTGAGGGGCTGCCCCAAAGAAGAGGGAGTCAAGCTATTCTCCAAAGCACCTGAAGGCAGGACAAGAAGCAACGGGTGGAAACTAATCAAGGAGAGAAGCAACTTAGAGCTAAGGAGAAATTTCCTGACAATGAGAACAATTAATCTGTGGAACAACTGGCCTCCAGAAGTTGTGAATGCCCCCACACTGGAAGTTTTTAAGATGATGTTGGATAACCATTTGCCTGGGCAGGGGGTTGGATTAGAAGACCTCCAAGGTCACTTCCAACTGTTATTCTGTTTGTTTTTTTTTTCCTGATTGTGCTCCGCTATGAAATATTCAGGTGTAGGAGGATGGGAAAATTGAAGTTGGTATGCAATGCTTTGAGAAAGTGTAAGATAGCTGGTCAGAATTTCAAACAGAGACCAGCTTTGCATTCCTTCGAAGCAGCACGGAGAGAAGGAATCTTAGCTGACTTGGAAGTGAAATGTGTTACAATTCAAGAAGGGAGGCTTAATACAACCTCCGTGGGACATTTTCACCCAGTCTTACAATTGAAGGAAAATGAATATTTTATTCCAGCATCATCATCATGACCACTGATTCCAACTAGTCTTTGTCTCTTCTGGTTTTCGACGTGAGATCAGAAGATGCTGGGGTTTGAACCTCGGATCAGATTAAGAGCAAAAGAAGGGATTTTACTGCTTAGTGACACCACAGAAAGAATAGCAATGGTGGAATGGTGGAATCAGAAGCTTAAGATCTGATTCGTGTCTCACTTAGCGCTTGGGAGTTTTTAAAAGAGAAATCAGCAAGGAGGTGGAAATTTTTTTAAAAAAGGATTTTGTCTTGTCCATTCCCCAGCATGAAACAAAGGACGGCAACTCTGGGTTTGAGTCCAAAAGGATTCAGTGCTTCAGACGCAACACGTTGATAATATGTGCGCTTGGAAGTGAGGAGGGGGAGATGTTTGGCGCGGCACACCTAAGTATCTCATGGCTGCATTCCCCCTTCCCCAGCTGTAATTAAACCAATTTTGCAATTTTTGAGGCTTAAGGGCTGTGTCAGGAGAAACTGGCAGGTTTTTCTAACTGGCGAGCAGTTTAACCTATTAGCAGCATCACGATTAATTCCATTCCTTCCCAGAGCATCGCATTAATTCGTTCCCTTTTGTGAGTGTGTTGAGAGAGTGGGAGGGAAGGCGACGTGAAGAAACAGGAATGTTTTTTCAAGCGGCAATTTACTGGTGCCGGAGAAAACTGCTTTCTATTTTCAAGTCAGCGGTTTTGAGGGGAATTAAGTCACTGCCTCTTAAGATTTTTTTTTTTTTATATATATATATATTTGGAGTTTAATTGGTTTTAATGAAACAAGGCAAGAAATTGGAGCTGTCAGAAAGCGCTGCCATCTCCAGAGAAGAGGGGAGTAAAACTTAGCAGGGGATCAAAGAACAGTGAGGAATATCAAGACATCTAATTTCTTCCTTGTCCACTGTCTAAACCAGTATTTTTTTCCTCCCAAAAAAACTTGGCAACTTTTGAGATAGGTGGACTTCCAACCCCCACCCAGAATTCTCCGTAATGGTTGGGAAATTCTGGGAGACGAAGTCCGCGCGTCGTAAAGTAGCCAAGTTTGAAAAAAGAAAAAAAATTGATCTCAGATTATAAGTAAGATTATAAATAAGATTATACATTCGACGCAGGAGCCGTTTCATGGACACAGCGCCCATCCGTCGTAACCTTTTGGCAAAAGGACAATATAGATTGTTTGCTTCATACAGGAGGGGTTTAAGGATTGCAATCAGCAGTGGGTATTTCGTATTTCTTTCCAACTGGTTTGCCCCGTGCACGTTCAGACATGCGCCCAATTTTTCACGCATGTGCTTTGCTCACGTGTGCGCTTTCGTGCATGCACCAGGCCTGAAAAACTTACCTAAATAGGACGGCATAGAGTCCTACTCTCTTGGCCCTACTCCCGAGTCGTCCTCTTTGCTTTAACTGCTCCTGCCTTTTGGCAGCTCTTCTCATGCGTGCATTAGGAACAGGCTCCTCCTGTTCCTCTGCCTCTCTACTGTCAGCCTCTGGAGGCTCCGGAGTCCGCACATCACTCCCCGATGGCCCTGGCCCCATCTCTGCCTCCAACGTAGAGCCCTCATCCGGGCCTTCCCCAGCCTCCAGGACTGGCCCATGTTCTTCCTCAGCCTCAGTGTTTTCCAACTCCAAAACACAGCCAAAACTAACAATCAACACGCCACGTAGGGTTTATTTTAACTTAAGTCCGATAATCTTCCCTGCACGCAGCTCGTCTAGAACAAGTCGCTTGTCGGGGAGTTGCTAAACCGGCCGGCTTTAGGCCTGCTCCATTGCCCCCCGACACTCTTTATAAAATAACAAGGAAAAGAAAAAACCCCGAGAGTTAACCTCTGCAGAAGAAAGTAATTTAGGTTGCTTGAGGGAGGTGTGAAATTGCCTGGAGCGCTTTTGAGCTAGTCATTTTTTTCTTTTTTAAAACTTTTTTTTCATGAAAAAGGACTTTTTTGGCTTCTTTTGAAATCCCACAGATGTTTTGCAGGACTTAAAAACAACAACAGATCTCTTAAGTATTTGTCCATTTGGCTCTGCTGTTTTCCTTTCGAAGATTTTCTCACCCCCACCTTCCCTTTATCCTTCGTAAATTTTGAAATGTTGGGGAATTGAACCTGCAAACCTTTGAACATTAGGATGTTTAAATCAGTGATGGAATTCAAGGAGACCAGCAGGAAATCGTCACGGAACAAAACAATAGGAAATCACTTCCGTTTTGCCTCTAAGAAATAGCTCAGCACCATCATCAGAAGTTGAGTTTTAGGGTCTTACCTGTTCATGCGACGTCAGTCGTTCTTTCCCAAACAAAGCAATGGAAAGCTGGTTTTCCAAAATCCATATAAACTCTGATTGGGCATTTGTGACCTGTTGCCATTCTTGAAACCTGATTGGACAATAGAAGAACAAATGGCACAATAAACGACAGTTCTGCTAAAAAAAAATATCTCCAGTCTTTTTTCATTCAGCTTTAACCGTACATAAATTGTTTTGCATTTTTTCCAGAGGAAAAAATAAATTAAGGATTTATATAGTTATGAAAGTGACTGGGAGGGGCAGAGAATCACATGACCCTCTCCTGAATTTTGCAGCCTGCCAGTCTCCCGTGGGAAATATATCTGTGGACTGTTTTTTTTTTAAAGATCAGGAAGCATAGAGAGACTAATACAGGGGTCAGCAACCTTAAACACTCAAGGTCCTAACCAGAAAGGTCCTAACCAGAAGCCCCTGTTCAATTCCTGAGCTGACCGGAAGTCCGGTTCCCCCACCATAGAGTCTCCTCCTAGCATAGCGTCCTTTTTCCTCTACCTGTCCTAACCGAAAGCCCTATCAATTGTGGAGCTGGCCAGCAATAGGGAGCCGCAGCAGAGGGATGAAAGAGCCACATGCGTCTCCAGAGCCACGGGTTGCCGACCCCTGGACTAATAGAAAGTGGTTGTTAGCATTCCAGATGTTGACAACAAAATAAACAAAAACACTTTCAAGAAAATTTGAAAGAAATTTGAAAACGCTCTGAAAGTTTGGTTTAAACCCCTCCACCCCACCCCAAAAGTTCCTTTTGTACAAGAATACAATTTTCAGGAAATTTAAAGGCAAATTTTTGGGGAGAAAAAGAAAATCGGAAAGCCTGAGGACAGATGTAATGTATATAAACCTAGCTGATTTAAACCTCTTGCATATTATGGAATGGGAATAAAGAATGATTGAACTGGTGGGAATAACATTTCCATTCTATCCCCTCTCCCCCTTTTCTCACGCAGCCTTTAGCCAAAGGAGCTTTTCTCCGAGGATCCGGATTAAACTTAACAACTGGGAGGTTTACAGCTTCGGTATCTGGCATTTATCAGTTTTCAGCCAATGTCCACGTAGGTAAGTGATAGAATTAATTTATGGTATGGGTTCAAAAACTTTTTTTTTCTTTCCATGGGCGATTTTCTGGTGTAAGAGAATGGATATTACCCCCATCCGCACCCCAAATCTATCCCACCAAAGATCAATGACCAGAAAACACGAGGTGACTTTTGCTCAAAGAATGGATGGAATAAAATCAATGAAAGAGTTTGATATACATTTTAAACTCATATTCAAAACTCTTCTGGTTGATTTTATACTGCATCGTTATTTTCAAATGCGTATAATTACTGTATTAGATTGCTGCTTGGATAACCATGGACATAAAAATCCTTGCTAGCTACAGATCCTAATACATTTAAAGTTTAATACATTTAAAGTTTACTCCCAGTAACTTCTATTTTTATCATGTTGCATAAAGAAACATTTTGTGGACAAAGAAAAGGAAGAGTGGTTAAATTTGTCCACTGTTTTTTCCTCTCGAAAGAACAGTGAGGAAAGTGTATGAGATTCACAGTGTGTGTGTGAGGAAGTCAAAGCAACCTACGGCACCTACCGTATTTTTCAGACTATAAGACGCATCAGAGTATAAGATGCACCTTAGTTTTTGGGGAGGAAAATAAGAAAAAAGCTGATTGGCGGGTGGATCGGCCTCCTGGAATACCCCCAATCAGCTATTCCCAGAAGTGAATTTTAACAACAGGTTTATTGGTTGTGAGCTCTATGCCTTGCTTTTTTTCCTGCCTCTGAAAGCCTCCAAAACAGAACTTCAGAAAAAAGCCTCTGAAGCTCTGAGGCTTTTTTTTTCTGAAGCTCTGTTTGGAGGCTTTTTTTCTGAAGCTCTGTTTGGAGGCTCTTTTTCCTGAAACTCCGTTTCAGTTTCAGAGGCTTTTTTCAGCCTCTGAAACCTCCGTTTGAGAGGCTGGGCGGGGCTACATTCAGAATATAAGACGCACCCAGATTTTCACCCTCTTTTGGGGCGGGGGCAAAGATGCATCTTATACTCCAAAAAATACGGTAATTGAGGCCAGAGATGACCAAGGACACAGCATTCATGTACTAGCTTAGTTACACAATGCTTTGTGGTGCTGAATTTTCAGGACCTTGGACAGCTCCAAGCATCCAAATTGCTTTAGCCAAGGCTGTTTTATCCTTCTTGGGTAGTTTACTCTTTCTCGTTTCTATCCCTGCCGCCTATATTCTATAACAAAATGGTTAACATGAAACAACAATAATAATGAACATATAAAAGTATAAAAGTAATAAGAATTATTATTAATAATAAAAGACAAGATTGAAATTCCAAACCCCTCCAGTTTGCAAACTGTTACTGTAATCAACTCATAGAACATTTACCATGCCTTCAATCCCAAATCATTCCAATTAGGATTCTATGAACCCTAATTGGTTCCCGGATGAAAAGATCCATGTTTGTTTCTTAATAACCACCTCTTATTGATGGCTGATTAATTCAATACAATAAGACCAATCTCCAAAGTCAATCTATCGATTGGCTGTCGTCCATCCTCAGCCTTCCGAGGTGGGTAAAATGAGGACCCAGATTATTGGGGGCAATAGGTTGACATTTGTAAACCACACTGCTTGACAGCTTAGAGAGGGCTGTCAAGCAGTGTGAAGCGGTATATAAGTCTAAGGGCTATTGCTATTGCTATCTTCAAATATTCCTTTGTATCCCAAATGATTGTGTTTTCATTGTGGCTGGTCCTGGGAAGTGAAAGGAAGATTTGGGTTAGAGTGTTGGGGGGGGGATAGGTCTTAATTTAAGGGAGGGCCTGCTCCTGTTTGCACCTATAGGCTCAGAACTTAGTTTCACTGTTTTTATTAAATTGCTGCATACTGTAAGGCCAATAGCAATAGCACGCAGGCTTATATACTGCTTCACAGAGCTTTTACAGCCCTCTCTAAGCAGTTTACAGAGTCAGCCTCTTGCCCCCAACAATTTGGGTCCTCATTTTACTCACCTCGGAAGGATGGAAGGCTGAGTCAACCTTGAGCCTGGTAGGATTTGAACCGCCAAACTGCAGGCAGCTGGCAGGCAGCAGAAGGAGCCTGTAGTACTGCACTCTAACCACTGTGCCACTGAGGTTCAGTCCAATCCAGTTATTTCCTTTCTTTCTGTGTCTTGATTTCTGCTCCCAACCATATTTATAATTTCTGAAGAATTTCTGATGAAGTAACATTTCTTTCAACTGGGCCCAGGGATCGTGATCAGGATGTAAAAACTGATTGGAAGGCCAGTGCTGGAAAATTCATTCCTTTTGCACTGAACTTTCTTGAATGCTTAAAACAGAAATGATTTCTTTTCAACTTTCCTTCCTTCCTTCCTTCCTTCCTTCCTTCCTTTCCTTTCTCTCCAAGATCACAGTGAGCTGAAAAGTAAACTGCAGCTTCGAGCAAGAGACAATCTCCGAGTTTTGATCTGCATTGAATCCCTCTGCCACCGATATACGTGAGTACATCGAATTGTTGGAATTGTGGGTTTGTTTTTATGCTGGATCACTGGAGATCTATCACAAATTATCTTTTGGCATTTTAATTCGGTTCCTCCTGCCTCTTCTTTCTGCAGGAACTGTCTTTCCCAGGTGCTGTGAGCTCTTTCTTTATATACTTTTCTATTTTGATAAGCGTCCTTTTCCTTATCCCATCATTCCAGTTTATTCCTTCCTCCAATCCTCTAGTTTTCAGCTTTTTCCAATCTCCGTAGCCTCTTAGCAGAATTCATTGGGCCTCTTTTAGCTCCATGGTCCATTTCCAGATGTTGGGAACTTCCGGGAGGCCCGTTTTTTGCCCATCCAGATCTTACCTCGCATCCGTAACGGGCCACATGGAGATTCCTGAGAGGAGCAGGGCGGGGTGTGCATAATAAACTTCTGGCCAGTTTGGAAGAGGCTCCATTCCCCCCACCACCCCAAACTAAATTTATAGAAACCTAGGGCAGAATTGGCTAAAGAATTTGTGTTGTGAATGGGGAGGAAAAAATAAGGGCTCAGGCAGGATTTGTAGTGCTCCAATAAGTACTACAATTTACCAGACGGTTTTAATCTGTAAAAATATGGCCATGCTCCTCAAATCTGTGACCCTCCTTCCTACTTGATGTAATCTCAGTAGTTACATCCTGGCTAGCAAATGACTGTCTCCTTCTTTTTTTGCACCTGCCTAGATCTTTGGAGGTGATCGCTGGGCTGGAAAGCAACAGTAAAGTTTTTACCGTTTACGTTCATGGATTGCTCCAACTCCAGGTAAGGATTATGCAACAGATGGTTCGGATGAATTCTGAGTTCCAAGAATTTTGCTCACGATCTCTTTTCTGCGTCCAAACGCTGCCAGCCACACACTCTCTCCAAATGTGTCCAGTTGTCCTGTCTAGTGAGTCCCAATCAGGGCACTCTAGGAATTTGCACTAACTAAAGGCTGGGTGTCAGAGGGACACCAGGTACTGTAGATGATTAATGTCAGAAATCTTTTGTGACCAACTGAGTGAGAATAACAGAGTTGGAAGGGACCTTGGAGGTCTTCTAGTCCAACCCCTGCTTAGGCAGGAAACTCTACACCACTTCAGACAAAGAGTTATCCAACTTCTTCTTAAAAACTTCCAGTGTTGGAGCATTCACAACTTCTGGAGGCAAGTTGTTCCATGGATTAATTATTCTAACTCTCAGGAAATTTCTCCTTAGTTCTAAGTTGCTTCTCTCCTTGATTAGTTTCCACTCATTGCTTCTTGTCCTGCCCTCAGGGGCTTTGGAGAATAGCTTGACTCCCTCTTCTTTGGGGCAGCCCCTGAGATATTGGAAGACTGCTATCGTGTCTCCCCTAGTCCCTCGTTTCATTAAACTAGACATACCCAGTTCCTGCAACCGTTCTTCCTATGTTTTAGCCTCCAGTCCCCTAATTGTTCTGGGAATCCATTTGAGATCGAAGGACTTCGGATTGCACCTATTTGATAGCCCAGTTCTGTTCATTGGACTCATAGTTTCAAATCGCTTGCATCTCCCTCAAGATTTTACTCATGTTGGTACCCAGGGATGATCTGCCCCCTTCTGCAGAAGTCATCCCTGCCTACTGCCTTGTCATCACCGAGTCCTAGCTCTGAGCTCCACAGAAAGTTTGATTGGATTGGATAACCCTTTGTCTGAAATGGTACAAGGTAGTCCTCGACGTACAACCACAGTGGAGGCAAAAATTCCTGTCGCTTAAGTCAGACTGTTTTTTAAGTGAGTTTTGCCCCATTTTACAACTTTTCTTGCCACATTTAATAATAGTAAGTTTATTGTTACGTGTACACTCAGTATACCCATACAACGAAATTCACGTAACACCCAAAGACCAGGCCCAACACACATAACAATCCCCAAACACACTCCCACCCACCACAAATTCCCCACCCTAAAACCACCCAAACATCCGCACAACAGACCAAGTAATGCTGTCCAACAGCTCACCGATGGTGGCCCTTTAGTTCATCATTGAGTGCAATTACAGCTCTGGGATAAAAACTATTCAGAAAATGTGTGGTCCAAGTTTTAGTTGTTCTGTATCTTCTGCCAGAAGGCAACAGTCCAAAAAGATGATAAGCAGGATGGGAAGAGTCTCTGAGAATGTTATGCAACTTCCTCAAATGGCAAGATTTGAAGATGCCGTTTGCTCGTTTTCGTTTAGCACATTTGTTAAGTGAAATGAATCTGGCTTCCCTATTAAGATCGCAAAAGGTGATCACATGATCCCAGGGCCCTGCAACCCATATAAGGTATAGGGGTCTCCTACTTGAGTAGCGGGTTGGATTAGAAGAGCCCCAAGGTCGCTTCCAGCTCTATTCTGATTAACCCGTCGTAAATATGAACCAGTTGCCAAGCATTCAGGTTTTGATGACATGACCATGGGGATGCTGCCATAGTCTTAAGGGTGAAAAATGGTCATAAAGTCACTTTTCTCCGTAAGTTTGTAACTTCGAGCATTCGCTAAATGAACTGTGTATGTTGAGGATTTACCTGTATAGGGTTTTCTACTTGAACAGGGGGTCCCTTCCAACTCTATTATTCTGTTATGGTGGTTTGTTGATGAAGCCAACAGAGAGTTTGGTATCCGTGTGTAATGTCACATTCATTTTTCCTTTTCTTTTCTCCCATATTCCTTCCAGGCTGGACAATACACCTCGATCTTTGTGGACAACAGCGCCGGGGCTCCCGTTACCATTCAGAACGGATCTGACTTCATGGGCATATTTGTGGGAGTCTAACTCCCAAGACCATCTGCCACGGAGAATGGAGGGGTGGGAGTGGGGGGGGGAGAAAACGCCTCTGGCCATCGGATGGAGAAGCTTGAACTCTGAACCCTGCCTGCCCAAAGGACCCGCCTTCTCTTCGCCATTAGCCGAATTCTGCAGCCAAATGAAGCAAATGTCTTCCCCATCCCCACCCCCCAAGGAGGCCTAGCAACAATTCAAGAGAGAGGATAGACTTCAACGCGGAACCCAAATCCCAGATATAGTTTTCCTTCCGTTGGCAGGTTCAGATTTTTCCATCTCAGTTCTGAGATCCAAGGAAATCTCTGGTTCCAATCAGGCTAAAGAGGGGGCTGAGAATATGCTGGGCATCAGAGTTTATTGGTAGAACCAGTGTTTCTCCCATATATTCAGGACACTAGAATATCAAAACACTAGGAAATCAAGTGCCCCCTGTGCATTTAGTATCATTTTGGTCTCAAGGTACCTGCAACGAGGGTTCATCTAGAAAGATATTCATTCCCCCTGTCTACAGAAGAAGACAAAGTACATTGAAGAAACCGTAGGACGTGTCTGGAGTCTGGACCCTTTCTGGATTTGAAAGCTAAATCCTGCCAACCCGGTGTGGGAGACCTCTAGGAATCTGGTTGTCAAAAAAAGAATCTCAGAAGGCGACAATGGTCTTGGGAAATGCTGAGAGGCACAAGTCATGGTTTTGGGCACTACTACCCCAGCTCAAAATAGATTTGGTTTTTAATAGATTGGTTTATCTTCCAGATCGGTGGGATCAGAAAAGATCTGCCTGGTCTTTGGAAAGCTGACGCCAGTTCAGGTGGACAAGGTGATGGGCTAACATGCAACTAACACATTTCTTACGTTCTCCGACTTGTGTTCTGAAGTAGCCAACCCAGATGGTTGTGGGAAACACATCAGTAGGGCAGCCAAACTCTCTCCCTTTTCCGATCCTGAGTATCGTGCGATACGCTGAGAATGGCCCCGGAGTTCTTTCTCTGTCCCAATTCAAAGCAGGACATTTTTTAGATCCTCTTCTCATTAGTTGGAAGATTTGGGACCCTTTTTAGATTTACTGTATTTTCCTGTGTATAAGACTACTTTCTAACACACAAAAATCTTCTCAAAAGTCGGGGGTCGTCTTATACGCCGGGTCTCATTCTCCTGTAACCAGGCAGACCAGCCCATAAGGCTCTGACGAGCCTTAAATGGCTCTGAGGAGGGTCGTCTTATACGTCCAGTCATCTTATACGCCGGAAAATACGGTACCTTAATAGTTAAAAAGTGCTTGCAACCTACTGCCAATTTATGCGTTGGCAAAAAATTATTCTGGTAAGTCATTTTATTTCGGAGTGGCTGATTTGACCTTGAGTCTGCAGGGTCCTCCATAAACATCTTGGAAAGGAAGTCGGTGCACTTTGATTGCAGAAAGACCTAGTTTTAATTCTCAGGTCCCTGGAAAGGGCTGGTCGGGCTTCCTACCAGGGGTGAAATGCTACCGGTTCACACCGGTTTGGAGGAACCGGTAGTAATAAAGGCTACCGGTTTGGGGCGAACTGGCAGTAAAAAAATGCTACTGATTCGTCCAAACTGCTATTTCCAACGATTAGCAGTGCCGCGTGATTTATAATCGCTAAAAAGCGGGAAATCCTGCTTTTTAGTGAATCTAAATCGCGCGGCACAGTCGTTCCCCCCTCGCTGTTCTACTTACTTTCTTAAGCCTCCTTTTTCCACGTGGTGCACGTTCGGCATGCAATGCGCATGCATGTGTGCAGCACGCATTGGGCACGCACTATGCATGCAGACGCAGCAAACCGGTGACAAACCTCGGAGGATTTCACCGCTGCTTCCTACCTGAAATTCTGGGAGAGCAATTGAAGTGGCTCAGCAAAATGCAGCATCCTAAGTTTCTCCTCAAAGGAAGCCCTGGGATATAACGATTGAAATAATTATACTGACCAAATCTAACCTGAAAATTTGGATTCTGAGTTAGGGCTAGGAGACAAGGCCGTGTTAATTGAAAAGGACATGCCCACGCTGGCATCGTTTAAGTTTCTCTCTTCTGACATGTCATTTCTGTCACACTCTTGATATCCGCTTCCGAGCTCAGTTTCAAGAAACAATGTCGGCGGTTTTTCAGAGTTTTCTACCATGCCTTGGTACCAGGGTGGGCCTGCATGTCTGCTTTTAAAGGGGTCCTCCTTAATTGTTATTAGAATGGGAAAAAAGTGTATTTTATTTAAACTCTTCACGCTTGACCCTAAGATCCCAGCCCTTAATGTCGGAAGGTCGTGCATAGCCAGACCGGAGTGAAGCTTCGACATGAACTGATTTCTGTTGAGACAGAACTGCTGGCTTTGTTGAGATCATTGCGAGTGAAGTGAGAGGATAAGTGTGATTCTCTGCCTCGCACATACACCAAGAGATGGTCACACATATGTACACGAGAACTGCAGGAGCAAATAATCCAGTCCCATCTTTAGAGACGCTGAAATCAAATATACAACCTTGGATTGTTGGAGAGTGACAATGATCCGACTCGGGACGGTGCTGAAGAAGGCGGAAGCGACCCCATTCAGACTTTCGTGGGATTTCAATGGGGAAAAAACAAAAACGCTGTGTGAAATAAGGGGCTGCCCCCTTCCCTGTCCGTGACGCCTTCATTTATCTGTCGCAGTTCGTGACTTTGCCTTGTTGTGTCCACCTGTGACCCCCAACAGCAGGTCAAGGGTGAAATGGTGGGATTGACTCCTGCTCACTCTGAAGAGCTGAATATCGGCAGTCAGTGAATTCGCACCGGCAGCCAAAGAGTTGTGACAGGCCTGGTTTCTCTCTTTCTTTCTAAATCTTCAAAAAAGTCCAGATCTAGAGGAACCCCCCTTTTGCAGGTGTGAATAATAATTGCCCAATTTGGAACCAATTTGATAGTATGGCTACTTTCTGGGAGAAATTATATACCGATGGGAAGTCCTTCAAGCCTCCAATCTGAGTTAGGGAGCTTGGTATATGTTCCTTTTCATTTTCTTTCAGGTTGGACATCTTGAGAAACACACAACGATGTCAGGCTACAGATGACATGCATGCGCAGAGCGTCCGTGATGACATCCGAGTGAGTGGGTGGAGCCTCCCATTGCCGCCGCTACCAGTAGTAGCCCACCACTACATATAGTGTTTCCCCAAAAATAAGACCCTGTCTTCTATTTTTTTGAACCCTGAAATAAGCACTTGGCCTTATTGCCATGAGCTCAAAAGCCCGATGGGGCTTATTATCAGGGGATGTCTTATTTTGGGGGAAACAGGGTAAGGATAAATGTGACAGAAGACTGCCATTAGGGGCAGCAATCCCAATTCTTTTCCTATGTTTAGTCCTGCCCTCGATTATTTTAAAAACTTGACCTTTTCCTGCTGGCTGGGTGACACTTTTTATTTTATTTTATTACGAGACTGAAGAAGATGTCAAAAAATTGGAGGGGGGGGGAAACCATTTCAAAGCAAGTGCAACCATTATAGCAAACTGTCTTGGCTTTTCTTTTACTGTCTTATGTTTTAATAAGATACATAAATAAATCTGTATATTTAGCCGCATTGTATACACTGTAGTCTCTCCCTTCCCCTCTCTCCCAGCCAGGGTGAGTCTAGAAAGTTGTAAACAGATCACAGCACACTGGATTGGTTCCCAAGTGGTCTGGCATGATACAAGCTGGCTGGCCAAGTACATGTTGACTTTAACGTAAGGATCAAAGGCTGCAAGGAATAGCATTGGGCTGCTTTAAGGGAAGCTGGAAGCTCTGCTTAGGAGACAGGACCCGGGCTAGCTTTCCATGTCACTTCTGAACCCTAGAGATCACTTTTGAGATTCAAACTGTGTCCACCCTATGCTGCCTCTTGCGCCTGGCTCTTCCATTACTTGAATTGACACAGTAGCAGTGTTCCAGTATCTAAGAGGCTGCCCCAAAGAAGAGGAAGTCAAGCTATTCTCCAAATCCCCTGAAGGCAGGACAAGAAGCAATGGATGGAAACTCATCAAAGAGAGAAGCAACTTAGAACTAAGGAGAAATTTCCTGACAGAACAATTAATCAGTGGGACAACTTGCCTCCAGAAGTTGTGAATGCTCCAACACTGGAAGCTTTTAAGAAGAGATTGGACAACCATTTGTCTGAAGTGGTGTAGGGTTTGCTGCCTAAGCAGGGGGTTGGATTAGATGACCTCCAAGGTCCCTTCCAACTCTGTTATTCTATATATTCTAATACTTCTAATAAAGAAGTACTAATACTGTACAGTTTACCTATTTAAAAAGTTCGGTAGAAAATCGAGGCACCTTGTTCTCAGTCTCGAAGAGGAAGCCTTGCTCCAAAATTGCCCCGTGCCCTTTCCATCGCCTGACTGCCCCTCGTCCCCCTTCACCGTTTGCTAATGCCACCAACCCATTTGGTACTCCGACAGCTCCGCGGCTCCGCTCTTGTGTTTTCCCTGGCAGAGTTTTCGACAGGTTATGTCATTTTTTTTAAAGCCCTCTTCAGATTTCAGGAGGTTTTTTTTCTAAATGATTTTGATGCCCCGTTCCAGACTGACTCCATGGGTATTTATGTTGGATTAGCGGCGGCTTTCTGCCTTCCCTCACCAGAGGAAAAAAAGAGATGAAAATCAGCGTGTATATAAACTTCTTCTGAGTGGCAGGGAGTTTTAACTCTTCCTACAAAAACCTTATTAATAGTTTGCAGGGAGCAAGTTAGAAGTAC
Organism: Masticophis lateralis; assembly: GCA_030761175.1. Classification (NCBI taxonomy): domain Eukaryota; kingdom Metazoa; phylum Chordata; class Lepidosauria; order Squamata; family Colubridae; genus Masticophis; species Masticophis lateralis. The sequence goes on from JAUDYJ010000016.1 coordinate 4,503,378, forward strand.
TGATCCAAGATAAAACCATGTATCCCAGGGGTGGGTTCTAAACAGTTTTACTACTGGTTCTCTTTGTGCGAGCGCTTCGGGCGTGATCGCCTCTTCGGTCGCGCACTTTGCTCGCATGAATGCCAAACTTGTGCTTTGCGCAAGCGGTTGTTAATCTGCTCAACTGAGCTGCGGCAATCTATATATAAGGTTGGAATAACACAGGGGCGGGTGGGAGGACCCAGCTCCCGAAGAAAGAGAACCGGTTCAGTGATGTAATAGCGTCACCGCTACCGGTTCGACCGAACCGGGCCGAACCGGGAGCAACCCACTACTGATGTATCCCTTTGAAGAACCGAGCAGCCCCTAATTTAAGAGCACACAACTCACACATTTGTGTGCTGGGTGTTGCAGAAACTGGAGTCGCGATCTTCACAATCAAGGAAACTCTCCAGATTTTTGGGATCCTTTAAGCCAGATGCTTGCAGTGGCTCTCCTCACCAACTGTTTCTGTTTTGCTCAGTTCTCTGGACAATTTCCTCCCAAAGGAATTAATCTCCCCTAATTGCCAACATCCCCGCCCACCAGCAGTGGTGAAATCCACATTTTTTTTTACTAACGGTTCTGTGGGTGTGGCTTGGTGGGTGTGGCTTGGTGGGCGTGGCAGGGGATTTTGCAATATTTTCCCCCCAGGAGTGGGGAGGGAATGGGGATTTTGCAGTATCTTTCCCCCAGGAGTGGAGAGGAAATGGGGATTTCGCAGTATCTTTCCCCTGGAGTGGGGTGGGAATGGGGATTTTGCAATATCCTTTCCCTGGACTGGAGTGGGAATGGGGAGTTTGCAATATCCTCCCCCCAGGAGTAGGGAAGGAATGGAGATTTTGCCGTATCCTTCCCCTGAAGTGGGGTGGGAATGGGGATTTTGCAGTTGGAGAGGGGTGGAAATGGAGATTTTCCAGTATCCTTCCCCTGCCACACCCACCAAACTATGCCCACCAAGCCACGCCCACAGAACCGGTAGTAAAAAAAATTTGGATTTCACCACTGCTGGGGGGGCGGGGATATTGGCAATTAGGGGAGCACACAACTCACAATCAATGAACCTGTTGCTAAGATTCACCTCTGGGAACAGCTGATTGGAGGTATTCCGGGAGGCCGATCCACCCACCAATCAGTTTTTTTCTTATTTTCCTCCCGAAAAACTAAGATGTGTCTTATACTCCGAAAAATACAGTAAGTGGGGAAATGCACGTGTTAAAAACACAAACAAAGCATACATTTGCCAAGTTGCAGCTGGCTCTTGTCGAGATAACCAACCTGAAGGCAACTGGAGACCTGCTGGTTGGCTTGCCATCATTTCTCCCACGGATAGATGCTCTCATGCCAGGAATACTTGCAATACGGGCAGGAATTTAACCCTGCCAGCTCATTCTCCTGCTGTAGCTTGCAGGTTTCCAAGCTGTATACATCTATCCATGTCCGTTTCTTGGATGCAACTCTCTTTCTGACGGTGTCAAACATGGTCTCTTATCACTGCAAGTAGAGTATTCTGCTGGCAAGGCGGGATGGTTTTGGGAAGGGTGAACTGAGATGAACCAGCCCTACGGGAAAAGTTGAGCAATACCGCTCAGCTGGTATATCATTTTTCAACACAATCTTATAACTGCATCTTTGTTTGCTTTTCTACCTCCGGTGACTTCCTTTGCAGGGAGCCCTTCTGCAATACGATGCCGCAAGGGCTCAAGCCCAACACTGACGGATCTTGGTATGTTTGTTACGCGCGAAGACCACGAGAGTCAAAGAGAATGCGAGTACCGTATGGTTACAGGGCAGCTATGATCTGGATCCGATTTGTTTTTCTCTGTTCTTGGAGGCGTCGAAAGACCACTACATATCCCATGCTCCTCGGTCTTTTGATCCTCTTGCAATGCAGCTGTGATGAATTCTCTTCTAGCTCTTAACTTCTCTAGACCGAGAGTCAGGCTTTGTATCTCTAGCCAGTGTTTAATCACTACATTATAAAATGAGATTCTAGAAAAATGGCAGAGAAGAGCAATCAGGATGATTTATTTATTTATTTATAATAATAATAATAAATAAATAAATCAGGATGATGAGGGGACTGGAGGCTAAAACATGAGATGAAAAGTTGCAGGGGGTGGGCTAGTCTAGGGAACAGAAGGGAAGACATGATAGCAGTGTTCCAATATTTGAGGGGCTGCCCCAGAGAGGAGGGGGTGAAGCTTTTCTCCAAGGCACCTGAAGGTCAGACAAGGAATAATGGATGGAAACAGATCAAGGAGAGATTCAATCTAGAAAAAAGGAGGAATTTTCTGACAGTGAGAACAATCAACCCATGGAACAGAAATTGCCTTCAGAAGTTGTGGGAGCTTCATCCCTGGAGGCTTTCAAGGAATGCCATTTGTCAGAAATGGTGTAGGGCCGTGATCGCGAACCTATGGCATGTATGCACCACCTGTGGCCATATCTGTCAGCACATGAGTGTTGCTCCAGCCAGCTGTTTTATGGGCCTTCCGGGCCCACCAGAAGTTGGGAAATGGGCCGTTTCCAGCCTCCGGAGGGCCTCCTAGGGGATGGGCAAGGCTTTTTTTGCCCTCTCCCGGCTCCAAAAAAGCCCCTGGAGCCTGGGGAGGGCGAAAAATGGGCTTACCGGGCCCACCTGTAACTTTTTGCTGTTGTGTGCCAAAACTGTATGTGTGGGGAGGTCACACGTACATGTGTGGGGAGGGCGGGGCACGGGGTGCATTGAATTATGGGTGTGGGCACTTGCACGCATGACCCCCCCCCCCACACTCCCCCCGCTTTTGGCACATGACAGCAAAAAGGTTAGCCATCCCTGGTGTAGGGTCTCCCATTTGGGTGGCTGGGGGGAGTTGGGCCAGATGACTGAGGACTAAGATCCCTTCCAACTCTGTTAATCTAATTCAGTTTTGTAAGACTTTTCTCAAGGTCCCCGGTGAATAAGTATAACTGGAAGTTGTAACCCCAGGACCCTGGTTACTAGCATCTGATCTGCTCCTTTTCCGCTACGCATCATTCTGGGATCCGGTGTTGTTTTTGGCCACTGTGGAGCCCAGAACATTCCGAGAAATTTCAACAGGGAAACCAAGATTCCCACAGTCCCCAGGAAATTTCCATTTAAAAGACAGCAGGAGAATGAAGTAGGAAGGTACAACTGATGGGCCAGGACAGGGGTCTGTAACCATTTGGGACTCGGGTGCATTTATTTTTCTGTCCTGGTTTGTTTTTTTTGACAAGTTCCAAACAGAATTTTTAATCTGCCTGGAAGGAGAACCAGGAGGTGAAGAAGGAGGAGGAGAGGAAAGATAGAAAAATATTGGGGGGGGGGGAATTGAGGGGGGAGGGAAGAGGAGGAATAGGCCGTGAGTGAATTATTTGCCTTCTAAATTAGCAAACCGCTGACATGTTGTTAAAAGGATCTGTCTTTGCCTCCCTACATAACATTTATGACACGCTATCGCTTCGAGGCACTTGGTGTGTTCCTGCTTACACTGTACTTACACACACATACATGGCTTTATTTCTTGTTCCTCCCAAAAAACTGTTTTTTTTTTAAATTTAAAAAAGGCATTCCTTGCTTCCAGTGACATGTCAGAACACATGGTCCCCAGGAATGACTCAATTGTAAGCGGAAGGCTACATCCTCAACAACCAAAACAAAGGTGCTTGGAATTGAGTTGCGGTAGATTCTCCGAACTGAACAAAAATGGAGAAGAATTGAAGCGCTAAAAAAAGAGAAGAGATGATGGGTAAAAAAAATAAACTGCCCTTTAAATATTAAATATTAAAATAGCCTATTATAAGCTAGAGAGGTAGAAAGAAAATTGAGCCTGGATAGCTCAGCAGACTAAAAGCATTGGGATTAACCCCAGCTGCCTGCAATTACTGTAAATTCGAATCTCACCAGGCTCAAGGTTGACTCAGCCTTCCATCCTTTCTAAGGTAGGTAAATTGAGGACCCAGTTTGTGGGGGCAATAAGCTGACTTTGTATAAAATATACAAAAGTATGAAGGCTATTGTTTAACGCACTGTAAGCTGCCCTGAGTCTCCGGAGAAGGGCGGCATATAAATCAATTTTTTTTTAAAAAAACTGGGGCCCAGAGAGAGAAATAGTTGCCTCTACCTAGGATCGAACTCACAGCCTCCTGATTGTGAGGCGAGAGCTCCATCTCTAGGCTAACGCACTAGGTTGGTCTAGCTAGCAGGTATTAAAAGCTGATTATTTCCCCCCTTTTTCAGATCGGTGCAAGGGAAAGCTCTCCCATTCGTCGACAGACCAAGGCCCCATGCATACACGTTTCAGGCACCTTTTAAATGTTGATGTTTTTCTGCCAGTCTTTCCAGAAACAATTAATGCCCCAGTTTGCGGTCTTCGGATTGCAGTCGATTTGGTCTTTATCTAATTTTTGTGGGCATGTGAGCCGTCACTCTAGTTCAGCTCTACCACACATGCGTGTGCACCTCCCGCCAGCCAGCTGGTCATTGGGTCTCTGCCGTGCATGCACAGGGGGTGGGGTACATGTGTGGGGGGCATGTAAGCATGTGCAGGGGGCAAGACACATTTGGGGGGATGCATGCATGTCCGGGGCAGGCCGCATGTGGGGGGGTGCACATGTATGCGTGGGGGTGTGGCGTGTGGGGCCGTGTGCATGTATGCAAGGGGGCAGGGCACATGTGTGGGGCCGTGCACGCATTGCATTTTGGGGGTTCGGGCACACTTTGGGCACTGGATCCGGAAGAGGTTAGCCATCACTGAAATATGGTATAACAACTATAACAGCCAGCTGCCAAAGGATTATTTACCAGACTGGATCTAATTATCTAAAAGTCATTACTTTTAGAAGAAAAAACAAATTATTTGGGGGGGGGGAATCCATTTTAGGGGATCGCTGAGGCAGGTTTGTACTTTTGAAAAGAGGGGAAATCGGAAAACGAGAGGGGAAGGAGAGGAGAAAACTAATCTAAATTCGTATCGTCGGTTCCAAATTTGGAGCCGGTGGGTGAAAAATCCACTAAGGCCAGTGTAATTTCCTTGGCTGGAAATCCAGAAGCTGGATGGATTTATGGCTTCGTGGGTGAAATTAATGAGCTCCCAATAGCCCGGCTCCTAAGTGCATTCTCTAACCAATTTTGCTTCGCTTGGAGCCACACGACGGAGGCCGACGTCTTAGGTTTCACGAAGCTCCCTTGTGTCCTCCTGGCTTGGCAAAAGGGTGTGGGATTTTTTTGTGTGTGTGTTAGAGAATGCGGTTAAAAGCTCCATTCTTTCGCGGGGCACTGTCTGACTTCGCAGTCATTTCCACGGCCCTGCATTGCAACCGCTCAGCGTGACGCAGCGCTTAAGGACAGGATCCCAACTACAGGGCTGCCAAAACACCTGGCCATGTGGTGAGAGAGACCATCCCAGTGCTCATCCCGGTGCAAGTTGAATCGGGGTCAAAGCCGAGGTGGCTGCGGACTTAACGGTTGGCCTCTGAGCCAAAGGTGGTATTCAGCCGGTTCGGATCGGTTCGTCTGAACCGATAGCTGGAATTGCAGGTGGCCCAAGCCACTATGACATCTTATTTAGGCACGTTTTTGAGGCCGGGTGCATGCGAAGCACATCCGTGGAAGTCCGGGCACTCACATTTACGAACCGGTAGGGAAAGTCAGTGAATACTATTTCTGCTTTGAGCCGTTACCAGTGGCTGGCGGCAAGGATCTTTCCGGAATGAAGCTTGCTTGGGAAAAGTGTCCGATGAATTTCTAAAGAAGAAGATAAATGATTTTCTTCGGCTTTCGTAACGAAAAAACAAAACAAAACACTGAGGTTTAGAGTCATTTGGAAAGGGGGACGTTTTTGTCGAGCTGTTTAGGGTTGTGTACTCCAAAAGCAGCTTTGATCCATAATTCTTTGTTTTGTTTTGTTTTGTTTTTTTAGAAGACTCCCATTGGCGGGCATGTCCCATGGGTTAGACTTTTGTTGAGGAGCAGGATTTATCTTTTTTTGCTCTTTTTATCTTCTTTTTCCTCTGCTGTTCCCCAGAGCTGTTGTGGTATACTTACATCTCCCTGTTCCACCTTCTACTACTACATAATGAAATGACAGAAGATGGGCTCACACAGAGGCTTGGCCCAGGGGTGAAATTCAGCAGGTTGCGCCAGGTTTTGGAGAACCGGTAGCGCAAATTTTGAGCAGTTCGGAGAACCGGCAAATACCACCTCTGGCTGGCCCCAGAGTGGGGTGGGAATGGGGATTTTGCAAGATCCTTCCCCTGGAGTGGGGTGGGAATGGGGATTTTGCAAGATCCTTCCCCCAGGAGTGGGGAGGGAATGGAGATTTTTCAATATCCTTCCCCTGGAGTGGGGTGGTAATGGGGATTTTGCAAGATCCTTCCCCAGGAGTGGGGAGGGAATGGAGATTTTGCCGTATCCTTCCCCTGGAGTGGGGAGGGAATGGAGATTTTGCAATATCCTTCGCCAGTAGTGGGGTGGTAATGGAGATTTTGCAAGATCCTTCCCCCAGGAGTGGGGAGGGAATAGGGATTTTGCAGTATCCTTCCCCTGGAGTGGGGTGGAAATGGGGACTTTGCAAGATCCTTCCCCCAGGAGTGGGGAGGGAATGGAGATTTTGCAGTATCCTTCCCATGCCACGCCCACCAAGCCACACCCACCAAGCCACACCAGGCCCAACAAGCCACGCCCACAGAACCCGTAGTAAAAAAAAATTGAATTTCACCCCTGGCTTGGCCATATGCTACAGGTGTCTCCAGAGCAAACTGGGATCGATCGATCGGTAAGTCTCTGCTCCCGATGCAGGCCAACACTCAATGGCAGACTCTGCTCGAGTAAGAATCGTATTTGGATTCCGTTCTTTGTAACTTTTGGAATGAAATTGTCAGCCTTGCAAGGTAGGCCTGAGCAGGAGCACCCCCAGAAGAAGTTGCTCTATTTTATTGCAAGGTTACAGTAAGAGAATCTTGCAAGCCTGCAAGTACATCTCTACCCGCCCTTCGTCCCATGGGCTCCTATTCAAGAACCTTATACCACCTTATAATGCTTTGATAAGGTCACACTTGGAATATTGCATCCAGTTTCGTAAAAATGACATTGAGACTCTGGAAAGAGTGCAGAGAAGAGCAACAAAGAGGATTAGGGGACTGGAGGCTAAAACAGATGAAGAACGGTTGCAGGAACTGGGCATGTCTAGCTTAATGAAAAGAAGGACCAGGGGAGACATGATAGCAGTCTTCCGATATCTCAGGGGCTGCCCCAAAGAAGAGGGAGTCAAGCTATTCTCCAAAGCACCTGAGGGTAGAACAAGAAGCGATGGGTGGAAACTAATTAAGGAAAGAAGCAACTTAGAACTAAGGAGAAATTTCCTGACAGTGAGAACAATTAATCCGTGGAACAACTTGCCTCCAGACGTTGTGAATGCTCCAACACTGGAAGCTTTTAAGATGTTGGATAACCCTTTGTCTGAAGTGGCGTAGGGTTTCCTTCCTAAGCAGGGGGTTGGACTAGAAAACCTCCAAAATCCCTTCCAACTCTGCTATTCTATTCTATTCTATTCTATTCTATTCTATTCTATTCTATTCTATTCTATTCTATTCTATTCTATTCTATTCTATTCTATTCTATTCTATTCCGTATTTTCTCAATGGGGTTGCCTGGCCAGTCCATTGAAATAATTGGGGGTGGGCAGATGCCTTAAGGCAGGGGTCCCCAACCCCCAGTCTGTGGACCGGCACCTGTCTGTGGCATGCCAGCAACCGACCCACGCAAACAAGTGAAATCCTATCTGGGAGGAGGCAAGCGGCACACAAAACCACGTCTGCCAGTCTGTGGAAAAACCTCAGCGGAACCAGTCCCTGGCTTTGGGACCATCGTTGTCTCGTAAGGAATCAAGAGGCGAGATCTTTTCGGCCTCGCACTTTTCCCAATTTCTGTCCCCCTCCCTCGCAAAGCCCATCTTTGCTTCAGGTTTCCAAGACCCAACGAGACCCCTCCGTGCCGCGGTGGCGAGCGACACCCCAGCTCAGACTGCAAATCTTTCAAAAGGATTAGGGTTTAAACTTCAAACAGAAGAATGTAAATGTGTCTGGCTCCACAGTGGCTGGAAACTTCTCGCCGGAGCCAAAGTTGGTCCATACTTGGCGAAGACGAGCCGTTCGTCTGCCCACCCCGATTGCATTCCAGTTCCCGGGGCTGGAAAATGTGGAAGATGAGGCTGTGCTTCGCCCGCGGATGTCGTACAACAGATCCACGGGCGGGCTGCCGAAAAACAGGGAGCCAATTGGGGGTTTGGGAGAGCAGGCCTGTAGCAGATGGGTGGCTGTGTTAACAAGCTAACCCTGCAAGTCAGGCCCCTGGGGATTTAGAAGATGGGGACAGGGCCAGAGTGATAGCGTGGCTCCCTAGAGATGAGGATTTTAAAAGGCCTTTCGCTAGCTTTCCCCAAGTGTCGAAGGCTTCACTTTCTCGGGACCCTTCCTGACTGCCTTTGTCAGCCTTCCGGCTCAATAGGGACCCTGTTGTATCTCTCCAAATCAGAGGGCAGGACGAGAAGCAACGGACGGAAACTCATCAAGGAGAGAAGCAACTTAGAACGAAGGAGGAATTTCCTGACAGTGAGAACAATTAATCCGTGGAACCACTGGCCTCCAGAAGTTGTGACTGCTTCAACACTGGAAGTTTTTAAGAAGAGGTCGGATAACCCTTTGTCTGAAGGGTTGTGGGGTTTCCTGCCTAAGTAGGGTTGGACTAGAAGACCTCCAAGGTCCCTTCCAACTCTGTTAGTCTATTCTATTCTATTCTATTCTATTCTATTCTATTCTATTCTATTCTATTCTATTCTATTCTATTCTATTCTATTCTATTTATTTCCAGTTCCAATTATTCTATTCTATTCTATTCTATTCTATTCTATTCTATTCTATTCTATTCTATTCTATTCTATTCTATTCTATTTTCTTATTCTTATTCTATTTATTTCCAGTTCCAATTATTCTATTCTATTCTATTCTATTCTATTCTATTCTATTCTATTCTATTCTATTCTATTCTATTCTATTCTATTCTATATTCTTATTCTTATTCTTATTCTATTTATTTCCAGTTCCAATTATTCTATTCTATTCTATTCTATTCTATTCTATTCTATTCTATTCTATTCTATTCTATTCTATTCTATTCTATTCTATTCTATGTTGTTGGGGGAAAGAGCTCATTACATACGCTTTTCAGAAGAGAGAATACTGATGAGTTTGTCCCCGGCTGTTCATAAGGGATCAAGCTCACCCTTCTGTTTGAATTGATGGATGAGTCTGTAAAGTTTGGGGCCGCTGTGAAGAACTCTCGACTCTCTCGTAACTGCAAACCCTCCTGGACAGGATTCTAGATGGAACTGTGTACCCAGAACAAGCATCTTGAAATTGTCTGCTTCTCGAGTTTTTGAAGGGATCCACACTTGCCAGTGTGGAAGGGGTGAAGCTCCATACAGCTTTCCTCCATCCCCGCCACACACCTACACCCACACCCACGCATGCATGAATCCGACATCTGCATGTAAGCCAGTTCCAAATTCTAGACGTTTTGGTCAGGCTGGACAGGTTTACGAGAGGTTGTACAGAAACCGACGGAGACAGAGGCTTTGCAAAAGCAACCAGCTAGGCTCTCTGCCAGCCTCCACTTTTGGGGGATTCTGGCTGGACAACACTACCTGGACCGTTCCAGCTAGACACAATTTCTCTCTCTGTCTTTCTTTTTTTTCTTTTTTTTTTTTTGCTGCAATGAATCAGTTACAAATAATACCGTGTGTGTCCTTGTGGCAAACCGAGTTTCGGGGTCACTGTGATTTTGAAATCGAGGCAAGAAAAAGAAAGAGAGATCCATCTCATCCAGCTTCCTGCTTCCCACCAGAGCCAGCCAGTTTCTTTTAGAAAGCTTGCACATTGGGTTTCCTTTCCCCCCATCCCCGGTAGTTTTTCCCCTGACATCTGAGAGAGATTTATAGAGGAACAGAGTCGGAACAGACCTTGGAGGTCATCTAGTCCAACCCCGCTCTCCCGCCCAAGCAGGAGACCCTACACCATTTCTGACAGATGGCAGTCCAGTCTCTTCTTGAAAGCCTCCAGGGATGAAGCTCCCACAGCTTCCGGAGACAACTTCCGTTCCATGGGTTGATTCCTCTCACTTTCATGAAATTTCTCCTTATTTCCAGGTCGAATCTCTCCTTGATCAGTTTCCATCCATTGTTCCTTGTCTGGCCTTCGGGTGCTTTGGAAAACAGCTTGACCCCCTCCTCTCTGTGGCAGCCCCTCACATACTGGAAGACTGCTATCTTGTCTCCCTTAGTCCTTCTTCTCATTAAACTAGACATACCCAGTCCCTGCAACAGTCCTTCTCTTCATTAGACGCTGAGCTTGTCGATCGAAAGGTCGGCAGTTCAGCGGTTCGAATCCCTAGTGCCGCGTAACGGGGCGAGCTCCCGTGACTTGTCCCAGCTTCTGCCAACCTAGCAGTTCGAAAGCAGGTAAAAAATGCAAATAGAAAAATAGGGACCACTTTTGGTGGGAAGGGAACAGCGTTCCGTGCGCCTTTGGGGTTGAATCATGCCGGCCACACGACCACGGAGACGTCTTCGAACAGCGCTGGCTCTTTGGCTTTGAAATGGAGATGAGCACCACCCCCTAGGGTCAGGAACTAGTACATATGTGCAAGGGGAACCTTTACCTTTACCTTTATATTGTGTGTGTGTGTGTATGTATGTGTATGATTATATATATACAATCTAAATCAAATGTCTTCAGTGTTGTTTTTTCTTCTACCTTTAAGTCCAATTCTCTCAAATCTTTTAGGAAGAAAATGAACCCTACCAAAACATACTTTCAGCTGAAAATGCGAGGATGGCTCAATTAGCATTGGCAGACTTCCCTGCTGCCCAAGGCTTCTCCTTTCTGCAGCCATTCAGTCTCCTTTTCAATGAGAGAAAGGGATTGGCAACATCAGCTTCCAGCTCCCGAGGAGAAGCTGCCCACGGTGTGATTAGGCTGATAAAACTTGGAGAACCTCGAAGAGAGAGGCATTGTAATTGCAGAGGTGCCAAGCCTCAGTAGCATCTCCCAACCTTGGGACAACTGACTTTCTTTGCATCTCCAAGGATCTTCTGCCAAGCCATCTTGTTCACTGTGTTCTCTCAAGGCTAACCTCTGATATCACTAATTTCCCAGGAAAGCCGAGAGTAGAATGTTTTTCTGTGTTTCTTCAACCTGGCGCCCATGTTGTGGCTTTGAAGCTGATTCAGTTCCTGGGTTGGACCAAAAAAACAGGCAATGTGGGAAGCGGTGGGTTTCACATTTTGTTGCTACCGGTTCGTCGTGCACGCCTTCCGCACACATGCCCGGCCTTCCATGCATGTGCTTTGCTGTCACGCGCATGTCTTCCGTGCACGCGGCCAGCCTCAAAACCGTGCCTAAATAGGACGGCATAGAGCCGGGGCAGGCCCAGCCACAATCTCTGCTATCAGTTTCCCAAATCGGTACGAACCGGCTGAATACCATCTCTGAATGTGGGACATCACTCAGAGGTGGGATTCACAAATTTTTGTAAAATCTCCATTCCCACCCCACTCCAGGGGAAGGATATTGCAAAGTCACCATTCCCACCCCACTCCAGGGGAAAGTTACTGCAAAATTCCCCTTTCCTCCCAATCGGCTGGGACTCTGGAGGCAGAGAATAGATGGGGGTGGGGCCAGTCAGAATTTTTACTACCGGTTCTCCCAACTACTCAAAATTTCTGCTACCGGTTCTCCAGAACCAGTCAGAAACCCACCTCTGATTCCACTGCTTGAACAGTTGCAACTCCCTAAGAAGTACATAGCAAAGGATGTTGGGAAAGGTAATTTGGCAACATCTGGAATATCGTCTGGTTTGAGCTTAGAGGAATGGAGGGTGCCAGGGATAGTTGGTGAAAGTCTTCAAAGGAAGATCTCCAGGGAAAGGAAACTCTGGATCAAAACAGTAAAAGCGTGCATGATTCGAAGACTTTCTCTCATTAATGGAGTCTTCAAAGACCGCCTTTCTAGGTCAAATAGTCAATTTGCTCTCCAGCGCAGACTTTTTCTTGCTCCGTAGCTCAGTCTGGGTTTCTACAGCCCCCCTTGATTTCCTCCCATCCCTCTCCTTTTACTGCCATGTGTCTGAGATCAACGGCGAAAGGAGAACCAAGCCTTTAAAACGGAGCAGCCCCCCCCTTCCTCAAAGCCGACAGCAAATCCACATTAAACAGGATTAAGAGTGTGTTGAGATGGTGTCATACTTGGCTTCTTCCCAAGAATCTTGGCTCCCCGAGTGCTGAAGTCAAGCTGCCCGTTTTTTGCTTTTTTTTTAAATGATAGCCTGGAATTTTGATATATTTTCTTTGTAAAATAAACACATCGTCTTGCGCATGGCCTTCGTTTCATCTAGGCCAAGATCATCACGTCGAGCATTTTGGGGGAAGAGAGTAAGTTACAACGCCGGAGGAATATCCTTGGGCTTGGATTACAGAAATGGCAGCCTGGTCTGAGTTTCCTAATTTTTAAATCCAGAGCCTTCATAAAGGCGGCATTACGGACTTACCTTGGATCAGATCAAAGGCCACTGTAAGTCCATGCCGTTTCTCATAATTGCCAACCAATGGCTTCCATTGACTAAGTCCTAAATTGCTCTTACAGATGTTACAAATGACGAGTCTATTGAGCTGCAAATAAAAACTGCCAAACTGCCAGGATCCTATATCCAAGAAGCACCTGAGGCTCTTAGGAACGTCTGATCCCTGCTACTTGGTGTGTCTATGGAGATTCTCAGTCATCTAGGTCATGATTGTCCAAAAGATGTTTTTTTTTCGAGAGGCAACTGGACTTTCTGGGTTTATTTTCTTTTGAAGAATGTTTCTCTTCTCATCCAAGGAGCTTCTTCAGCTCTGACCGGATGGTGGAGAATGGAAGGATTACCTTGTGTGGGAAAACTGCATTACTGAGGTCTTGTTGTGGCCCGTCAGTGGCCAGCAGAGCTGTCAGCAGATTCGGACAGTGAGGAGGTTAGGGAGGAACATGGGCCAGTCCTGGAGTCTGGGGAAGGCTCTGACGAGGGCTCTGCGTCAGAGGCAGAGAGGGGGCCAGGGTCGTCTGACAGTTATCAGCTGCCTTCAGAGTCAGACATCAGTGAGGCAGAAGAACAGCTGGAGCCTGTTCCCAGTGTGCGCATGCGCAGAGTTGCCAGGAGAAAGGAACAGCTAAGGAACAAGGGTCGACTCAGGAGTAAAGCCACAGGTGGACGATGAATGGCCCTTCCCAGAGGGAATAAAAGAGGAGCAAAAGGGGAGTGGAGTTTGCAGGAGACAATTAGTTCATTCCTGCATTCTTGCCAATGAAAGATATCAGTCTGGCCACTTTCCAAGCCTGATAAAGGTTGGCAATTGTGAACTATCTTGAAAGATTGTGGGAGAGGAAAGACTTTGCCGGAGAGGAATTCACTGTAAATTAAATAAAAGGGGTTTATCAGGACGAGGACTCAGCTTCATGCTGCTGTGGAAGCCTAGGTCAGGTCTCTCTGGAACTGGATCGACTCTACTTAATCCAGATTAGATACGGGTTCCTTTACTATTTGGCATCATGATTTCTTGGGAAATTACCAGATGCGGTGGCTCAGTGGCTAAGATGATGAGCTTTTCGGTTGAAATGTTGGCAGTTCGGTGGTTCAAATCCCTAGTGCTACATAATGGGGTAAGCTCCCGTGACTTCTCCCAGCTTCTGCCAAACTAGCAGTTCGAAAGCACGTAAAAAATGCAAGTAGAAAAACAGGGACCACCTTTGGTGGGAAGGTAACAGCATTCTGTGCGCCTTTGGCATTGAGTCACGCCAGCCACATAACCACAGAGACGTCTTTGGACAGCGCTGGCTCTTCAGCTTAGAAACAGAGAGGAGCACCGCCTCCTAGAGTTGGGAACGATTAGCACGCATGTGCAAGGGGAACCTTTACCTTTATAAACAAGACTATGATGTTGGATCTAGGACAAGTAAACATTCCAAAGTCCAACTGTTTTGCAGGTTTCTTTTCTGAATCCAGATGAAGATTTAAATTAACTGAGTTCTATTTATTTATTTATTATTTACTAAGCATCTGAAGCTTATGCAAAAGTGCATGGATAAATATTAAGCATCCCGGTCTAGATCCCACTGCTGACACTATGCTTTCTTGCTGCCATCAATCAAATCATCCCACAGTGTTTTTTGAAAGAAGCCATTCTAGAAGACTCTTAGTTCCAGAAAGGAAAAGCATCTATTTCTTAAGAGTGTCATCTTCAGGGGAAGAGAGGCTGACACGGAAAATTTGCTGGGGGAAACCTGAGAAGAAACACCTCCCGTGCATTATATACCCCATGGGAAGACCCTTCTCCACCACCACTGCGCCCCAAACAGTAGCTTGCTACATGGAAAGCTGGCATCGGAAACACAGTACAGAGTGTGAAAGCGAGGAGGGAGATACAGATGGGCAAACTCTCATCAAGGCCTTCGCTATTCGGTTGCCAAGAACAGCGGCAGCATCTGACAAGCCGAGAGTGGTGTCTCTTGGCAAATGAGGTCCCCGTTGGGGTGCTGTTTAGAAACTGTCTTGGACATCTTGGCAAGAAAGAACGTAGACAGGACCCCCTGCCTCGGCTTCTTAACCTTGCTGCCAAGGCCCCCCTCGGGAATAGAAACGTGGCTGGCATTAGTAGTAGGTGGACATTTCCAAATGGGGAGCATTTTCGACCCAGAGAAAAGGACAAAATGCTGGCATTGCAAGTCTTCACTTCTTTTTTTTCCCCCCTGTGCATTAACAGTCCATTTCTAACCACACAAAATCCGCCCTAGCTAGAACAGATACTCTGGCAAAGATCTACTGGCTAAGTTTGTCCCCCAAATACTAGGTTCATCCTGATTTGCATTTTTGTGGCTCCCGGTTCTGTGTCTTGGAAGTTTTCTAGTTCAACCTTCTGCTCAAGTGAGGGACTCTGTACCGAAGGTATGAAACTCAAGGCCTGGAGGTCGGATCTGGCCCGTGGTGTGCTTAGATCTGGCCTGCGGGGCTGCTGTGGAAACAGCAAAGGACCAGCCTGCAGTGCCTCTGCTTGCAAAAACGGAGCTCACGAGGGTCGCATGTGGCCACCCTGAACTCTGTTTTCGCTGGCAGAGTTGCAGGAGGCCATTTTTGCTGGCAGAGGGCTCGGGCCACCACAGGTGCCCCTTGACACAAGTGACGTCATACCACCCTGGCCCACTGAGGTCAAACATAACCTTGATGTGGCCCTCAATGAAATTGAGTTTGACATCCTTGCTCTATACCATTACAGACAAGTGTTTGTCCGTTCTCTTCTTAAAAACCTCCAGGGGTGGAGCACCCACAATTTCTGGAGGCAAGCTGTTCCACTGATTAATTGTCCTCACTGACAAGAAAGTTGTCCTTAATTCTAGTCCTTCTCTTCATTTCACTAGACTAGGGGTCTGCAACCTTAAACACTCAAAGAGCCATTTGGGCCCGTTTCCCACAGAAAAGAAAACACCGGGAGCCACAAAACCTGGGTGGGCGTGGCCAACTCGATGTCACTCACTTCCACCAGTCACATTACCATCCCCACCTTGCCACACCTACCCAGCCGGTCATTAGGGCAGAGAACTGGTTGTTAAAAAGCACCAAGAACTACAAAACCCTTTTCACATCTCTCTCCCTCCCTCCAGTCTCTCTCTTTCTCTCCCCACTCTCTCTGTATCTCTCTATGTCTCTCTCTCTCTCTCCCCCTCTCTCTGTATCTCTCTATGTCTCTCTCTCTCTCCCCCTCTCTCTGTATCTTTCTGTCTCTCTCTCTCCCTCTCTATCTATGTCTCTCTCTCTCTACCTCACTCTCTGTAACTCTCTCTCTCTCTCCCCCTCTCTGTATCTCTCTCTGTCTCTGTCTCTCTCCTCCTCTCTCTGTATCTCTCTATCTCTCTCTCTCTACCCCACTCTCTGTAACTCTCTCTCTCTCCCCCCCCCCTCTCTGTATCTCTCTCTGTCTCTGTCTCTCTCCTCCTCTCTCTGTATCTTTCTGTCTCTCTCTCTCTCTCTCTATCTATGTCTCTCTCTCTCTACCCCACTCTCTGTAACTCTCTCTCTCTCCCCCCCCTCTGTATCTCTCTCTGTCTCTGTCTCTCTCCTCCTCTCTCTGTATCTCTCTGTCTCTGCTCCAGCTGCTTCTCCATCCCCCGATGTCGCCCTTACCTTCTCAGGCAAGGCGAGGAGTGACTGAGAGGGGAGGGTGAGGGGTGGGATCACCCGACAGGGAGCCACCGCAGGGGGCCCAAAGAGCCGCATGTGGCTCTGGAGCCACAGGTTGCTGTTAGACAAATCCAGTTTTTGCAACTGTTCATTGTGTGTTTTAACCTCCAGTCCTCTCTAATCGTCTTTGTTGCTCTTCTCTGCACACTTTCCAGAATCGCAATGGGTTTTTTTTTTTTTTTTTTTTTTTGATATCGTGGTGACCAAAACTGGACGCGGAATTCCAAGTGTGGTCTTACCAAAGTAGCATTGTTTGTTTGAGATTCAACGCGTTGTACAGAATCCGAAAAATGGGTCCGTTTTGGGAATCACTTTCCATGTGTGGAATTTTTTCCCCAACTCTACTCAAGAAACGAGTGCTTTCTTCCGGCATGGAAAGTCGGCGCTGAAACTCTATCTCTTTTGCTTCCACAGAAGCCTTTCAGACGGAGAGGTTTGGGCTCTCAAGACAGTTTCTTATTTATGAGAACTCGGATTGCACGGTTCTCGGTCCAGGCTGGGCTACAGTTGGCAAGTGTTTTGCTTCGTTTACATTAAGATCACTTGAAAGTCTATAATAATACTGTGAGTTTATGTTGCGTTTTTCAATCACAACAATGCCTAGAGACTCGGTGGAGCCACGCTGCTCTTTGTAGACGAAGGGCGAAAGGCGAGAGATATTGCTGGGAGCCCACCAACTTCTCGGTTGATAACTCATCTGTTCATGCTTGAGAGGAAATTTGGATGGGTGACTTGCAAACCGGAGGGCTCATTAATCAGGCCTGTCAAGGAGAGCCGGCAGTGGTCTGTCCCCATCTAAACCAAGTCTAGGCAGCCTTTCAAGCTTTTCTTTACGGACTGTACAGCCTTTGCCTAACTAACTGGATTCTCACATTGCTGGAGCTCAACCTGTGGCTTTACACAGCAACTTCGATGAGAAACAGGCCGGGTTTGTGTGAATGCAGCTGTAGGCTTCTTTTGTCAAATCAGAATTTCTTAGACGCCTGTGCGCAGAAACTTGGTCGGTAGTCGTGTGACATAGCTAACCGAGTTATCCTCTCTTCCCATCAGCAGACTTCCATCTGTACACATATACATGATCCGTTCAGTTAAGCATCCCAGACATATTGAACAGAATAGAATAACAGAGTTGGAAGAACCTTAGAGGTCTTCTACTCCAACCCCGTTTAAGCAAGAGACCCCATACCAGTGACGGCGAATCTTTTCGGCACCAAGGGATAAAAAGGAACCCCTTCACTCATGTGCTTCTGGTGGGACCGGAGGTTGGCAAACGGGCCGTTTTCGGCCTCCGGAGGGCCTCCGAGGGGGTGGGGAAGGCTGTTTTTGTCCTCCCCAGACTCCTAGAAAGGCTCTGGAGGCTGGGGAGAGCGAAAAAGGGGCCTACTGTGTCATTGCATGCCAGGTGCATGCATTTAAATATTTTCGGGGAGGGCTTATTTTCTGTGGGGGGGGAAGGCTTATTTTATTGCATGTGCTCAAAAGCCCGATGGGCTTATAATCAGGGGATGTCTTATTTTAGGGGAAACAGGGTAGAACCCAGAAGTTCAGCTTTTCCAGAGCGCAGCCTCCGATGAGCGTGCAACGTTACATTGTATTATATTGCACCAGTGTGAACATGTTGCACATTGTGCTGGCCTTGCAAATCTGTCGTACTAAATAGTTCTGGTGTTATGTTGCATTCAGGAGTCTGACAGCCCATGGATAGATGCTATTTTTCAGCCTGTTCATCTGACTGGCTATGCTTCTGTATCTCCTGCCTGATGGTAGGTGAGTGAAGAAGTACTGACCCAGGTGTGAATTAGCCCTGTCCAATGATGGGCAGCTTACATCCATGTTTGTCCACTCATCACAGCTTGAGAGCAGGGGGGGCGGGGAATGCAAAGAAACTACAATTGCTTTATGTGCCAAGATTGGTCAGAGACGTTGAAGGCAGGGGTGAAATGCTCCCGGATCGGAACGGATTGCCCCATCCGGTCGCGATCTTGGCCAGTGGTTCGGCGATCTGGTAGCAATGGCGGAGCAAAGCTCCGCCCACCCACCCAGGTGTTATTACTTCCTGATTTTAACCAGGAAGTAATGTGTTTTTTAGCTTCTGAGCATGCACAGAATGTATTGCGCATGCGCAGGTCCATGCATGGACATAACGCATGAGATGTTTGCGCTTCTTGAACCGGTAAGGAAGGTAAGTAGATTTCACCCCAGGTTAAAGGCTACAAACAAACTTTGGATAAGGCAAAAAAATATTTGCTGTTGAGATGGGTATGTTACGAACCCTGCCAGCCTGGACCTCCAGAACTAGCAGTTGTGGGGAAATATTCCAACGGAAATGTTAGGAAACACTTTGGAAAAGAAGAATGCAGTTTGACAAGGGAATGGATGACTGAAGAAGGCAGTGAGTTCCCCTTTATTGGGGTTCGTGGTTTTTTTTAAAAAAAAATTTGAATCTCTACCCCTGAACAGGAGGTTGGGCCTGATGACTTCAATAGCCGCTCTTGATACCATGAAGAAAACTTATCCCACCAACTCTGGCCAAGCAAGACTGGTGTCAGTATTCAGACGGCTTCAAAAAAATGGAGATTGAGTTGAAGTCTTGCCGCTTCCTTTCAATAACGCGCAGTTTGGCGCCAACTCTGTTCCCGCAGAGGAAGAAAATCCGCCAATTCCAGACATTGTTAAACTACACTTCCCAGCATCCCTGGAAAAAGGGATTTTTTTGAAAAAAAACGAAAACAAAAAACTGAAGCAAGTCCCGGCTCTTAAAATTATGATCAGAAAGGTGGGGGGGGGGGGAATAGGGAATTTGAAAAGGAGGGTACTAGTTATCAGTTGAGCGAAGAGAAGGAAAACCTAAATGCTTTCATTCCTTCTACCGCAGTTTGATGGAACAATGGCAGCTTGAGGGGGTCCCCACGAATCTGCTGCCTAGAGATACTCATCTTGACACATCTTTGCTCTGCTTAATGTCTCTTCTTTGACTTTTGGCGAAGAGAGACAAGGGTGGGAATGGGGGGACGGGGATGGGGGGGGATGGCGACGACGACGAGGAGATGGAGACGACGATTCCAGGGCAGACATTTGGTGTCACAACAGATATCCATCCTTGAGTTGAGCCAGAAGGTATCTCGCTTCATTGCTCTTTCAGCCGGCTCGGCTCCAATCATCAAGGTGTCCCATCTCTCTGTCTGCTGGGGAGGGAGGGAGGGAGGAGGGGGGGGTTAGGATGAGTAATGTTTACACAAATTAATTTAATCCCCTGCTGCTTCTGGAGATGTCATCGGGGGCCAAGTGGAATGCAAGATGCCGCCGTGAATAAACGAGGGTCTCGAAAAGTTCGTGAAAAGAAGACAAGAGGGAAAAGTTTCTTCTCTTGCTCCCAATGAAGGTTTACATATGATTTCTTCTATCAGAAGATGCATTTCCAACACAATAAGATGTCAGTTCTCCCCATTTCTTTCTTTCTCTCTCTTTTATTTTTTTTTACAAATGTATATAAATACAAAACAAATCTTGGGGGGGGGGTGTTTTGAATTAAAATCAGCACTTGTGGCAAGTGAGAAATCTGATCTGCCTCAGTTTTTAAATGGGTTTGGATCAGGAGTGGGATTTTACTGGTTCAGACTGGTTCGGGCGAACTCGTAGCGCCGACAATCAGCTGGGAGCGAACTGGTTAGCTCCGATGATCAGCTGAGCCTGCCCACCCCTGAGCTTTACTTACCTTTATCTTCGCAGCTGATTAGCACGGCACCAGCTGTTTTGATTCCCTAGCACTAACACGGAAGGTGATTTTTCACTGAACTTCGTGCACACGTGCAGCACTACTGCTGCACATGCATGCAAAGCACGCAATCACCCAACTGGTTGTTAATGTCCGATGACAGATATGGCACAAGAAGAAGAAGAAGATGGCTGTCTTGTCCAACAACTCACCTGATGACCCGAGGGGTGTCATTCAGTTCAAAGACAGCATCAATTCACACCAGAGGCACCTGCGTGGAGGCCCACACGTCCATTTAGAAGGATTCTGGCCAACTAGAAGTGTGATGCGAGGGATCGCACCTGGTGGCCACATGTTGATCCAACCAACGTTGGTGGTTGCAACTGGGGAGGTCTTTATTTGGGATGATAACACCTCCAGAGGACTACAGAGGTGGACAGAGGGGGTAACTGAAGTCTCCTTGTTGGTCTTCCTCAACAGAGCAGCTTTGAATAGCCTCCCGGGGTGTAAAGCTCTTTCCCTCCCCCTTGAACCCAAACAAGCGACATCGGCCCCTCTGAAAGCAGGCTTGTGCTTTCCTGTTATTCAATTATTCTTGGCAGCTCAAATGTTTCTCCTCATTAATCGTCTCAAGTCAGCTAAGAGAGATCAACACTCGACACGCTGACGTTTTCACCCCAGCTTGGAGAATTTGAGCAACTTACAGAGAAAAGGAGAGGATCACGCTTACTATCGGCTGGAAACTTAAAACCTGAAGAATTCGGTTTTGTTTTTTTGGGCATCTCAGCCATCTCCCCAGCCTCAAATATGGGATCATTGAGGGCAAAACACCAGCTTCTACCAAGACACAAATATAGACTGTGGCCTTAGTGACTTGGTGCATATCTAGTGTGGTGCAGAAAACCTCACCTGCTTACTCGCATTCTTTTTAGCTGAAAATGATGGGGATACCCTAACATTCCCTCCATGTAGTCTATCACTGAATTATGACCTGTCCCACAGGTGAATCGGTCCCTCTGCTAGAGTTTACATCAACAGTAGAAAGCCGATGGTGTCAGGGTTCCAAGTAATACAGCCATGGAGTACAAAGATGTACTCCATGACCCCGAAAGAGATGAAAGAGCTAAGAAAGGACAGATGGTTCTCTAGATATTGTTGACCTGTAACTCTACCTTCCTTGACATTGGCCATGTCCAATGGGTTTACTATTCAATGTCACCTGGACAGATGAGTCCTTGGTCTGAGTTGTTCAGTAGGCATGGAAGACGATCTAAACCTTGGATTCTACCCAGGTGAATCATGGCCTACTCTAAATTATGAAGGCCACTTAAAGATTTCCTGGGTGACAATACCGTTACATGCGGCCCTAGGCTGCGACCACTGATTCTCACCTCACTCACTGGCAGGACGAAGGCAACATCTGGTATTGTCATTGTCCCATCACGCTCATGCTACGCTATTTAATTTTGGTTAAAGGGCTCGATTCACCTCCCCATTTTAATTTTGCATGATCATTCCAAGAAATTAAAGAAGGGAGTGATGTGGTGGCCTAGAGGCGGAGCTCTCGCCTTACAATCAGGAGGCTGTGAGTTCGATTCTAGGCAGAGGCAGATATTTCTCTCTCTGGGCACACTGAGAATATCCGCTGAACAAAACTCCGCATTGGCGACAGGAAGAGCATCTGGCCAGTAAACACTCCGCTAGTTCCATTCAGTTGCCCCGAATCCACCCCTCAAGGGATTATGGGGTCATTAAAAGATGATAATGATTCCAAGAAATTAAAAAGGAAGCTAAACTCAGCTGTCCAAACTATTTGGATCGCCTTTGTTTCTCCTTTGTTTTAGGCAAGCGAGACCACTGATTAGTGAAAAGGGTCACCAGAAAACACTTTGAATAAGGAAAAATATCTGGGTGAGAAAATGGACTCTTTGCAATATTATTAGGCTTTCACAAGGATGATGAGAAACCAGTTCTATTTTGCTGCTTTTCTTGTTTTTTCAATTTTTTCTATCTATCTATTTCTATCTGGATTAGCAGATTAGTTAAGGGGAAAAGCAATATGTAGGCTTCTCAAATCTGTGGGATTTTGCACAAGCGCTCTCTTCATGTGTGTAAACTTGTACACACGTGTTGGATTGCAAGCTACATCGCAGCATTTAAAGGAGTCATTGATGTTCCCTTTGGCATACGTGTTTGGGAAATAAAAAACAGAGGTTTCTCTGCGTTCAGTTGTGATCCCAAATGAAGATCATTTAGAATTGAATCAAATCGAATCGAATCGAATTGAATAACAGAGTTGGAAGGGACCTTGGAGGTCTTCTAGTCCAACCCCCTGCTTAGCAGCCCCATGAGCCGTGGTGGCGCAATGGTTAGAGTGCAGTACTGCAGGCTACTTCTGCTGATCACCAGCTGCCAGCAGTTTGGCAGATTGAATCTCACCAGGCTCAAGGTGGACTCAGCCTTCCATCCTTTCGAGGTCGGTAAAATGAGGACGCAGATTGTTGGAGGGCAATATGTTGACTCTGTAAACCGCTTAGAGAGGGCTGTAAAAGCACTACGAAGCTGTATATAAGTGCTATTGCTATTGCTATTAGGCAGGAAACCCTACACCACTTCAGACAAAGGGTTATCCAACATCTTTTTAAAAACTTCCAGTGTTGGAGCATTCACAACTTCTGGAGGCAAATGGTTCCACTGATGCATTGTTCTCACTGTCAGGAAATTACTCCTTAGTTCTAGGTTGCTTCCCTCCTTGGTTAGTTTCCACCCGTTGCTTCTTGTCCTGCCCTCTTGTCCTGTGCTTTGGAGAATAGCTTGACTCCCTCTTCTTTGGGGCAGCCCCTTAGATATTGGAAGACTGCTATCATGTCTCCCCTGGTCCTTCTTTTCATTAAACTAGACATACCCAGTTCCTGCAACCATTCTTCATATGTTCTTCAACCATTCTTCCAGTCTCCCCATCCTCCTTGTTGTTCTTCTCTGCACTCTTTCTAGAATCTCCATAGCTTTTTTTACATCGTGGCAACCAAAACTGAATTTTGCACAAGGAGACCAGAAATGCACAGACAGATCAGGCGAGGTGTGCCATGCCACGCGGAGCCCAGCGTCTTATCTCATTCCTGCCCTTCATCGCCGACCCCGCATGAGCGAACTCTTCGGCAACGCTTGCCATCGTGTGAGGTCAATGGTTTACTCTGCACACCTGCCCACGTTTTCAGCACTATAAATGCTGTCCTTTCCACCCCACCCCACCCACCTCACACTGAGAATTCCCCAGTTACTCAGCAAACAAGGGTAAATTCAGCAGCCTTGCTAGGGGTGAGATCACACCTCTTCACAGTCCTTCTGTTCTGTGCCTGACTTCAGCTGTGGTGGGTTTGCCGTCAGACACCTACTCGTCTTACGCGTTTTCTGGTCGGTCAGCCAGAAACGGCTCTGCCAAGATTTTTTTTATATATATAAATCTATCTCCTCTATGAGCTTTTGAAAAAAGCTGCTCTGTAATTGAAGGTGAATGTGTTGGTTTGTGACAACAGGCACACGTAAGGCCATACAGTTCCAATACCAGCAGGGACCTTGACCACAACACTTTGCGCACCCCCTCCACTCCCTCCCACCCCTGTGGATGTTTGCCTTGCCCTGCCCCACTTGAAATATTATTTTCCAGTTCTGGTGCTCCTAATATGGATCTCTGGGTGAGAATGATTTAAGTGCAGTTGGACTGGGGATGGGATTCAGCCGGTTCGGAGCAGTTCGAGCAAACCAGATGTTAATTTTAATCTAGTTCGCCGAACCGGTTGTTCCAAGGACTGGCTGCCCATACCTACCTCGACCCCCTCCCGGGAGTCTTCACACGGCCTATTTTGCAGGGTGCACATGAGCCAACAGTAAACAAACCATCTTATGGCTTTACTCGGCCCTGCAAGCAAAGTTTATGTCTTTCCATCATTTTGCTTTCCAGGTGTGCATAAATGCATATGCTCATTCAGATAAATGATATGGGAGGCAGTTTGGCGTTGTGGTTAAGGCAGCAGGCTAGAAACCAAGAGAGTGGGAGTTCTTGTCCCACCTTAGGCACAAAGCCAGCTGGGTGACCTTGACCTAGGTGCTGTCTCTCGGCCCAAGGAAGGAGGCATTTCTGAAAAACTTGGCCAAGAAAACTGCAGGGACTTGCAGAATCAGCACTATTGAATGGAAGGGGGGGGGGATTATTTGGATAGGAATGCACACATAAGCATTCCTATCCTATCCTATCCTATCCTATCCTATCCTATCCTATCCTATCCTATCCTATCCTATCCTATCCTATCCTATCCTATCCCTATTCCTATTTTCTATTGTATTCTGTTCTGTTCTATTCTATTCTCTATTCCTATTCTATTTTATTCTCTATATTCTATTCCTATTTTCTATTCTGTTCTGTTCTGTTCTGTTCTGTTCTATTCTGTCCTATCCTATCCTATTCTCTATTCTCTATTCCTATCCTATCCTATTCCTATTTTCTATTGTATTCTGTTGTGTTCTATTCTATTCTCTATTCTCTATTCCTATTCTATTCTATTGTCTATATTCTATTCCTATTTTCCATCCTATCCTATCCTATCCTATCCTATCCTATCCTATCCTATCCTATCCTATCCTATCCTATCCTATCCTATCCTATCCTATCCTATCCTAATCTATTCTATTCTATTCTATTCTATTGTCTATATTATATTCCTATTTTCTATTCTATCCTATTGTCTGTATTATATTCCTATTTTCAGTTCTGTTCTGTTCTATTCTATTCTATTCTCTATTCCTATTTTCTATTCTATTCTATCCTATTCTACTCTATTCTCTATTCTATTCTTATTTTCTATTGTATTCTATTGTTCTATTCTATTCTCTATTCCTATTTCATTCCATTCCATTCCATTCTATTGTCTATATTATATTCCTATTTTCTGTTCTAGTCTACTGTCTATATTATATTCCTATTTCCTATTCTATTCTATTCTATTCTATTCTATTCTATTCTATTCTATTCTATTCTATTCTATTCTATTCTATTCTATTCTATTCTATTCTATTCTCTAGTCTATTTCTATTTTCTATTCTATTCTATTTTACTCTACTCTTCTATTCTCTATTCCTATTCCTATTTTCTATTTCTGTTCTGTTCTGTAGTCTAGTCTAGTCTAGTCTCTATTCTATTCTTGCTTTCTATTTTCTATTTTCTACTCTACTCTACTCTTCTCTATTCCTATTCCATTCTGTCTATCCTATTTTCCTTTCTATTCAGCTCTGCTCTGCTGCTCTCCAATGCTATTGGGTTTGCCCTGTGGAAATGTCTCAGCCCCTATGCGTTTGGCAGCAACTTTAAGAAACATATTGTCATTGAACACCCCCCCCCTTGGCCCCCTTTCCTCTGGAAGCATCGGGGTAAGAAAACCCTTGTGAAAGGCAGCCAGATCCCTGAGGGGAGAGCACCGAGAGATGCACAAAAGGAGCCCTTGCATTTGCTTTCCAAACCTTAAATCAGCCAACAATCATTCCAGGAAGTTTTGTTTGTGTTCACCAGATAACTTAATTAGCCATGGAAGAATTACCCCCCCCCCTCTTAAAAAAATAAAATAAAAGGCCAAGAAACGTCACCCAGAGCCAAATTCTTGTCCTGTTGTTTCTAAAATCAACAGGGAGGATAGAGGGATGTGCGTTTGCCTTTTTGTGCGTGTTTGTGTAAAATGTTACAAAATATAGATAAAAGAGTCTCAAATGTTTCTGTTCTTTCTCCCCCCCCCCCCCCCCCCATAATATATTGACAAAACATTCCCCAGGAGGGCTAGTGCTCCAGATTAGAACAAGGATAAATTTACAGGCCAGTTTCAGAAGTGAAGCTAGTCTTTAAAAAAAAAAAAAAAAAGTTACAAGGGAGCATTTTAACCGTGGAGCGGAAACGAAAATGAAGTTCTTCCAGAAGTCTTTTAAAATGTAATTAAGATAGAACGCCGTAGAACTCTTCGTGCCCTCCGATTTTAAGATGGTTTAAACAATTTGTTAGAAACGGCTGTTATTTTTTGTACCATGGGTTGAAAATTTCTCGGGCTCGCTTGCTGGAGGATCTCTTTGCAATGAGCCTTGGTGACGCAGCGGACTAAAGTGCTGTTCAAGTAGCACTTAGCTGCCAGCTGCCTGCAATTACTGAGAGTTCGAGTCTCACCAGGCTCAAGGTTGACTCAGCCTTCCATCCTTCCGAGGGAGGTAAAATGAGGACCCAGATTGTGGGGGCAATAAGCTGCCTTTATATAAAAAGGAACACCGCTTAGGGAGGGCCAAAAGCCCTGCTAAGCAGATATATACAAAAGTATGAAGGCTATTGCTTAATGCATTGAAAGCCGCCCTGAGTCTCCGGAGAAGGGCGGCATATAAATCGAACCAATCAATCAATCAATCAATCAATCAATCAATCAATAAATAAATAAATAAATAAATATCCATGGAGATTCCCAGTCGTCCAGGTCATGCGAGTGGATTTCTTTTTGTTTTTCTTTGAAGACGTTTTTCGCTTTCTCATCCAAGAAGCTTCTTCCGTTCTGACAGGACTTCTGTTCTATTCTATTCTATTGTCTGTATTATATTCCTATATTCTATTCTATTCTATTCTCTATTCCCATTCTCCTTTCCTCTATTCTGTTCTATTCTATTCTATTCTATTCTATTCTATTCTATTCTATTCTATTCTATTCTATTCTATTCTATTCTATTCTAGCCTGGAACCACATCCTGCCCTTACGTGTATTGTCCAGCCATCCTTTAGTCCCCCCCCCCCACTAACAATACAGAAATCCAGAATTATGAGTTTGTTATCTAAAAGGTTAGATTGTAGTCTACTATCAAATTTATTCGGCTTCCTGTCTCACAAAAAGCAGCATCTGGCCAGGCTAGGTCATTCATAAACTGTGGCTTTTCGTGACAACAGCTAAAACAAACCCTGTGCGGGGGTCAAACGAGAGGTTCATCTCCTCCGGCCTTCCATTCCCAAGTCTCTAAAAATGCCCCCAAGTTGAGAAGAGCAGAGTTTCTGGTTGCCGTTTCTATAAATTGCCTCTTAGAGTGGAACTAACACACAGCCAAGCAGAACTGGTAGTAGTCTGAATGGAACTCTGTATCCCAACACTTGTTGCTAATTGGTGACGGGGTGTGAATTTGTGTGTGAACTGGGCCTCGGTTTTGCCCGTTGTCCAAGAAGCACGACACAGTCCTAACCATGCTCCTTCCACCCCCCCACCCTCAAGCATTCGGTGTTCAAATCCACGAGCTCCCTCTCTTGTTCAGAGCGAGTCTGATGCGACAAGCCCTGTTTCTAATCTTACGAGGTTTTGAAAATGGAAAGCTATATATTCCGATGACAGTTTAATAGACGAGGAGTTTGAATTAAGGATCAGGCTCAATTTGATGGGGAAGAGGTGGGATTTAATAAACTATGCCTGGGGATTATTTGGCCATGCCTATTTTCTGCAGAATGTCTTTAGGCTGCTGCCCTCTACCCTTGTGGAAACATCGGTATCCTAGGAGAGAGGGCCCACCTTGTGAAGCCATACGGCCAGCGGTGAGATGGTTTAACAACTGGTTCGGTGAATACACGCTTTGTGCACGCCTGACGCGTGCTGTGCATGCGTGTGAAGTTTTACGAAAACGTACACTTTACCGCTGGGGAGTAACACAGCTGAAGCACGGCAATCCGCTCTGCCGCGCGAATCAGCCGAGAAGATATAGGTCAGTAAAGCGCAGGGGAAGGTGGGCGGGCCCACCTGATCGTCGGAGCTACCGGTTCGCTCGAATTGGTCCGAACCAGTAGAATCCCACCCCTGCATATGGCACCCTATTACAGGGGTCTGCAACATTAAATACTCAAAGAGCCATTTGGAAGAGGCCCGGAGGCTGAATCATATAACAGTAACATCCATCATAATAGGGCAGGGGTCAGCAACCTGTGGCTCCGGAGCCAAATGCGGCTCTTTGGGCCCTCTGCTGTGGCTCCCTGTCAGATGATCCCACCACTGGCTGGCCCTCCCCTCCCAGTCACCCGTCGCCTGGCCTGAGAAGGTAAGGGCAACGACGGGGGATGGAGAAGTGGCCAGGGCAGAGACAGAGAGATACAGAGGGAGAGGTGGGGAGAGAGAGAGAGAGATGTCAAAAGAGTTTTGTGATTCCCGGTGTTTTTTAACAACCAGTTCTCTGCCCTAATGACCGGTTGGGTAGGCATGGTTAGGAAGGGTCATGTGACTGGTAGAAGTGAGTGACGTCGAGTTGGCCATGCCCACCCAGGTTTTGTGGCTCCTGGTTTTCTTTTCTGTGGGAAACAGGTCCAAATGGCTCTTGGAGTATTTAAGGTTGGAGACCCCTGTTCTAGACTGAGGGTAATTTCCTTGCGCTTCCTCCCTCTTGAGTATTCTTATTCACTTCTCTGTGGTTTCTGAATAATATACCATTTCTGAATAATATACCAGAGGTGAAATTCAAATATCTTAATTTTCAATTTGGTGTTGCAAGAGGCAGGGTAAAAGGAAAAGCTTACAATTCTGAGAAGTCAGCTAAATTAGGGCAGATAAACTCATAGCTAAAGCCATGGCAAATCTAGACAGCATACTAAAAAGCAGAGACATCACCTTACCAACAAAAGAGCGTATAGTCAAGGCGATGGTTTTCCCAGTTGCAATGTATGGCTGTGAAAGTTGGACCATAAGGAAGGCTGAGTGCCAAAGAATGGAGACCTCTGAACGATGGAGACTCCTGTGACTCCTTGGACCGCAAAGCGATCCCACCGATCAATCCTAGAGGAGATCAACCTTGACTGCTCTTTAGAAGGCAAGATCCTGAAGATGAAACTCAAATACTTTGGCCACCTAATGAGAAGGAAGAAGAGCCTAATGCTGGGAACGATGGAGGGCAAAAGAAGAAGGGGATGGCAGAGAATGAGGTGGCTGGATGGAGTCACTGAAGCAGTTGGCAGGTGCTTAAATGGATTTCAGATGATGGTAGAGGACAGGAAAGCCTGGAGGAATGTTGTCCATGGGGTCGCGATGAGTTGGACACAACTTCGCAACTAACAACAACAAAACTTTGCCCTAATTTTTTTTTTTGGTTTTCTTCTTCGCATCATAACCCCTCAAAACTTTTTTTCCATTTTTTTTAAAAAAAGCAGATAGCACTTGGTAGTCACTACTCCCATCACCAGCCCCAGAGCCTCCCAATGACCCAACATCCAGGTATTTTGGAAGAAAAAAAGTAAAGTTAAAGTCAAGTTATCTGCCACCAAGAAAACTGCTAAAAATGGAAAAGTTCTCACTCGTCTGCTGCCTCCACCCTTTAAAAAAAAAACAACGAAAAAAAGGTTTCCATGTTGTTCATTTCCCAGAAATAGATCAACAAGAGGGGAGAGGTTAGAACTACCTGATACTCAGAGCTAGTAAATAGATTCGTAACCCAAAATCCCAGCATAGGTGAAATCAGAGCCAACTCAAATGTTGGAAACATTCCACAATAAACTGTGGTCTAGGGAACATTTTGTGTTACAGTCTCCGTTGCTAACCATGCACAGCCATGAATCAAATAAAATTCATAGATGCTCTAGTATAAGGATCTGCAACCTTAAAGAGCCATTTGGATCCGTTTCCCACAGAAAAGAAAACACTGGGAGCCACAAAACCCTTCCCGTGCCTGACTATTTCTTGAGCGGCCACAAAACTAGCGTATGTAGTTGAATTAAACATTCTGTTTTCTTCTGAAACTTTTTTTTTCTTGGATTTATCCATGGTTGGCTTACCGGGGATTGAAAAGCTCAATAAATTGCATTCCGGTGGGTGTCACATTGGCGGTTGTGACACATATTTTGAGTGACAGGGAGCAGCAGAGGGATGAAAGAGCCACATGCGGCTCCAGAGCCGCAGGTTGCTGACCCCTGCTTTAGTACTATATCTCTTTGGTGGACTGGAAGGCAAAATAAAGGCAGCCGTAAAATCAACTGGGAACTTAATCTTGGGCAAACTGACAATATTCATGTTTTATTTACGTACTCTCCAGGGTTTGCATTTTTGGAGCAATTAAGCTACTTGGATGAAGCCATCTTTCAAATTTGGTTTGCCCAGGGATTTTTAAATTGCATAAAATATCTTCTCCTGGAAGGTGTATTTTATGCACACTTTTCTCTATCTAATTCCCGAAAGTTTTGCAAGCGTGTAATTTGTGTATGTAGGAAGTTAGCACCCACCCCTCTCCTAGGAAAATGAGATATTTTAGGAAATATTAAAAGGGCAGAATATTTTCCCTAAAAGGGAGGCAGAAATTCAGCCTCCCCCTGCTTTGTCAATGGGCCGTTAAGGCCTGGGCCAGTCTATTCCACATAACAAAGGTCTACCTCCTGCAGGCAGAGCCATAATAGGAATCCCAAAGCACTTTCGTTACATTATCACCTAGCACAAGTCAACCATGCCTGGGATACAGACAACCTACAAAGTTACCCCTGCATGACCCCATGGGAGTCTGACAACCAATCAGAATACAAATTCAAATTCAAAAGCCCATAGAGGGCATAAAACCCAGGCACTCTCAGCGTCTCTTCCCTTTTTTTCTCTTCACCCAAGATCTTCAAGGCATGTGATCCTGTCCACCGTTAAAAATCATCTTTCCAAGCAGCCACCATGTTTCCAGGGTCTTTCTCCCCACTTGGAACTGAACCCAGATGGACATTTCTTCAGTTTTTTGAACTCACTAACCCAGTAAGTTGCAAACTGCACAGCCAGACGTCAATAAAATTGGGTTTTGCTATTTACGAGTGATGGTTTTCCAGAACATTTTGGATGGAATCATGTTTTTCATAGATCGCTCTGTTTGGTTAGATAACTGTCTGGTTAAACAAAGGGGGCAGATTGCAACTTTCCCTGTGAAATGGCAGAACATAAGAAGCCAACCATCTATAAATCACATTTCCACATTGATCAATTTTGTGGAGAGCGGTCGGAGGTGACCGGAGGAAGCATATCTCGTGGATGCCCGAAAAACAACCCGGATGTCACAGATTCCCTTTGTTTTCAAGTCTCTGTTACAGCCCATTTAGCTGACAAAAGAGAAGAAAATTGGTCTTTGATGGCTATAAGGAAATTAAAAAAAAAAAAGCCAGAGGCCCAAAGATGAAAGAGAAGGCATAAACAAAACTCTGATTACATGGAAGTGGGAGACGATAATGTATTTGCTTAAGAGAGAAAGGTCAATGAATCACAAATTGGCTTCAATCAGCAGGGAATGAGCGTGTCCAGAAGCCATTCCACGAAGTTGATCCTCTCAAAAGTTCACCCAAGGATGAATGACTAAATATATGATTTGGACTGGGATAAATGAAGACCGTTCTCATTAAAGAGACCGTGCCCGGTTTCGATATTCTTTGAGGGCGTCCTTGTTGTCCACAAAGTGGGGCATGCGCCAAACATACATTTGGTGGAATTGCAACAGCGATCTTGAAGGACCCAGTTCTTTGGAAACAGACTCTGTACAGGTAGTCCTTGACTTAGAACAGTCTATTTAGAAATGGCATAGGGCCGTGATGGCGAATCTATGGCACGCGGGCCACAGGTGCACACATATTGGTGGGCATGCGAGCGTTGCCCTCGCTGGCCAGCTGATTTTTGGGCTTTCTGGGCCCAACAATAGTCGGCAAATGGGCTGTTTCCAGCCTCCGGAGGGCCTCCGGGGAGGTGGGGAAGGCTGTTTTTGCCCTCCTCAGGCTCCTAGAAAGCCTCTGGAGCCTGGGGAGGGCAAAAAAACGGGCCTACCGGGCCCACTGTGCCATCACATATTAAAAGTTGGGGGAAGCATGGGGGGTCGTGCACACATGCGTGGGGGAGCAGGACACATAGAATTATGGGTGTGGGCACAAAAACACGTGACCACCCCGTACTTCCCCAGCTTTTGTCATGCGATGGCCATCACTGGTATAGGGTCTGCTTGGGCTGGGTGGAGGGACTGGACTAGATGACCTACAAGGTCCCTTCCAACTCTGTCAATCTGTATCTGTATCATTTAGTGACCGAAGCCACAATGGCACTGAAAAAAAAGCGACTTATGACCATTTTTCACACTTCTGACCTTTGCAGCATCCCCCGCGGTCACTTGGTTTACATTCAGATGCTTGACAACTGTTTCATATTTATGACCGTTGCAGTGTCCCAGGGCCATCTTTGGCGGCCTTCTGACACGCAAGGCCAATGGGGAAAGCCATTTAAAAACCGTGTGACTCATTTAACAACTGCAGTGATTCACGTAACAAATGTGGCAAGAAAAGTCGTAAAATGGGGCGAAACGCACTTTACAAATTTCTCACTTAGCAACATAAATTTTGGGCTCAGTCGTGGTCGTAAGTCGAGGGCTATCTGTATCCACTACACCAGGGTTTGGCTGGGTTTGCACCATGTAATGCCGCAAACCATTGTTCACCATTCATACATGCATTTGCAAACCAGACTAAGAGCAAAGCATCCATTTACAGTGGAACATCTGGTACAAACTCACGCAAGTCAAATATTGGGAGTAAATGGAAAAAAATATATATAAAATAATGATATTCCCTTCCTTCTTTCTTGGAATTGCACCTGGCTTACCTGGACATCTCTGTTGCTTTCCCAATTCGTGCAATGGCCATGTTGAGAACTGTGAAAAAGAAAAGTAGAAATGTGCGTTTGGTGGGACATCTTTGGCAAGCAATAAAATCAATCTGGAGGCAAAGCAAGAATTAAGCGGTCTTCCTAAGGTTTCTGCTATACCTCACATGGTGATGTCCGTCTTCTTCGCTGCTCATACTGTGTTTCCCTGAAAATAAAACCGGGTCTTATATTAATTTTTGCTCCAAAAGATGCATTAGGTCTTATTTTCCAGTTAGGTCTTATTTTCGGGAAAATACGGTACTAAATGTGCCCATCTGGCTGACAATCTTAACTGGGGCTTATTTTGGGGGGGGAGGTAGGGCTTATATTAAGAGCAACCTGAAAAATCATGCTAGGACTTATTTTCCAATTAGGTCTTATTTTCGGGGAAACAGGGTACCTAGGACAAATACTGGCTGTTCTCCCAGGAGGATAAATTCAGAATCAAGAAAGAGACGAACCGCCCATGGTGACATCTCTTGAGTTTTGCTTTCTACACAATTTAAAATTTGGAAACTAGCTAGAACTAACGAGGGTTCAAAACCAAGAATGTGTTTTTGGGTTTTTTTGAGGTCTATCTGAACCTCTAGGACTAGAAAGACCCTTTTGACTGAATTTTCATGGATTTTCAATTTTCAAGTGAGGCCTAGTAGACAGAATGTGGACAATAACCAAAGCCTAGGAATTGGGATTCAAGAGGGATACTGACCTGAGCCTTTTCATCTCTAATTGAGACCTTAAGGTGGCAGCTTGGAAGAGATGAATGAGACCTTGCGATTCTTCACGGCCTATTATTAAGCAACATAGAGCAGCTGTAGCCTGGGACCTAGCTGGAAGTAGGAAAGGAGGCTGAGGACTAGATGGCAGGCCAAGCAGGTTGGAAGTCATGACCGAGGCCTAATTGGCCGGCCTGAAGCCTGGTAGGCTGAGAGACATGACTGAGGCCTAGTCTGCAGGCCTGAAGCCTGTAGGGCTGAGGAACACGACTGAGGACTAGTCAGAAGGCTTGAAGCCTGATGGGTTCAGGGAACATGACTGAGGCCTAGTCTGCAGGTCTGAAGCCTGAGAGACATGACTGAGGCCTAGTCTGCAGGCCTGAAGCCTGGAGGACTGAGGAACACGACTGAGGACTAGTCAGAAGGCTTGAAGCCTGATGGGTTCAGGGAACATGACTGAGGCCTAGTCTGCAGGTCTGAAGCCTGAGAGACATGACTGAGGCCTAGTCTGCAGGCCTGAAGCCTGGAGGACTGAAGAACACGACTGAGGACTAGTCAGAAGGCTTGAAGCCTGATGGGTTCAGGGGAGATGACTGAGGCCTAGTCTGCAGGCCTGAAGCCTGATGGGCTGAGAGACATGACTGAGGCCTAGTCTGCAGGCCTGAAGCCTGTAGGGCTGAGGAACACGACTGAGGACTAGTCAGAAGGCTTGAAGCCTGATGGGTTCAGGGACACGATTGAGGCCTAGTCAGAGGGCATAAAGCCTGATAAGCTGAGGGACATGATTGAGGCCTAGTCAGAAGGCCTCAATCTTTAAAGCCTGAAGGACTGAGGAACACAACTGAGGCCTAGTCAGAAGGCTTGAAGCCTGATGGGTTTGAGGGACATGACTGAGGCCGTTACGCGGCACTAGGGATTCAAACCGCTGAACGGCCGACCTTTCGATCGACATGCTCAGCGCCTTAACCCCTGAGCCACCACGTCCCTTACAGCTCGCTTAACGTTTTTTTCATGCAACAAGAAGAACCCAAAGGGTTTTCCACCCCATTTGAGCCTCATCCCAGCTTCCATCTCCTCCGACCTCTTGGAAAAAGGGATGCCCCACCTGGCAAAGCGAGATTTTCCCCCTGGCGTTGCGGAGCAGAACCCCCGCCCCAAGCTTTTGCCAACCGCTGCCCTTAATTGGTCTCAGCTTTTAAAGAATTTATTTTCAGTGTCATTGGCCTCGGCGTCTGCCTCCCGCTCCCCGAGTCAATTTTATCGGGGGGGGGGGGGGAATTACAAAGACGGGGCCGGTCTGTTATTTCTACGAAATCAGATCCAGGTTTCTTCGCCCGGCTCCTCTTCACATCTCATAAACTTCATCTTCGGCCTTGGTGAAGCTTTACGGGAGTTCCCTCGGATTCTTATTCTAATAAGGCCATAAGTGGACTTTCGGCTTAGGGGAGGCTTCCACAGGGAATTATCCCAGGCCCTCCACCGCCCCCCCCCCCGGCAAATGGCCGCCCTCCAGAATCTGTGGGAGTTTTTGCAAAAAGCTTTTAAAAAGCCCAACGATGGAGGAGATTTGATGCACCGGCTAAGGTTGAAAAAAAAATCCAGAGAGGCTCTTCCTGCAAGCTTTCTGCATGGAGATAAGCAATAGCTGTAGCACGTAGGTTTATACACCACTTTACAGCCCTCTCTAAGCGGTTTACAAAGTCAGCCTATGGCCCCCAACAATCTGGGTCCTCGTTTTACCTAGGATGGAAGGCTGAGTCAACCTTGAGTCAGTCGGTCAGGATCGAACTGCTGGGAGAGGGCAAAGTTAGCTTGCAATACTGTATTCTGACCACTGGGAGGGAGGGAAGGAAGGAAGGAAGGAAGGAAGGAAGGAAGGAAGGAAGGAAGGAAGGAAGGAAAGATAGGATAGGATAGGAGAGGAGAGGAGAGGAGAGGAGAGGAGAGGAGAGGAGAGGAGAGGAGAGGAGAGGAGAGGAAAGGAAAGGAAAGGAAAGGAAAGGAAAGGAAAGGAAAGGAAAGGAGGTAGCAATAGCATTTAGACTTATATATTGCTTCACAGTGCTTTACAGCCCTCTCTAAGCAGTTTACAAAGTCAGCCTATGGCCCCCAACAATCTGGGTCCTCATTTTACCTACCTCAGAAGGATGGAAGGCTGAGTCAACCTTGAGTCAGTCGGTCAGGATCGAACTGCTGGGAGAGGGCAAAGTTAGCTTGCAATACTGTATTCTGACCACTGGGAAGGAAGGAAGGAAGGAAGGAAGGAAGGAAGGAAGGAAGGAAGGAAGGAAAGATAGGATAGGGATAGGAGGATAGGAAAGGAAAGGAAAGGAAAGGAAAGGAAAGGAAAGGAAAGGAAAGGAAAGGAAAGGAAAGGAGGTAGCAATAGCATTTAGACTTATATATTGCTTCACAGTGCTTTACAGCCCTCTCTAAGCAGTTTACAAAGTCAGCCTATGGCCCCCAACAATCTGGGTCCTCATTTTACCTACCTCAGAAGGATGGAAGGCTGAGTCAACCTTGAGTCAGTCGGTCAGGATCGAACTGCTGGCAGTGGACAGAATTAGCCTGCAATGCTGTATTCTAACCACTGGGAGGGAGGGAAGAAAGGAAAGGAAAGGAAAGGAAAGGAAAGGAAAGGAAAGGAAAGGAAAGGAAAGGAAAGGAAAGGAAAGGAAAGGAAAGAAGGTAGCAATAGCATTTAGACCTATATACCGCTTCACAGTGCTTTACAGCCCTCTCTAAATGGTTTACAGAGCCTATGGTCCCCAACAATCTGGGTCCTCATTTTACCCACCTCGGAAGGATGGAAGGCTGAGTCAACTTTGAGCCAGTGAGATTTGAACTTCTAAACTTCTGGCAGCCGGCAATCAGCCAAAGTAGCCTGCAGTGATGCATTCTAACCACTGCTCCACCACGGCTCTTTAAGCAGGCTTTTATGGACAGTCATGGATGGGCATGCACATATATGCACGCTAGGATAAAGTCCTGCATCGAGTTCTTAGCACAATTCATGAAAAGCAATCACCAGGGGCCCAGAGTGTGTTGCAATACTCTGGCGTGGCCTCTAGAGGGCTGCAATGGGTCTCATAGGGTCTCTTTGCAGCCATCTGGTGGTGATTTCTATTTCTGCAGATTGGGATAGCGTGAGTTCAAGAGAGGGAATGCTGATTTGGGAGGCAAAGTTACTCGCGTCCGTGGCAATCCTTAAATCACACGTGCCTCCTGGGTGGTGCTAAATGAGTAACAGACAGACTGGTAGCTAGACATCCGCGAGGATCTCCTGGCTTCATACACAATCCCACAGTCCTTTTAAGGACCTTTTAAGTACCAATAAATAAATAAATTTTAAAAATGCTGATTTGTCTTCTTTGCAATTGTAGGCGCTGAGCTAAGATGTGGAGGAGACACGCACCAAATCGGATTGCCCTCATTTTCTCTACCCTGGTTCAGAGTCCTGGGTTTTGTTCCGAGCACCCCAGTTCAAAAAAGGTCAAACTGGAACAAATTTAAGGGAACCCCATCGAAACCAGGAGGAATGGTTGAAGGATCCGGGGTGGGTTAGTGTAGTGTTTTTCAGACAAGACAACCTTAAGTTGTGTGGACTTTGACTCCCAGAATTCCCTATGCTGGCTGGGGAATTCTGAGAGTTTAAAAAATCCACGCATTTTAACAGTTGACTTAGTCTGAAAAACACTGCACCATAATTTCTCTTCGATTGCTCCCTGCATAAAACCCTCACATTTCTGGGCATAATTACTAAGGTTGCAATTAAGCTTCCACAAAAGTACAAAGGCATTATTGCCAAAAGTTTGTGGTGCTCCAAGTCAGCGCCCACATCCGAGGCAAATAGTTGGATACAGAAACATCCCTCATTATTGGGTAATCTTATTTTAATTTACTTTAATTGCTCCATTCATGTTGTATATGCTCCCCATCCCCCATCTCAAAGTCAGCATGTGTGCACAAAAAGAAGCAACAGCCACAAGAGGGGGACTGTTGTTTAAAATGAAAGAGATCCATCAGTATCATAAAAATGGTAAATATATGTATATATTTCATGGCTGGGATTTAAACTCACCGTCTCCTTGCTTTCTAGATTGGTGCCTTAACCACTGGACCAAATTGGTAATATAACTGTGAAGTCTCTGTTAAGAGTTCCAAACAAATGTATTTGTTTGGAACTCTAGCCATAGAAATATATTATTATACAAAACGCATTTCTGCTCCAAAAAAGTAGATCTTGCCATTAAAATATTTTTTTGTTTCCCATGAAATCCAGGCCCAGAGGTATTATTTTCTCATCCAAATCTCCACAGAATTTAACGCGAAATAGAATCTAACATTAAAATAAATAAAGGAGGAAGTGAAACGGGTTGATTTTTCTTTTTTTAGGATCCCAGCAGTTCAGTCAATGACAGCAAACCTTTGTGATTATTTTAGAGATCAACCAATCAGAACCAAAAGATAAATTTCTTAACGAACCGCAGTGTAAATCAAAGTATGTTCTGGAAAGATTTAATGTTTTGAACCATGTAGATAGGTATGAATAGAATAGAATAGAATAGAATAGAATAGAATAGAATAGAATAGAATAGAATAGAATAGAATAGAATAGAATAGAAGAATTGGAAGGGACCTTGGAGGTCTTCTAGGCCAGTGATGGCTAACCTTTTTTGCCGTCATGTGCCAAAAGTGGGGAAGACCATGGGAGGGTCGCTGCGTTTGTCCACACCCATAATTCAATGTGCCCTGCCCCCCCCCGTGCATGCGTGAGAGACCCCCTCATCCTGCTTTTGGCACATGATGGCCCGGTGGGCCCGATAGGCCTGCTTTTTGCCCTCCCCAGGCTCCAGAGGCTTTCTAGGAGCCTGGGGAGGACGAAAACAACCTCCTCCCCCCGGAAGCCAGAAATGGCCCATTTCCCGACTTCCGTTGGGCCCAAAAATCAGCTGGCCAGCACATGCATGCATGCTGGAGTTAAGCTAGGGCAACGCTCGCGTGCCCACATATATGGCTCCGCGTGCCACAGAATCTTAGCTAGGGGTTCTCCCAAACCCCCAGCAGTTCACCCCTGCCACTATCTCTCAGAATCGCTTAATTCATGCAAACGCAGCGGCACCGAGAAAGGGCCTTTCCCGCTTTCTGCAAAAATGGGATGGGAGGCGTGTTTAATTAAAAACCAATCGTAATTGTCAAGATTAATGAATAAATGGGACGCCCGGTTCTGCCAGCTGCCGCAGAGGAAGGAATTAAAATTTAATCTCCCACTGAATTATTGAAGCAAATGGAATGCTGATCTCATAACTGGTACAATTGTGAAGCTCAGCGGGCAATGGCCTGCAGACGCCGGGACAATGTTGGATTATTATAAAGTCCCAACGCACCGTTCATGATTCCTCCATTCTGGGGGTTTTGCTCTTCACGTATTTGGAGAGATTTCGAATTCGGGTATCCCAGGAGCGCTGCCGCTGCTGCTTAATGCAGATTAGTTTGTTTATGCTAAAATCCTCAAGGCGAGCTCCATTCAATCAGAACAAGAGAAGATAGACAACATACAATTTATTTAACCAATGCTTCAGACTGCCAAGGTTTTCGTTTCTATCTACCCTCCAAGGCCCTTGGAGAAGGGGAGAAGGATGGAAGGCCGAGTCAACCTTGAACCTGGTGAGATTCGATCTGCCAAACTGCTGGCAGCTGGTGATCAGCAGAAATATTTGCGTATTAAAATCAAGTGGGCAGAGCAAATGGTTCAAAACATTTAACCTTTCAAGGACTTACCTTGATTTACAATATTTACTGTCTGGAAAATATTGGTCTTATCAAACATTTATAGGATATAGGACGGCGTACACACATTCAAAGTACTGCAAACTTGGGCCTTGGCAGCCTGCCATAATACCTATGTCCCCGTTTCCGAAACAATTGTATTTGTTTGTACACCAGGACACCATTGTGTAATTTGGGTTCAGTTATGACTGAACTCAAGTTATGCTGTGATGGTTTGTCCGGTGATTCATATTGTAATTAATGTATGTGATTTCAGCTAAAGAAGGAACGAATTAGAAGTATAACCGGTATAATCTCCTTCTCCTTCTTCTTCTTGTTCTATGTCCGTCATCGGATGTTGGCGATCATGCTGGCCATCCTATTTTTATCAGCCACACGGAAAAGTGCTGTTGAATTTTCTCCAAACCAGTCCTTAAGATTTTGAAGCCATGATGTTTTTCTTCTGCCTGGACCACATTTGCCTTCAATGTCTTGTGCTCCACCAGCAGCCTACGGAGTCGACAGCAGAGTCGGACAGTAAGGAGGCTGGAAAGGAACATGGGCCAGTCCTGGAGTCTGGGGAAGGACGAGGGCTCTGCGTCGGAGGCAGAGATGGGGCTATCCCAGAGCTATCCGGGCGTTATGCACGGAATCCAGAGCCCCCAGCCCCCTCTCTGCCTCTGACACAAAACACTTGTCAGAGCCTTCCCCAGACTCCAGGACTGGCCCATGTTCTTCTCCAATCTCCTCACTGTTGGAGTCTACCACCAGCTCGCTGGTGGGCCACACTATGTGTACAACAGAGGACATTTTTAAGTCCTCTGTTGTCTCTTCTTAAGAGTTTTCTGCAAACCACAGTTAAGATGGACAGCCCATCAGTTTGAAGGATGGGCTTGAACAGGGGAATGTCAGAGCACGTTATGATGACAGTTAGAAGTCATCTAAGGCTTGGCCTTGTGCAGTGTGTTGTCCATGAGGATTGGGAGAAACTGGAGATATTTTCCAACTCATCCTCTCATTACTGGGGAGGGGTCAGAGGAGACACCGACCCATCCAGGCACTTCCTAACTGCCCCTTTATCCCTGTAGCCTAATAAGAGAAGGAAGCTGCGATCGGCCAGACTCCCCAGTGGTAGCGGGAGGCAGGAAAGCAAGGTCCCTCATGCATTATTCATTCTGCCTTCTAGCAAAGCCTCTCTTTTAAAAATACAAATTGAAATGGACACGCCTCGCCCAGGAAGGAGATGCGGTGAGCAGATTTGGAAATCCGAAAACCGACTCCTTTCTCCTTCCTCTAACCTTGGTTTCCTGAAAAGAGGTTGAGAAAAAAGGATTCGGGGAAGGGACCAGGCTTTCATCTGCGGCCAAACATTGAGAGGAAATCAAAGGTATTGGTTTTCGTCCCTGCTCTTCCCAGCCTCAGGGTATCGATGGCTTGCAAGGATGCACTTGGCTGGGACTTAGACTCCTCCGAGTTTGGGTCTACGTTACATTTGCAACTCCGAAGAAAAGTTATCCCCCCCAAAAAACAAAAAAACCTTTAAAGTAAAATATTATACTTTATTGTACTTTAAAGTACAATAAGATCGAAAAAGATGTTTTGAACAGGCATCACGGCAGATTCGATATCGAGTCAACGTCTGTGGAGATTCTCAGTCATCCAAGTCTTCGTTGTGCTTTTTCAAAACTTCTTCAAGGAAAAAAACTGGAGAAGTCTCGCTTCTCATCCAAGGAGCTTCATCCGTTCAGAATCCGATGAAGCTTCTCGGATGAGAAGCGAAACGTCTTCTTTTTCTTCCTCAAGGAGAAAAAAAAAAAACACAGTCCAGTTGCCTTTTGAAAAAGCACCTTTGAGGTATCAAGTCAAAGATGGCAAATCTCCACCCGCACTAAAATTCGCAGCTTCTGCATGGCTAACGGGAACACTGTGAAACGAATGTATTGACCGAGCCAGCTGCACGCCACACTAATACGTTAAATTAA
Source organism: Masticophis lateralis (assembly GCA_030761175.1). Lineage (NCBI taxonomy): Eukaryota > Metazoa > Chordata > Lepidosauria > Squamata > Colubridae > Masticophis > Masticophis lateralis. Next base: position 4,544,576 of record JAUDYJ010000016.1, read on the forward strand.
TTTGGGTGCAGTTGTTCACGAACTAGGTCTGTTTCAAGGCGGGGAAGGGGAGGAGAAATTTAATTTTTTGCTGTGAGTAAGGAGAAAACCCGATGGCATTTCATAACACTTTTTCTCATTCTGCCAAGGCTCAAGAGAGTAGCAAATTATGCCAAAATCTCTGGCATCTTAGACAGGTGGAAAATGGCACTGCTGAATTATTAATTTCTTTCTTTAAAGTGATAGGACTTGGGTTTTATTTATTAAACTACTCTTCACTGACACCATCTTACTTCAGCGATTGTTAAGTACTTAATACAGATGTCTAAACTCCCCTGAGTATCTGAATGGCTGATCTAATTAGGTCAGGGCTATTCATAATTGCATTGCTCTCTCTTTTAATGCTACTTAGGAATTTGGCCCATGGACACAAGCGGTTTGAGAGAACTTCCTACCTGCTAGGGAAGTCGGCAAGGTGCTTTTTTAAAAAAAAACAAAGCTTATGGTTTTATGCTTTGCTTTAAAGCCTTTAGCATCTTTAGCTTGCCGGCTGAATTCACAGCAGGATCATTTTATAATAAGGATACTTAACCTTTATTGTACCACTTTCCATCTGTGAATGATGAAATACCTCACACATCTTGGTAATCCTACAATTATGGGATATTTGCTAATGTTATTGCTGTTTTAACTATTCCATAATTGTAGAATATTGTTGCTATTTAATAGGAGCGGGTGGAGCTCTCACCTCACAATCAGGAGGCTGTGAGTTCGATCCTAGGTAAAGGCAGATATTTCTCTCTCTGAGCACACTGAGAATGTATCTGCTCAAACAAAACTCCGCACCAGCAACAGGAAGGGCATCTGGCCATTAAAACACTCTGCTAGCTCCATTCAGTGTCCAGCAAGGGATTATGGGGTTGTTAATGGAGGTGAGCTGACAGAAATTACAATGGAATCCAATATTATATACATAGCCAGTGCTAGAAAAGACAGCAATGCTCCCAAGAGCTATTTAATCCAGGGCAATTTAGCCAGGCAACATAACCCTTATTCCAGATCCTAGGTGGAGGTATGGGGGAAAGCTTTTGTTCCATCCTGCTAAAGCCGATGAAAAATAGCTATAGCTTGATGTTGAAGCTCTTTGTATTCCTTGGACCTTAATGAAATCATGCAAGTAGGGCACTCTAGTCATTTTCAGCACAGGTAGTCCTTCATGTATGACCACAATTGAGCCCAAACTTTCTGTTGCTAAGCAGTTAACAGTTAATTTTGCCCCATTTTACGACCTTTCTTGCCAGAGTTATTAAGCAAATCATTGCCGTTGTGAAGTTATTAACACGGTTGTCTGCCTTCTCCGTCGACTTTGCTTGTCAGGAGGTCGCAAAAGGAGATTACACAAGACTCCGGGACACAGCAGCTGTCATAAACATGAGCCCTTTGCCAAGCGTCTGAATTTGGATGATGTGACCGTGGTGGGGATGCAACATTCATGTGAAAAACACTCACAAGTCCATTTTTTTAATAGTGTTGTTGTAATTTCGAACGGTCACTAAGCAAACACTGCTGTAAATCAAGGACTGCCTGTATAAAGGACAAGCCTCTTAGGATTAAGGCTGATACATGGCTAATAGGACAGCTAAATAATAGAAAAATGCAGAAAGAGGCATGATTTGGCTAAAATGGAAGGATTAAAGGGTGAGATCTGGGGTTTTTTATTGTCAATCCTCTCAGCAGAAATCAAGCACACTTTCAAACTTGAAAACAAAAAAAGAGGAATTTTAGCATTGCAGAATGTAATATATTACACGGGCCTCTTTTTCAATGTAGTGAAATAATGCCAGTTTGTGTATAGCTTTGTTTTTTGGTGTGTGTGTGTGTGTGTGTGTGTGTGTGTGTGTGTGTCAAATCTGCTCCCTTTGCTTAAAAAAATCATAAAATTTCATAAGCGTTTATGCCCAGAATGAGAGGTCTGCTTTCCAGCTGTTAAGTAGTTAATAAAAAGCCCTATAATCCCACTGTCATATTTCATTTGTATCTTTTCATTTTTTTCCCCAACGCTTAAAAAAATCCAATCACCATAGAAAAATTAGGATAGTGGTGCGCTGGCCATTGTGTGCAGATATATGGAGAACAGGGCCCTTTATATAAGTCAGAATCAGCAAAATATTTAAATAGTTATCAGAAGCAGTAACGTTTCAACCAGAAGGATCAGTCTTTCATGCAAGCTCCAGAGATAAACGCGACGGATTCTGAATTAAAAGGCAGCACTAGAGAATTTTAAATTAAAAAACGTGCAGCAGAAAACAATGGCATTTGATAAAGGGCCGTTCCAATCTTCCAACACATTCCTTTAATAAATTAAAATTACTATGACATTCAACCATTTTCCTCAGGCCTGAAACTATACACAGTACATTTACAGTATTTATAAATAAATTATCACTATTATTATAAGCACATAACTTTACATACAATACTAACTCCCCTTGGAGGGGACAAATATTTTCAATTGTTTCTGGTAGCTAATTTCTCAAAGGAAGCTTGGGCAACTGATGAGCTGCTGAACATGGCCAAAAGTCCATCGTTAAAACAAACTAATTTTGCTCCCGTAGCAAAGTAGCAGCTACTGCCCAGCCTCAAGTAATCTCAGAAAAAGCGAATTACAATCGGTCTCGATAGAACTCTCATGGGAGACCACCAGGAAAAAATAAATAAAAATGTAATTCGGCAACTCTTTCCTTAAAACATGATTGGATCATAATTTTCTCTTGATTCGATCTAAGCATTAAATAGATATGTATCTCAGATTCTCTGCTATGAGTGCTTTCTGAATGAAAAGCAGATTAAACCCTAAGGTTCTTTTAAGTTTTTTTGGGGGGGGGGGGGGAAACAGTTCAAATAACTATGGAAAAATTTAAATATTTAGAGCCAGGATTATTCTAGATGCCGGGAAAAACAAACATGGTTAACAGACACCACCCCCCCCCCCCAATATAAAAATTATGAGTCCCTCCATCCAACAGGGAACAATTCATCCCTAAAAAGAAACAATTCCATCCATCTATCTTTCTGAAAATCCTTTGGTCCAGAACTCTTTAACACCTTGGGCATCATGGCCAAAATAAAGGTTTTTGAGGTGATTTTGACTGAAGGCTACAGGCTACGTACTATCATCACCAGAAAGGCAGTGACAGCACATAAATTCTGGGTGAATTAAGCCCCGCTTGTCAAAACTAGGCCTGGTGCAAACAACCAGAGTGTGCAAATGAGATTATCGTTATTTGCAATCTAATTGCTCTCAAATAGTTCTCTTCAAATAAAGAAATCCAATTTAGCCATCTCCAGTTTCGGCTCATTGTAATCTAGAGCTATAGCTCAAATACTGGTCCCTAAGAAAAGGATGTAATCCTGTTTTCATCATTAACAGTATATTTGAAAAAAGTAACAGCCACAATTTTAAAAACATCCAATTCCCTCAGGGACAGTGTGGATTTTTCTGTCAAAATGAAGCTGTCTTCTTCAGCAATTAAACAACCACTTAAAAATAGTTGATCTTCCCCAGCCATCCAATAGGCCACAATGATAGCTCCAGCATCCGATCAGGTGGATCACCCTGAAATGTGGTTCTTAGATTAAAACATCCCCATTTTGAGTAAAAAGGGAAAGGTGATTCAAAGAGCAGACGATAGCAATCAGGAAGTGGAAGATGTCGTAATAACGGACATTCGAGAAATTATCCAAGTGAAACAGAAGCGTCAAGGATATTCCATTTTTTAAAAAATGTCAGCGTGTGAATCTCCGACAGAAGTCGCCACTTCAGTTCAGAAATGACAATGATTGGCAGCACTTTAATTTGTAATTCCATTGGGGTTCACATTTCAATTGCTCTCCTGATACGGGATCCTTTTAACACATCAACAGCCTTGGGGGGTGGAGGGGAATCTACATCCTTTTGAAGTAAGGAATAGAGGAGAAATGGTCACCAGTACTTGCATTTGCCCAAAATGTACATGAATTGTCATGGAGAAATGGCTGTGTCACTTAACACAGTTGTTTTAGAACACTGTTTTTTAAACGTTACACATCCCACAGAGCGACGTCCTCTTTATGAATGTATAACTTATGGTCCTGTTTTGGAGAAATGCAGAAGGCTCTGTGTTCCTCCGTAATGTTTTGTTAAGTCAAATGAAAATAGGATTATTCTGAAAGTTTAAAAACAAAGTACGATTAGGCATACTGGGTGAAAGTTCTAACACCTGTCCATCCCTTGCAGCAGTTCAGCTTCCCTTCCCCCCCTTCCAGTCCATGGGTTTCAGGGTATGCCATCTTTCCTCTGGCAGCACTGGGAAGGAGGCACGTTCCAGTCATACACGTACGAGAGTCTGAGTTTCACCTCCTCCTTGCAAAGCTTCCCTTCTTTGGCCAGAGTCTGATGCTTCTCCAGCATGTCCTCCAGGCTCTGCTTGTGCGTCACCACGTACTTATTGTTGCAACCGCGCGATTTGTACTCGGTGTCAAAGCGAGGGTCGTGAATCCTCTTGACGTCCACGGGAGCCAGCCAGGCCCCCAAGGAGACGTCCTCGCTCTGCCAGAGGTTGAGATAGTCTTGGCTCAGGCGCAGGTAGTGCACCAGGTCGGATGAGATGACATAGCCACCGCCTAGAGCATAAGGCAGGTAGTAGTCACACAGGAGCCAGGCGTTTTCTTTCCACTTGCCGCCTGACTTCACACGTCCACGGCCCGAGAAGAAGCCCCAGTAGAGGCGGCGCGGCTCCTTGGAACGCAGCTCTTCCGCCAGGACATCCAGGCGGACGAAGGTGTCGTCATCGGCCTTCAGGACGAAGCGGAAGTCCAGGTGCTGGTCCAGCCAGACGTACATGGCTAAGACTTTGGCTGTCAGGTTCTCGTAGGAATCCCGCAGGTCGGGGAGGAGGAGGAGGTCGTGGTGGCGGCTCTGCTCCAACTCCAGGCTGTGCAGCTCCTCTCCAGTCAACCCGCCAGTGCCCACCACGAACCGGCACCACAGGTCGCTGCGGGGCACCCGCCCGGCCACCGAGAGCCAGGTGCTTCGGATAATGCTCCGCCTTTCAGTGTACTTGGGGCCGCTGACGACCAGCACGGCCAGGAAGGTGGCTTCCTCCGGAGGGGGCGGAGGGGCCGCCGCAGGGGGGTGAGGGCCACCCAGGGGCCCTCCCCGGGCTGGGGGCTGCTGCTGGTGGGGCAGCCCCCACCCCGGGGAGGACTTGAGGCCTTCCGAGGTGCACTTGGCCAGGTAGAGCAGCACCATCCCAAAGAGGGACAGTCCCGCCAGCAGGGTCTTGTGGCGACAGAGCAGGCGCACCAGCTTCATGGTCCCCCTCAGCGCCCTCTAGAGGGCCGGACGAACGGCTGCAGCTCTTTTCCAGCTCCCCCAGGGGGAGGTGCTAAAAATGGCTCCTCCCTCAAACTCTTCAAAGTTCAGCCCCGCCTCTCCGCGGGAAACGATCCAATCCCTCGGCGACGGGTCGCCCAGCCGGATGCCAATTGGTTAAAGAGGCGAGGTTAAGTCCCCGCCCACCGTTGCTGCGGGGCGGGGCGCGGGTTTGGCCACTCCCCTTTCGGCCAGGCCCAACTCTTCTTTTAGCGCTGACTAGTTCCCCCCCTTTCCTTCCCCCCCCCTCCGGCAGTTTTGCCTCAGGTTCTGGCGGGAAGATTTCCCTCCCCCTCACGGCTACGGACGGCGGGTTGGGACACACCTCCTCGGTCCGCGTTCGGAGATGCCGCCGGATGCCTGCTGGGTCTCCTCCGGCGGAAGGTTCATTGTCTTCTCCTGCTTCGGGTTGAAGCAGCCCCGGCGAAGCGGGTTTTCTCGCCCGCGGCGCATGCGCGCTCGGGTTCCTGACGCGAGGGGGCCCGCGAGGCCGTTCGTGCAAAGGCCCGGCCGCTTCTATGAGGCGGAGAGAAAAACGCGAAAGAGCGGCGGAGGTGGGGGCCGAGCACGCTATAGCAACCACGTGACCGCTTCTCGGGGTTTTTTTTTCTCTCGTTCCCCTAAGCCGTCCTCCCCCTCACGCCTTGCCGTCTCAGGGCAAGTGAGGCTGACGTCTGCCGCCATCTTTGAGGGCAGGCTGCGCCGCCATGATGAATTAGGGCAACGTAGGTTTTGGGCGGGGAGCGGGGATTTCTGAGACGCAGTTCATGCCAGCCAGTAGGATGCTGGAGCTGTGCCCGAAACAAAAATGGCTGCCTCGGGTTCTCTTGCCGCAAAAGGACCGCTTTCCAACGGCGAAGCTCCGCCCTCCCCCGTTCGCCTTCAATCATTGAGGTGTCTAACTGGGCGCCTGATCTTTTCGTAAATATTATTAATTTAAAAGAGAAAACGCTTCGTATTTTTTATGTATTTTATTTTTATTTCATATTTTATTTAGCGAGTGGGAGGGTGGAAATAAAACCGAATCCGGCTGAGAGTCGGTTCCTCGGGACGGGCGGGCGATTGACAGACTCAAATCCCGAGGGGGGCGGGGCGGAAGAGGCGGGTCTTCGCAGGTCCTCCCAGCCCGGAGTGAAGTTTCCGGCTTCCGGTCTGAAAGGGAAGAAAGGCCGCCGCTGCCCCGGCGCTGAGTTCGGGCATGAGGAAGCTGGGAGGCCGACCGGGAAGGTCAGACCCTTGGATGGGAAGACGGGGAGGAAAAGCCGCCTCTGAGCACGTGCAGAGTGTCCAAACCCCCGAAGAGAGCGCTTTCCTTGGTGTTTTGGGCGACGGTTCCTCTGGGCATGTGCGGAGTGCCGCCTTTTGAATGTCCCTTTTCACCTCGGGGCGGTCCCGGGAGGGGCTTTTCTGCCGGGGGATCGAGCGAGCCGGATCCTGAGAGAGTGTATGCCCCAAAGACCAATTCCTTGTGTGTCCAATCACACTTGGCCAATAAAGAATCCTATTCCTTCCTTCCTTCCCTCTCTCCCTCCCTCCCTTCCTTCCTTCCTTCCTTCCTTCCTTCCTTCCTTCCTTCCTTCCTTCCTTCCTTCCTTCCTTCCCCTCCCACTTATAACTGTATGACTGTAACCTTGTTGCTGGTATCCTTAAGATTAATATCGACTGTTTCCCTACGACTATCATTAAGTGTTGTACCTTATGATTCTTGACGAATGTATCTTTTCTTTTTATGTACACTGAGAGCGTATGCACCAGAGACAAATTCCTTGTGTGTCCAATCACCCTTGGCCAATAAAGAATCCTATTCTAATGCTAACGGCTTGACCCATTGCCTCCTCCAGGTTATCCAGACACCACACTGACCCTTCGTCCTGCTTGACCTCCTGAGTGACCGGAGTCATGGTTTCCAGACGCGTCTTCATCTGCAGCCTGGGCTCCATCTATTTATCCCTCCTCTTCGTCTTTTTGCTCATGGACGTCTACGCTCGGCCCGCCAACAGCTCCGTCCTCAAAGAGAAAGCGGCCGTCGACAAAGACGGAAACGAGATCCTCCCTCCGGATCACCTGAACGGGGTCAAGATGGAGCTGGATGGACATCTCAATAAAGAGTTCCACCAGGAGGTTTTCCTGGGGAAAGAGATGGAGGAGTTTGAGGAAGATTCGGAACCACGAAGAAACCGGAAGAAACTGGTGGTGATTTTCTCAAAGTGAGCCCCGTCTGGCTTTAACTTGAACATTTGCTGCTTTTCTCCTTAAATAGAGGGAAGGAGGGAATATAGCTGTGATGGCAAACCTATGGCAAGTGAAGCCATATCGGTAGGCACGCAGGCATTGCCCTAGTTCACCTCTGATTTCGGGCTTTCTGGGCGCACCAGACGTTAGGAAACAGGCTGTTTCCAGCCTCTGAATGGCTTTGTAGCCATTCTGACTACAAAGCTTCTAGTCCAACCCGCTGCTTAAACAGGAGACCCTACACCATTTCAGACAATCCAGCCTCTTCTTAAAAGCCTCCAGTGATGAAGCACCCACGATTTCTGGTGGCAAGCTGTTCCACTGGTTAATTGTTCTCCCTGTTAGGAAGTTTCTCCTTAATTCCAGGTTGCTTCTCTTCTTGGTTAGTTTCCACCCATTGTTTCTTGTCCTGCTTTCTGGTGCTTTGGAATAGAAGTTGATCCCCTGTTCTTAGTGGCAGCCCCTGAAATACTGGAATACTGCAAACAAATACCCAAAATCCTGCAAACGTTCTCCGTATGTTTTTGTCTCCAGGACCCTGATCATCTTTGTTGTTCTCTGCACTCTTCCCAGAGTCTCAACACTTTCTTTTGTAATGTGGGAATAGTAATGGCCATGCAGATATCTTGCCCACAAAGAAAAAGATATTATTGTTAAGGGCATAGCAGGGGAACAAGTGGTGGTAATAAAATGAAAAAAGCCAATCGTTGGGTTGAGACCAGGGGTGGGCTTCAAAATTTTTAGCAAGGGGTTCTCTCCTCTGTTGCTGGGTGGGCGTGGCCTACTTGGCCCCTGCATCACAGCATGGGTATGTGTGTGTTTTTGCCCTCCCCAGGCTCTGGAGGCTATCCTCGAGCCTCTGGGAGGGCGAAAACGGCCTCCCCAGGCTCCGGAGGCCCTCTGGAGGCTGAAAACGGGCCCGTTTCTGACCTTCCCAATTTTCCAGTAGGCCCGTTTTTCGCCCTCCCCGAGCCTCCGAGCGCACCCTGCACTTACCTGCATCCAAAATGGGTTGCGTGGGGACTCCTGGGAGGGGTGGGGTGGGGTGGGGTGGGCGGGGCCAGCCAGGAGTGGGATTTGCGGGTTCTCCGAACTGCACAGAATCTTAGCTAGAGGTTCTCCCGAACCCCCAGCGGCCCACCCGTAGTTGAGACTCTACAGTGGCTTCCTTCATTGCTCTCCATCCTTGGATCACCTGAACTTGTAGGCTGGTTGGTTGTTGGCTGAGCAAAGAGAGAGGATTTTCCCCCTTTCATTGGACACTGGGGATTAGGAATCCTCTAACGCGGCGCCTTTCTTTCCCGCTGAAATTTGCAGGGTTGACATCAACCGTGACAAGAAAATCAGTGCCAAGGAAATGCAGCGCTGGATCATGGAGAAGACCGAGGAGCACTTCCAAGAGGCCGTGGAAGAAAACAAGATGCATTTCCGGGCTGTGGACCCTGACGGCGATGGTAAGAGAAAGGGAGGAGGGGCAGCCTTGGCCTTAGTCGGATGGCAGCCATGGGGGAGAAGAATTTGCCTAAAGTTACGATTGACTGCATAAAGATTGCTGAGGTTTCTTTTCCTTTCCTTTCAGGCCACGTGTCCTGGGATGAATACAAAATCAAGTTTCTGGCAAGCAAAGGCATGAATGAGAAGGAGGTGGCGGAAAAGATTAAGAACAACGAAGAGCTGAAGATCGACGAAGAGAGTGAGTGTTTCAGGTTTCTTTCCTGAACCTGAAAGCCCAGGCTGCAAATCTTCCCTGTGAAATTTTAAAATATATATATATATTACAATCACAATTTTCTCCTGGTTTTCCAAGGAAGGTTTCCTAATTCTCGTTTGGCGCAGTGTACCGAGTTGCGCACGTCCCTCCCCTCCTTCACCACAGCCACTATATCGCTACTGCTATTTTAACCTTGGAGGGATTAGTTTAATGTAGGTCACACAACTGGGATAAAGGAAGCTTTTGTGTGTCTTTCCGCAAGGCCTAGGAGTGACACAACCAGTTTTAGTGCTGTGCTGGCAAGAGAGAAGAATCTCGACCACAGGCCGAGATAACACTACGCTAGAGTTTGTAAGCTGGAACTTTCAAACTATAGTTTGGTCCTAGGATGAGCATCTATCGTGGCTTGGAATGGTCTTTGAGTGAAGCAGGGCATACTTTGAATTAAATTAAAATGGTTTCAACTGCTTTTGGGGCCTTTAAAATCTGCCTGGAGCCAGGATTGATAAACTTACTGAATGGAAAACTCAGATTCTAAAGAGTTCTCCAGAAAAGGGTCTCATTCTAGACTAGACTAGACTAGACTAGACTAGACTAGACTAGACTAGACTAGAGTAGAGTAGAGTAGAGTAGAGTAGAGTAGAGTAGAGTAGAGTAGAGTAGAGTAGAGTAGAGTAGAGTAGAATAGAATAGAATAGAATAGAATAGAATAGAATAGAATAGAATAGAATAGAATAGAATAGAATAGAATAGAATAGAATAGAATAGAATAATAGAATAGAATTCTTTATTGGCCAAGTGTGATTGGACACACAAGGAATTTGTCTTTGGTGCATGTGCTCTCAGTGTGCATAAAAGAAAAGATACGTTTGTCAAGAATCATAAGGTACAACACTTAATGATAGTCATAAGGTACAAATAAGCAATCGGGAAACAATATCAATCATTGTGCGCTGTGTTCAAAGCCCTCCTCACTTCTCAGGGATTTAGAGACTTTCTTCCACTGCTTTTCCTGACTTTGCCGACCCAACAAGCCAGGTTCAACAGAACCGTGGTTCTTTCGAATGGGTTCTGAAGAGGACACAAACCCCTCAGGAGCCGCCAGCAAAGGTGATTTCCAAAACTCCGGGCCCACAAATTCTGAAATCTCTTTTAAAAGTCATTTGTGGTGGTGAAACAACAACAACAAAAAATAAGCCGTATCTTCCTTGGTCAAAATCTCCAACTGAGTTCACTTCTTGTCAGTTTTAACTAGAACGGTAAAAGGCATTTGTGCCTTTAACTTCGGCATTTGCCGTTTTTGAAAACCTCTTTTTTAAAAATCTTCTCTACTCCCACAGCCCAGGAAGTCCTTGATAATTTGAAAGATCGCTGGTATCAAGCCGACAACCCTCCGGCCGATCTGTTGTTGAACGAGGAAGAATTTTTGTCTTTCCTTCATCCGGAGCACAGCAGGGGAATGCTGAAATTTATGGTCAAGGAAATCGTCCGGGATTTGGGTACGTTCTTCAAAACCCGTTCTTCCAACTCCGATCGCCCCAGCAGATAAGATGGCACAGTGCCTGGGTATCCTTGAATGAATGCCGGCTGGGGAATTCTGAGAGTTGAAGTCCCAACATCTGGTTTGAAAAACACTTTTTGAGTTCAGATGTTCCCACCAGAGGTTGGCTGATGCTTCTCAGCCCAACTCTGAATAGCTGGGATTTTGGCGCCCAGGACGGGGTGCTCTGAACTCACATTTGATTGTGAAGACTTGCAATCTAAAACCTGAGATTCGTGCTGGGAGTAAAGAAAAATTAGATCTTTATCTAATTGAAAGGGAGACAAGCTTGTTTCACTCCAGTTGTGAAACCTTAATATTGATTCCTGTTATATTTTATTGGAATTAACCCCTTTAAAATATATTTTATAGATATACATAATACACACAGACACACAGAGACATTGTGTGTGTGTGTGTGTGTGTGTGTGTGTGTGTGTGTGTGTGTGTGTGTACACTTGTTTCCCTGAAAATAAGACCCTGCGAGCTCCGGAACTTAAAATTTTAAAATAATTAAAATTTTATTTTACTAAGCTTCTGTCAGCCATCTGCTGACATCGTCAGAATATTAAACTACCATTACAGAGATCTCTGCCTTTATATGCCATTAATCAATTTGGCCATTGTGTAATGGGCCCTTCCAGCCGTCTCCGACTTGTAATTAGCTGCGTTGTTTTTGCTGTCGTCATGCTGGATGATGGAGGCTTAATTCTTACCGTTTCCTCCCTCCTAGCTTGCTTATCAGTGGGGGATAATGTTAGCCTGTCAACTATTGCAATTTGCTGCCTTGTCCGTGACCTTGTGGTTGGCCATTTTAGGTTCCGGAGCTTGCAGGATGTCTGCTTCTTTTTTTACATATATATATTCTAAGTGCTTGCCAAGTGCCCAGATTTTGATCACATGACCTTGGGGATGCTGTAATGGTCATAACTGCAAGGACCTTTAAGTCACTTTTTTTCAGCCCTCTTGTAACAGTCACTAAATGAAGGTTCATTAAGTCGAGGACTACAGAAATGCCTCAACTTATGACCCCAACTGACCCCCAACATTTATGTTGCCAAGTGAGTTTTGCTCCATTTTACGACTATTTTCACCACACCTGTTCAGTGAATCACTGCAGTTGTTCAATTAGCAACACGGTTATTCAGTCAATCTGGCTTTCCTCTTGACTTCGCATGCCGAACAGGGGTCACATGACCCCAGGGACAATGCAACCATCATAAATATGAATCAGTTGTCAAAGCATCCGAATGACAATGACCCTGTGGGAGGGATGCTGCATCGGTCGTAAGCGTGAAAAACCAGTCCCAAGTTATTTTTTTCCCTGAGTGCCATTGTAACACTGAACATCCGCTAAAAGAACCGTCGCACATCAAGGACGACCTGTGCTTGTAACGCCGAGCTGATGCAACTGGGCTAGAAGACGTGCCCGGCGGAGCCAAAAAGTAGAATCGAGAAGATATCAATCTTTTGCACATGCAGATTGTTTGATTTGATTTATCTCTCTCTCAATCATCCCGCCATCTCTCTCCCCCCCAACACACACACACAGATCAGGACGGCGATAAGAAGCTGACTCTTTCGGAGTTCATTTCCTTGCCAGTTGGCACGGTTGAAAATCAACAAGCCCAGGATGTGGATGACGACTGGGTGAAAGACCGAAAGAAAGAGTTCGAAGACGTCATCGATGCCAACCATAATGGTATCGTTACCATGGAAGAGCTGGAGGTAACCAAATTGTAGCTTAATTTCTTAATTCTCCCTCCCCCACATCATCCCGCTGTGGTTTATTGTCGTGAGTGCCAGGCCAGTAGTTCTTGAAACAAGCTGATGCCTGCTAGATCGAGCTGGCAATTCTCTCGAAACAGTCCAAAATTTGAAGGAAGAAAGGGGGGAGGGGGGAAACCCCAAACCCCAGACTGTATTTCTGTTTAAATTTCCCCCCCTCCCACGCTCAGCTTTTTAAGGGCAGGTGTGTCAAACGGATGTGTGGGCACAGCATTCTTCTGTGAAGTTGGTTTGCAGTTTCAGCTTTTTCTGACTTCCAAGTTACCAAAAGGAAGAGCGGGCGAGACAGCCTAGCGCTTTCTCACGGAATCTATCTATCTATCTATCTATCTATCTATCTATCTATCTATCTATCTCTATCTCTATCTCATCTATCTATCTATCCATCCCTATCTATCTATCTATCTATCTATCTATCTATCTATCTATCTATCTCTATCTCATCTATCTATCCATCCATCCCTATCTCTCTCTCTCTTTCTCTCTCTCTCTCTCTCTCTCTCTCTCTCTCTCTATCTATCTCATCTATCTATCTATCTATCTATCCATCCATTATCTATCTATATCCATCCATCCATCCATCCATCCATCCATCCATATCTATCTATCTATCAATCAATCAATCATCTATTCTGTCATTTCTCTCTCACATCTATCTATCTCTATTTACTTTATCTATCTATCCATCCATCCATATCTATCTATCTCATCTATCTATATCTATCTATCCCTCCATATCTATAGCTAATCTATCTATATCTCATCCATCTATCTATATCTATCTATCTCTCTATCTCATCTATCTCATCTCTATCTCATCGATCTCATCGATCTATATATCTCATCTATCTCATCTATGTATCTATCTCATCTGTATCTATTTATCTCATCTATCTAGATCTATCTCATCTATATATCTATCTATATCTATCTCACCTATTTATCTAGATCTAACTTTACTTCATCTTTTTTATCTATATATCTATCTCTTTTATCTCTATATCATCTCTATATCTATCTCATCTATGTCTGTCTGTCTGTCTGTCTGTCTGTCTGTCTGTCTGTCTGTCTATCTATCTATCTATCTATCTATCTATCTATCTATCTATCTATCTATCTATCTATCTATCTATATCTAATCTCAGCTTTCTGCAAACCAGGGGCCTTTCAGGTGTAGGAGCTTTATTTCCCAGGATTCTCTATCTGCTGGGGAATTCTGGGAATTGGCTGAGACAGGTTCGTGAACATGTATTAAAACAAGTAATTTTGAGGTTGGCAACTCTTTAAGATGTGTGGCTGGCTGGGGAATTCTGGGAGTTGAAGTCAACACATCTGAAAGGGTGAAAAACACTGGATTAAAACATGCCCTGGACGTGTACTTTTTTCCTTCATGGAGAAAGCATGTCAGCAGATGTTTTTTGTTCTGTGTCTGGATCTGTTGGAGAGGCAGATTGTATAACCAGGATTACCGATTAATCTCATTGGCAGCGTTCTACCCCAGAATTAATCCCCCTTCTCATCTTTCACCGAGGAATTAGGGTGCTAATGTTTTTGCTTGCCTTCCTGTCGGAGGAGCGCAGCTTTTCCCTTCTCCTGCATTTAATTGCATCTATTCAATTGCTCCTTTTTCACTTGAATCCTCCTTCCCCATTCTTCTTCTTCTTCTTCTTCTTCTTCTGCTTCTTCTTCTTCCAAATTCACCAGAAGCAGTTGCGTGTTACGAAATATAATTACGCAAATGAATTGGCGCTACAAGAATGATCCCTTGTTGCGTTTTTAATAGCTCCAACTTTACCCCGGGATACTGAGGTACAGGAAGAGTTAAGGATTGTATGTTAAGGATTCTCTTGTCTTCCCCCCCCCCTCCAAATAATCAGGACACCTGTGAAATTTTTCTTCCATCTTTCATTCTCCATTGTATAATCTCTCCAATTTTCTGGAGACGGCCAAAATGGCCTGCGAGATTTTCTTTATGCTTCATTCAGCCGCGTTAAAGCGGCTCTTGAGTAAATCCAGAAAAGCACGTTCAATGAGAAGGAAGTGTCTGATGTTTAAAGGTAGTTGTTAGTTGTTCCCGACTCTAGGGGGGCGGTGCTCATCTCCATTTCAAAGCTGAAGAGCCAGCGCTGTCCAAAGACGTCTCCATGGTCATGTGGCCGGCATGACTCAATGCCAAAGGCGCACGAAATGCTGTTACTTTCCCACCAAAGTTGGTCCCTATTTTTCTACTTGCATTTCTTTTTTACGTGCTTCTGAACTGCTAGGTTGGCAAAAGCTGAGACAAGTCACGGGAGCTCACCCCGTTACGCAGCACCAGGGTTTCGAACCGCTGAACTGCCGACCTTTCGATCGACAAGCTCAGCATCTTAGCCACTGAGCCACCACGTCCCTTCATCACTACTCACTCGACCTTACTTTGGAGGGTTGGGCACTCATTTCTGGGCACCACCAGATTTAAAAATGGAGTTAAAACAGAGCGCCAGAAATAGCGCTGGAAATTCAATTTCTTTGAAAAGAGATGTGGGGAAATGGATGCCATCAGCCAGGTGAAAGAAACAATGAGGTTTTTCATAGAATCGGTCTGGTCTAGTGGTTAAGAGACACCAGAATAGAAGGCAGAGGAAACTCTTTAAATTCTAATCCCGCCTTGGGCCTCAAAAGCCAGCTGGATTTGTGACTTTGGGCCAGTTTCTCCCGTTCAGTCCAACCTACCTTACAGGGTTGTCATCATATGGAAAATAGGAGGAAGGTATGCCTCAGGTATGTTCTTCACCTTGAGTTATAGGCGGAAGGTAAATAAAATTGAAATCTGTTCAGTGCTGTTCTCTCTCATTCCACAGGCTGGAATAAACTCCTGGATTAAACAGAGAAAAGGAGATACTGGTTAAATCTTAGGTTGCTAGCACCCACAGTGGACTCAGACAGAAACATGGGTGGTATATAAATTTAACTAATCAAGGAGAGAAGCAACTTAGAACTAAGGAGAAATTTCCTGACAGTGAGAACAATTAATTAGTTGAACAACTACTTGCCTCCAGAAGTTGTGAATGCTCCAACACTGGAAGTTTTTAAGAAGATGTTGGATGACCATTTGTCTGATGTGGTTTAAGGTTTCCTCCTTAAGCAGGGGGTTGGACTATAAGACCTCCAAGGTCCCTTCCAACTCTGTTATTCTATCTTCTATTCTATTTAATAATAAACTAAATAAATAAGACCAGCTTGACATTGAAAGCTATTCCCTGAATGGTTATTAACATCCTGGACATAAACTGTTTCAACTCCTACCCTCAAAACGATGCTATAGAGCACTGCACACCAGAACAACTAGACACAAGGACAGTTTTTTCCTGAACGCCATCACTCTGCTAAACAACTAATTCCCGCAACACTGTCAAATAATTCAGTAAGACTGTATTACTATTCTTCTCTTCCTTACTAGTATCTATCTCTTCCCACTCATGACTATAACCATGTTGCTTATATCTTTCAATTATATTGTTTTTACTTGTTTCCTAATACGATTTGATAGCTTATTAGTGTAGTATCTTTTCATTCTTGATGAATGTATTTTATTCTCCTTATGGACATTTAGAGCAGATGCACCAAAGACCAATTCCTTGTGTGTCCAAGCACACTTGGCCAATAAAAGAATTCTATTCTATTGAGGATGGAGGGGATGGACGAAGGCTGAGATTTGCCCCCCTGTAAGATACTTCGGCTTGAATTGCTGATTGTGCATTCCTTTTTTTTTTTTTTGAAAACCCTTATAATCACTTAAATCCAAAAATACAAGTTAAAATACCTCTATAACAAAAATACATCCGTAATACTTAAACAATTCAACGTCTTTCTGGCAGTACTTAATTCTTAACTTTCTTCATCTATTCCCACATATTCCTACTTAATTGACATATTTAATCACATTTTATATCTTATTTTGTTCTATGCATTCCTTATTTTTAATTTCAATTATTGAAATTAATTAAATTAGATACCAATTATCCCAAGTTAAATAATATTCCGAGTCTTCCTTATTATGTAATAAATAAAGGGCGTTCCTTTATTCCTTCCCTTCGCTTTCCTCCTAGGAGTACATGGACCCCATGAACGAGTACAACGCCTTGAACGAAGCCAAGCAGATGATCGCCGTGGCGGATGAGAATCAAAACCACCACCTGGAGCTGGAGGAGATCTTAAAATACAGCGAGTATTTCACCGGCAGCAAGCTCATGGATTACGCACGGAACGTCCACGAGGAATTCTGAAGGCGTGCTGGAGCCCTTTGTCCGCGCCGCCTCGTTTTCTCCAAACACGACACACGTTTCCTTTTTTGCCGCTGGGTCTGTGTTCTGTGCATATACAGTTGTGGTGGTTTTTTTCTGGACTTTTTCCTTTCAAAAGCCCGTCCGCGTACATTAAAAGCCAAATGCGTTTTTTTCCTCTGAACTCGCCAGGGATAAAAATCTGGACCCGTTCTTGATTTGCGGTGCCGGTTGAACAGAATTGAAGATCCCACAATCCGATTCTTTTTTTTTTTTTTTTTTAAATCAGGGGGGGAAAAAACCACCGGCAAAACCCTGATCCTTGATCACACTGGGGAGGGAGGGAGGAAAAGGGGAATATGTTCATTTTACATCAAGTTAAAATCATGGTGCGGTTGTGTAGCTCTTGTGATCGCTTGAAAAAGAATGTTTTGGGAAAACATTGATTCGCTGGAAACTGCTTAAACTGTGGTGGCTATTTTGGGTGCGACTTGAGGGTACGACCTAGGAAGGTTACCAGTAGTCTCCAATTGGAACCGTAAAAATTGTTGTTAAGCAGCAAGGGTCATAAAGGGAGATGTCTCATGGCCTTTTTTGGGCATGGCCATTAAGCGAGTCAAACGGCCGTTAAACGAATCCAGTTTCGCCCATTGAAGTCCTGGAAAGGATGCCAATGATGACCACATGGCAGAAGGGGCCTGGGACTCGTAAATGCAAGCCAGTTGCCAAGCATCCAGAATATAACGGAAAAGTATGATGGGCGTAACTTGGAGGACGGGGGGGATAGGTTAGAGCCATAGTTAAATAATTCATAATGGGGGGGGGGGGCTGTAGAACAATTGAGCAAATCTCCGGCAATCTTGGGGAGTGCAGCCTCCAAGGGATAACTCAGGCCATCTTCACACAGGGGTGTAAAACTGGCAGCCCGGATGCGTCACGTACAGGCCAGGCCCACCCCAGCTTCGCAAATGCAAAAAAAAAGTCGCAATACTTAGCGATATGTCATACGACACGATCTAGTTTGGCACCTGTGCTCTATATAGCATAGGGTATGAAAAGAGTGCCCTCCGGTGGCCATTTGGGATATTTCAGCCAGACAGGGACTAAAAGGACCATCTATATCACAGGATATGTAAACGGTGCCCTCCGGTGGCCATTTGGGATATTTCAGCCTGGCAGGGACTACGAAGACCATCTCTAACACTTTGTGGCAGCCCCTGAAATACTGGAAGACTGCTATCATGTCTTTTGTTTCATTAAACTGGACGTACCCAATTCCCGCCCCCTAATCCTCTTTCTTTGCTCTTCTCTGCGCCCTTTCCAGAATCTCGACATCTTTTTTAATATTGTGGCGACCAGAACTGGATGTGGTACTCCAGGTGTGGCCTTACTAAGGCTTTGTAAAGCGCTACTAGAGCTTCACGGGATCTTGAGTCTATCCCTCTGTTAATGCAACCTAGGATTGCATGGGCATTTTTTTAGATGCTGCCAAAAAAACGTATTGCATTGCTATTGTACGCCTCTCCCTTTTCCTCGGTTTTCTTTCTGTTTGAAAAGATTACCATGATTGTCGAGAGGATGTTTTGTTTGGAAAAGATCCTGGGCTCAATTGCCAAGCGTTGCCAGTTTAGCAATAGCCGTAGTATTTAAGATTTATATACCACTTCACAGGCCTTTTACAGCCCTCTCTAAGCAGTTTACAGAGTCAGCCCTATTGCCCCCCAACAATCTGGGTCCTCGTTTTACTGACCTCGGAAGGAGGGAAGGCTGAGTCAACCTTGAGCCAGTCGGATCAGGATCGAACTGCTGGCAGTGGGCAGAGTTAGCCTGCAATACTGCATTCTAACCACTGGGAGGGAAGGAAGGAAGATAGCAATAGTACTTCAGACATATACTGCTTCACAGGGCTTTTACAACACTCTCTAAGCGGTTTACAGAGTCAGCCTCTTGCCCCCAACAATCTGGGTCCGCGTTTTACTGACCTCAGGAGGATGGAAGGCTGAGTACCGACTTTGAGCTGGTGAGAATCGAACTGCCAGCAGCTGGCAGTCAGCAGAAGGAGCCTGCACTATTGTAGCTCTCTGTTAATGCTTTCAAGCTCCTCATTAGTGGAGGCGCCGAATTGACGCAAACTTTTCTCCTATGGTAAAACACCAGATCTTCAAAGAGCTCTCAGATCGCTGAAATTTCCCACACGAAAGTCAGAGTAGATCCTGCCTTATACAGGATTGTGGGGTTTTATTCCTCTTCCCCTTCGAGCGCAGCGGCGTCTGTGAGTCCGTGGCACGACAGGACATGAAGCGGAGTTTGCGTTTGATTTCACTAGCTGTGTCTCTCTGGTCCTTGCTGGGTTGGGGGCTGAATTGTAAAGACACCGAATATCCCCTCTCCAAAAGGAAATGCTGCAAATTATGTCCTCCAGGTTAGTGACGCTGAAGGGGTGGGGGGCATTTGAATGCAGATCTTGTTTTAATCTTCCGTATCTACATTTATGGATTCTCGGTTACTTTAGGAGATACCTGGGTGGTTGGTTTTTTTTTTCATCCTTTGACTCTGGGGCTGCTCCATCCAAAATCGTTTTCAATGGTTTGCAAAGGGAAGAAAAATTCAGATTCTTCTGGAGGGGGAAAAAAATCAGATTTTTTCTAGCTGGAATGTGGGGGGACCTTGTCTTATCTGGCTGGGAAATGACTCCATGAACCTCTATTGGGTTCTCTGTATTTCTGGAGGTGTCCTTGATTTCCTATCGCTTTTTTAAAAAAATAATAATTTTAAAGTAATTAATTTTAAGTGCTGACTCTGCTGTTATTTTGGATTTGCCCCCTGACACTCTCCTGGATGTTTCTCAGCCCTCCCGGTCTAGCTTACTGTGTTAGAAACTCCTGGTGGTCTCCCATCCGAAGACTCTTTAGATTGCAGTGTGGGGAATGGTCCCAATTAATTAGATGCGGTCTCTTTCTTAATAATCGGGCG
Source organism: Masticophis lateralis (assembly GCA_030761175.1). Lineage (NCBI taxonomy): Eukaryota > Metazoa > Chordata > Lepidosauria > Squamata > Colubridae > Masticophis > Masticophis lateralis. The sequence continues at coordinate 4,564,474 of JAUDYJ010000016.1, forward strand.
GGTATGGTTTGAAGTGCAATTTTGATCACTTCTGAAAGTTTCAGTGAAGGGGTACGTACCTCATTGGGGGGGGGCACAGAAACTCCAGGCAGGTCAAACCCCCTTGTTGAGACCCCATAAAATCAGGGAGAGGCTAAATTTCTCCATTTTTTCCCCCAGTGAACCTTCACTGTTCTGTCCTCATGAATATGCGGAGTCTCATTTTGAGTTTGACACTTATGTGTGCGTGCGTGTGTGTGTGTGTGTGAGACAGAGATATCACTGGGTTGTGGATTACAATTCCCATCCTCCTTGACCATGATAGCTGACAGGTCTTCGGCAGGTGGCATGGCCAAATAACCTGTTTCCCCGAAAATAAGACATTCCCTGATAATAAGCCCAATTGGGCTTTTGAGTGCATGCGTTAAAATAAGCCCTCCCCGAATATATTTAAATGTAGAGCTGGAAATTGGGTAAGGCGGCAAGAGGAGCCCCATCTTGCTGCATGCGCCCCAATATAATAAGACCTCCCTGAAAATAAGGCCAAGCGCTTATTTCAGGATTCAAAAAAATATAAGACAGGGTCTTATTTTCAGGGAAACATGGTACTTTCCCTGTTAGTCGAAATGTCCAGCTTAGCTGAAGAGAGCCCCGAGTTCTAATCTCTCCTCAAAGGAAGGTTGATGGCCACTCCTCAACCTACCTCGCAGGGTTGTTTGGAGGATGGCATGGAGAAGGAAACTGGGCTTTCTGGAGGATGGATGGCCTGTCATTTGGGGGGGGGGAGGGCGTCGCAGAAATGAGTCTCCTTTTCCATCCACAAACATCTTCCGTTCTTTAGGAAAAGAGCTGACGAAACGTTGCACGGGCTCATCCCCGACCGTGTGCGAACCGTGTGATGAGAATTACTACAACGACAAACCTACCCACTCGACGTGTAATCGTTGCACAGATTGTAACGCCGGTAAGTCTGGTGGGCAAAACAAAGATCAACCTCCTTTCCTGGCTTCCTTTGCAGGAAAAAGTGTTGTTTTGTGGTTTCACAACAGCGACTTTTGTCTGGTTGGTTTTGAATGATTTTTTTCCGGTGTTATAAATCTAAAATATATAAGTAGATATATGCAGAGATCGGTCTTGAAATGTTGGTTGCTGAGGGTATCAAAACCACACTCAATTTTTCCCTGTCGGTTCCCACGAAGCCCTGCTAGAAATGGCCTGTGCCACAAATTTTGCTTTTTGCAATCCGGAATCGATCTTTTATTTCTCGTAGACCGAGGCCTCCAGGAGATAAAACCGTGCCGGCCGACTTCGAATACCGTCTGCGCCTGCCTTCCCGGCCACGCTCCCGAAGAAAGCCCAGAGGAGAAAAGTAAGGGCCAAAGATGGATTTCAGGGAATTGAGAGATGGGTCCACGATCCAAAATCAAACCTAGTGAGATCAAATTGACCGTTCTGCGGGGTTCTTTTCTCAAATTCGTCCCAAAACCTTGTTTCCCTGAAAATAGGACCTACCCTGAAAATATGACCTATCCTAGCTTGTTTTTACACATGCACCGAATATAACCCTGCCTACAAAATAAGCCCTAATTAAGATCCCACCCACTCCAGAGTCCACAGGTAAAAATTAAGCTGGGATGGGGTGGGTGGAGCTGCCCTTCTACTTACCTTTGGACAGTTGTAGCCAGGCCTCGCACACCCCGAAACCTGCCTCGCCGGCCCATTTCTTCTGCAGCCAGCAAGGCTAGCAAGGCTTTTCGGAAGGCCTCTGTAGCTGATAACAACACTCGGGATTGATCCGGAGCGCTGTTATCAGCTACAGAGGCCTTCAGGAAAGCCTTGCTGGCCGCAGAAGTTCCTGAAGGCCTCGGACAGCGAAAAGGAGGCCAGGGGTGACACGCGCAAGTGAGGTTACTCAGTGGATGACATTCCCCCGAAAATAAGACCTGGTGCCTTTTTTTGGTGGCAAAAAAAAAGGTCAGGGTCTTATTTTCGGAGAAACACATAGACGGTTTATTGATTGGTTATTTTCTTCCCTTGGGACGGGGAACATTTATTTAGCCTAGAAAGTGTGCAGAGAAGAGCAACAGAGGTGATCAGAGGCTAAATTGTAGGATTGTTGAGGGACCTGGGTAAGTCTGGCCTAAAGAAGGGAAGAGTTGCAGGTGAGGGACATGAGTAGGTCTTCCCGTGCTCGAGAGGGCTGCCGCAGGGAAGAAGGGGTCGACTTATTATCCAGAGACACCAGAGAGCAGGACAAGAAGTTATGGATGCAAGCTTAGAGATCCAACGTAGAAATAAGGAGAAATTTTGTCTCTGTGAGAACAATGACAGCTAATCCTCGACATACAACCACTCGTTTAGTGACCATTCAAAGTTACAGTGGCACTGGGAAAAACGGACCTGTGACCGTTTTACACATGGTCATTGCACATCATCGTCCCCTCCCCACCCCGGGGACACGTGATCAAAATTCAGAGGCTTGGCAACTGGCATGTACTTATGACGGTTGCAGAATCCCCCGAGGGGGTCACATGATTTTGCGACCTTCTGATGAGCAAAATCAACGGGGAAGCCTGATTCACTTCACAACCATGTTGCTAACTTAACAACTGCAGCGATTCGCTTAACGACTGGACTGGATAACCTTTTGACTGGAGTGTTAATAGGTTTCCTGCCTTGAGCAGGGGATTGAACCAGGGCTGGGCTGCTGGGGGTTCGGGAAAACCTCTAGCTAAGATTCTGTGCAGTTTGGGGAACCCCTCCAAATCCCACTCCTGGCTGGCCCCGTTCACTCTGTCCCTCCCCTCCAAGGAATCCCCAGATGGCCCGTTTTGGATGCAGGTAAGTGCAGGGTGCATGCGGAGGCTCAGGGAGGGCAAAAAACAGCCTACTGGAAATTCGGGAAGGCCGGAAAGTTTCCGGCCTCCAGAGCCTAGGGAGGCCATTTTTGCTCTCCCGGAGGCTCAAAGAAAGCCTGCGGAGCCCGGGGAGGGCACCCCCCACCATGTTGCAGGAGGCTGACTAGGTCATGCCCACCATGGCCACGCCCACCCAGCAACCAGACAGAGAACCCTTTGCTAAAATTTTTGAAACCCACCCCTGGGTCCCTTCCAGCCCTCGGAGTCTCTGTTCAATTAGATGGATATCCTGGCCCAATTAGAAGGGATTCTTGGTGGTGTGTAAGAAGGCGGCTGGGATATACATCAAACACACGTACACACACACACACCAACAAAATAGCCACATTTTGTTCAAAGCTTCATTAGTTTCTCCTCTGTGTCATTTTGCAGGATGCAAACCCTGTCCCAGCGGGTATTTTTCCCTCGGAGGGAACGAGAAATGTCGTCCTTGGACCAAGTATGTATTTCCTTAAATGAACCTTGCATGAAACGGGGAATTGAATGGAAAAGGTGTGGGGGTCAGTCCAGATCTCCAGGGCTAAGTGAGCCACTGCCTCAAAAAAAAAAATCACCCCTTAAATGAAGATTTAAAGCTGCCCCCCTTAAGACAGAGGATAAGTCAGCAGGCTTATTGCCCTTTAAGCTGTCTATATAAAGGAGGCCATTAGAGGGCGTCTCTCTCTCTCTCTCTCCTCGTGTATCTGCATTGTAGTTCTCCGTGTAGAGGTGAAGAAGACTGATTGCTTGCTTGGCTTTGCTTAATACGTGTATGTATAAATACTGCATATAACTTGTATATAAGCCACCGTTTGTAAAGACAAAACCTCTGTGTCCCACATCTGTAAACACTCTGACAACCCCAATTGCAGTTGGTTGTTTTGATGCGTCCTTGGCTTGGTGGGACATGTTCAGAAATGCATCTTGGCTTGGTTTAAATGGAAGTTTGAATGCTGAGGAGGAAATGCCGTTGGGTGCAATTGCTCCTTATGGGTTTAGAGGTATTTTGCTTGTTGCCCAATTGCAAAGAGAGGCTGAGATAAGGTGGACACAAGATGGATTCAAATGTTTCCCTATATTCCTTTTTGCTTGACAAAAAATAGGGAGGAGGGGTGGATTGGAATGCAAGAGGGTGAGGAGAATGGCATCCAGGCATCATCGGTTCCCGTGAGACGTTGCTCCCCCTTCAAGGACACCCTGAGGAGGTGCCACAGCGTGGCCGGCTGGTTCCCAAAACAAAATAAACGGAAGTGATTGGTGGACGTAATGACTGTGGATGGCCCATGGGAAAAGGGGAAATGAACTCTCCGTGCTTTTGCGCGAGACGCTCAGAGCTGGTTTTGCTTCTTCTGTGCTGAGGTGGATTTATTCAATGAAGTTTTATACTCCTGGAAAAATAATGTCCTCGGGAGTTTCTTTTTCTGGATTTCACCAACTGGACAGCTGACATTTGAAATGAGAGCATGAACAAAATCTTAGCCCTAGGAAAGCGAGTAGTGTAAAGGAAGAGATTTCAACCATTTGATTTTTTAAATCTCGGCGACTGTAAGACCTGTGGACTTCAACTCCCAGAATACCTATGCCGGCTGGGGAATTCTGGGAGTTGAAGTCCACAGGTTTTGACATAGTTGAGACTGAAAAACACTGATTTAAAAATCGGTACAAGGCAGAATGCCTTTTTATTTATTTATTTTTTGTTCAGTAATGGCGCCCCATCCTTTTGTCTTGAAACCCGGCTGCAAATTATCGTTACGTTTCTATTTCATAGCTGCACAGCCAACGGCAGGAAAATCCGGCAGTACGGGAAGCAAGACATGGATACGATTTGTGAAAAGCCGTCCAGCAAGATTCCCACCCAGCGCACTATCATGCATACCACTCCCTTTCCAAAGGAGACCGGTGTCTTCACCGTGAACCTGGATTTATCGCCAAGTGTTGGGCCTACAAATCCAGGTAACTTACCCGGCACGTGTGAAGGGGTAAGGAAGTTTTATCCTTAAATTTTAGAAAGTCTGCAGAGGGAAAACAGCAGAAATGGGTCCTTTCTAGAATAACAGAGATGGAAGGGACCTTGGAGACCCTATACCCATGATGGCGAACCTATGGCACGGGTGCCACAGGTGGCATGCGGAGCCATATTGGTGGGCATTCGAGTGTTGCCCTAGCTCAGCACCAGCTGATTTTCGGGCTTTCTGGGCTGACCGGAAGTCAGCAAATGGGCTGTTTCCAGCCTCCAAAGGGCCTCCAGGGGGTGGGGAAGGCTGTTTTAGCCCTCCCCAGGCTCGTAGAAAGCCTCTGGAGCCTGGGGAGGGTGAAAAACGGGCCTATTGGGTCCACCATGCCATCACATGTCAAAAGCGGGGGGAGCATGGAGGAGGTCACGCGCCTGCGCAGGGGAGCCAGGGCGCATAGAATTATCGGCATGGGCACGCACACGCGTGACCACCCAGCACTCTCCTCCACTTTTGGCACGCGATGGCAAAAAGGTTAGCCATCACTGCCCTATACCATTCCAGGCTAATGGTTGTCCAGTCTCTTCTTAAAAACTTCCAGCACCCACAACTTCTGGTGGCAAGCCATTCCACTGGCCAATTATTCTCCCTGTCAGGAAATTTCTCTCCTTGATTAGCTTCCATCCGTTGCTACTTTCTAGCTTGCCAAGAAATTGGGAAAAGCAAGAGGAATGAAAATTTCATCTGACTTTCCTCTTCTGTATTTTTTTTTTAGGATTTGTATGGATTTTGATCACCATTGTCCTCCTGCTGACCGTAGCTGGAATCTTGGTGTTTCTGTTCTTTTATTGCAGGACAAAAAAAAAGAAACTCGACATGTTGTGCGCTGAAATGTATGCTCTCCCCTGCACGTGTGAGTTTGGGGCTGCTGCCGAAAGGCCGGTTTAAAATGTGATTTTGTTGGCTTTGAGGGACTCCTTACCAGGAGAATGGGGCTGAATGTAAGGCGATGAATTACATCCTTTTAAAAACGGATTTCCCCATTTTTATATTATTAATATGAGGAGGGGGGTGTTTTACTGCAGTTGCAGAAGTAGGATTCAGCCGGTTCGGGCTGGTTCAGACTGGTTCAGTAGTTCTGATGATCAGTTGGCCCTGCCCTATCCTGTCCAATATTTCCTTCTTTCTGGCTCAGCTGATTCGCGCGGCATAGCTGATTTCCGCACCTCCGTTGTCCTATTTACCGGGGCTGCCTTAGAAGGTAACACTTAGAACGCTGTGCTCAAGCGCACATTAAACTGGTTGCATCCCACCACTGTCTAGTTGGCTAATTGGTTTCAAGTGAAATTTGTTGCAATTCCTGCCAAATGACGAGAGGTCCTCAATGTACGACTCCAATTGGGACCTGGCAGTTGTTAAGTGAGTCACGCCTAACTTTAAGACCCTTTTTTGCCATGGTTGTTAGGCAAATCATTGCAATTCTTAAGCGAACCATGCTTAAAATCTGTTGTTAAGCAAATCCTAGTTCCCTCATTCAACTTTGTTAGTAAGAACTAGCTAGGAAAGTCACCAATGGAGGTCACGTGATGCTCTAACCACTGTAAACCAATGCCAATTACTAAATGCCCAAATTTTGATCACTGCGATCGACGTAAGTGTGAGGAGTGCCCCAATCATATGTCCATTCTTGAAATCAAAGTGCCCTTCCATTTTTGTGCATAATGTAATCTTACTGCCGTCAACGTACATCAACATCAAAACTCCAATATTTTTTTTTTTTCAAGTCTTTTTCCGTGAAACCCAAAAGAAAAAGTTTCTGGTTTTATCTTTATATTCACTTTGAGAATTTTCTGTATCAGGATGCGACTCCTACTCTGATATTTCTTTGCTTTGTCAGACGATTAAAAAGTCCCTTCTTTGCATTTGCATTTCCAATCAACGTCGGCTGCAAAAGTTGATGGAGTTAGCAGAAAATGGCTAAACTTTGGTTAAAGGGGGGAAAAAAAATGCAATTACTTTTGCTTCTGCCTGGAAACCGTTTCTGGACTTTGTGCTTGGGGTGGGGAAAAAAATGAAAAGTTTTGATTTTGGGCTTCACCGATTAGTTAGATTTGTTGTTATAGAAATGGCTGGTTTATACTATTATGTAAAAGTGAAAAAATTGAGGTTTGATGTTATTATCTTATTCTGCTGCCCCCCCCCCAAGAGAGTCGGAAACGGCTTTTTCTTTCTTTCTTCCCCTCTTTTCTAGAAGTGAAGGATTCTTTCCTTCACTTCTCCCTCCCCTATTTTTCCTACTCTTTTCTTTTTTTGCATTTTATATTATAAACTACCATATTTTTTCGGAGTATAAGATGCATCTTAGTTTTTGGGGAGGAAAATAAGAAAAAAGCTGATTGGCAGGTGGATCAGCCTCCCAGAATACTCCCAATCAGCTGTTCCCAGAGGTGAATTTTAGCAACAGGTTCCTTGGCTGTGAGCTCTGTGCCTTGCTTTTTTTTCTGCCCTTGGAACTTCTGAAACTCTGTTTCAGCAAAAACTTTTTTTTCCTGCCTCTGAAAGCCTCCGAAACAGAGCTTCAGGAAAAAAGCCTCTGAAGCTCTGTTTGGGGGCTTCTTTTCTGAAGCTCTGTTTGGAAGCTTTTTTTCCGAAGTTCTGTTTAGAGGCTTTTTTTTCTGATGCTTTGTTTCTGATGCTTTTTTCAGCCTCTGAAACCTCCGTTTGAGAAGCTGAGCAGGACTACATTCGGAGCATGAGACGCACCCAGATTTTCACCCTCTTTTTTGGGGTGAAAAGGTGCATTTTATACTCCAAAAAATACGGTAATCAACAAAAAGCATAGGAACAAGGACTGGTCGTAAGTCACTCTTTTTAGGGCTGTTGTAACTTCTGGTGGTTGCTAAACAAACGATTTCTAAGTCAGGAACTACCTGTAGCTTCGTTGCAAGCTAAGAAATGTGTCGTTAAAGATTATGCTTTCATTGCAATTTGCGTACCACTTTTTGAGCTGCCTTCTTTGAAATGTAATTTTCCCCCTCCCTCTTCTTTTAGACAAAGAGAACGATTATCGATTGCCAATCCAAGAACAAGAAGTCGGCGTTAAATCCCATTTTGTACAGGGCTGAACTACGAAAAGGAACAAGAAGAACAAAAAACAAACCTCCGAATTTGGACTTCTGAATCAGAAATAGCTCAGAGTTTATCTGAGTTTATTTTTCAACCAGTTCTTTTTTATTCTGAATGAATCAGCATATCTTTTTTCTGTATCTCCCCCCCCCCCCTCCACCACCCTTTCTCCTCCCTGATATTATTTTGGGGTTTATTATTCTTTTTTTCTTCTTCTTCTTGTGGTTTCTTTTCAAGAAGAACTTGCCCGAATTTGCATATATTATTTTTCACAGCCTTCTTTGTTTTAAAAAAAGAATGTGAAAAGGTACTTGCGTATATTTTTTTTTATTCTTGTTTTTATTCATCCTACGATAACAGGAAGAACTACAGTAACCCCATGTTCGTCCTTGATTTCTTACGAAACCTGAGGTATTTATAACCAGAAACCTAAGAATTATAACAAGGGAGGAAGCTGGGCCCAGTTGATATTAATATAATTGGTATAATTATTACAAAAATGTAATAACAATTATTAATATTTGTTGTTCAGCTTCTAATAATTCAGGCTGTAAAATAAGAGCAAGCAACAGTTATTCTTCAATTTACAGTACATTGCAGAATGCAACAGAATTAAAGTTAAAGCCAAACAAGCTTTGAAGATAAATTACTTTCAAAAGAGAAGCTGGCAACAAGATATCTGCTTTTATAAAAGCAATATATGCAGTGTTGTATTTTTTTAAAAAAATTGAAGACCCTTCCACTGTTCTCTCTGTTTCTTGAAGAAACGTTAAATTTAGTCCCAAAAAGGAAGCCTGATAGGCATAAATATATCAAAGTAAATCCTCGGTTAGATCCACTGGATTCCCAAGGCTATTCAGGGGATTTTTTTAAAAAATGCCATGGGTTGTAACAACAAAAGATTGGGTTTTGATCATGCAAAAGACCATTTTACCTGTGGGTGAAATGGTAAAAGAGGGGTTTGGGGTTTGTTTGTTTTTTAAAAAATCAAAATTAAAGTAGGATCTGCCAGGCTCTTTGCTCAAAATAAAGAACGTAGAAAGTTTTCCAACTTAGGGCAAAGCCACCCAGGAAATTTGTACAGTTCACAAATAAGGAGCCTTCCTACAATTCATTGCCTCTCCCAAAGGTTTTAAGTTTGACTTTGAAAGGGATCTGATTTTGAAATGGCCGTTTTGAGTGGCCAATTTTGAGGCTCGGCCGATCCTTTTTAAAAAATCCATCCCCATCTTGATGATATGGAATGTTTGGGATCTCCTTTGATTATTCTCCTGGCCTTCCTCAACATTTTGGGGAGGAGGAGGAGGAGGAGGAGGAGAAGGAGGGCTGAGACCAGGGGTGAAATCCAGCAGGTTCTGACAGGTTCTGGCGAACTGGTAGCGGAAATTTTGAGTAGTTTGGAGAACCGGCAAATATCACCTCTGGCTGGGCCCAGAGTGGGGAGGGAATGGAGATTTTGCAGTATCCTTCCCCTGGAGTGGGGAGGGAATGGAGATTTTGCAATATCCTTCCCCTGCCACGCCTATCACACCCACCAAGCCATGCCCACAGAACCAGTAGTAAAAAAAAAATTTGGATTTCACCACTGGCTGAGACCTGATGTAAAAATAGTATTTTCTTTTTTGATTGCATACTGTTGATCTGGAAATGCGGTCCCCTTGTAAAATCCTACAAACGCTTTTTGTGTCCATTGGTTTGTTTTTGGCTGTGCTTTTAACAGAATAATGGAGTCGGGAGGGACCTTCGAGGTCTTCTTGTCCTGCCCCCTCCTCAAGCAGGCGTCCCTGTGCCATTCCAGACAAGGGGCTGCCCAGTTTCTTCTTAAAGCAGAGGTCTTCAAACTTGGCAGCTTAAAGACTTGTGGACTTCAATTCCCAGAATTCTGGGAGTTGAAGTCCGCCAGTCTTAAAGCTGCCATGTTTGAGGGCCCCTGTCTTAAAGCTTTGTAACTATTTGTAAGGAAATAGCTAGGTAGAGATGGTAGATGATGGGTAGATAGGTAGATAGATGGATGGAGAAATAGAGCTAGAGAGATAAGACAGATTAGGTAGACAGGCAGACAGAGACACAGACAGACAGATAGACAGAGACATTAGGTAGATGAAAATTTGGCGTTTGGAATCAAGGGGAAAGAATATATATGGGTGATTTTGATGCTACACTGTCTGAATTCTGAAATTATGGAGGTCTTCATAAACACCGATAGCACCTTTTTGCTTTTGAATATTTTTTTTTTTTTGGCAAGTGAGGCTTCTGGGGGCGGCCAAAGCACAGCAAAAAAACAGGATGAAAATGTCACCAAATGAACATTCTTCTGAGGGTTGGACCAGAAAGCAGGAGACTGTGAGTTCAAATTTTGCCTAACTTTGGGGCCAGACTCCCTCTCTTTCTGTCTCAGCCCAGACCACCCCACAGGGCTGTTGTGGTGGGGAAAATAGGGAGAGGAAGGTGCGCTGGATGTATTTGTCGCCCTGAAATGATTTGTAAAAATAATAAATACAGGATGTAAACTAAGTAGAATTTTCTGTGTTTCTTTTTGTTTGCCCAAGCATAAAGGTTATTTGGCACTTTGGCTAAAGCGAATCTTCTTTTCTTGGATCATCTGATTTCCGTTTGCTTCTAGAAACGCTCCAAGCAATCCTAGCGTTGGGAAATGACTGTGATTGAAGTATTGCCTTCCGCAAATTATTGGGACAGATAATTGGTTTCAAACTTCTGAAAACCCAGCACTGCCTTTAGCAAACCAGGATCTATCAACTGCCTCTGATTTGTTTAGCTTTAGCTCTTACAGCCCCCACTGGCTGGGGAATTCTGGGAGTTGAAATTCACACATCTTAAAGTTGCCAAGGTTGAGAAACATTACTGGATAGTCTTCATGTCAAGATGCCCAAGATGGGAATTTAGCCGTTTTTAAAACCCATCTGGTGGCTGGGAGTTCCATAAGGTAACTTGGGTAAAAGAAAGACATGAAATTGTGGACTGGCCTAAATCTAACTTCAGAGGATGAGCAGAGTAGGATTCAAAGTTAAGCCAGAGGGAAAAATGCCTCCACATTCTCCCTGTCAATCTGTTTTCCTCTACCAAGATTCAACGAGAAAGGAAGGAAGGAAGGGAGGAAGGAAGGAAGGGAGGAAGGGAGGGAGGGATAGAGACAGAGAAAGAGAAACAAAGGGAAAGACAAGAGAAAGAAAACAAAAGAGAAGGGAGGGAGGGAGGGAGGGAGTAGAGACAGAAAGAGAAACAAAGAAAGGGAAAGAAAACAAAGAAAAGAAAGAAGGAATCTACAGAAATGAAAAAGATGCTCGTTTCCTTTCCCAATTCTTGAGTTCTGACTTCTTCAACCTAAATTTCAAAAGGCCATTTCTCCCTTTAAAAGAAGGTATGAATCATCCAACCCTTTCATTTCTGACAATTGCAACAAAGCTTCCCTGAAATCAGATGGGCCATTTTCCTATTTTATAACAATGTCCCCTTCTTTCTCCTTTTTTTTTCTTTAAAAAAAAATGTTCCCTTTGAGCTTGCTATTCTGTATAAATCGGAAAAGAATATTTTGAAATGTCAAAATAATCAAAAGTAGAATATATATTAAAGAAGATAGGGGAGTTCTCTCTCTCCCCCCTCCCTCTTTCTCTCTCTCCCCCTCTCTTTCTTTCTCCCTCTTTCTCTCTCCCTTTTCCTTTTTCTCCTTTTCTCTTTCCCTTTCTCTTTCCCTCTCTCTCTCTCCCTTTTCTTTTTCTCCTTTTCTCTTTCTCTTTCCCTTTCTCCCTTTCTTTTTCTCTCCCTTTCTCTCTCTCTCCCTTTCTCCCTCTTTCTCTTCCCTTCTCTCCCTTTCTCTCTCCCATTTCCTCTTTCTCTCCCTTTCTCTTTTCCTTTCTCCCTCTTTCTCTCTCCCTCTCTCCCTTTCTTTCCCTTTTCTTCTTTCTCTCCTTTTCTTTCTCTCTCCCTTTCTTTCTCTCTCCCTCTTTCTCTCTGTCCCCATTTCCCTCTTTCTCTCCCTCTTTCTCATCTCCCTAATCTTTCTCTCTCTCTCTCTTTCTCCCCCTCCCTCTCTCTTACTCTCTCTCCTTCCCCCCCTCTCTCTGTTTCCAACAATTTTCACAGCCCCTTTCACTCCTCTGAGGAACCACCTATACAAAATGATGAAGGACAATCTTCGCATCGTACCACCTGACTCCTTTTCAGAGACCAAACAAAAATAATCTTAGAAAAATCTGCGTAAAATCTGCATATGAAAGAACCTTTGCTGATCCAGAAATAGCTGCAGCATCGGTGTTTTGCACGTATCCGTTTTCATAATTCATTGTGATGAAAGGTGGGGGGGAGAGGGAGAGGGACTTCCCCATTCAAAGCTGCTGATGCTTGCAAACTCAGTTATGCTGTTCTAATCCAGATTTGTTCAGGAAACCTTAGTTCCAAGTTTATCCTAGCTCGGCTCTTCACATCTGAAAGAATCCAGGTTCTGCTTAGGATAAAACCGAGGAAATTCTAGGGGTTGGGTAGAATAGGTAATTCCTCGATTTACAACAATGTTTGTCTTAAAAACTGTCTCGGAAATCTGCCGGGGGCTCTTGAAACTTAAGAGGTTCCCCAAAAAAGGGAAGAATCTGCCTTGCGATGCCGGCTCTCATTTTACCAATGGAGGCAGTCCTCGGCTTGCGACCAAAATTAAGCTCCACATTTCTGTGTCTAAAGTGAGACAGTGCCCCACGTTACGACCTTTCTGGCCACCGTTAGTTGTCAAAAGTTAGTGAAGCGGTCGTTAAGCAAATCTGGTTTTCCCCTGGACTTTGCTGGTCAGGAGGCCGCAAAAGGGGATTGCGTGCGACTGTCGTAAGTACGAGTCAGTTGCCAAGCGTCCCAGTTTTGATCAGGTGACCGTGGGGATGCTGCAACGGTCGTAAGCGTGGAAAAACTGTCACGAGTCACTTTTTTCAGTGCCGTTGAAACGTCGGTCACTAAATGGACTTTTGTAAGTTGAACTTACAACCGTTTGTTTTGGTGACTGTTGGAAGTGTTGCGTGAGCAAGATTCAGGCACTTGGCGACCGGCCTGTATTTATGACGGTTGTAAGTTCTGGGATCATTTTTCGTAACCTCTCCAGCCAGCTTCGGACAAGCAAAATCAGCGTGGGGAGCAGATTCGTTTAACAATTCCCTTAACAACTGCAGCGATTTCGCTGAACAACTGTGTCAAAACGGTTGTAAAATGGGACCCAACTCACTTTACACCTTGCCTTGCTGGGCAGCAGAAGTGCTGGGCTCCGTTGTGTCCATCAATCGAGGACTATCTATAAAATGCCCTTCAAATTGCACTGCCATGGGTGGGAAATGGTAGTTTTATGAAGTCCTCCCCTCTTAGACTTGCTAAAGTGAAGAAGCACCGATACAGTTATAAATGTATATATACACAATTATATATAATTGTGAGTTATATATAAAGGCCTGATTATGGTTAATACATGCTTAATTCAAAGAAAGGAACATAAAACTGAATAATTTGGGTTGGCTTTGCAAAGAAAGAGGGAGAGGGAGGGAAGGAAGGAAGGAGAGAAGGAGGGAGGGAAAGATGGAAGGAAGGAGAAAAGGGAGGGAGGGAAGAATGGAAGGAAGGAAGGATGAAAAGAAGGGAGGGAGAAGGGAGGGAGGGAGGGGGAAGAATGGAAGGATGGAGAGAAGGAGGGAGGGAAGGAAAGAAGGAAGGAGAGAGGAGGGAAGGATGGAAGGAAGGACAGAAGGAGGAAAGGAAAGAAGGAGAGAAGAGAGAAGGAGGATGGAAGGAAGGATGGATGGAAGGAGAGAAGGAAGGATGGAAGGAGAGGAGAGAAGGAGAAAGGGAGGGAAGGAAGGAGAGAAGGAGGGAGGGAAGGAAGGAAGAAGGAGGGAGAGAAGGAAGGAAGGAAAGAATCCATGATGAAAAGAGAGAAAGAATCAGAATAAAGCTGGAAGGGACTTTGGAGGTCGTCTAGTCCAGCCCCCTGCTCTAGCCGGAGACCCTATACCATTTCATATAGATGGTTGGTCTGAGAAGTTGGCCTGGGGGCAAGATAACACTCCCCCCCCACACACACCTGGCAGAGAGAGAAACCCTTCTAGTCTCTTTCCCACAGCTGGCATTTTATTTTCCAGTTTAAAGACGTCGCCTCTCCTTCGCCTTCGTGGCAGCGGGGGTGAATGGTTAGAGGCCTGGTTTCTGGAAGCCGCAGGAGAAAGGGGCGTGCATGTCTGTGTGTGAACCCCTGCGTGGGTGTGCAACTTTGGAATCTGTCCCTGGCCTTCCACGCTTGGCACAAAATCGGGCGGGGACCCCCATGGTCCTCAAAGTCTGGTCTTTGAACCCCAGACATGCCCGGCCTTTCCCGATGCCGAATGACGTTCGCCCCCTTCCTCAACATCTGGGAAGGACAGCGGTGCGTTTTGACGTCGAGCAGGATGAGTACACTTCTCACCCTCGCAAACCTCACCAGGGCGACTCGCTCGCTCGCTCGGTTCGGTTTGATACCGTGACGGAAACCGAGCGGATCTCTTGCTCGCCTTTGCTGCTGAGGTTTTGACAGGAAACGGCAGCAAAGAAAAACCGAGCCTCGCACAAATCCACAGGCTTTTTTTTTTTTTTTTGCAACCTCTAGCAAATTGGCCGGATGCCTAGTTAGTGAGGCCTTGAAGGGGAGGGACGAACCCCCCCCTCCCCAAGGCCAAATTTTGACGAGGGAGGGCTTTCCATCTTGCAATTTTTTATTTGATTTATCTATCGAATTTATCGATAAAGGAGAATACTGTTTCCCCAAAAATAAGACCCAACTGGAAAATAAGCCCTAGCGTGATTTTTCAGGATGCTCGTAATATAAGCCCTACCCCCACAAAAAATAAGTCCCAGTTAAGATCGTCAGCCAGATGGATGCATTTAGTACCGTATTTCCCCCAAAATAAGCCCCAGTTAAGATTTGTCAGCCAGATGGATGCATTTAGTACTGTATTTCCCCCCCCCCCCAAATAAGACCTAACCAGAAAATAAGCTCTAATGCATCTTTTGGAGCAAGAATTAATATAAGATCCAGTCTTATTTTCGGGGAAACATGGATATGTGTAGTTCAGGGTTGAAAGAAGGGACCCTTGGTGCTCCCTGAGCTTAATTTTCCTTCTTCCATACCTTTTCCACAGAAAACCCGAGCCACTGGATCCCAGCAGAAGGATTCCTAACCTTTGTGATCGTCCTGACAGCAGCCAGTGTTCTGATGCTCACCATCATGGCCTTTTGCCTGATCGCCTTCCTGATCAGGGCAAAACTCTGCGCGGCGGAAGGTAAGATCTCAGCATCTTCTGGACGAGTTCTCCCGCTCACGTCCCTTTCCTCCCCCATTCTTCGGGACATCCCATAATTTATCCTGTCTTCCCGTTGTTTGCCCTTGGTCCCACCCACTTCCAAAGCCTGGCCCCTCCCACTTCCTACCTTGATCTCCGCCCGCTCTTGGCTTCTTGCCTCAGGGAGGGAATTTAGAGTCTGCTTTGCCTTTGTCCTGCTATCACTTCTTCTCAATAAAAGGTTCCTTTTGAACTACTACATTTCAAGAGTCTGTACTTTCTTGGGAAAGGAGGAGAAGCAGGGCCTTACACCACCCATTATTTTGCACTACCTTGGGAGGATGGAAATTGTAGTCCAGCCCATTTGTGTGGTCATAAGTCTTTGGCGGGGGTGGGTGAAATAAGGAGGAGAAAAGCAGAACCCAGAAAGCTCTCCGAGGCTCAAAAGATTAAAAAAAAATAGCTATTGGCTTTTAGCAAATACAGTATTTCGCCCTGTGGTTTTTCTGAGAAATATTTAACAGACCCGGAGAGAGAAAACACAGACGCCATACCCACCCACCCCTGTGCCAAGAAAGATGCTGGAACACATCAGAAAGAAGGGTGTTTCTTTGGTCTTCTTTTTCTTTCTTGGTTTTGTTCTTTATAAGGAAAAGAGCACGAGGACTTTGGAAATACACCAGCGTCCAGCGTTTTAAGAGCCCCGGTGGGAGATCTTTTTCTCCTCTGGCAGAGATTCCTGGCAACTGTGGCTGACAGCTACAGCCCTGGGCTTGCTCTCGGCCGCCAGCGGCCTCTTGACTACAAGTGGGGAGAAGGACTTGGGGAATTCCGGAAGAAGCAGGCCATTGGGCGGCAAGTTAGATTGAAGATGGAGGGAGAGCATCTGCGAGCTGGTCAAGGCATTCTCCACGCCGCTGTTGTCACTGGCTGGTGGCACCTTGGTCCCAAAAGTTTGCTGGAACCAGGTTGTGTAGGACTTATCTTTGGAGTTCCCGCGGGGCAGGTTGAGGGACTTGGCTTGATCCTCGGGGCCCTCGGCCTTGTCTGGGGTGGCCGGAACGGGTTTGATGATGTACTGGTTGCCACTGGTGCAGACATGATGTCCCCGAAGGATGGCTTTGACGGAAGGACAGCAGGTCAGGCTAGGGACGATGGAGATCTGGATCTGAGGCATGGGGAGTGGGTCTCGCCGGACGCCTTTGCTGGGGGCCACAGCCAGACCTTCAGGAGTGCCAGAGGACTCTCCCTTGCTGTCTCCTCTGCTGTCTGCCTTCGGCACCTTCTCGGAGATTTTGGGGGGTGGCTGTTTGTCCGGCGGAAGGTTGGGCAGCCCGGAGTTGCTGCTGCTGGTGGCTTTCTCCAGACTCATCCGGGGGATCTTTAAGGAACAGAGAGATGTTTTGCTCTTGGCTGTCTGTGGGAGCCCATTGTTGGATGCCGTCCCGTTGTAGAGGAGGACGAAATGGCAGAGGGATTCCAGAGGAAGGATGCTTTGGGTCTTCTGAGCCTTGGTGAAGATCTCGATGGTCAGATCTGAAAGCGGCAAGGAAGGAAATCAAGAGGGGGCGGGGTCAAGATTGAACCTTTGCTTCGCTTCTTTCAAATCTAATGCTTTTTGACTTGCCAAGGCACTTGGTGTGGGGGGGGAGGGAAAAGGAATGTGGAGAATGTATGCGGAGATCATGTTCGAGAACAGATGGATCCTTCTCATAACAAAAGACTGCCTTATAATTGGGCAATTTTGAATAGAATAACAGAGTGGGAAGGGACCTTGGAGGTCTTCTAGTCCAACCCTCTGCTTAAGCAGGAAACCCTACACTACTTCAGACAAACGGTTATCCAACATCTTCTTAAAAACTTCCAGTGTTGGAGCATTCACTGATTAATTGTTCTAACTGTCAGGAAATTTCTCCTTAGTTCTAAGTTGCTTCTCTCCTTGATTAGTTTCCACCCATTGCTTCTTGTCCTGCCCTCAGGGGCTTTGGAGAATAGCTTGACTCCCTCTTCTTTGGGGCAGCCCCTGAGATACTGGAAGACTGCTATCGTGTCTCCCCTAGTCCTTCTTTTCATTAAACGAGACATCCCCAGTTCCTGCAACCGTTCTTCCTATGTTATAGCCTCAAGCCCCCTAATCCTCTTTGTTGCTTTTCTCTGCACTCTTTCTTGAGCCTCAACCATTTTTTTATATCGTGGCGAACAAAACTGGATGCAGATTTGAAAGAAGGAGAAAGGATTGTTTAACAGGGCAAGCATTTACGCGAGGAACCAGAGCTGATTTCGATTCTTCAGTACCCACATGGTGTTTATCCAATAAAGTTTTACTTTTGGGAATTCAATTCTCCCGAGAGCGTTTGGTTATTTGGGGTTCGCTAACTGAACGGTTGATATGGGGCTCAGTCTTGCCAGGGATGGGGGTGGGGGGGATCCATAGAAAACTCAACAGAGGTGGCCTAAAAGGGAGAAGATTGGAGCAAAGAGAGTTGGCAATGGTCTAGAGTGGCTTGCAAAGACTCTAATCTAGTGTTTGGCAACTTGAAGATACGGGGACTTCAACTCCCAGAATTCCCTCACCGCATTGAGGCTTAACTTATTTGCTCAAAGATATGCTTAAATGTGTCTGCGTAATGTCAAGATAGAGAGACCAGCTGCAGAGAGTCCTCGACTTACAACAACTCATTTAGGGACCGTTTGAAATTAAAACGGCAATGAAAGAAAGGACTTATGACCCTTTCTCACACTTACAACCATTGCAGCATCCTCGGGGGTCACGTGATCAAAATGTGGACGCTCGGCGACTGGTTGCACGGTCCCAGGATCGCGCGATCCCGCTTTTGCGACCTTCTGACAAGCTAGGTCAACGGGGAAGCCGGATTCCTTTAACAACTGCGGTACGGACTTAACCACCACAGCGATTCACTTAAGAACGGTGGCAAGGAGAGGTCGTAAAATGGGGCAAAACTCAGTTAACGACGGTCTCGCTTAGCAAAGGAAATTTTGGACTCAATCGGGGTCGTAAGCCGAGGACTTACCCATATTAGGGTTTTTCACCACCACGGACCCCCACTCGCGCAACTTACCCAGCGTCTCATTCACCACCGTGGGGATGATGGTTTTCAAGGCTGTGCAGTTGCTGTGCAATGCAGGATTGGCGTTCATTTCCAAGAGCCACACCTGTGAAGGTAACACTGGTTGTATTGAAACTTCCAAAACATCCCTCCTAAATCCTTCCGAAGCCTGTAACTAAATGTTTTTTCTTTGGCTTGGCTTTGTTTTTTTGGGCCCCCCAAAATTATTTCTCAAGTCCAGATTAAATATCGCACATGCTCAGGGAAATAATTCTAAAAGGAAAAATTAAAAAAAACAAAAAACAGGCTGAGTTAAAAAACAAACAAACCACCAACATATTTTTAAACCAGAATCGTGATTATATACTTTTTCCTTTCCTTGTCCAATTTGTTTCCATTTAGGAGGGGGGGTCTCTACTTTTGGCCAAGCCCCTTGCCCTTGTGGTGAAATTCATTTTTTTTTTACTACCGGTTCTGTGGGTGTGGCTTGGTGGGCGTGGTGTGGCTTGATGGGTGTGGCAGGGTAAGGATACTGCAAAATCCCCATTCCCACCCCACTCCTGGGGAAAGGTTACTGCAAAATCCCCATTCCCTCCCCACTCCTTGGGAAAGGATATTGCAAAATCTCCATTCCCTCCCCACTCCAGGGGAAGAATACTGCAAAATCCTCATTCCCTCCCCATTCCAGGGGAAGGGTATTGCAAAATCTCCATTCCCATCCCACTCTGGAGCCAGCCAGAAGTGGTATTTGCCGGTTCGCCAAACTGCTCAAAATTTCCGCTACCGGTTCTCCAGAAACTGTCAGAACCTGCTGGATTTCACTCCTGCCTTGCCCCCACTAGAGCCTCCAACATGGGGACTGTTCACACAATTGTCAATCCATGTTTGCATCACCCTTATTGCTGAGCCATATGCTGGCTTCGCAAGACACCCCAGAGCTACAAATTCATGTTTTATTCCAGTATTGAATAACAAAATTATACTGTAGCTAGGCTGAATCTCAGAGACTAGTAGATCCACTCCTTTCTATCAAATTCAAAGTTTCCCCATTTCTTATATAAAATAAAGCAATTTGTATTTTTGCAGCCAGTTTGAATCTTCCAGCTTTTAAATCTCCGCTGAAAATATTTTGTGTTTTTGCCACTGGGTGACGCTGGAATTCCACTCCGGTTTTCTGCAAAGTTTGTTCCTTTGACTGGCAAGAGGTTAAAGTGGGTGGAAAAAAGTGAGGTGATGATCTTTGCGGAAAGAAGTGGGGTCTTTGGGAAACCCCATCCTTCGTCCCCCAAAATGTTCCCATAGGACCAACTTAAGCTGGTCACAGAAGGGACATATTTTCCTGGATTTGCACCACACACAAAAGCCACAACCAGGGGTGATGTGGGTGGATGCAATGCAAGCAGGCACCTTTACCCACAAAGTGTAATGAGTTTGCAACTCGGCTAAAATTAAACGGCGCTTTATCATCGGTAGGCAATTAATCCAGAATAACAAGGAGATCTACGATTGCTAATAGGGAGTGTGGGGGGAAGAGGGACTGTAAAAGAGATGGATCGACTCTCTGGGGAGCTTGCAAAGCGATTAATTAACCACCTGGGAGATAAAATCTAGCTAATACAATTCAGTTTTATATATTTGAAGGTGTAGAGAAATTGTCAGGGAAGGGATGGGAGTGCGGGGGTGGAGTGGGGGCTCTTTCCTTCCCCAGATCACAGACGGGTACCTTAAAATCTTCATCAATCAGGAAGTCGCAGCCGATGAGATCAAAGAAGCCCAGTTTGCATTCCAGCTTGGATTTGACGGAGAGAAAACACTGTAACATGATTTCTTTCATTCTCTTCTGCAAAGCATAGGAGACAAATATGGGAGGGGGTGGTCTCCAAAAAAAATAGAGCTCCCCTTTTTGAAGAAAACATACCATCCAAGACCTCTTTAGTGGCGAATACATTGTTAAAGGTAAGAGGTGGAAAAAAAACAACAACCCCAAACTGCAAGATATGAAGCAGTGTTTTTCCAACTTGGCAACTTTCGGATGTGTGGACTTCAACTCCCAGAATTCCCCAGCCAGCATGAAAATCCACACGTCTTACATTTTGCCAAGTTGGGAAAATATTTCTCTAAAACTGTCTGTTCCGTTGATTTTCCCACCCCATCGGCCCCTGGAAAACATTCATAGAGGGGAGGATGAAATACAGATTTCAATATCCTCTACAAATAAAACAGTAGAAATAACCCTGCTTCACTTTGTAATTTTAGAGTTACACCCACTTTCTCAGGAAAAATCTGGGAGCGATTGTATGCTTCCCCCACCCCACCCCCTTAAGCATGGGTGGGATTCAGCCAGTTCGGGAGAATTGGATGCTAATTTTAATCTGGTTCGCCGAACCGGTTGTTGCAAGGCCTGGCTAGCGCTATCTACCCTGCCCCGCCTCTCTCAGGAGTCTCCACGTGGCCGGTTTTGGATGTGAGGTAAGTGCAGGGCCCATGCGGAGGCTCTGGGAGGGCGAAAAATGGGCCTTGCGGAAGTTCCGGAAACGGGCGCATTTCCAGCCTCCTAAGGGCCTCCGGAGCTTGGGGGAGGCCATTTTTATCCTCCCAGAGGCTCAAGGAAAATCTCCGGAGCCTGGGGAGGGCAAAAATGCCCCCCCCCCCCCGCTGTGGTGCAGGAGGCCTACTAGGCCATGCCCACCATGCCCACTCCTACCAAGCAACCGGGCAGAGAAACGATTGATAAAATTTTCAATCCCACCCCTGCCCCTAATTTTGTTTTTGTTTTTTTTGGTCTCCACAGTCTAGTTTACAGACCTTTTCTGGTGGTCTACTTTTCAAGTATGAGATTCTCAGATTCTTACAATCTGCTTACCATCTTTTTGGACTGTTGCCTTCTGGCAGAAGATACAGAACAATGAAAACTCAGACCACACGTTTTCCGAATAGTTTTTATTCCAGAGCTGTAATTGCACTCGACAATGAACTAAATGGCCACCATTTAGTGAGCTGTTGGATAGCACTATTTGGTCTGTTGTGTGGATGTTTGGGTGGTTTAGGGATGGAGAATTGTGATGGGTGGGAGTGTGTTTGGGGATTGTTATGTGTGTTGGACCTGGTCTTTGGGTGTTAAGTGAATTTTGTTGTATGGGTATACTGTGTATACACGTACAATGACAATAAAGTTATTATTAGACTAGACAAGTTCAGCCTGCGGCAATCCTCTGTTGACACTCTCAGGAAATAATCCTTTCTAGCTCTTCTATTTAGTCTGATTTCTCTCCTAATTCTACCTACCTAAACTAAGCTCTCGTCCCATTAGGCATTCTAGGAAAGGCATTTCCTCTTCCCTCCCCAGCCACCATTCCTTGTGTGCTATGTCTTTTAGCCAAAGTAGCCGTTTCTTGCTACTGACCTTAGCAAGCAGCTCAAAGGGGGAAAAAAATTAAGGATGGATTTAATTAAATGAAAAACTTACGGTAAAGCTGTTGAAGACCCAGTCTCTAGGGAGTCCTTTGGCTTGTCTGAACTTCTCGTTGACGTAGTTGTTGAAGCGCTCCATCAGCCATACGGTCTCCTCCTTGACGTGGGTGTAGATAGGACTCTTCTTTTGCACATACTGAGAGTTGAGCGAGGGAGAAATTAAAAAAAAAAAAGCATTGCCAAGACTGGACAGTATGAAAACCTGGCTTGGATAGGTGAGCTTAGGTGGGCTGCTGAGATCAAGACTCAGGCCTAAATAGACTCTGTGTTTTCCCCTTTTCTGCTATCCATTCATTTGTATATATGGCCTGAGCATCGCTTCACTTGCTGGCTTAAAGAAAATTATTTTCCCTTTCTCTTATTTTGCTTCCGTTCCTTGATTCCAGGCGGAGGAGCCACAACACAGCAAGAAAGAGGGTTGTATTTACTTTGGGTCTCTGCCTGGACATTTGATAAAATTACATGAATTTTAAATGCTGTGGGTTTGTGGTTTTTTTCTTTTGTTTTTTTTTTTGAGGCTTCCTGGGGAGAGTTTGGCTAACAGTCAGGCTCAAAACCAAGGAATGATAAGCTGGGGGAAGGTGATTTAAAATGTCAACTCTTGCAAAAAAGAGAGAGAGATTGAGAGAGTGGGGAAGAGAGAGAGAGAGAGAGAGAGAGAGAGAGAGAGGAAATAGAGAGATATAGAGAGAGAGAGATGATAGAGATACATAAGTAGATAGATTAGATGATAGATAGATAGATAGATAGATAGATAGATAGATAGATAGATAGATAGATAGACAGACAGACAGACAGACAGACAGACAGACAGATAGATAGGTGGATGGGTGGAGAGAGGGAGTCAGAGTTCTTCAACTAGCTGCATTTAATCTTATTAACTATTTAACTTGAATTAAATGAAGATGATTTAAAATCTCAGCTCTTGCAAAAGAGAGAGAAAAATTGAGAGGGGGAGAAAGAAAGAAAGAAAGATAGATAGATGGGTGGATAGAGGGAGGGAGAGATTGAAAGGGGGAAGATATATATATATATATAGAGAGAGAAATGATAGAGATAGATAAGTAGACAGATAAGTAGGTAGATAGATAGGTGGGTTGGTGGGTAGATAGGAGGGAGAGAGGGAGCGAGAGTTCTTCAACCAACTGCATTTAATCTTATTAGCTATTTGAGTTAAATGATGCAAAATTTAGGTTTTTTTCCTCTTGCTTAGACAGCTTTGCTAAATTCTGCAGAGGACAAAAAGCGGAAGCTAAAAACAAAAACAAAACCCCAGCATTTTGCTTTCCAAATCCATTTCCAATTCCCTGGGCAAAGCATTCGGCCTAAGAAAAGAGAAGCCGGATCCAATTGCAGGGACAAGAAAAGGGATGGCGGGGGGAGAAGGGAGGGGGGAATACGGAGTTTGTCAGTCGCTTCGGCAAGATTTCAGACCCTGCTGGATTCCAGGAGATAACTCGGTCTCTTGGAAATAAAACAAAAAGACAAAATAAAACCCCCGGATAACGATTGACATCTTTTTTTGGCCAGGAGTCTCTGTGGAGCAACCGCTGCCAACGGCTGTCTTTAACGCAAAGCCAAACAAGACGTCTGAATCGGGCAACACAAAGGCAATAGCTTGCCCGCTGCACCAGGTGCCCAGAGACAATCCACACCTGCTCCTCAGGGCTCCGTTTGCCAGAGACGTCTCTTTTTTCAGCACCTGGACCCTTCAAGAAGAAGAATCGGGGTGGGGGGGAGAATCTCGGCACAGGTGGTCTTCGTCTTACGACTGCAAACAAATTTCCTGTTGTTAAGGGAGTCATGCCCGATTTTATGACCTTTGATTTTTTTTCCCCCACCAAACCTATCCTATTCTGCATTCTGTCCTGTCCTGTCCTGTCCTATTCTATGGTCCCTTCCAACTATTCTATTCTATTCTATTCTATTCTATTCTATTCTATTCTATTCTATTCTATTCTATTCTATTCTATTCTATTCTATTCTATTCTATTCTATTCTATTCTATTCTATTCTATTCTATTCTATTCTATTCTATTCCATTCCATTCCATTCCATTCCATTCCATTCCATTCCACTCCTATTCTACATTCTGTTCCGTTATATTCTAGGAGTGGAATTCTGCTCTGTTCTCTTCTGTTCTGTTCTGTTCTAAAATGGTGAGATTCCCCGGTGGGGTCCAAGGCAATTCCCACCTGGTTGGTCAGATGAGAAGTGAGATCATTGGATTTGGGGTCGTAGTTGAGGCAGGTGAGGCGGACATAACCGTGGCCGAAAAAGACCATGTATGGCACTGTGCAGGCGATCAGCAGGTAAGAGCGGACGTCAAATTTTTTCCCCTCCAGCAGCAGCGGACGGTCGATGTACCTGAGGGCAAAGGAAGGGCAGGTGAGCTGGCATGAAAACAAAACAGGTGCCTCTAAGTCACCTGGGCACTTAACTCTCTGGATTGTGTAGGACTACAATCCCCATGGGGCTGTTCTTGGTGCCGGAAGCGCCACCACGGTTGGGTTCAGGGTCCCCGTGCGGCTTTTCCACAGGGTGTAATTTGTATTTTTCCACACCAGCGACACCAAAGGATTTGTGGTCTTTTTTTTTTTGTCATCCCTCTCTCCAGTGTAACCCTGAATATCCTTTCTGAAAGCTATAAATAACCATTTAAAAAAAAAAGGCTTTCTCTGGAATCCAAAATAGCTCCTGAATCTAAAAGGGTTCGAGGCAGCTGCTCCTACCGCATTCAATTCGCACAATGCGGCCCGTCGGCCTCTTTGAAGCCCTCCTTCAACATCCCCGATGGAAATTATCTTTCATAATCTCCCGTTTTTCTCTCCCCGCCTTTCCCACTCACGCCAGTAATGCTATTATTACATTTGCAGATGATACAACAGCGGTGGGACCGGTGGTGGGATTCAGATAATTTAACAACTGGTTTTCTGCCTTAATGACCGTCTGGGTGGGCGTGGCCATAGTGGGCGTGGCCAGGGGGTGTGACAGGCAGTACTCGGCCTCCTGCACCCCCCCTGGGAGCAAAAACGGGCCATGGGGGAGGCGCACCTCCCTCCCCCTGTGCTCCATTTTGGGCGTAGTATGCCTCCATGCAGCCTCCTGGGAGTGAAAATGGGGCAAATGGGGACTCCTGGAAGGAGTGGGGAGGGGAGGGGCCAGACAGCATTTTAACTACCGATTCACCCAAACTGGCTGAATCCCACTGGAGGTGGGGGGGATGAGCCTGCCTATCGAGATGAGCTGGACCGGTTGCTTGCGTGGTATGGAGACAATAACTTGATCCTTGACACCAATAAGACCAAGGAGCTTATAGTGGACTATAGAAGGAATAGATCAGACATCCAGCTCTTGTTTATCGATGGAGACTGAGTGGAGCAAGGGGCCAATTTAAGTTTCTGGGTGTTATCATAAAAAGAGGGGAGCTCACAGCCTTGGTCAAAAGGGCCCAGCAGAGATTATACTAACAGATTTCTCAGGAAACAACAACTGAATGGAAAACTGCTGGTGACCTTCTACCACTGCATCATGGAGAATATTTTAACTTACTGCACCCGTGTACGGTTTGCCAATTGCACAGAGGTGGATAGGATGGCGCTCCAGAGGGTCAACGTCATTGCCCAAAGGATCATGGGTTGCCCTCTCCCCTCTTTGGAAGAGCTTGATAGCTCCCGCTGCCTTAAGAAAGTTCAAAACATTCTTAAAGATCCATCTCATCCTGGGCACCCCCTTTTTTTTTGAACTATTACCATCTGGAAGCCGGTACAGGACAATAAAGACAAGGACAAATAGGCTGAAAAACAGCTTCTATCCCAGGGCAGTAAACTATATTGAATTCTACTGTATAGTGCAATATTAAGGCAATATCAGAAATTTTCAATTCAATTGTATATAGAATGTGAAGAATGTGTGTTTTTGTTTTATTTTTTATAGTTTTCTTATGTATGATGTACACTGAAGATGGCACTGAATTTCGTTGTACGAGGTGAAAAGACAATCAAGTAAACTCAATAAAGGCTCATCCCATGGGCCCCATTCGGTGACATCTTTCCCCCACCGATGGACTAGGATGCCCAGGGAGAGCACTGTGTCGTGTCTCTGCCTGAATCCCCTGCCGCCCCCCCCCCCCCCCCGCTGTGGGTTTTAGCTCAAGTCCGAGAAAGGCTCCGATGTCGCTCACCAGCTGAGAGCTGGATAGCTGGACAGCTGCATGGCGGATTCTCTACCTTTGGACGATTCGTGCCTGAGGCAGTTTGTAAGGCAGCTTCTTATATGTCGACTCATCCTCCATGCTTTGGAGTTTGGCTTGTAAGTTTCGGACCTCGGCTTGGCTTTTCAGGAGGAAGATGCCTCGGCCTTGGTTGGAGCTGGTGGGCTTGCAGATCCAAATGTGAGGCTCTGCAGAGAAAGGAGGAGGAGAAAGCTGCTTGAGTTGCTAGTCCCTGGTTTATAGAGCCTGAGAACCTTGCAGGAACACCCTCGGAAAAGGGGCAGCCACCCAGCCTAGTCAGAAAGCAATGAGGTTGCTCTTTGGACATTAAATTCGGCAGGAGAACACACAGCTATGTATAGAGGTCTCCCAGGAGTGGTCAAAAAAGTCAAGATGGAAGATGCAATCACACCACTGAAGTCCTGGC
The DNA here is from genome assembly GCA_030761175.1 of Masticophis lateralis. NCBI lineage: Eukaryota > Metazoa > Chordata > Lepidosauria > Squamata > Colubridae > Masticophis > Masticophis lateralis. The sequence continues at coordinate 4,590,905 of JAUDYJ010000016.1, forward strand.
AGGGATGAAAGGAGGTCAGTCTCTTGATTTTTCTGATTTCGATGACTTCAAAGCACGATGTTGTTTTTTTGCCACTTACAACCCCAAAAGATCTATCGACCGACTCAATTTTTCACATTCTGGAGCAGAAACCGATCCAAAAGACAGGTAATCCTCGGCTTATGACCACTAATGGAGCCCCAAATTTCTGTAGCTAAGCGAGATAGCGGTTCGGTGAGTTCTGCCCCATTTTACGACCTTTCTGGCCACAGTTGTTTAAGCGACTCGCCGCACTTGTTAAGTTAATAATCACACGTTTGTTAAGTGAATCTGACTTTCCCCATCAATTTTGTTTGTGAGGAAAGTCACACCAAAGTGGACTCTGGGACACACAACCGTCGTAAATACAAGCCAGTGACCAAACGCCTGAATTTTGATCACGAGACCATGGGGATGCTGCAATGGTCGTTAAGTGAGAAAAAGTCTCTTTTTTTCAATGCAGTTGTAACTTTGGATGGTCACTAAGCAAACTGCTGTAAGTTCAAAGACTACCTGTATATTCTTTCCACCTGTTAGTTCACATTCTTGTAGGTGGGGAGCAGAACAGGGCCAGCTGTACTTTCCACCTGTGATGAACGCCTATGACATCACAGGAATCGTGACATCATCAAGCAAAGGACATCACAAGGCAGATGATGTCACTTGCTCGACTTGGCATATTGGAAGACCAAAATCTCAACCCGCCCCTGTCTTTTCTTGTTAGAACCCACCAAAGTGGGAGGGGGGGGGGGGACAGAATCGTTGCTTTGGCGTTCACCTTTATATATTTCAAAGAAGATTTCTCTCTCGTCTTTGGTGTCCAGACGAAAAGTCTCCGGGAAAAAATCTTCCATTTTTAACAATCTGCGAGAAAAGGGAGAGCGGGGGAAAAAAAATTGAATAATGATAAGCTCGCACACAAACGTGTTTTAAAGGATTCATAGAAATAGAAATAGAAATAGGATAGGATAGGATAGGATAGGATAGGATAGGATAGGATAGGATAGAATAGAATAGAATAGAATAGAATAGAATAGAATAGAATAGTTGGAAGGGGCCTTGGAGGTCTTCTAGTCCAACCCTCTTCTTAGGCAGGAAACCCTACACCACTTCAGACAAATGTTTATCCAACCTTTTCTTTAAAATTTCCAGTGTTGGAGCATTCACAACTTCTGGAGGCAAGTCGTTCCACTGATTAATTGTTCTCACTGTCAGGAAATTCCTCCTTAGTTCTAAGTTGCTTCTCCCATTGCTTCTTGTCCTGCCTTCAGGGGCTTTGGGGAATAGCTTGACTCCCTCTTCTTTGGGGCAGCCCCTGAGATATTGGAAGACTGCTCTCATGTCTCCCCTGGTCCTTCTTTTCATTAAACTAGACATAACCCAGTTCCAGCGACTGTTCTTTATATATTTTAGCCTCCAGTGCCCTAATCAACCTTGCCAGAGGCCAGCCATCATTTCTGTCATACACGCTAGCGATACCCATGACTCCTTCATATGGACTAGCATTCTTTCTCAATCGAATTTCGGCTTGCGAGAGACAGCTTTGTGTTTTCTGCTGAGAGCTGCGTATAATCTCAGCTCAGCTAGCCCAAAAATGGCTGATTCACAATTTAGAAAGGGAAGAAGGCCGTTGTTTGCCTTTTGAACTACAATGTTGATATATAAAAAAAACCAGAACAGAGTTGGCGGGGACCTTGGAGGTCCTCTAGTCCAACCCCTGCTCAAAGAGGAGACTCTATAGCATTCCAGACAAATGGCTGTGCAATCTCTTTTTAAAAACCTCCAGTGATGAAGCATCTACAACTTCTGAAGGCAAGTTGTTCATTGTTCTCACAGTCAGGAAATTTCTCCTTAATTCTAAGTTGTTTCTCTCCTTGATTATTTCCCATCGATTGCTGGTGGACATAATTTCAATATAATGTTTAGGACATCATTGGACATCATTCCAATACAACGTTTCGCCCTTCGTTAGGAATCTTGTTTATTCTCGCCGTGTGGGTTATTGAGTTGAAATTGTTTCCGTTATTTTATATCACCGTCAATAACAGCCATGCCAATATATCACCGGCCACCAGACATTAGGAAAACATGCATAGAACTTTTAAAAGTTTTTCAAACTTTTCTGCTTGAAAATGAACATCGGGCGGCGATGTTCTTGGCAGTTCCAAAATAAGGCAAAACTGTTTGGGGGCTTCTTTTCTGAAGCTTTTTTCAGCCTCTGAAACTTCCGTTTGAGAAACTGGGCAGGGCTACATTCGGAGTATAAGATGCACCCAGATTTTTCACCCTCTTTTTTGGGGAAAAAAAAGTGCGTCTAATACTTCAAAAAAATACGGTAAGTAGAACAGTGTGGGGGGAGAGCTGTGCTGCGCAATTTAGATTCGCTACAAAGCAGGATTTCCTGTTTTCTAGCGAATATAAATCATGCGGCACAGCTGATTGTTGGAAATACCGGTTGACACGAACCGATAGGGGTTTTTTTTACTACCAGTTTGCCCGAACTGGTAGCTTTTAGCACTATCCGTTCTCCTGAACCGGTGCGAACCGGTAGCATTTCACCGCTGCTAAACCCCCTTTGACCTCCAAGAACTCTGGGGTGAATGATATGGAGGTCAGTGGGCTTCCCAGGAGAAAACTAGCCGTGAACCTTTTCAAGAGAGAGATACCCGAAAGGTTAAGCGAGTGAGGGGCTTACTTGGCTGTCTGGCCGACCTTCCTCATCACCCGTTCATATTCCCGGAGGTTCATCAAGAGGCCGATCTTTGTCGTCAGGATCTTGTTGTTTGGGATCTGGTAAAGAAGCTGCTCTCCTGAATGGGCAGGGGAAAAAAAACAAGGGTTCAGGAAGCAGAGGAGATGAAGAAGGCATTACAGGCAACCCTGGCTTAACAACCGGTCGCTTAATGACCGTTCCAAGTTATGACGGACTGATGTGGTCTGAACTGAAGAGGTTACCTACTTGGGTAATGAAACACCTGTGAGAAAAACCACTGAGCTCAGACAGCACCAAGGACTGCACAGGCCTCCTTCATCTTTTCCACCTCCCCTCCTCAAACCTCTCTCCCTTCTATCACTGATGACGTTATCTAGTTTGGTAAGGAAATGTCTGCAAGAAAACAATCAAGGACCCCACAATCCTCTTCCCTGAAAATCCCACTCCCTTCTAGTACTGATGATGTTATGTCGTTGGGTCATCTGCCATTGTTTCTTCCAGCTTCTCTTGACCGGAAACCTGGCCCATACCTTCTCGGAAGTTGGAATAGGTGTCCCGAAACTTGGTCTCGCACCATTTCAAGGCGTAGTCTTCCCTCCGGTTGTCATAAATCCGTTGCCACCCTTTACTTTTGCAGTAATTAGTCAGGCTGCGTGAGAGAAACCAGGAGGCAATAATTTTTCTGCAGACCACCAAAATTTTCTCACCGACCACCAGTGGTCCATGGACTCCCAGTTAGTGACCGCTGATCTAGTGCAACCCCCCTCCCTGATGTAGCATTCCTCCCTCAAGGGTTGTGGGGGTACCCAGGGCTTTCTCCTTACATATCCACCCCATTTGCTCCGCCGATGTAAAAGAACGGCCCCGATCCTGGGCCTTCTTCCTTTCTTCTCTCTTCCAGGTGACTCATTCGGAGCGCTGCATTCAGGAGGGTTCTGGGCTTCTTTGATCTGAATTCATATGTGAATCTCCCTCCGGCGACTCTGGGAACCCCTGGAATGAGGAGGAGGAGGAGGTGTAAACGCTCTTGGGTCCAGCCACAGGAAGGGTTCAAGAGGGGACAGATTACAGATTAACAGAAAGGGACCTTTTAGGTCATCTAGTCCAACCCCCACCCCACCCCACTCAAGCAGGAGATCCTACACCATTTCTGACAAATGGCAGTCCAATCTTTTCCTGAAAGTCTCAAGTGATGAAGCTCCCACAACTTCTGAAGGCAACTTCTGTTCCATGGGTTGATTATTTTCACTGCCAAGAACTTTCTTCTTATTTCCAGGTTGAATCTCTCCTTGATCGGTTTCCATCCATTGTTCCTTGTCTGGCCTTCGGGTGCTTTGGAAAATAGCTTGACCCCCCCACTCCTCTCTGTGGCAGCCAATATTAGAAGGCTGCTATCATGTCTCCCCTAGACCTTCTCTTCACTAGACTAGCCATGCCCAGGTCCTGCAACTGTTCATCTTATGTTTCAACCTCCAGTCCCCAATTCATATTCCTTCCTTCCTTCCTTCCTTCCTTCCTTCCTTCCTTCCTTCCTTCCTTCCTTTTCTTTCTTTCTTCTTTCTCCTTCCTTCCTTTTCCTTCCTTCCTTCCCTCCTTCTCTCCCTCCCTTCCTCGCTCTCTTTTTAATATAGTGATGACCAAAACTAAATGTGATATTGCAATGATTGGGGAATAGTTCTCCCAACTTCTTTTTGCAGAGATTAATATTACACATTTTGAATAATTTCCATGTATAGCGTAATCGTCCTTCCTCCCTTCCTCCTTCCCTTCCTCTTCCCTTATTCTCTATAACTTCTTCCCTTTGTTTCTTTTCTCTTCCCTGTCTCTCTCTCCCATTTTCCTTCCTTCCCTCCCTCCCTCCCTCTCTTTCTAATATAGTGGTGACCAAAACTAGATGTGATATTGGGAGGCGCAAGGGGTTATGGATCCTTGGATCCATAACGGATCAAAGATATAATTGGGGGTGAAGTACAGCTGGCAGGTATACAATGGAGGACACAACTGCCCTTTCTCCACCCGCTATGCAGCTGAGGGCTATGCTGTCTCTTATCTGACCGTTCCCTAGGCAGCATCTCTTCCCCCAGCTTCCCAAGGTCATTCTCACATACCATTACATCAATGCAGCCCACCCTTTCCCCCAAACATTAAATGGGGCCAGCAGCTCACTAAAGTCCTGCTCACCCCTCCTTGAAATTTGAGGGGGGAGGGCTCTTTTCCTCCCCAAAGCTGCATTTAGAGCCAGACTGGAGAGATTTTGGAGTCTCCTTCTCTATCAGAAGGCAGAATGGAAGGAGGGGGGTGGGTAGGATGAACCGAATTCCTACCGCTTTGTTTGTATGTCTTCCACTGCTTCAGGGCTTGGGTTGGAAAAAGAGGTCTGTATTTCTGCTTCTTGTTTTCTACGGCCTTGGGGTCTGTCGAAGAGAAGAAGATTAGGGTTCTGCCAGGGGGCAGGGAGGTCCCAAGAGGTCCTTAGTCCAACCAGTGGTGGACTAGAATTTTAGCTATTTGAATTTTTGAAGCCTGGAAATAATGAAGAGAAAGAAGGAAACTTGCTACAGGTTGTCCTCAATTTACGACTACAATTGAACCCCAAAAATGTATGCTGCTAAGCGAGACAGTCGTTAAGTGGGCTTTGCCCCATTTCACTTTTCTTGCAATATTGTTAAGCGAATCATTGCAGCTGTTAAGTCAGTAATGCGGTTGCTAAGTGAATCAGGCTTTCCTGTTTGACTTCGCTTGTCGGAAGGTCGCAAAAGGGGACGACGCAACCCTGGAACGTGGTGACCCTGGCAAATATGAGTCGGTTGCCAAGCTCCCGAATTTTGATCACCTGACCACAGCGATTCTGCGATGGACACTGAGTGTGAAAAACGGTCGCAAGTCACTTTTTTTTGAGGGGAAAGGGCAAGCACAGCCCCATTTGCACAAGCGCCGGACAGGTGTGCCAGCCGCTTGTGTAAATGGAGCTTCATGCGTGCTCGCCTACCACTTCTGCAGCCCGGGACGGGTTGGGAATAATATCCATCTGGGTTCAGTTCCAAGCCGGGAGAAAGACCCTGGAAATATGGAGGCGGATTGGAAAGATGGTTTCATGGTGAATCGGAAGCACATGGGTGGTTCTGGGCAGCTGATCATATGGAGTTGAGAGTAGGAGCTATATTTATACCTTCTCTTGGGCTTTGCCCTTGAGCTTCCTGTTCCTGTGGCAAGAACATGTATTCTATTGGCTGTTGTAGGGATCATAGCTAACTCTGTAGGTTGTCTGAGTCCCAGCTTTGGTTGAAGTCTGCTGGGTGATGCAATGTCCCCAGGTGATTGTGCCATGTGGTGAGCTCTGCTGCTAGATGGTTAATCCAGTGGTGGGTTGCCCCCCGGTTCGCAAGAAACGTAGTAAAACCGGCGGAAGGCTCCGCCCACTGCCCTGGATGTTGTCATCGGTGATCTGCGCATGTGCGATCCCGTTGGGAACCAGTAGTAAAGGTAAATAGAATCCACTCCTGGGTTAATCCTATTATGTCCTGGAAGGTTATGTCTTAATCCCATCACCTTGGAGCTGGAGGTCTTTTTGTCTTGTGGATCGGCTGGCCCAGTCTTTCTCAATGGGCACCAAATGTCAGCTGGGGGCAGGGAGCTGCCCTCTGTCTTTAAAACCTGTTCCTTTAAGACCTGTTCTAGGGATTCGAACCACCGAACTGCCGACCTTTCTGATCGACAAGCTCCGTGTTGGACTATTTGTCCTCTCTTTCGATGTGGGGATTTCACTCCAGCTTACCCAGTTCCCTTTTTCTGAATCTATCCCAAAAACAAGCTCGTGTTATCAGCTCACATTAACTAGGTGAGTTTACAACCATTCCACATCTTTAGGCCACAGGCCTTCTTCTGCTTTGCGGAAGAAAATAGTAATAATAATAATAATAATAATAATAATCTGTCTCACCTACTTGTTGATGGGTTGCGCTGCTTTGAACCCTTGGATGAATCTGTCCCGGGCGTCTTTTGGGCAGCTTTGTCCCCCGGTGGGCCTCCCCTGGTTCGTTGTAGTATGGGAACCAACGGAAGCCTAAACGTAGGGCAGCTGCTCTTTCATTGCCATCCAGCGGTCTTTCGCTCATCCATCCTAAAAGCCAGACCAGCTTCGATCAGTTAACATGGGACCAGATTTTAATCGGTTGCGGCCGAGAGGAACCAGCTCGACAGCCGCACCTACGACGGAGGGAATCTGGAACTGGATTCTAAAATCAACCGCGCGTGGTCCGTCTTCTCCGTATGGAGAAGTGGTCCTTTGGGAAAGGCATGAAGGACAGTCACTGAGGCAAGGGGGGAGGATGGGGGGAGACAGTTAGATCTCAGGCACGCCGGTGGGGTGACTGGCAGCCCCAAATGAGAAAATGCAAGACATCAACGAAGACCAAAGGGGTCTAAAGCTTGGATCCTGGCAAAACTGGACCAAACTTGGTGAATCGGAGAGGTTTCGTTGCTTGCCCAAGCAACTTCCATCAGTCAGAGCAGAATTAGGTAAAATATAAGAAGGCCTCTTCAGAATTCATCATGCCATCTTTAAGTAGTTTTTGGGAAGTGTGGTTTGGTATCATCCAGTCTGCACCCCCCTCCAATGGACTTTACAACCATACTGAGGTAGGGGCTCTTTAGCCCCCCCTCGATCCCTACCCCGGTTGTCCCTTGGCACAACGTCGGGCACCTGCTGACTGTCACTCCCCCAGGCAATCTTGGGATGGACATCCCTCCAAGCATTAACAGTTCCTCCTATGTTCCCTGCAAGTCTCCCGTCCCTGGTTTTCTCGTAACTCCCTCGTCCAATTTTTGCACGCTGGCCCCGCGCGCCCGCAACCTCTTTCCCACGTAAGTTAAGAGAGGGGCACCTGAGAAGCACAGAGGTCTTCGGAGAGTCAAACAGGGCGGGAAGCTAAGGAGTTTCTTCTTGCCGTTCCTTGGTTCCCAGCGAGTCGGTGTAGAAACTATTTCCTGCTCTGAAGCCATACTGCTGGAAGATGACTTATGCCCGGGTCACAATGGAGAGGCTGTGATGTCACGTTTCAACACTCCAGGTCAGTTGGCCAACAGCTACAGAGCAGGGGCTCATTAGGTAGCTCAACAGGTGAAGCAGAGGCTTGGCGGGAGGGAGGCCTTCAGATTCAATAGCCAAAGGCAAATAGGTTTGGGTGGCACCAGAAAAAAAAGATCACTGGATCCCGAATTTGTAAAGCAGAAGAGGTGAAGTTATGCATTGTTTGGCTACCAACGTAATCTCCCGATTGTTTCTTTCAATTCTGCCAGACTCCAAGGACCGATTCGACTCTTTTTTTAAGTTGGAAATGTGACCCCAGGTGTCAAAAGAAACAGCTACTTTTGACGCAAATTTGGCTCGCTTTCTAAGATCTTTCTCTCTCTGTCTTCCGATGGAATAGAGTCGGCGTTCAGATTTGAATTCTTGACTTGCACACAGCTCGGCTGGGGCTTTGACCGAATAGTTGCTTTGACGGAGAGAGGCTTTTCAAAAAACCGGCGTGGCCGGCGTGCATGGACAGAGATTGAATTTCTAAAAAAAAAGTAGCTGCAGTTTCGAGATCGAATTCTGACAGCTGAGCAGAAGCGTCGAGGCCCTTTTCCAGAGAGTTTGTTTGTGGAAGGAATAAAAATTATAATTTTCTGGAGTTGTTTCTCTCCTCCGTGGACTTCGATGTCAAGAAGGATAAAATATCAGGAAGAGATTGTTGTGGAACTGATGAAGTCCGTTTGCAACCAAGCATCTCCAAAGACATTTTAAGGAATTGGCTACCAACTCTGTTGGGTATTTAAATGTGTAAACATGCACCTTTATCTTATTTAATTTAATATTGCTTCTTTGGCTATTTCAGTGTGCATTTTAGATAGTTTTGAGATATTGGAAAGCTGGATTCCCCCCCCCCCCCCAAATGTTTGAGAAGGCTAAAAATGCTTGCTAATTCTGCCCTGCTAAATCGAACAACTCTCCAACTTCCAGGAAAAGAAAAGAAATGAAGTTTGTGAGAGGAGGCTGGTGGAAAAGTGGCTTTACGATGGAAGATACCAATGGGGAAGAAACTGAACTGTCGCAAGATATAATTATTAACGCTTCTCTGAGCGAGGGATTCTTATCGCCCACCTTGAAAGAGGTGGTGGTGAGACCTCTCTTTAAGAAGCCCTCTCTGGATCCGGCTGTTTTAGCAAACTACCGTCCAGTCTCCAACCATCGCTTTTTAGCAAAGGTTGTCGAAAGTGTGGTGGCACGACAGCTCCCACAGTACAGGGATGAAGCTGTCTAAGTAGACTCGTTCCAGTCCGGCTTCAGGCCTGGATACAGCACAGAAACAGCATTGGTCGCATTGGTTGATGATCTCTGGAGGGCTCGGGATAAGGGATGTTCCTCTATCCTAGTCCTATTAGATCTCTCAGCGGCTTTTGATACCATTGATCATGGTATCATGCTGCACCGGTTGGAGGGGCTGGGAATGGGAGGCACCGTATTACGATGGTTCTCATCCTACCTCTCTGACAGGTCGCAGTCAGTGTTGACAGGTGGACAGAGATCGACCTCGAGGCCCCTTACTTGCGGGGTGCCACAGGGGTCGGTCCTCTCGCCTCTCCTGTTCAACATTTATGTGAAGCCGTTGGGGGAGATCATCCGTGGTTTTGGGGTGCGATATCATCTGTACGCTGATGACACTCAGCTGTACATCTCCACCACAAACCACCCCAATGATGCCCTTGAAGTGATGTCCCGGTGCCTTGAGGCCGTACGGGTTTGGATGGGAAGAAACAGGCTTCGACTCAACCCTTCCAAGACTGAGTAGCTGTGGCTACCGGCGTCCCGGTACAGCCAGTTAGTCCCATCACTAACTATTGGGGATGAGTCATTGACCCCCACAGAGAAAGCTCGCAATTTAGGCATCCTCCTGGATGCACGACTGTCTTTAGAAGATCATATAACAGCCGTGGCCAGAGGAGCTTTCTATCAGGTTCGCCTGATTCGCCAATTGCGTCCCTTTCTAGACCGGGACTCATTACGCACAGTCACCCAAGCCCTTGTCATTTCCCGACTTGACTACTGCAATGCTCTCTACATGGGGCTCCCCTTGAAGTGCACCCGGAAGCTCCAACTGGTTCAGAATGCAGCTGCGCGAGTAATTATGGGAGCAACATGGTGCTCGCATGTAACACCTCTTCTACGCGAGCTGCACTGGCTTCCGGTGGCCTTCCGAGTGCGCTTCAAGGTGTTGGTTCTTACCTTTAAAGTACTCCATGGCTTAGGACCTGAGTACTTACGAGACCACCTGCTGCAACCGATAACCTCCCACCAACCAATACGCTCTCACAGAGTAGGCCTACTCATGGTACCATCATTAAAACAATGTCGTCTGGTGGTTCCAAGGGAGAGGGCCTTCTCTGTGGGGGCACCTACGCTTTGGAACAAAATACCACCTGGAATACGAATAATCCCAGATCTTCGCACTTTCCGACGTGCCCTGAAGACCTTTCTATTTCAACAAGCAGGGCTAGCATAAACATCAAAATTCTATGCCAAGGTCTTAGTAGATACACCAAGTTGACTTAATTTATTATTTACTGTTTATAAAATATATTTATATGTATATGAAATCTTAAAATGTTCACCGCCCTGAGTCCTTTGGGAGAAGGGCGGTATAGAAATTCAATAAATAAATAAATAAATATAAAGATGAGCATTTAACCTTTTGATGGACTACCAAAGGGCAGCGCTGGATGGTTTTAAGGATAATCGGCCCCTTCCAAAACAAGTAAGCTTTTTGATTTAACTTATTTTCATTTGTCAAAATTATTATTTTGGCAGGCGAGCGTCCCTGGAGAAGAGGAACGGAAGGATTGTGGGTGAGAATTTCATTGCTTTTCATTGCTTCATGGTGGCTTATGGAGTTTAAAAAGGTGAGTTGCATTTATTTTATAGGTAGTCCTCGACTTGCAACAGTTCAGTGACTGTTCAAAGTTACAACGGCACTGAAAAAAAAGTGACGCATGACCGCTTTTCACACTTACGTCCATTGCAGCATTCACATGATCACAGTTCCGATGCTTGGCAGCTGACTCATATTTATGATGGGTCGCAGTGTCCCGGGGTCAGGGGATCGATCCATTTTTGCGACCTTCTGACAAGCAAAAGTCAATGGGGGGAAGCCAGATTCAGTTAACAACTCTGTCACTAACTTAACGACTGTAGCGATTTGCTTAAGAACGGTGAGAAAGGTCATAAAAATGGGGCAAAATTCACTTAACGACTGTTTCACTTGGCAACAGAAATTTTGGGCTCACTTGTGGGTGTCATTGGGAGTAGAATAGAATAGAATACGGAATGAATAGAATAGGTAGAGTAGAGTAGAGTAGAGTAGGACAGAATACAATATAGAGTAGAGTAGAGTAGAATAGAATACAGAATGAATAGAATAGAATAGAATAGAATAGAATAGAATAGAATAGGGTAGGGTAGGGTAGGGTAGGGTAGGGTAGGGTAGGGTAGGGTAGGGTAGGGTAGGGTAGGGTAGGGTAGGGTAGAGTAGAGTAGAGTAGGACAACAGAATATAGAATGAATAGAGTAGAGTAGAGTAGAGTAGAGTGGAGTGGAATGGAATGGAATGGAATGGAATGGAATGGAATAGAATAGAATAGAATAGAATAGAATAGAATAGAATAGAATAGAATAGAATAGAATAGAATAGAATAGAATAGAATAGAATAGAATAGAACAGAACAGAACAGAACAGAACAGAACAGAACAGAATAACAGAGTAAGAAGGGACCTTGGAGGTCTTCTAGTCCAACCCCCTGCTGAGGCAGGAAATCCGATACCACTTCAGACAAATGCTTATCCAACATCTTCTTAAAAACTTCCACTGTTGGAGCATGAAGAGCGGACCTGATCAGAAATTAGGGAGAAAATTGAGGGCTGATGTAATGCTACTCCAGATATCCATTCATTGCCAGATATTTTGAAATCCCATCCTTTTATTCAAACGTCAGCTCTGCTCCATATCTACCGCCTGTTTTTGCCATTTCAAATTGATTGTTTAGAGCTGCAATGGGGCAATTAACCATTGGCAAGGCCAGCAAAACAAAAAATCACAGGATATTCCCCTACCTCTAGCTCATATTTTTGTAGCATCCAAATATTTGTGTGTGTGTGTCTGTGTGTGTTTAACCTTCCTCTTAATTTGCTCTTATTTATGCAACTGAGTTTTGCCTCCAGCCAAATTGCCTGCTAAGGGGAGCCAAGGTTTTATAGGTCTTTTCTTTCCCTAATTTCTTCTTTTTATGAGATTCTCCAGGATGATTTCACTTTAATCACATGCTTGCAAGAGAGAGAGAGGGGGCAAGAGAGAGAGAGAGAGCACAGCCGAACAAGAGATTTGTTCGGCTGTGCTGCCGAATCAAATACCTTTGAAATACAAGCGGTCCTCGACTTACGACGACAATGGAGTCCAACGTTTCTGTTGTTAAGGGAGGCATTGGTTCAGTGAGTTTTGCCCCATTTTACGACCTTTCTTGCCACTGCAGTCGCTGCAGCGGTACAGTTAATAGCAAGGTTATTAAGGGAACCCGGCTTCCCTGTTGACTTTGTTTGTCAAAAGGTCGCAAAAGGAGCGATCCGTGACCCTGGGAGATGGCAACGGTCATAAATATGAACCAGTTCAGTGGTTCCGCTGAGCCGGTAGCGGTGACCACTGCATTATTCTTACCTTTTATTTGGTCCCACCCCAATCTATTGCTGCCTCCTGAGTCCCAGCTATCGGCTAGAGGGAAAAAAACTGTTTAAACTCTTGCTGAGGGGCTTCAAAGGGCCGCCCTACAGCTGATCAGTGTTAAAAGAAAACAAATGAGTAGACTGGTGCCTCCAAAAACAAATGAGTAGACCGGTACAGCTCTGCAAGTAGTTAAAAGCCTGGTACCTCTGCTAAATCCTAAAGAATTGTCCCGTGATCATCAAGCCACGCCCACAAAATAAGCCACACCCACAGAACCGGTAGTAAGAAAATTTGAAACCCACCACTGATGGGGAAGGGATCAGGAGACAATCTGTCCACCAGATGTGTAGGAAGGGAAAAAGGCAGGTGTTGGCAGCAGGGATGGGTTTCACTTCCCTTTACCACTGGTTTGCCCAGCGTGTGCACGCTGTCCACGCATGCGCCCAGCCTTCCACACACACGCTTTGCTCACTCATCGTCCACGCATGCGCCCGGACTCGAAAACGTGCCTAAATTGCACGACTTGGAGCCGGGGCAGGTGGGCGGGTGCACCTGTGATTGCTGCAAGCAGTTCTCCCGAACCGGTGCGAACCGGCACGAACCGGCTGAATACCACCTTTGGTCGTCAGGCTAAAAGGTAGTAGCCAGGGAGAAATCAGAGTTGGTTAATTTTTCCTATCAGGTTGTCCCAAAGGTGCTTTTTCCAAGAGCTGAAGAAGATCTTAAGAAGCTTCTTGGATGAAACAAAAACGAAAAACGAAAAAACAAACAAACAAAGAAAGTCCCGTTGCCTCTTGGAAAAAAGACCTTTGGGACAACTGTGACCTTGATGATTGAGAATCTCCGTATGGACTTTCCAATCAGGTGAGTTTATTCTGCGGTTGGGCATGAGAGCAAAAGAAGAACTCATTGAACATTAGGTCCCACACAATATTGAGGTGAGCCAGAGGTAACGACAGCTCCCAGCAGCCCCTCGTAAATGGAGCGCACAGTAGATGGGGATGCTGGGAATTGTAGTTGGGCAACATCTGGAGGCTCGGACAGACAGGTCCACCTGAGTGATCACGGTTGTCAACAGTTCTCAAAGGATCCTGCCCCTTCTCGAGGCTTCCTTCCTAGAAGCTGCCCCTCTTCATTTCCCCCAGAATGCCACAATGCATTATTCTAAGGCAAGGGTGTTTACTTCAATTCATAAGGAGCCTGGATAGCTCAGCAGATAAATGCATTGTAATTTCACTCCAGCTGTCTCCAATTAGTAAGTTCGAATCTCACCAGGCTCAAGGTTGACTCAGCCTTCCATCCTTTCTAAGGTAGGTCAATTGAGGACCCAGTTTGTGGGGGCAATAAGCTGACTTTGTAAAAATATATGAAAGTATGAAGGCTATTACTTAACGCATTGTAAGCCGCCCTGAGTCTCTGGAAAAGGGTAGCATATAAATCAAATAAAAAATAAATAAAAATTGAAGGCCGTATCGGGGATGTGGTTGACCTCGGGGGACTGGGTGGGTGTGGCCGACTGGGTGGGTGTGGCCAACTAGGTGGGCGTGGCCAGCTTGACACCATTCCCCTAGCCTCTGACATGTTTCCTTTTCATATTGGAGTAGACCAGGCTGAAGCAATGCAGGTCAACGCAGGATGGCCCCCATGGGCTGGATCCAACCACATTGCGGGCCAGGTCCAGCCTGCGGGCCTTGTGTTTGACACTCCTGCTCTAGAGGACTTCAACTCCCAGAATTCCCCAGCCAAAATTCTGGGAGTTGAGTCCACCAGGCTTAAAGTTGCTAAAGTTAGAAACCTCTGCTCTAAGATATTGAGAAAAATAGGAAGGCAACAACTTGGAAGGAAGGAAGGGAAAGCGTCTCTATTTCTCAAAGATGGAGAGGATCTAGGTTTTTGTGGGCAGCAGGCCCACAAGTCAAGCCAAGCCTTCTCCTAGCTGGCAGGAAAGCCGTCTGATTCACCTGAGGCCAGTGATGGAGGTTCATCAGGGCACAGAACGTCTTGAGTTCTGGACTTCGGGTCCTTTTTCTCTTTTCCGACGTGGCCCGTTAAGATCCCGATGGACTTTACCTTGCAAGTGGAAGTCCGGGCCAAGTCGCTGTCTGAGTCAGGAGTGTCCCGGCCTTGATCTTCTGGGAGGGTCTTCGCAGGATCTGCCTCGCCACCTTCTCTCTGGGCCTGTTCTCCTGTCACAGCCTCACCGCCTGCTTGGCTGGAGTTTGAGGCTTCCTCCCAACCTCGGCCGGACTCTACATCTTCATCCGTTTTCTCCAAGGTTATCTCAGGGAGCTCCGAGCCCAACCTGGAGCACACCTGAAGATCCAGGGCTCCCGCCTGCTCACTATCGCTTAGTCCACAGGTACTCAGAGATCCAGGGATGGATGCCAACCTGACTAGTGTTCCTTCATCTGTGGGTTGCGAGGGAGGCTGGCTTTGGGAAGGGCCGGCGTCCTCTTCTGCGGGTTCATCTTGCTCGCTCGGCGGGTAGAAAATAGATTTTTTCTCCACGTCATCCCTCACTGAAACCCATTTGTGTTCTGGACAATGGCTGCAGGGGGGAAAAAGCAATGGGAACCGGTATTTAATTCAAGATTGCTCCCAATTTCTCCAGCCAACTTTGCGAGTCCTTCAGGGAAAACCCAGCCTTTTGGGATTGGAGTGTCTGGATTGGGGCATCGCCAAGTTTCAGACTTGCAAGAGATTTAGCCAATTGGGAATGAACTTGGTTTCAAGGACACTTTTAAATAAGGTTAGGGTTAGGCTTAGGTAAAACAGTTACTACTAACCATTTATTGAGGACTTATACTGCACGAGTCAAAAAGAGAGCTCGGAAAATATTTAGAGACTCCACACATCCTGGACATAAACTCTTGCAACTCCTGCCCTCAAAACAACACTATAGAGCACTGCACACCAGAACAACTAGACACAAGAACAGTTTTTTTCCCCAAACACCATCACTCTGCTAAACAAATAATCCCCTCAACACTGTCAAACTATTTACTAAGACTGCACTACTATTAATCTTCTAATCATTCCTATCACCCATCTCCTCCCACTTATGACTGCATGACTGTAACTTTGTTGCTGGTATCCTTAAGATTTATACTGACTGTTTCCTAATATGATTTGATTGCTCATTTGTACCCTATGACTATCATTAAGTGTTGTACCTTATGATTCTTGTATCTTTTCTTTTTATGTACATTGAGAGCAGGTGCACCAAAGACAAATTCCTTGTATGTCCAATCACACTTGGTCAATAAAGAATCCTATCCTATCCTATCCTATCCTATCCTATCCTATCCTATCCTATCCTATCCTATCCTATCCTATCCTATCCTATCCTATCCTATCTTACCCTACCCTACCCTACCCTACCCTACCCTACCCTACCCTACCCTACCCCATTCCATCTATTCTATTCTATTCTATTCTATTCTATTCTATTCTATTCTATTCTATTCTATTCTATTCTATTCTATTCTACTCTACTCTACTCTACTCTACTCTACTCTACTCTACTCTACTCTACTCTACTCTACTCTACTCTACTCTACTCTAGTCTAGTCTATACTCTACTCTACTCTACTCTACTCTACTCTAACCAAGCATGATTCTGAACTTCAGCAATGGACAGATTTTTGACTGAGTTCAAATTTGAGTTTAAAGCTGAGTTTACATCGGGGTTTGTTTGGTATTTTTTGGGGTGTGCTTCAGCTGCCAAAAAAGCCAATGCAGTCTTAGGCTGCATCACCAGAGGAACAGAATCAAGATTAAGAGAAGTGTTAATACCACTTTATAATGCCTTGGGATAAGACCACGCATGGAATACTGCATCCAGTTTTTATCACCACAATACAAAAAAAAAAGATGTTGGGAACCCTAGAAAGAGTGCAGAGAAGAGCCACCAAGAGGATTGGGGACTGGAGGCTAAAACATATGAAGAACGGTTGCAGGAACTGGGGATGTCTAGTTTAATGAAAAGAAGGACTAGGGGAGACATGATGGCAGTGATACAATATCTCAGGGGCTGCCCCAAAGAAGAGGGAGTCAAGCTCTTCTCCAAAGCACCTGAGGGCAGGACAAGAAGCAACGGGTGGAAACTAATCAAGGAGAGAAGCCACTTAGAACTAAGGAGAAATTTCCTGACAGTGAGAACAATTACTCAGTGGAACAGCTTGCCACCAGAAGTTCTGGGTGCTCCAACACTGGAGATCTTTTAAGAAGTGATTTGTCCAGAATCCTCTAGGGTCTCCTGCTGAACCTAGAGTTGGGGGTTGGACTAAAGATAAAGGTAAAAGTTCCCCTTGCATATACGTGCTAGTCATTCCTGACTCTAGGGAAAAGTACTCATTTCCGTTTCAAAGCCGAAGAGCCAGCGCTGTCCAAAGACGTCTCCGTGGCCGGCATGACTCAATGCCAAAGGCGCACGGAACGCTGTTCCCTTCCCACCAAAGGGGGTCCCTATTTTTCCACTTGCATTTTCTTTTTTACGTCCTTTCGAGCTGCTAGGTTGGCAGAAGCTAGGACAAGTCATGGGAGCTCACCCCGTTACGCAGCACTTGGGATTCGAACCGCTGAACTGCCGACCTTTCGATCGACAAGCTCCGCGTCTTAGCTACTGAGCCACTGTGTCCCCGGGGTTGGACTAGAAGACCTCTAAGGTCCCTTCCTACTCTGTTATTCCTTTGGATTTCTTGAAAGCACCCGCCACCACCAGATGCTCTTTGGGGAGGTTTTTTTGACCTCTGAAGCAAGGAGAAAAAGAGAAGTAACCGAAGTCTAACCTTGGTTTGGCGTGCCCTACATGCTCGGAGACTGCTCTAGAGAGCGTGTTTTTCAGATCAGCCATGATGAAATTCGACAGGGCTTTCACACCAATGCTCTCTCGTCTCCTGGGCCGGGTCTCCAAGCATCCAAATTCAGACAGCTGTGTTTTTTCCCTCCCCAGGTGAGGGTGCAGGCAGCCGTGGGTGCTGTCAACAAGAGCCTGTTTCCTAGCAACGGCTGCTTAGGAACCGTTGCTGGTGCCGGGAGAAATTCCCGCCGGGGAAGTCGGAGCCCGGCCAGGTGGAGGTGTGTGAACCTTCCCCTTGAAGCAACCGGAGAAAGAGAGCAAAGTTCTTCTCTGGCGCTCTCTTTGGCTCCGGTCCCGTGCCCGATCTTGTGTGGGGTGTGTCTCCATCTGTCGGTTGGGCTTTCCCACAATGCCCCACCCTGTGGCTATCAGGGCATTGTGGGAAATCAAAAGCCGAGCAGAGCTCTCATGATGCTCAGCTTCTGAATGAGCCATGAATTCTTGTAGTGGGAGGTATTGTATCTCTAAGGAGGTGGTGGTTGTTAGTTGCGAAGTCGTGTCCGACCCATCACAGTCCCATGGACCACGTTCCTCCAGGCCTTCCTGTCCTCTACCATCCTCTGGAGTCCATTGAAGCTCACGCCGACTGCTTCAGGGACTCCATCCAGCCACTTCGTTCTCTGCCGTCCCCTTCTTCTTTTGCCCTCCATCATTCCCAGCATTCGGCTCTTCTCCAGGGAGTCCTTCCTTCTTATTAGAGGGCCAAAGGATTTGAGTTTCCCCTTCAGGATCTGGCCTTCTAAAGAGCAGTTAGGGTTGATCTCCTCTAGGACTGACGGGTTGGATGGCCTTGCAGTCCAAGGGACTCGCAGGAGTCTTCTCCTGCACCAGAGTTCAAAGGCCTCCATTCTTTGGAGCTCAGCCTTTCTTATGGTCCAACTTTCATAGCCATCTATTGCAACTGGGAAAACCATCGCCTGGACTATATGATCTAAGAAGGTAGGGTGTGTGAAACAACCCCTTTTGGGACTCTGGCACTCTGGTGAAGGATGGTAGGTAGGTAGATAGGTAGGTAGGTAGGTAAGTAGATAGATAGATAGATGATAGATAGGAATAGATGGATGGATGGATGGATGGATGGATGGATGGATGGATGGATAGATAGATAGATAGATAGATAGATAGATAGATAGATAGATAGATAGATAATGATGATAGATGGCTGGATGGCTAGACAGACACAGATAGATGATAGATAGATGATGACAGATAGCTAGATAGCTATAGCTATAGATATGATAGGTAGGTATATAGATAGACAGATAGATGATACAGAGAGGTAGATTAAATAGATGATAGAAGTGATGATGATGACAGAGAGAGATGATAGAGATAGAGAGATAGAGAGATAGAGAGAGAGAGAGAGAGAGAGAGAGAGATAGGAATGGATGGATGGATGGATGGATGGATAGATAGATAAATAGATAGATAGATAGATAGATAGATAGATAGATAGATAGATAGATAGATAGATAGATAGATAGATAGATAATGATGATAGATGGCTGGATGGCTAGACAGACAAAGATAGATGATAGATAGATGATGACAGATAGCTAGATAGCTATAGCTATAGATATGATAGGTAGGTAGATAGATAGACAGATAGATGATACAGAGAGGTAGATTAAATAGATGATAGAAGTGATGATGATGACAGAGAGAGATGACAGAGATAGATAGATAGATAGATAGATAGATAGATAGATAGATAGATAGATAGATAGATAATCTGGTTTGCAGATATTCTGTTTGTAAAATGTTCCGTGCCTGAATCTCACCCGCCTGACTCCAACCAACCTGATCATTATTCACTGCTGCCTTTGTGAGTGGCAAGTGCTAAACGGCTGTTCAGGCGAGGCCTTTGAAATTGTAATGACACCTTTGGATTTCAAGCTGCAGATGAAGGCCTGGCGGAGGAGAAGGGAGGCAGGACGAGGACTGGCACATCTCAAATTGCCAGGAACAATGGTGGGCGTCAAACATTCCCAGAGGTGCCAGTAGAGGAGAATTATATGGTGCGGGGATGCCAAAAGAATGACAATAGTGACTTTCAAAGGAATGCGTCTGTACACACTCACACACACACACACACACACACACGGAGACACACATACAAAAGTACACTCTTTCAATTCTATTCTCAGGTATGTGAATTCAATGAATTTTTAGCATAACGGTCTGCAATGAGTTAAGGATTGGCTTGGCCAAGGATGGAAGGTTTTAAAAAAAGCCCTGCTTTTAAAAAATAATTATACATAAAGCCAGTTTTTGATTGCTTCCTCCATCTACTCCTTGCTATAAGACTTCGCTCCTTGGTCACAAGAGCCCAGATTCACGGCTGTCCATTCCCAGAATTACCCAGGCAGCCTGGTCCTTGCTAGGAATTCTGGACTTGGTAATCCACCTGTTTTGAGAAGTTCCGGGATGAAAAAAGGTGGATTAGGGCATGGAATAGAATTAAAGAATAACAGAGCTGGAAGGGACCTTGGAAGACTTCTAGTCCAACCCCCTCCTTAGGCAGGAAACCCTACACCACTTCAGACAAAGGGTTATCCAACATCTTCTTAAAAACTTCCAGTGTTGGAGTATTCACAACTTCTGGAGGCAAGTTGTTCCACGGATTAATTGTTCTCACTGTCAGGAAATTTCTCCTTAGTTCTAAGTTGCTTCTCTCCTTGATTGGTTTCCACTCGTTGCTTTTCATCCTGCCCTCAGGTGCTTTGGAGAATAGCTTGACTCCCTCTTCTTTGTGGCAGCCTCTGAGATACTGGAAGATGCTCTCATGTCTCCCCTAGTCCTTCTTTTCATTAAAGTAGATGTACCCAGTTCCTGCAACCGTTCTTCATCTGTTTAAGCCTCCAGTCCCCTAATCCTCTTTCTTGCTCTTCTCTGCACTCCTTCCAGAGTCTCCACATCTTTTTTACATCGTGGCGACCAAAACTGGACGCTGTATTCCAAGCGTGGCCTTACCAAGGCCTTATAAAGTGGTCTTAACACTTCACGTGAATTTAATTCTATCCCTCTGTTTATGCAGCCTAGAACTGTGTTGGCTTTTTTGGCAGCCGCCGCACATGGCTGGCTCATATTTAAAAGATGGAGGGTAAGCTGTTCTCCATCCTACCTGGTTGATAGATATCTCTAGGCGAGAGGGGAGGCATATAAATTTTAAAAAATAAATAAATCAAATCTGGAAATCGGCACTCAATGATCCTCAGGTGGAGGCCACCTTGGAGCCCCACCATTAAAAAAAAAAATGTTACAGAGAGATCAGATGTCAAGACACCTCCTGAGAGATGCTTACCTGACACAAACGCCCTGCAGCCACGTCTCAATGGACTTGAAGTGGTATTTCATGTCTCCGTAGGAGCTGGAGACGAACCTATAGGAATCAAAGACCTGGGCTCGGCCGTGCTTCCTCCTGGCCCCCAGACTGCGTTCTCCTTCCCCCAACCAGATTTCCACATGGACGATGTCGTGGGGTTGCCTCTTACCTGCAAAGAAGGGAGCAAAGTAACACCTGGGCAGGCAGCCCTGATGACATTACTAGTTTGGTAATCTGGAAGTGTTTCCAAGATCTTTTTAGCACCGGATCTTGCCCAACCGGATCACAGATCCAGATCATTGGATACCCCAACTAAGTCCTGGGTTTCTGTAAATGCAAACCCCAACCTTTTCTTCAATCAAACCAGGAGACCTCGGCAGAATTCGTGATCTGTTTTCCGTAAAGGAGAGGCAGATGGGAGAACGGGAGGGCAGGGAAGGAAGCGGGTCCCACGGAAGACACTTACGTTGTGGATCAAAATAAACTCCCGAGATGAAGATGAGATCGCCGGGCTTCAAATGCTCCTCGCTGGGTAGCGTCAGAGGAAGAGTGTCATACTGATAGGCTTGGTTCCCCGAGCCCATGTAGAAGCCAAAATCGTCCGCCAAGTCTTGCACTGCTCTCCGGATGAGCCCACAACAATCCAGGAAAAGAGGAGATTCGTATTCAGGAGCTGGAACATGTGAAAATTAAATGGGGAGGGGGAGGTCATCAGAAATTTGGGCATCGGTACCATCCAAGGGTGAAATCCAGCAGGTTCTGACAAGTTCTGGAGAACTGGTAGCGGAAATTTTGAGCAGTTCAGAGAACCGGTAGCAGAAATTTTCAGTAGTTCAGAGAACTGGCAAATACCACCTCTCGCTGGCCCCAGAGTGGGGTGGGAATGAAGATTTTGCAATATCCTTCCCCTGCCACACCCACCAAGCCACGCCCTCCAAGTCATACCACGCCCACCAAGCCACGCCTACAGAACCGGTAGTAAAAAAAATTGGATTTCGGTGTCGTTGTTAAGTGAACGGTCACTAAATGAATGGTTGTACATCCAGGGCTGCCTGTATCTTGGCAATGAAGATAGGTGCTTCTCTAATGGTAGAGATGGCGATGCCTGCCCAACTGTGCCCATGTTACGGGCGTCATCTTTTGCCTGTTGGCTCTGGAATATGGTTCTTACTTCCAGGCTGATGGTATTTCTTAGCATACGGCGTGCCAATGTAGCTCTGTGCCTGCTGGAGGAACTTCATGCGAAGTTGCCACCTATCATTGGGTTGCTGCAGCCTTTGAGTCAACGCCTCTTTCCACCTGGCCCGTCGCCTGAATTCCTCCTACAGCCAAAGGGAAGGATGGAAAAAAGAAACTTGCTGATTTTTTTAAAATATAAATTTTATTTGTACATTTTTCTTTAACATAAATGATTGCTTAATAAACAGTGCATTGTCTGGGTCGATTAGATTAGATTAGATTAGATTAGATTAGATTAGATTAGATTAGATTAGATTAGATTAGATTAGATTAGATTAGAATTCTTTATTGGCCAAGAGTGATTGGACACACAAGGAATTTTGATGCATATGCTCTCAGGGTACATAAAAAGACTTGTTAAGAATCATTAGGTACAACACTTAATAATAGTCATGGGGTACAAATAAGCAATCAGATCATACTAGGAAACAATCAGATAGATACTGTAGATAGATAGATGGACAGATAGATAGATAGACAGACAGACAGACAGACAGACAGATAGATAGAATTCTTTATTGACCAAGTATGATTGGACACACAAGGAATTGGTCTTTGGTGCATATGCTCTCAGTGTATATAAAAAGACAAGATACATTCGTCAAGAATCATAAGGTACAACACTTAATGATAATCATGGGGTACAAATGAGCACTCGAATCATACTAGGAAACAATCAATATAAATCATAAGGATACAGCAACAAGTTACAGTCATACAGTCATTAGTGGGAGGAGATGGGTGATAGGAACCATGAGAAGATTAATAGTAATTGAATAGTACTTATACATAGTATCAGTAATAGTAACAATATTTACTTGTATATAGTGATATTCCCCCAACTTCTAATTTCTACCTTTATTTTCTAACCATTTGTAAAACAAGTCCCATGTTAAAATATATTCTGTATCTTCTTTATCCTTTAACGTCAACCTATCCATTTCCACACATTTAATATTTTTTAAAATTATGTTTTCATATGATAGTATGAGCCCGGTATCTGATTGCATTTCCAACATTTGGTGGATATGTTTTTTGAAACGTGGCCTCTTGTCATAACAGCATAGGAATGAGGATGAGGAGGGAAGAGGGAAAAAATGTCCCATATAAACCCATTAGACATGTCGGATACATAATTAGGTGCCCATCAGGTCGATGTTGACTGTTAGCGGGCAGATAAGATGGATTTTCTCCCTGAGGATCTGGCCTTAACTTAGCTTTTATGGATTAGGTATTGATTGCAAAGGGGTTAGAAGTGAGAAATCTGAACGAAGTCTTATTGAGGACTGAGTTTCCAGGCAGGAATTAATGATCTGTGTCTGGTGCCTGGCATTTTTCAGCGGGACCTTAGAACAAACACAAAAATGTGGCTCTGCGATTACCGACAGCAGGAAGAATGAGGAAAAGAATTCCCGTCGCTGCTTCTCTCGCTTTCTAGCCAGCCACAATCTTGGGTGGGGCCAACCTCCCCTGCCTGACCTCATCCCAGATGCCCTCAAGAAGCCCAAGAAACGGGCACGAGCTTGCTTGCGTTCCTGCCCAGAGTCGAGCTGCTTGCAAAAGGTGGAAACTGGAGCTCTTTTTGGGAGAAACGGAGAGAGAGGTTTATAAGAGCGGCGGATCATTTATTGACTTTGCAGTAGGGCTGGGCTGTGGGTGTGTTCGTCTCCCAGAAGACTTCATTGGAAATATTAATTGGCCCTTCTGAGGGATATAGAAAAGAATAACAGAGTTAGAAGGGACCTCGGAGGTCTTCTAGTCCAACCCCCTGCTTAGGCAGGAAACCCTACACCACTTCAGACAAAGGGTTATCCAACCTCTTCTTAAAAACTTCCAGTGTTGGAGCATTCACAATTTATGGTGGCAAGTTGTTCCATGGATTAATTGTTCTTACTGTCAGGGAATTTCTCCTTAGTTCTAAGTTGCTTCTCTCCTTGATTAGTTTCCACCCATTGCTTCTTCTCCTGTCCTCAGGTGCTTTGGAGAATAGCTTGACTCCCTCTTCTTTGGGGCAGCCCCTGAGAGATTGGAAGACTGCTATCATGTCTTCCCTAGTCCTTCTTTTCATTAAACTCAGTTCCTGCAAGTATTTTTCATATGTTTTAGCCTCCAGTCCCCTACAATCATCCTGTTGCTCTTCTCTGCACTCTTTCTAGAGTCTCCACATCTTTTTGACATCGTGGCGACCAAAACTGGATGCAGGATTCCAAGTGTGGCCTTACTGAGGAATTATAAAGTGATATTAACACTTCATGTGATCTTGATTCTATCCCTCTGTTGATGCAGTGTTGGCTTCTTTTGGCAGCTGTTCATATTTTGGCTCATATTTAAGTGATTGTCCACCAGGACTCCAAAATCCCTCTCACAGTTACTACCCTGTTTCCCCCAAAATAAGACTTTCCCTGATAATAAGCCCAATCGGGCTTTTGAGCGCATGGTAATAAGGCCAAGCGCTAACTTCAGGGTTCAAAAAAATATAAGACAGGGTCTTGTTTGAGCAAGGTACCACGTTTCCTGGTTAAGTCAAAGAGGTGTGGGAGGAAAGGTTTAAGTGGAGGAGGCCACTGCTTAAAATCTAGTTTTCCAAAACAATTGCCACAGATCAGCAATCAGCCTTCAAATGGCACAGTATGAAAGAGAAAATGGATGGGCATGGAATTGGGGGGGGGGGGGAATGCCTCCCTTTCACATGCCATGGTTTTTAACTTGCTGGAGGTGAAATAGATTCACAAACCAGAAGTGAAAAAAGGGTGGGAAGGAGAAAGAGAGAAGGAAATGGTCCATAGGAAGAAAATTTTTAAAAAAGCAGTTGGTGCAGACAAGGCTAATGTAAAGCAGCAGCTTATCCTAGCCACTTCTTCGTTCCAAATCATGAGATCTAGAGCCTTGCCTGGCTCTGGTAGCTCTCCGATTAAAACAGCCAAGACCAGTTTGTGAGCGTTACTTATTATCTGCCAACACTGGGGCAATCTTGACAACATTAACTCTGAAGTTGGCAAACAGGAGAAAATAAATATTTACAGGGAGAAAAAAAAATACGAGTGGAAGTGAGGAGAGACGGATCTCCACCATGCAACTACTACAGATGTCGTTGGCCCGGAAAGCCGAATTAAATAGCAAAGGTTAAAACAGGGAGGCAGATGAGGAATGGCGTCATTCTTAAAAAAAAGGCCCGGCTGGCATTCCTTAAAGTAAATCATTGGCACGGCTGAGTTCGGATTACCAGCAGGCCATCACTGATACGTTGGAAAAGAATGAAAGGTAGAGGGATGGCCCATTTCCCCCCCCCCCCCACCCTTCCCAGGTTTATTAATCTCTCGATGAAAAGCCCTTGGCCAAAGACCGCTGCTTGCGAACTTCATCTTGGACTGTTTTTTGGGGGGGAAAGTAAGCCCAGCCATCTGGAGCCATCTGCGTCAACAAGGGTCTGCAGCAGAGAGGCTTTTAAAAAATCCTTTTCCGCTGCCCGGCACGGAGAGAGAAAAACTTGCAAGGGGGAAGAAAAAAAAAACCTTGCCCCCTTGCCGATCCGGGGATGCTGGGATGCTGGGCTTTGAAGCTCTGGGCTTCCTTTGGGTTGGGTCCTGAAGCAGGATGGAGAGTTTCCCACAGTCCTCAGTGGTTAATAACTAATTGCCAGCCCGTGTTGACTTAAAAGCAGACGGCTGGCTTGTAAATGAAATTAACAGCTCTTGGGAGTGTTGGCGAAGACTTCTCTCCCTGACCTCTCATGTAACAGTGGTTTAATGTTTCTCCCCGGAGACCTGGTCTCGGTTTCCCAGGCTGGTTTCTCTTCTTCCCACCGAGGGGCAGAGCCCGAACATTTAGGGGGAAGTCCCTTAACTTTTCTTCCCATCTCGGTTTACAAAAAGCAGCCACCATTCTTTGCAAAGCTACAGGGTTCCCCAGGGAGGGAGGGAAGGAGGGTTACCTACTGTTGGAGAAATAATCCAGTTTTTGATTTCAGCCTGGAATGGATGAGAGTCGCTTTCCTGGGCAAGCAACCCCTCCCCCCACCCCCCATTCGATCTCAGGCCGGGCTGGGAAACACCTGGTTGTGAATTATTTGCTGGCATCATCATCACCAATGATCACAGTTTGTTTGCAGAAGCCCCAAGAGGTCAGGTTCCCACACAAACAGGTCCCAGAGTTTGCAAACAGGGCACCAGAGGTCAAGGCAAGGCACCTGGAGAACGGAGTGTGACAAAGAACGCTCCGTTTGGCACGAAACAAGGGCCATGGCAAAGCTAGAGAGCGTACTAAAAAGCAGAGACATCACCCTGCCAACAAAAGTGTGTATAGTCAAGGCGATGGTTTTCCCAATTGCAATGGATGGCTGTGAAAGTTGGACCATAAGAAAGGCTGAGGGCCAAAGAATGGAGGCCTTTGAACTCTGGTGCTGGAGAAGACTCCTGCGAGTCCCTTGGACTGCAAGGTGATTCAACTGGTCAGTCCTAGAGGAGATCAACCCTGACTGCTCTTTAGAAGGCCAGATCCTGAAGAGGAACTCAAATACTTTGGCCACCTAATGAGAAGGAAGGACTCCCTGGAGAAGAGCCGAATGCTGGAAACGATGGAGGGCAAAAGAAGAAGGGGACGGCAGAGAACGAGGTGGTTGGATGGAGTCACTGAAGCAGTCGGTGTGAACTTAAATGGACTCCAGGGGATGGTGGAGGACAGGAAGGCCTGGAGGAATGTTGTCCATGGGGTCATGATGGGTCGGACACGACTTTGCAACTAACAACAACAACAACAAAAAGGATCATGGGATGAAGCCACAATGGTGATGAGTTCAAGGGAGATGGGCGCGTGTCTGCTGAGGTTGCAATCCGACTTCCTGGGTTAACTTTTTTAGGGCCCACAGATGATCCAGGAAGGCCGGTCCATTTGAGGGGGTTGCAAATTCCTCTGTTTCCCTTGGTTTTGACTCCAAGGGTGTCTCAATAGCAGTTCGTTGGTGGAAAAGACTTGCCAAAAAGAACAGGTTTAGAATGGAAAAAGGGCGGGGGGAACATCAGCAGTGCAAAAACGAGTGCAAAACTGGGATGGGCCACAAATAACAGAAGAACAGAGTTGGAAGGGACCTTGGAGGTCTTCTAGTCCAACCCCTTGTTCAAGCAAGAAACCCTACACCTTTTCAGATAAGTGGATGTCCAGTCTCTTTTTAAAAGCCTCCAGTGATGCCCACAACTTCTGAAGGCAAGTCATTCCACTGATTCATCATTCCCATCCTCAGAAAGTTTCTCCTTAATTCCAGGTTGCTTCTCTCCTTGGTTAGTTTCCACCCGTTGTTTCTTGTCCTGTCTTCTGGTGTTTTGGAAAATAGGTTGGCCCTCTCTTCTTTGGGGCAGCCCCTGAGATACAGGAACATGCTATCGTGTCACCCTCGTCCTTCTATTCACTAGACTTCACTTCATTAGCCTCCAGACTCCTAATCAACTTTGTCGTGCTCTTTCCAAAGTCACATTATCTTTTTTTATGGCCTGTGAACAAAACCAGACGCAATATTCCAGGTGTGCCGGCTACTTGGGTGGTAAATATTTGGGGCTTTGTTTGTGGCCATGTACACAATAGAAAGCGCGTTCAATGAGAAGGAAGTGTCTGACGTGTAAAGGTAAAAGTTCCCCTCGCACATCTGTGCTAGTCGTTCCCGACTCTAGAGGGCGGTGTTTATCTCCGTTTCAAAGCTGAAGAGCCAGCGCTGTCTGAAGATGTCTCCATGGTCATGTGGCCAGCATGACTCAACGCCAAAGGCGCACGGAACGCTGTTCCCTTCCCACCAAAGGGGGTCCCTATTTTTTCTACTTGCATTTTTTTTTTACGTGCTTTCAAACTGCTAGGTTGGCAGAAGCTGGGACAAGTCACGGGAGCTCACCCCGTTACATGGCACTAGGGATTCGAACCGCTGAACTGCTGACCTTTCGTTCGACAAGCTCAGCCACCGAGCCACTGCATTTCCACCAACATAAGAAGAATCTTGGGGTTATTCCGAGCCAAACAGTCTCCTGGTTGAGTTGTATCCATCTGTATTTGTACTCCTAGTTGTGAATGTGAGGTGGCTGTACTTTTAGCAGTGATTAAAAAATGCCCTTTTTTCTATCCCTTATGTAACCTTGAATATACTTTCCCCCCACCTCAGCTTTCTCCCATGAAAACTACATGCCGGGAGTCCTTGACTTATGACCACAAGTGAGCCCAACATTTCTGTTGCAGAAGTGAGGGGGAAAAAGAGGGAACTCCCCATGTGATATCTGGAGCTCTGAGAGAAAAGGTAGAACATGAATGCTTAAAAAAGGAAAAGCATCAACACGTGTGATCTGAAGTACACGTGAAAAATTATGGGGACGGACACGCCCGACTGCATTGTATTACGGTACTTCTGCCAATCATCATCTCTATGCTCCTAACAAGAAGAAAAACAGATTATTATTTTTTTTCCCCTGTTTGTTTGTCTGCGTGTATATAAATAAATAATTCAGAACCAAATTAGAAATCCACGTCTTTTTATTAACATCATATAAACAAGAAGCGGGAGCATTTTCCGCGCAGATCTAAATAAAGAAAGGAGGAAGGAGGAGGAGGAGGAAGAGCGGGATTGAAGGGGAAAAGAAAAAATAAACCCGACAATTTTACCACATTTCTGCCAGGAATGTAATTTGAGGCTGACATGTTTGATTTGTGCAGTCTGGCAGAGGAGGGATGGTAAAATATTGTTTGGGGATCTCTGGGTGGCACCACATTGCAGCCATCCATACGAAGGGTGGCAATTAGTTGTGAGCAAAGACACAAAAAGGAAACAGGCGTGTTTTTTTTTTTTTTAAAATGATCCCAAAATGCTTCCTCCACCCGACCGCCCACTTTCCCAAACGGGTTGCGCCAGAGAGGTTTTCGTGAGTCACCTGCAGGGAGAACGTCGTTGTCGTCGCGTGATCCGGGACGGTGGAGGTTCTTTAAGGTAACACACACGGAGAAGAAATAATGTTAGGCTAGGCAGCAAATTTAGAATAGAATAGAATGACAAGCATTGGAAGGGACCTTGGAGGTCTTCTAGTCCAGCCCCCTGCTTAGGCAAGAAAGCCTATTTGCCGGGATCCACAGAGCAACTTCTCCAGAGGTTCCCAGGGATTAAATAGGTGTGTGCGTATGTGTGTGAGAGAGAACGAAGTGGACCTTTCCCAAAGTGGTGTGAGTGACAAAGGACATAGGTCAGCGATGGCGAACCTTTTCGATACCGAGTG
The DNA here is from genome assembly GCA_030761175.1 of Masticophis lateralis. Classification (NCBI taxonomy): domain Eukaryota; kingdom Metazoa; phylum Chordata; class Lepidosauria; order Squamata; family Colubridae; genus Masticophis; species Masticophis lateralis. The sequence continues at coordinate 4,620,051 of JAUDYJ010000016.1, forward strand.
CCGAAAAGGGAGTGTGCGCGCACTCATCCGGACCACATTCTGGAAGAGGAGCTGCCCAGGGTGCATGCGCACACCCAAAAATGAACTTCCGGTTTCCAGTGCACGCATGCACGCCAGGCAGCTACTCTTCCAGGTTTCTGGCATGCATGCGAGCGCGAAGATCAACTGCCTGGCGCAGGAAGACGGAAGACCAGCTCTTCCAGTTTCCAGTTTCCGGCACAAAAGGGCAGTTGATCGTTGGCCATGCGCGCCAGAAACCCGGAAGAGGAACGGGCGCCACTGCGCGTGCCAGGCAATATGGCTCCGTATGTGCCACTTTGGGCACACGTGCCATAGGCTTGCCATCACAGACATAGGGGATACGGTCACTTGAGTGTCCCTGTTGCCCACCTGTCTGATTTGCGAAGTGGATCTTATCTTGCAACCCGCAACGGACTTGGTTGGAGTTGAACCGCCGATCTGGCTTTTGGGGGGTGGAGCCTGGAGTGAAAAGAAGGAGCCTCAAAAAAAAAAAAAAATGGAGAGGGGAGGGTTTCACCTGCCATGAGTGGACCCTGGCAGCATTCAGAGTTTGCAAAGGGGTCTACCCGTTGACTCCCATCGTCTTGAGGGGTGAAAGGCAGACCTGCAAAGCCTCCTGTCTGAAGCCCAGAAGAGGTAGAGAGACCAGGTTCCGACATCCTATGAAGCCAAGAATGAGTTCGAGGACTTGGCTTCGTGTGTTACGTCAGCCCAGCCTCTGGGGCTCGAGTTCAAGAGCTGCTGACTCACTTCCTGCTCTCTTCTTCACTTCGACTGTTCTCATGCCAAGTGGGGACTATGGGCCCTGGGAATTTGGAGTCCAATCTGGATGGCTCCCATGCCTCCTCCTCCCTCACCTTCTCCTCTTTTTCCTTCTACTTTCCTGTTCTCCATCATTCCTCGTCTCCTCCACCACCATCACTCCTATTGTCTCTTCCTCCTCCTCCTCCTTCTTTTTCTTCCTTTTCTTCATTCCTCTTTTTCCTTCTTCTTTCCTGCTCTCTGTCACTCCTCATCTCCTCCTCCTCCTCCTCCATCATCACTCCTGTCTCTTCCTGCTCCTTCTATTTCTCCTCTTCCTCCTTCTTTTCCTACTTTCTTCATCCCTCCTTCTCTTCCTTCTTTTTCCTGTCTTCCATCACTCCCCCTTGTCTCCTCCACCACCATCATCACTCCTCTTGTCTCTTCCTGCTCCTCCTCTTCCTCCTCCTTTTCCTTCTCTTTCTTGTCTTTCTTCATCCTTCCTCTTCCTCCTCTTTTCCTTCTTCTTTCCTGCCCTCCGTCACTCCTCCTTGTCTCCTCCCCCTTTTCCTCTTCCTCCTGATTAAGTACACAATCCTGAGTTGATTTCAAAGATCTTCAATAACCCCTTTTTGGCTCTCTCATTCAGGGGATGGCATGCTTTTGTTCAGCTGCTCCTCGCTGTCTGGGGTGCCCATACATGCTCAAAAATGCTTGAGGTTTTAGCCTGGGAGTGGGGAGTGTGCGTGTGGAGTGTGTGTGTGTGTGTGGGGGGGAGAAAGCAGGACAAGTTTGAATCATGCATTTCTCTAAGGCCAAAGCAACCCCGCCCCAGAGAGAAATGCCGGGAAGTGGCCCACAAGCTGCCTTTGTACCCAGGATAATGGCAGAAGTCTCTTTTGTCTGATGTGCCATGTGCCGTACATATGGGGATGAGACCTGTGTGCAAAGATCACAAAACTAGGCCTCCCCCTCCTGCACGTACTCCTGCTTGGAGTGGAGGGAGGGAGGCCCACAGGCTTTAATTTTCACCTAAATTTGAAGGAAGGGAAGGAAGGCGTCTTCCCTGCCCTGCACACTACCTTCACAATTCAACAGTTGGGCAGGCCAACCGTTGCAGGCATTAAAAATGGCCTGTTGCGTTCTCGGTGGATGAGGCAACAGACCAAAGGCTCAATCAGGACCCACTAGGTCAGTGATGGCTAATCTTTTTGCTGTTGCATGCCAACGGGGAGCATGGGGGGGGGGGCGCATGTGCGCATGCCCACTCCCATAATTCAATGCCCCCCGTAACCCCCCTCGCGCTCCCCTGCTTTTGGCACACAATGGCAAAAAGGTTACCGGTGGGCCCGGTAGGCCTGTTTTCGCCCTCCCCAGGCTCCAGAGGCTTTTTTGGAGCCTGGGGAGGGTGAAAACTGCTTTCCCCACTCCCCCTGGAGGCCCTCTGGTCTGGAGGCCAGAAACAGCCCGCTCCCAGACTTCTGGTGGATCCGGAAAGCCCGAAAACCAAGTGGCTGGTGCATGCATGCACGCTGGAGCTGGGGCATTGCTTGTGTGCCCATAGATATGGCTTCAGATGCCACCTGGGGCACGCGTGCCATAGCTTCGCCATCACGGCACTAGGTTAAGGACCTGCGGCTTCTACATTCACAGATAGTCCTCCCCTTACGACCACCACGAGGCGCCAGAATTCCCGTTGCTAAGTGGAGCAACTTGCCTCCGGAAGTTGTGAAGGCTCCAAAGCTGGAGGTTTTTAAGAAGAGATTGGACAGCCAAACTGTCTGAAATGGTACCGTAGGGGGATGGAGTAGAAGACCTCCCAGGTCCCTTCCGACTCTGTTATTCTGTAAATTCAGGGGGTTATTGAGTGAGCCCTGCCTGGTTTTAATGACCCTGGTTTGCCACGGTTGTTAAGCGAATGGCTGCAGCCGAGTGAACCCCAAGGAAATCCAGTTTAACCCATTGATCTCTCTTGTTTGAAGACAGCCGGGTCAAGGTCAGAAATGGAGATGCTGCAACCATCATAAATAAATACACGTTGGTTGACAACACCCAAATTTTGAGCCCGTGGCCGCGGGGGATGCTTGCAAACGGTCGTAAGTGTGAAAAACAGTCACGGGTCACTTTTGTCAGTGCCTGGTTAACGTGGTCGCTAAATGAATGCTTGTAAGTCGAAGGCTACCCATGTAGGCCAGATATGGTCCACGACGAGGCCACTACTTTTGACCCATAAAAGCCTCCTCAGATGGCCTTCACCCAGCCAGGCTCTGCTTATTCCCTCCAGCCTGTTTCCCAACTCTACTTGGAGATGTTGGTTGTTCAACCTGAGATCTCCTGCATGAAAAGAAGGAGCTTTGCTGTTTGGTGAAGGGACTGCTTGGCTGTTGGCCAAACCTCTTAAACGTCCCCAAGGAGGAAACCGGGAACCAAGCTCAGCGTGGCCGTTGTTGACACAGCTAAATTTTGCAGGGCTACGTGGTCACAGCAGCAGCAACCCGGACAGGTGGTTAAACCCGCGCAGCTTATCAAGATTGATTCCTTCTCTATATTAAGGCCAATCTCACGGTGATAAAAGCGAGACTTTGAACCCGGATGGAGCCAAACAGGCGCTCGGACCGCGCCCCAGGCACCCAGCCCCGTTGACGAACCTTAGGGCTTTAGCGCAGAGAGGCCATTTTGGGTTTTTTCCCCCCCTCCGTGGGGCGAAGACAATGCCAGTGCAAATCGACGGCATTACCAGACAGTATTAGACAGCGATAGATTAAGATCTAAATTTGTCTGGTAAGACAGCGATCAGCCGGCAGGCAGGCAGGCAGGCAGGCAGGCAGGCAGGCAGGCAGGCGCTGGGCCTCGCAGGATCACCATCTGGCTCAACCGTCGGCGGGACGGGGGGGAAAAAAAGACGGAAAGGACTAGCGGCTTAAGTCCTGGTCATTCCCTTTCTCTCTTCTCCCTCCTCCCATGTTTCTGAGCCCCTCCAAAAGACAACTTCAGTTCAGGGGTTCTAGGTGCTCACTGAACACAATTTAGTTTTCATTAAAAAAAAAATCCAGTTAGAAAAAGGAAAATGTTTTTTTTAGCGAAATGCCCCTTCTTAGAAAATAAAAAACGGCAGGTGCTCGAATCCGAGGGCTTTGAGTGGGGTTGAAATAATTTGCTTTGGGGACGGCTGGCAGGCTGCTGTATCCCCTGGCTGAGTCTTTTGGATTTCATCTCACTTTATCTGGCTTTAGGGAGAAGGATCTGGTTAAAAGAGGCCATCATTTGATGGCAGAAAATTAAGAAGGTCCTCCCCACTCCCACCCCCAAATTCAATTCCTGGCATTTGCAGGACAGGTGAGCTTGGAATCTGCATTAAAAAAAAACAATTTTTCTGCCCAAAACTTTGCTCAACTTTATGAAAATGTTCATTCCTATGGCAACATGGTTGATTAATGAAGACAACACACACACACAAACACACACAGAGAATGTTCAGCAGGTTGTGAGTTTTAGCAGCAACTGTAAGAGAATCTTTAAGAGAGAGAGGGGGGAGAAAGAGAGAAAGGGAGAGAAAGAGGGAGATAGAAAGAGAGAGGAAGGGAGAGAGAGAGAAAGAGAGGGAAAGGGAGAGAGAAAGAGAGAGAGAAAGAGGAAGAAAGAGAGGGAGAGAGAGAGGGAAGGAGAGAGAGAGGGGGAGAAAGAGAGAGGGGGAGAGAAAGAAAGAGAGGGAAAGAGAGAGGGAGAGAGGGAGAAAGAGAGAGGGGGAGAGAGAAAGAGGAAGAAAGAGAGGGAGGGAGGGAGAGAGAGAGAAAGAGAGGGAAAGGGAGAGAGAGGGAGAGAGAGAGAGGGGAGAGAGAGAGAGGGCTGCCTGTTTCCTGTTTTATAGGGCTGCCAACTGACCAGACCTCTTGAAGGCTCTTCTGCTCTTTGAAGCTCCAAGGCCAATCTTAAATGAAGGTCCCCCTCTCCCCCTCCCCTTCTCCTTCTGCCCCCACCACACCCAATTCATACAACTTTCCCCTGGCCTGGTCACCAGCATGGAAGACAATAGCCGTAGCTCTCAGACTTATATACCGCTTCGCAGTGCTTTTACAGCCCTCTCTAAACAGTTTTACAGAGTCAGCCTCTTGCCCCCAACAATCTGGGTCCTCGTTTTACCGACCTCGGAAGGATGGAAGGCTGAATCAACCTTGAACTGGGGCCAGGATCGAAATGCCGGCAGTCGGCAGAATCAGCCTGCAATACCGCATTCTAACCACTGTGCCACCAGGGCTCAAACTCTCTGGTGAACGTCGGGACCCCTAATATGATGAACTTTTCGGGTGCAAAATTGGAACTGGGCCCTTGGGCTTGGGAACGTCCAAACTCCCAGCGACAAAGTAAGGAAACGCCGAGCGCAGGAGAGGAGGAAAAGGAGAGATTCTTAAAAGGAGATCTCCCCCTCCAAAATCTATTTTATTTTATTTTATTTATTTATTAGTTTGTCAAACATGTACAAGATAGCAATGCCTGGGGGTTTTTTAATTTAATTCCCACCCACTTTCCAAAATCAAACATTGCTCCGCTTGAGGAGCTCCCCCTCGCAGTCCCCACAGCAAAAAGTCAATTTTGGCGGGGAGTCATTCCGCATTTCCTCAACCGGGTTTCTGCCTGGTTAATCAGTAACCCCACATCCCCCGTCTCCCACTCCTTGGAATGGTGATGATCGAGATAATAAATCTAAAGAAGGAGGAAAAGGGAAGCCGGTTTTGGTCGGCCAGCAAAACCGTGGAGCATTCAAGCGTTCGCGTCAATATTCCGACTCACAGCCTCTTAAAAAGCCTGGTTGGAGGACCTCAAGGGTGGTGGTGGGGGAGCCAAAGAATTCCCCCTTCCCCCAATAATGGGAAGAGTTTGTCAAACTCTTTTATCCGGATCCGGCCTGGCCGTAAGCAAAGAGAAAGATTATGATTGTCGTTTTTCGATGCCGCATGGGAGAAAGAGCATAAAAGCAATCGACAAATCATTCTGAAGAAAAAGCTATCATCATGAACATTAACAGCAGTTTCCCCAAAAGGCGATGCACACAAGTAAAATGGGGCCACGCGGGTCGTATTGACCGGGATCCAGATTGTTAATCTAGATGATGGAACGGGGGGAGGGGTGGGGGTTCTAGATCTTCTCCGCTTGCTCTTTCAACTCTGGTTCAGTTGGAAAGGTCCAAGTGGAGGATGGATGGCTTGGCCTGGCTTACCCCATTCTCTGGTTCTTGGACCGGGCCACCGATGATGAAGCCCATCCAATCTGGATGGGCTTCATCACCCCCCCCCCCCCAATGACGTATGAGAAATGCAGAATCCCTTCACAAGGTTGGAGGGCTCTGTGAAACAGCCACGGGGTGGGAAAAAAGCCAAAGCAGGAGAAGAAGTCCCACTATGGAAGAGGTTCTAGGTTCTGCATTCTAGGTCGAGAAAGGGACCTTCTTGGCTAGGTCTGGCCAGGACAAGTTTGGCTGAGACCCTCCCAGGCTTAGCTTGAATCTGATAGAGTGGAAAACTACCCACCTACCCTTTATTTTGAGGCAGAGAAAGGGGGGGGGAGAAAGAGAGGGAGAGAGAGAGAGAGAAAGAGGGAGAAAAGAAGAGAGAGAGGAAGAATGAGAGAGGAAGTAGGAGAGAGAAATAGGGAGAGAGGAAGAGAGAGGGGGGAAGAATGAGAGAGGGAGAAAGAGAAAAGGAGAGAGGAAGAGAGGAAAGAGAGGGGACGAATGAGAGAGGGAGAGAGAGAGAGAAAGGGAGAGAAAGAGGAAGAGGGGGAGAGAGAGAGGGATAATGAGAGAGGGAGAGAGAGAGAGGATGCATGAGAGAAGGAGTGAGAGAGAGAAATAGGGAGAGAGGAAGAGAGAGAGGAAGAATGAGAGAGGGAGAGAGAGAAAGGGAGAGAAAGAGAAAGAGGAAGAGAGGGAGGGTGGAAGAATGAGAGAGGGAGAGAGACAGAAAGAGAAAAGGAGAGAAAGAGGGAGAGAGGAAGAGAGAGCGAGGAAGAATGAGAGGGAGAGGGAGAGAGAGAGAGAGAGAGAGAGAGAGAGATGGGCCATGTTGCTCTGAGTCTGAAGTCAAGGACGGGAAGCCCGTAGTCCATGTGCCCCATCCCAAACGGCTGTCTCTGTTCCAGCTAAACCCGGGGAGGGTGCCTTTCTGAAAACTCCAGGGTGGAAAGCGTTGAAAAAGAGCCAAGTTCTGGAGAAATCTACTTGGGTGTGACCTGAGATGACTCACTGGGCCGCTGAGCTCAAGCTGGCACTGCGTGCAAGTCGTCCCTTCGCCTCCAAAGTTAAACAAGGGCAGGGCAAAACCTCCCCTCCCTTTGAGGAGGGGGAGCAGCAGCAGGGCAACCTGGGTGAATGTCAAGGATTGTTATGAGGAGTGTGCGATTGTGGTGACTCCGTTCCTCGGAAAACAAACAAAACAACAACAACCATCACCCAAGGTCTCGGTTTTTGTTTTTTGTTTTTTTTAAATCTTCAAAATAATCCCTCGCAAGGTTGCCTGAGCCAAGAAGGACGATGGGATTACACCAGATTCCCCCCCCACCACCACCGGTAATAAATATAGTTGTAATAGCTCGATATAAATTCAGCGATCTGTGTGGCTTCCAACCAACAATTCTGATTTTCTCCCCCATCATCACAGTTTAAGACCCTGCTGGCGTCTTTGCGGCCTAAAACTTTCCGTTCCTTTTGCCGAGTTCTTCTCGAGGGCATTCCTTGTACTTTTGATCTGTATGTGTTCTTTTTCATCCATAGCCTTTTATTCAGTCTCCTTTATCTCTTCCCCCCCCCCCACCTCCACCCCCCACTATTCTGAGAGGCCGGAAGGAGAATCCATGCATCAGATTCCCTTCCCTCCAACTTAATGAGTCGAAGATGGGGCGAGAATGCAAGTGGGAAGACCGTCGGGGCTCCCCGGCACCAGGCGTCTCACGTAAGCGAGCCAAGCTGCATATCAAACCAGGGGGAAAAAAAAACAAACACCCAGCAACCCTGAGCCCCTTTTCCAATTCTCTCCTTCACCTCCTCCCAATGGGCAACGTCATTTATTTACCCCCAGAATCAACCTCAGCAACTGAAAGATGCCTGGAGTTCAACTCCCAGAATTCCCTGGCTGGCTGGGGAATTGTGGGAGTTGAAGTCCACGCATCTTAAAGCCGCCGAAAACAGCCCCCAAAATGGCCCCAAAACAGACATGCATGCATGTTTCAGTTTGGGCACTCGGGGCCAAACAGGTTCGCCATCACTGGCCTAGAGCAACAGTTTGAGCTCAGGGAAATTAGGCTCCGTGCGTCTCGCCAGCCTCTGTACCGATTTACACCCATCCTACTCTTTCGCTAGCCTCAGTTCGGATTCTGGCACTTGGAAGACTTCCGGGGAGCGAAGTAGTTTGGCTCGCTCTTTAAACATCGTTACCAGACAGTGTTAGAGTACACGGATAAAATCCAGCACTGTCTAGTAAGATGTCCACAGAGGACCACGATCCGGTAGTTGTCAGAGGAACGAGTTGGAGAGGAAAAAGTCCGTTGCTCGTAAAAACGCCAGCGTTCAACGGCGCCTTCCTTTACGGCTGTAAAAAAATTCATATCGATCCGTCCGAGATAGTCAAGAAAGAACAGGTGGAATATTCGAGAGAGGCGGGGTTCGAGGAACAAAGGGAAGGATTTCGAATAAAACAAAATCAAGACGAAATCTGGAATGCAGATTCGGGGCAGGGGGGGGGGGTGTTCAACATTTAACGAATCTTCCCCCGTCAAGGTTGTTCGGGAGGCGGCCTGGAGAAAATTTCAGGAGACATTTTTGGCCAAACTAAGTGTGGGAACAGTAAGCAGCTTAAGCGAGGGGTGTGCATCTGTGTGTGTTTCTGGGTGTGCAAATATGTGTAAAAATAGACGGGCCAATTTTCAGCAAGAGCCCTCTTTCTTTAGCATCTGCCAGGTGTGTGCAAACACCCCTATAATACTGAAATATCTTGCGGGCACAGCTAAGCTGAAAAGATACGGATGGGAAGGTGGTTATTATGCCGCTGATGCAGACATGTTCCCAAAATTTGGGGTTGCTCTGCTTGCTAACATGCTAGTGCAGAGCATCAGTCGGCCGTCTGAGTTGAGAAAGGAAAGCCAATTGTGTGGGAGCAGCTTTACACCAAAGTAAACCCCACCAAGGGGATTCTTCATAGGGACTACATCCTAAAGATGGCGAGAGCTTCAAATCTTGGCTCAGAGAATTACGTCCTCGATCCCATCACCAAGTCTTTAGAGAGAAAAGGAAAAGAATATTTTTTTTTTCTTCTTCCTGAATCCGCGTCATTTCCGTGTCTGTTTCCACTCCTTCTTCTCCAGTTTTGGCCACAAACGGATCCTTTTTTTCTCTCTCTCTCTTCCAAAGTGGGGTCCACGTTGAAAGCAAGAAGGCATCAACATCTTTACCAGGCAGTATTAGAAACAGATAAAACATCCAACGCTGCCCAGTAAGATGCCAATGGCTTCTCAGAATGGATATGCTGGCTGGCTGGCTGGCGGGCAGGCAGGCAGGCATAAAGGAAGGAAGGCAGGCAAGAAGAAAATATTTCCAAAATATCAGCCAGAGGGTGGGAATTTCCCCCTCTTCCTTTCCCTGGTTTGATACCAGCGTAGGCACCAAGCGAAGCCGGAGGGAAGTAGAAAGAAATGGCAGCAAACCTGAAAATATTTGGGGTGGAATCCTATTTTTCGATCACAAGCCATGTAGATTTCATTGGGGAGTCGGAGCCCAAAACCCGGATTTTTAAACTACACCTGCTTTGTACGCTCTTCCAGACGGGAGTTTGCGTGATCCCAGTTTAAAATCCAAAAGGATAGATAGCCCAAGATGTTAAACTGCTAAGCCAGGATTTACAAGCTACAGTGGCTCCAGAGCTAAGCCAGGCCTTCGAGGGGGGGAAAAAAAACATGTTCTGGTTTATTGTGATATCTGAATGAGAGGTTGATTACGCCAAAAGCTTGAAAATGGACCAATAAACTCAGTTCAGCTCAAATGAAGCATTGCCAGCCTTTTTTGGGGGGGTGTGGGGGTGTGGGGAGAGAAAGTCTATTGGTGTTTATTTCCATTGCTACCACGCATTGGAGGCCAGGGAAAAACGCCAAGACAAGAGAGGGCTCCTTCAGCCGGAGCTGGCACAGCAAAGCTCGCTCTTCGAAATGCAAAACGTACGATTTTGGGGAGGAAAAAAACACACAAACACAAACACAAACACACACACACACACACACACAACCTGCATCGTTTTCAAAGACGGTTGCAAATCCACGGAAAACCCACGCAAGAGATTCATCCCATAAAAAATTGCGCTTTGCAACAATAGGAATTTACGCTGCTAACTTATTACACAAGGTCAATTTTTAATTTCTGTTTCTCTCCCACCCTCCCGTCTCCTTCCCGGCTCTCGCCTGATGGAACCAGTGCTGGTCGTCACTTCCAGTAGAAGGAAAAATAGGAGGGGGGGAAAGAAACCCCAAAAACCAAACAGAGCAATTGGCCTAAAGGTCCACATAAATGCCATCTTTAAAAAAAAAAAAAAAAAGGAGCAGAGACCAAGCCATTACGAAGTTTCTGTCTCCCCTTGGCAAGATTTTGGAAAAACAAATTGCCGTGTCGGGTGGACAAATTACACAGGCAAGGTTTTGAAGTCTGATTCCAATATTTCTCTCCCTTTTTCTCTGCCTTTGCAGGTTTGTGTGTGTGTGTATTTTACATTAATTAAGGTCACAAATACTTCTGCTAGATTAGGCACTGGAAGGAATAAAGGAGGTTTTCTCTCTCTCTCTCTTTTTAAGCGATTAAACTCCACTTTTTTCAAAGTTTGCCTGAAGGAGTGTCTATTTGCTTCCAGAAATCCGGATCACCGGTGCAACACAAGAGAAAAAATTCCCGCATTATCTTAAAAGGAATTAAAGAGACTTCTGTAGTCGAGGGAAAATTGTTTGACAAATGACGGGCAGTCCTCAGCTTACGACATAATCCTCTTACCCCCAAAATTTATGTTTGCTAAGTAAGAAATTGGTGAAGGGTGAGTTTTGCCCCGTTTTACGACTTTTCTCTCCGCATTTCTTAAGCGAATCACCGCGGTTCTTAAAATTAGTAACCCGGTTGTAGAGTGAATGTGGTTTCCCCATTTGATTTCGCTGGTCAAAGTGTCGCCAAAGCGGATCCCGTGACTCGGGGACGCTGCGACCGTCGTAAATGTGAGTCAGTGATCAAGCATCCAAATGTAAATCACGCGACCACGGGGATGCTGCAATCGTCATTAAGCATGAAAAATGGTCATTTTTTTTCCCAGTGCTGTTGTAATTTCCAACAGTCACTAGATGAAATGTGGTAAGTCGAGGACTGTCTTTGGCTCTTCGTGGACTCATCCTGATAGAGGGCAGGAAACCCCAAAATACAAACCGAAACTCAAAAGACACCAAAATCCACCAGATTTTTTTTCCCTCTCCAATTACAAGACTTAGCAAAAGCTAAATTTATTCAGCTATGGGAGCCAGAAAGGTTGATGCGTAACAATCAATCTCTGCTGCTGAACATATAAAATGTAATTTGGACACATGCTTCCAAGGGGCATCTAAATTGTTAAAATTCTGCTTTTGAGAATTGGCTCTGGGCTGCCCATCAAAGATCCTTTCCTTATATTATCATTACTGCTATTGTTCTGATTCTTATTCTTATCATCATCATCATTCTTTGTATATGGTCCCTCCAAAGAAGAAAGATGCCCCATTTGATAGCATTAAAGTGGGCAGGATCTCCAATTGGAACCAAATCCTTGGTCGGCAACTAGCGTGCTAACTGACCACTTTAGCCAAAAAAAAAAAAAACCTACCTGAGAAATGGGCCAATTTCATACTGTGTTTTTCCAAAAATAAGACCGGGTTCTTATATTATTTTTTGCTCCAAATGATGCATTAGACCTAATTTTCCAGTTAGGTCTTTTTTTTTTTTAAATTTGATTTATATGCCGTCCTTCTCCGGAGACTCAGGGCGCCTTACAATGCATTAAGCAATAGCCTTCATACTTTTGTATATTTTATACAAAGTCAGCTTATTTCCCCCACAAACTGGGTCCTCATTTTACCTACCTTAGAAAGGATGGAAGGCTGAGTCAACCTTGAGCCTGGGGAGATTCGAACTTACAGTAATTGCAGATAGCTGGTGTTAATCACAATGCATTAGTCTGCTGAGCTATCCAGGTTCATTTTGGGGGGAATACGGTACTAAATGCATCCATCTGCTGACAATCTTAACTGGGGCTTATTTTGGGGGTAGGGCTTATATTATGAGCATCCCAAAAAATCATGCTAGGACTTATTTTCCAGTTGGGTCCTATTTTCGGGGAAACAGGGTAATTAGCATTCTTCCAAATCTGTTGCTTTCAGGCATGGGAAGAATTATTATTAGACGGTGGCTATTATTCAGAAGTCTCTGCTGGGTTGACCAGTAGAGCCCTTCAAGGTGTAAATCCTACTGAGTAATAGAGATTACTTCCTGGAAAAAAAGGACAAAGGAAACTAAACTGCCTCCTTTGCGATTGCTCAACAGCCCTTCTATGTCAGCGGGGCCTAGCGATATTTTCCTTTTATTGTTGCTAAACCACGATTGTTCCATTTCTTCTTCTCAGCCCACCTTCTTACAAAGGGACCCATTCAGTCCTTTTTTTGCGCGACCGCTTCAATAAATGTCAGATCAAAACTCAGATCGAGGGCCAATTCTGGCAAACCGGAGCCTAGGATGATAACAATGCTTCGTTTGCATGAAAATACCCAAGTAAATTTTCTGTTTTGAATGCCTTTCCTCTCCAAGCAGCGGGTTTAAAATGCACTTTCTCTCTCTCTAAGCAAGCATTCGGAAGCTCATTTCAAAATCGGCACGGTAGGCGTTTGTATTTTTTATATATATATAAGGAGCCCAAACCTGGGTTTGCAAAATTTGGACAGGTGCAAAGCTGTCTTTGCAATCTTTGTGACTGCTCCGTTTTGCCTCTCCATCCCTTTGATTTGCAGGGATCCAGAAAACATTTCCCAAATCTTGAAAAGAGATCTAGATAATGCCTACATTAAGGTACAGAAGGAAGAAGGAAATTCTCCTCTCTTTGTGCATTTATTTGGCTACATGGATATTTTCTTTGCTATCTAATTGGGGCCATCTCTACTTCTTTTCCCCCTGATTATTAGGTAGCTGTCAAAAAAAAAAAAGAAAGAAAGAAAGAAAGAGAGAGAGAAAGAAAGAAAGAAAGAAAGAAAGAAAAAGGAATTGAATCCGGTTGACAAACTGGGAAGCTTTCATTTAATCTGTACAAAATAAACTGCTGCCTTTTTATCTCCCACGCCTGAACTGCTCCCTGCCAAATGAGCACTTGTGGATTGCAAAAGAAAAAAACCCAGAAATAATGAGGGGTTTAAACCAATGGCTGTTTTCTGGCTTTTTTTAAAAAAAGAAAAAAAATCTCTATTTTAACAGCTTGTTTTGTTTTTGTTGCCAGTGTTTCTTCTGAAAGTCTGCAATGGAAAGCAGCAAAAAAAAACCTGATTTAGACAAAGCCCAGAAGACAGTGGCAAATAATTGCATTGCCAGAGACTAAATCTCTGAATTGGCGCCTTTGTTTCCAGACTTTTAAGCAGAATGGACCAGGATTTGTCTTTCCAAAGGGCGGAGTCTGGAGGACAAGGTTACCTGGAAGCTCCACCCCTTCTCCCTAAGCCACACCCCTACCTTTCTAAAGTAAGCAGATTAGAATGATTTGGGATACCATTAAGGAAGGTGGTGGTGGGGAATCTGTTTCTGGAAACTGACTCTACCCCAGATGTTGCTTTTCTGGGCAGGTGGGCCTGCCTGCAATTTGGGGGGGGGGCATTTCTCATGAAACTGGTCCCCCCCCCCATGGCTGCAGAGAGGACCCGCTCTACTTTCCAAGTTAAAGTCTTTTTTTTTTTTTTTGTTTCTCCATCAAAGAGTTCGAGCTCTGAATGCAAGAGCTGGAGAAATCTCTGGGGCTGCGTTCTCAGTTGTGATTTTGTGGCTTCGGATAACAAAAGTTAAAGACCAAATCCAAAAGGCTTTGCCCCCCCACCCCCCAAGACATGGGACCCCTTTCTTTCTGCATGGGGCAAATGGAAAAGACGCCAAGAGTCAAAAATCTCAGATTTGGATAAGCTGGAAGCAATTTTTTGCCTTTCAATCCAAGGGAAAAGCCGATGGAGGTTTTATAGGATCGCTCGCTCTTGAAAAAGGCCTTTGCTGGTTATCCAAAGTTTGGGATGCAAACTTCCTACCGATTTTGATCACCAAATGATGGCTAATTTTCATAATGTTTGGCTTTAAATAATCTATGCCAATATGATTGGGGAAAAGTTCTCGCAACTTCTATTTGCAGAGATTAATATTAAAGATTTTGAATAATGTCCATGTAAACTGTGATCTTCCTTCCTTCCTTCCCTCCTTCCTTCCTTCTTTCCTTATTCCCTATAACTTCTTCCCTTTGTTTCTTTTCTCTTCCCTCTCCCTCCTCCCTCCTTCCTTCCTTCTTTCCTTCTTTCCTTCTTCCCTTTTTTCTTTTCTCTTCCCTCCCTTCTCTCTTCTTCCTTCCTTCCTTCCCTCTTTCCTTTTTCCCTATAACTTTTTCCGTTTCTTTTCTCTTCCCTCCTATCTCTCTTCTCTCTTCTCTCTTCTTCTTCCTTCCTTCCTTCCTTCCTTCCTTCCTTCCTTCCTTCCTTCCTTCCTTCCTTCCTTCCTTCCTTCTGCCACATGCTATTAGGAAGTTCACAAAAGGTAGCATTTGGATGCTCAAAGTAAACACACCTCCGCTATTTATCATTCCGTAGGTGGCAAAAAGCACAATTTGACAAGAAATCAGCCAGCTTCTACCATATGACAACATCATTTCTATCACTTTTCTCAAAAATCTTTTTTTTTTTTGGAGTGGGGGATGGGTATCATTCTGTATTTTGACTGGCTTATTTGGACCCCTCTTCAACACCCCACAACCACCTTCCCACATGGGTCCTCCTCTTCACCAACACATTTGGACCCGTAAACCTGAGTTAAAATAAGATAGCAGCGTTCCAATATCTCAGGGGTCGCCCCAAAGAAGAGGGAGTCAAGCTGTCCTCCAAAATACATGAAGGCAGGACAAGAAGCAATCAAGGAGAGAAGCAACCTAGAACTAAGAATAAAGTCCCTGCCAGTTAGAACTATTAACCAGTGGAAGGACTTGTCTTCAGAAGTGAAGGGCCTGCAACTTCTACATTCACAGATAGTCCTTGCCTTACGACCACAACGGGCACCAGAATTTCCGTTGCTAAGTGGAGCAACTTGCCTCCCGAAGTTGTGAATGCTCCATCACTGGAGGCTTTTATAAGGAGAGATTGTCACATGTCTGGAATGGTATCAGGTCTCCTGCCTAAGTAGGAAGTTGGATGAGAAGACCTTCAAGGTCCCTCCCAACTCTGTTCTTCTATCAAACTGTCCGTAATTCATCTCTGCCATTGCTGTTTCTCTTACTTCTGCCCACAAGACCCACAGACTCTCCCATCCCAAGGGCAAAGGGAACATTAAACCAGCCTTTCCACGTTACAACTCTCTGTGCCGAGATTACCAGCGGGAGGAACGCCACGTTCCAAAGCATGTGCTCTTGAGGCCGTTTCCTGAATCATGAGCCATTAAAAAAAAAACACCCACATAGTTACTGCTCAAAGGGGCTGCCGGTGGGAAGGCAGGGGAAAAAAAAAAACCCTCCTTAAAGCAAAGTGGCAACCTGGGAGCCCCTTTAAGAAATGCTCCGGCCTCAATTTTCTTCTAAAGTTCTGCAGAGGCAAAAGTGAAGAAGAAAAAAAAAAAGAGGAAAAGAAAGAAAGAAAGAGAAAATGAAAGAAAGAGTTGGAATCACGCCCCCAGCAAGGCAAGGAAACAGCACCCTGCCTTTGTTGCAGGTAACAAACGCTGACAAAAAAAAAAAAAGGGGGGGGGAAGGTGTGTGTCTTTGTTTGCTTTTTTTTAAGCCAACAAAGAAACCCACCCCTCCTTTTTGCCAGCGTTCTGGAAGCACATAATTTCCAGACATTAGGTTACCCACAAAATGCAAATCTACCTGCGCTGTTGTCCAGGTGACGAGTCTTTGGTTAATCATCACCCCTTTGGGCCAATGCTTGAGCCGGAGGCAAGGAGGCAAAAGGGAAGTGGGAACAGACAATGAAAAGATTGAGAAGAGGTGGTAACTTCTCTTTCTTTCTTTCTTTCTTTCTTCCTTCTTACCCCCTCCCTTTTTCTCCTCCCTTCCTCCCTTCCTCTCTCTCCTTCCTCCTTCTCTATTTCCCTCCCTCCCTCCTTCTCTATCTTCCTTCCTTTCTCTTTCTTTCTTTCCTGCCTTTCTTCCTTCTTCCCTCCCTTTTTCTCCTTCCTTCCTTCCTCTCTCCCTTTCCTTCTTCTCTATTTTCCTCCCTCCCTCCTTCTCTATCTTCCTTCCTTTTCTTTCTTTCTTTCTCTTTCTTTCTTTCCTGCCTTTCTTCCTTCTTCCCTCCCTTTTTCTCCTTCCTTCCTTCCTTCCTCTCCCTCTTTCCTTCTTCTCTATTTTCCTCCCTCCCTCCCTCCTTCTCTATCTTCCTTCCTTCCTTCCTCCCTCCCTCCCTCTTTCTTTCTCTTTCCTGCCTTCCTTCCTTCTTCCCTCCCTTCCTCCCTCCCTCCTTCTCTATTTTCCTTCCTTCCTTCCATCCTTCCTTCTTTCTTCCCTTTTTCCCCTTCCTTCCTCCCTCTCTCCCCTTCCTCCTTCTCTAATTTCCTCCCTCCCTCCTTCTCTCCCTTCCTTTCTTCCTCCCTCCCTCTTGTTTTGAGCCCCCTTTTCTGGAGTAGCAGACACAGTGCGTTCCCAGTGGTTTTTACAAAGACCATAATCTTCCAAACTGGGAATGCTGTGCTACTGGTTTCTGATTCAGGTTGCTCCAGGCCTCGAAAGGAATGTGAGCCAAGAGGCTAGGAAAGGGAAACAGAAAAAAAACCAAAAAAAACCACCACTCACTTCTAACTTGTTAGTTAACCTACCCGGCTAAGTCTTAATCAATAGCCAAAGAGGCCAAGAAGAACAAAGAATGAAAAAATAAACCTCTTATCTGGAAGCGTCATCAAATAAATAGCTTCTGGAGTAGAAAAGGACAGGTTGGCCTTATTTGCTCGTGGTTTTGAGGGGGGAGCTAAAAGCTCATGCATGCTTCAGTGATAGCATCTTTGCCCGTTTAGATTTACCCAAAAAAAAAAAAAAAAGCTTTATTGAGAAAGGGAAGGGGTGGTAATTTCAATGGCCCCTTGAAGCCTTTCTGGGAGACTCTCCTTGAGCACTGAAGAGGTTAAAAGCCAAGCCTCTTCTTTTCTGTATTTTGTATCAACAAGATACAGAGGACACCACCACCCTCCTAAAAAAATCATAAAACTCCTGCGGCTTTCCTATATCCCTCAAATTCTTCCCCAAACTTTCTTACTGACCACTTTTGCTGCCGTGTCTAGCGCGCGACTCCAATTTTAACCCTACCAATTTGGGCTTGGCGGTTGCCATTTTTGTTGTGATTTTTTTCTTCTTCTTTCAAACTTCATGAAACAAGGCCCTTCACGAAACAGATTGGGGACTTTGAGAAGTCCTGAAACCAACATATGGAGCCCGTCACAGGTCTTTCTCAGACTTAATTCGGCCCTTCAAAGCAATTGGGGAGCACTTTGGTCAGCAAGGAGACAAAACGGATGTTTTTTTGTCATTGCCTCCCTCCCTCTCTGTCTTTCTCTCTCTCTCTCTTTTTAAAATTATGATTCCATTTCAAAGTTTCTTTTGAATGGCGACCTCTCAGTTGACTTACTAGCTGGCGAAGTAAGTTTTCCTTTTTTTTTTTAAACAGAGCAAGTCTCTGCTTTGGAGTCTTAAAAAAACGTGCCATTTTTCCTCGGCACCTGCTTGGCACGAAACCGGGTTTCGTGCCAGAGGACCTAAACATAAACCTCATAAACAAGACGGGGATCGGCCTGCCGAAAGTTGCCGCTTTTTTAACAGCTTCCTGAAGTTGTCTGTTTGGTTGGGAGAAGTGAACCCGGAGGGCAAATCTAACCCAAATTTTCCCCGTTAAATACAGAAAATACGGGGCGAAATCCATCCAGCAATCGATCCTGCAGGGTTTGGCTTACAAGCTTAATTTTACTTCTCATTTTCAGGGTAGGTTGCTCAAACTTTTTCAACAATAAAGACCAGGAAACGAGCAGAGGCAGGACAGAAAAAAAAACAACCCCAAGGATACTTATAATCCAATGAATATAGGGAAGAATTTATTCCTTTCTGGTGGCTTGCCTGCGCTCAACGGTCCTGAAGACCTCACAGAAGCCAAGAGGTTCGGATTTGATATTAGTTTTATTCCAAATGCCGAGAACATCTGGAAGGGAGAATTAATAGTGTAGGCACCATCCCAATCGCTTGATAAAAATTATTAAGGAAAGACGTCACGATGGAAACGTGCCTGGCACACATTCAAATCTTTACTGGTTCACCAATATTACAACCCACCATTGAATAAGTTGCACAACGTCCCGGATCACCCAGTAAAATGATAAATAGGGCACATAAGGGCACATAAAACCCGTAAAGAGGTACATAAGCCAGACATCGCTCTCGTTTCGATCAAACAAACAAACACTGTTCACTTTGGAAGCCTGGCTGAAATGACTGGCTAAGGAGCATGAAGCTTCAAGAGTCTTGTTAATCTTATTTTGCCCCTCAATCCTCCTCTCTTAATTGCTAACATTTATTTTTCTGCTTAATTTCTCTTTTTAACAGCCACTATTCTAAAAATCCTTTGAAAAGACGGCAGCCTGTGTCTGAGTCGCCTTTCTGTTTGTTCAGTAAACTGGGGAAGTCTGAAAGATCTGTTTGTTTATGAATTCACTTGTTTTTTGTTTATTTTAAGAAAGGTTATTTTTTTTAAAAAAAAATCTGAAAGGCAGATTCATGTCCCGTCTGAAGCTCAAGAGGGCAATTAAAATTAACTTTTTAAAAAAAAAAATTAGGAGAAATTTGGCTTTCAACGTGATTTGAGGCCACTCATTCTGTAATTCTTCTAGCTGAGGGCACATCTGGACTTGTGGACAGCTGCACAATGCAAGTCCCCCTTTCTTCAGCCCCTAACAAAAACTTCGTTAACTCAAAACTGTGCCGGCAAGTGTGGCTTCTGTTGGTGGAGTCAGTGGCCACCACGAGGGACAGATAAATCTTATTCAAGGGTTTCCAATGATGTGGAAAGCACCTTTTTCTTCTAATTATTTGTCGGCCCACTTCAGGGTTGCAAAACCCCCATCCAAACAGCATCTTTCCATTGCCAAAAAAAAAAATAACAATTTTTAAAGAAGCAAAGCACAGCCTCCCACCCACACAGCAGAACAGGCAAACAAAAATGGCTTTAAAAAAAAAAAAAAGGAAAGGCCAGCGAGAAAGCGTTCAAGGAACTACGTTGTGGCCAGGTGGAGACTAAGCAAAGGACAACTTCTCCTAAAGTCAACCCACCGCTTCCTGCTTAGTCCCTCGCCCAACCCCAACGGTCCTTGACCCAAGGCCAAAATTCAGGTGCCGCCAGAAAACGGCCATATTGGTCGGCCACGTTCCTCCCGACGAGTGGATGAGCGGGAAGACCTCAAAATCCCACCTGCTGATGGGGTGAAGGTTGTGGGGGGGGGGCGGAGGGAGGCTTCAAACCTGCTCCTATCGAGGTCTCCTTCTCAGAGGCCCCACAGATCCCGCAAGCAGAGGCAGGTTGAGTTTGGAAAGAAAGGGCTCTCGGCCAAGCGAGAACAGGAAAGAAGAGCCTCCATTACGTTCCCTCCAAGCAGGAATTGCAAAAGGTCCAAAATAGAAAGAAGGAGAAGAAGGAGAAGATCAGTTCAAAATGGCCCCTTCCAGGCTGCCACAACCCTGGAAAAGGTTTTGGTTCCACCCAAAATCTCTTATTTTTTCCATCATCTACAGATTCTGGTCTACAGCTCAGAGAGTTCCCCAAGATCACCCCAGTATCGATGGGAAGAAGGATTGTCCCGATTAATTACTCCCTTCCCCCAATAATTGGGGATCGGGCCAACAGTTTCTACGGAAAAGACCGAACCAAAAAACCAGCCAAGAATGGAAAAGCCGCAACCCGAGAAAAAGAAAAGGCATTTTGAACCCAACAACCGTTACAAACCCAGGCCTCTGGTTTCCTTGTCACCTCCTTGTCCCCCCACGGATGGTTTTTCGCCCACTTGGTTGCCCCCCACACTCGCCCGCGATCCCCGCAAACCTGCCTTCTTTGTCGAGATCAAGAGAGAAGCTTACCTTTTCTCCCATTGGCTGCCTCAGATTGGATTACCTGTTTCTATGCCTCTACCTGCCCCGACTGGTTTGGCTAGTTGTAAGGTGAATGTTTGAATTCATGAAATTTTAGCCTACCCCTCACCCACCCTGCCTCCCATCTCTAAGTAGACAAAAACCTGATCCGCTTCTACAGAACTTCCTCCAGTTTAACCTGGGGAAAGAAAAGAGCCAAAGAAAGAAGGAAGAAAGAAGAAAGAAGAGAGGAGAAAAGAGGGAGGAGGAGAAGGAGGAAAGGAAGAGGGAGGAGAAGAAGAAGAAGAAGAAGAAGAAGAAGAAGAAGAAGAAGAAGAAGAAGAAGAAGAAGAAGAAGTAAACACACCTAGATGAGACATGTATATACCAGTCAACCGCAATACCACTTAAGCTCCCATTTTACGCTAATCCGACATACGACGGCAGACTTCTTGCAGGAAAGACGTTAACAAAGGCAGCATCGCCACTGAAATGATTTGGGTGTCAGGCAACAGGAAAGTTTTTTTTTTCCCCACCCAAGCATGGGAAACCAATAAATACATGAGCCAAGCGAGTCGAGGCAGGCCTCTGGCGAGCGACTTCGGCTTCGAAGCTTTCCACTCTGCGACACTGCCGATGCGGGATTTTCGTGGGCGAAAGCAGCGTCGTCGTGGCGGGAGAGCCGGGCCTTCGCCAAGCCCGCAAGATGGTGGAAGGAGCTCGGTGGACTTGAAACGACAGACCAGGAAAAAAAAATCGAATCCTTAAAAATAAATAAATTAAATTTTTTTTAAAAAAAAATAAGCGAAGAGAGGCGCGGCATCGTGGGGTGCTTGTTGGAGCCTGGCGTGTCTGGCTTGTTTAAGCTGGAATAGGAGAAAGACAGAGAAAGTCTAACAGCTCCACTTACATGTAGCTCCTCGACCCCTCCCTGGGCAGGTGGATTTTCCGCGCCCGACCAATCTCTTTGCCTCTAGCCATAAACAGGTGTGTCCTGCCATCTTGGGATAGGATTGGGATGGGGGAAGGGTCTGATATGATCTAACGGCGGACCCTACGGTGGCTTTGAAACCTGCCCACCACAAAGGGGGCTCTGTTCCAGCCCTTGGAGGGGGAAAAAAAAGGGGAAAAAAGAGGAAATTTATCCTGGGTCGAAATGGGTGACTTTTGTGCCCACAAATCCCGTGTGAGTCACAAGTGCAATTCCCTTTTATTTGCTTTTTTAAAAAAAGCAGGTTAAATGGGTTTTTTTTTTTTTTTGGCAACCTGGGTGCAACCTTTGGGCAAAACCATTTTTTAATTTTTGGGGGGGGGAGAAATCAAATTCTCATCCCAGCCAGCTAACATCCTTGCCCGCAAACTGGAAGCTGTGTAGAAAAACGGGGCCATCCATTCAGTGTTGGGTGCGCCCGCTGTTCCCTTAAGACATTTTTGCGGTCGATTCCTGTTTTGAAGAATTTGGCCCTCGCCGTACCATTTTAACGGCAAATATCCATATTTTACAAAGCAAGCATTGGGTTGGACCGCGGTGGCTACAACAGGCTAGAGATGCCTTGGTTTCATAGGATTTTGAGGCAGTTGGGCCAAACTTTTTCCCCAAGCTAAGAGAGGAGCCCCTTCAAGAGCTAGTAAGGGGCTGCTAAGACGTCAATTGCAAGAGAGAGATGCTGAAATGTTTGTGGGACAACACTGGCGGAGCCCAATAAATAATTTTGGGGGGCTGGGCGGGGCCAGAATGTAAACAGTGGGGCTTTCTGGGGAGAAAGAGGTCAGAAAAGGTAAGATGGCTGCTGGAGTTCAACCATCATAAGGGTGGTGATGGGAGGCCTAAGGGTTGGGGTCTCAACTGCGCTGCCAAATCCTGCCATTTGTGTGGGTTTTTTAAAAATACACACCACACACACAGGCGCTGTGGGTATCGGTATTTCGAACACAGGAGGCAGATGGCGGAACTGATGCTTCAGGAGATCCACTTGGGCTGCCACAACCCAACGCAGAAAAAGAGCCACATTTATGATTGCAAGAAAAATAATTGGAGTGAGTGCAGCTTCTTTTAGGGCTGAGCTGAGGTTGGAGAGGTAACTTGTTCTTCCCTGCACGAGTTTCTGCTCTGGATTTGCCTCCCGTTTGCCCCCTTTGACAAGAGCCTGTCATTCAGTCACATCTCTGCATTATACCCTCCGATATTACAGGTAGTCCTCGACTTATGAGAGCTTGTTTAGGGACCATTCCAAGTTACAACAGCATTCTAAGTGACTTACGGCGGTTTTTGGCACTCCTGACCCTTGCACAGTCACATGGCCAAAATTCAGAGACTTGGCAACTGACTCACATTTATGACGGTTGCAATGTCCCGGGGTCATGTGTCCCCTTTGGCGACCCCCTGACAAGCCAAGCCAGATTCACTTAACAACCATCTTACTAACTTAACCGCTGCAGTGATTCACTTAAAAACGAGCAAGGAAGGTCGTGACATGGGACCACACTCGCCTTAACGACTTTCTTGCGTAGGAACAGAAAAGTTTGGGCTCCGTTGTGGTCGTAAGTTCCATTGTTCCCAGCACAGAAGCACGCAGGCAGTTCAGTTGTTAGAGGAGGCCGCCTGGTGTGTCTCTAAATGAAATGATGTTCTTGGGCCGAGGGAGGTTTCAAAATTGCTTTTACTACCGGTTCTGTGGGTGTGGCTTGGTGGGCGTGGCTTTGTGGGCGTGACAGGAGAAGGTTACTGCAAAATCCCCATTTCCTCCCGATCAGCTGGGACTTGGGAGGCAGAGAACAGCTGGGGGCGGGGCCAGTCAGAATTTTTACTACCGGTTCTCCGATCTACTCAAAATTTCCGCTACCAGTTCTCTAGAACCCACCTCTGGGTCTACTGCCTGGAAATCAAGCAACACGTCTGAAATAAATCAAGCAGAGGAATAGAGCGTGGCCCAAGGTACAGGTAACCTCACGCAATACAGGTATATATTCTACTTTTTTGCCGGCGTCATAATAGGCGGCCATGTGCTGAAGAAGAAAAGGGTGGTAGTTGGATCTGCAGTGGGTCGCATTCTGGAGTCTGGTTCTAATTTGTAGAAACGACTGGGACCGTCCCTCTGTGAAGAGACATTAAAGTCACAGAGCAAAGCAGGAAGATGGGCCTGATGGGCAACTTAGAGGCTACAAAACGTCTCCAGCCATTAGAAATCGTGAGCCTGAGGACTTCTCTATTGCCACCTTCTCTCCCCCCCCCCCGCCTGCAGAATTCCCTTGTATTTTTCATGAGACACCTATAGATTTGGCAAGAAGGACTGAAGTCTCAAAACCCTCTCCCCCACCCCAACGAATGAAAGATTATTGTGAAAATAAATCAGAAGGTTTCGTTTAAATTACAATAGTCTTTTTAGAAAAGGCAGAGAGGGAGGGAGGGGGGTGGGAGAGAGAGAGAGAGAGAGAGAGAAAGAGAGTTAGTTGGTGAGGACCAACATATTTTATTTTTACTCATATGCAAATGCAGGCCTACAATGCAGATTCAGCAATGCAAAATGGACTTATTATATTTTCAATAAATCCAACCCCACAATGGAACGACAGCCTCCGTGCAACAGCTTTGTTTTTTAAGACTTGTTTTTCCAAAAAACAGGGTCCCCAGCTTTGCGCGCAAGGTGTCGCTTAATGAAATGACCAATTATCGCGGTAATTAGATCCAGGCATCTGGAGAAAAAAAAAAGATTCCCAAAGGATGTAACCCGGGAAGAGGTAAACCCCCAGTTGCCGCCACCGCGAAACCCACAACCCTTTCCTTGTTGGTTTTCTCTCCTGCAGAAGAGGGGAGAGACAGAAACGCTGAGAGCAAGTTCGAAAGTCAAGTCGCCGGACCTCAAGCTGTGAGTCGTGGCGGGTGAAATGAAATTAAAAATTGCCAGAAAATTCAGATCTGGGGATATTAGCCTTGTTGCGTAATATGGCCCTACCCAGGGGTGAAATCCAGCAGGTTCTGACCGGTTCTGGAGAACCGGTAGTGGAAATTTTGAGTAGTTCAGAGAACCAGCAAATACCACCTCTGGCTGGCCCCCGAGTGGGGTGGGAATGGAGATTTTGCAATATCCTTCCCCCAGGAGTGGGGAGGGAATGGGGATTTTGTAGTATCCTTCCCCTGCCATGCCCACCAAGCCACACCCAAGCCACGCCCACCATGCCCCACCATGCCCCCCCAAGCTACGTCCACAGAAGCGGTAGTAAAAAAAACTGAATTTCACCACTGGCCCTACCCATTTGGATAATTTTCCTATGCGATCCCAGTGTGCAAATCAATCCATTCTCCTTTCCTCAGCTCTTAGCACAAGAATTCACTACAGCTGCGGATGCTGCACTCATGGCGACTCGGTCTTCAAATCCAAATCCAAATGCAAAATTCAAATTCAAGCCTTTATTGCCAGCGCACAACATACGTACGATGAGATTGGTGGATTGGCTCCCTCAGCGCGCACACACACACCCCACCCAACGCAATACAACTCACAGCGAAGACAGAAAATCCCTAACCCAACAAATCATATTATCAAAACCACGCAGTCCCACGGCACCCGTGTGAGCGTGTTACACTCGGTTACGATGTTAACTCAAGTTACGATGTTGTTTCGCATTCAGGAGTCTGACAGGAGTCCCCGGATAAAAACTGTTCTTCAGCCTGTTTGGTTGGCTGCCTATGCTTCTGCATTTCCTTCCCGATGGTAGGAGAGTAAAGAAGTGCTGACCAGGGTGTGAGTCGTCCCGGAGGATTTTACTCACTCTTCTAGGGCAGCGAGCCCTAGCGATCTCGTCTAGGGGTATCAGAGGACAGCCCACGATGTCTTGTGCATCGTCATAGAAACTCACTGCCAGTCTGCTTAGGATGGCGTGAAGATATAGGCCCATGGGGGGGGGGGGTTTCCAACAACGGGCGAGGGGGATATTAAGTAGCCCATCACACAGAACGTAGAATAACGGAAGGGACCTTGTAGGTCTTTAAGTCCAACCCCCACTTCGGATGGAATTGGAGCTGCATAGCTGCCCAACCCTCACGTAGCATTTCTTACTAGAGGACGGGGGTTATTTATTTATTTATTTATTAAATTTGTATACCGCCCTCTTCCCGAAGGACTCAGGGCAGTGAACAGCCAACATTAAAATGCATACGGTATGAAAACGAAAATAATTTAAAACATGATTAAATCAATTTGGCTTCAATTTGGGTTAGACTACATGACCTCCGAGGTCCCTTCCAACTCTGTTATTCTGTATTCCGTAACGCGATGCTCTGAACGGAAAAAAAAAAAAAAAAACCCCACCAAGTCCATCCGAAAGGAATTCTGGAAGTATTTTCAGCCCCTCACACAGAGCGGAGAGATGCCAAAGGTTTTATCTCGGCCATCTCTGCTTTTCCTGGTTGGTCTTTCTGCTTTGGCCTGTTGCTTTTTTGGCACCGAGATGCTTTGAACTCAGAGCTTCGGGCCCCTTGTGATGCCCAGGGCAGCAAATGCCTCGCTTTGTTGGAGGTCACACTGACCTCCAGAAGAGATGACAGGGTGCTCTGAGTCACAACCAAAAAACCTCTCTCCCTCTCTCTCCCCCTTCCTTTCCCTCTCTCCCTCCCTCTCCCTCTCCCTCTCTCTCTCTCTCTCAACTGGTTGATTTACTCGGAGGAGTTGGCACCCACAGATCCAGGAACTGATTTTGGAGGGGATCAATAGTGGATCAGGCCTGGAGAAAGGCAGGGATGAGCTAGCATGGGATAAGGGATGAAAGCTGGACGGGTGGGCGGGGGGAGGGAGAGGATTTGGGAAGGTTTGCACATTGCAAGGAGCCACTGAGGCAAAGCGCATTGGGCCAGAACTCCTGGCTCACCTTTTTCTAAAAGGGCAAAAATAAGTTACTCTGGGTTTCCAGAATTATTGCTTGTGTCACTGGGATGTTAAGATGTAGTAAAGCTTTAGCAGTGTTTTTTATAGGGGCAAAGTTCGGCTCCAAGCCACACCTGCCCTCGGTGGGTAAGAACTCAAAGCGGCTGTCGATGTTTGCCCCGTGTCTTAGCGCATTAAACAACTTGGGAGAAGGAGGGAGCGAGACAAGATTTCTGAGCACATAAATTGTTTGATTGCTTCCCCCATGTTTTTGTTTTCCTATCGAGCGATGAGGGACGCTAGTCCTCATCGTGGCTAAAAGAGACAGCTCTGCCGAAAGGGAAAGAAATTGGTTTCTCCAGTTCCCCGAGGCCTGGTTTCTGGGCA
This sequence comes from Masticophis lateralis, assembly GCA_030761175.1. Classification (NCBI taxonomy): domain Eukaryota; kingdom Metazoa; phylum Chordata; class Lepidosauria; order Squamata; family Colubridae; genus Masticophis; species Masticophis lateralis. The sequence continues at coordinate 4,646,419 of JAUDYJ010000016.1, forward strand.
ACCAATGGCATGCAGCAACAATAAAAATGCATACATACAAACAGAGAAAAATACTCAACACACACACTGTTCGATGGAAGGGGAGGGGAGGGGGAGGGGAGGGGGGAGGAAAGGAAAGGAGGAAGAGGGAAGGAAAGGAAAGGAAAGGAAAGGAAAGGAGGAAGAGGGAAGGGAAGGGAAGGGAAGGAAAGGAAAGGAAAGGAAAGGAAAGGAAAGGAGGAAGAGGGAAGGGAAGGGAAGGGAAGGAAAGGAAGAAAGGAAAGGAAAGGAAAGGAGGAAGAGGGAAGGGAAGGGAAGGAAAGGAAGAAAGGAAAGGAAAGGAAAGGAAAGGAGAAGAGGGAAGGGAAGGAAAGGGAAGGAAAGGGAAGGGAAGGAAAGGAAAGGAAGAAGAGGGAAGGGAAGGGAAGGAAAGGAGAAGAGGGAAGGGAAGGGAAGGAAAAGAAAGGAAAGGAAAGGAAAGGAAAGGAAAGGAAAGGAAAGGAAAGGAAAGGAAAGGAAAGGAAAGGAGAGGGAAGGGAAGGGAAGGGAAGGAGAAGGAGGGAAGGGAAGGTGTTTTCTAGAAGGTGCTCCATCAGTTCCCTGGGCTCCATCCAAGCCTCTCCACACCTATTCCCTGGGCCACTCCTGTCTGGCTGCCCTTTCCCCCAGTCAAGGTGAACAAGCTGCGGTAGCTTCTGCTTTGACTCAGTTCCTTGGCACCTACTGCCCTCCATGCTGCCTCCCCCCCCCCTGCCCAAACGTGCAAGGCAGCGGTGCCAAGAGCAGACTTGCTCCTGGAGGCCCAGTGGCCTTTGTTCCTCCCCCAGAGGCTGTACCTGCGAGCAGGTGTTGCCTGGTTTAGAACATCCCACCTCCTCCTCTTTATTTCACCCTCTTCCTTCTCGCCAGCTCAGCTCCGTTTCCGGACCACAAAAGATGGGGAGAGATTAGCAGCAAAGGAAGGCAGAGGCATGGAAGGAGAGAGACAGAGAGAGAAAGAGAGAGGGAGAGAGGAAGACAGGGGTAGAGGGAGAGAGAAGGAGAGAGGGAGAGGGAAGGAGAGAGGAGAGAGGGAGAGAAAGAAAGAGAGGGAGAGGGAGGGAGGGAGAGGGAGAGAGAAGGAGAGGGAGACAGTGGAGAGGGGGAGGGAAGGGGAGAGAAAGAGAGAGAAAGAAAGAAAGAGAGAGAGAAGGAGGGAGAGAAGGAGGGAGGGAGAGAGAGAAAGTTCACTGAAGTTTAGCCCAGTCCAGACACCTGTTTCGAACCCACTCCCTAATCTGTGTCAACAAGAGAGTCCCTGCCCATGGGGAGATGGCCCCACCCAATCAGCAAAGGCTGCTAAATCTAACCGAAATTCAAATCTTTTAAACAAAAGGCCTCAACTGACTTTTTAACCGACATTATTAAGGGGTGAAGGAAGTGGAAAGGCCCCTTGAGACCATCAAGTCCAACCCTGCGGGCTCTATAAAAGAATCAAGCTGGGATTTCTGGGTCCAAAAGGCCGCTCTCCCCCCCCAAAAAAAGAAGCTGTGAAAAGAAAACGTCCGGCTTCTTTGCACTGCTCTCTCTTCAGCATACGGGGGGAAACAGCAGTCAGACTACAGAGCCCATCGCCCTGAGCCTGGCTGATCGGAGCGAATAGCTCAAGCGAGGGGCTTTGCAGCCGATCGGATATGAAGGTGGTCACCAACCGAGATGATTTGAAGAGCGAACGAGACCAGAGACAATCGAATTAAAAATTGAATCAGTAAATAAAATTTAAAAACAAAATAAAAAGTAGAAATGGGCCTGGATCTTGGGAGAGGAGTGGGGGGGGAGGACTCAATACCTCCTGGGAATCTAGTGGGACCTTCTGAACATCCCAAAAAAAGCACTTTAGCGGCCTCGATGGGACCCCCCCCCCCAGAGTTGGCAGCAGTTGGGCTTCAGGATCTTTGAAGATCTGGTTGGGCAGGAGAGCCTCAAAAAAGCTTCTCCGAAAGTCGTCATCATCAGAGTGTTTGGCTGCCGGTTGCATGTTTTGGGGTATGAGACGAAGGGGACGGGGAGCGAGTACCGTTGCGACGTGACTCTGCAAAAAAAGAAAAAATCCCTTCCTGTTATCCTCAACGCCGGCCGAGCAGCGAGGAAGGAGGAAGCCGAAAGAGTCGTCCCACCGGTTCAGCTACCCGGGAAGCCTTCCAAGGTCCCAGCTCCAGGCTTGTTGGGTGCTGGAAGGGAGGAAAATGACTCAAGAGGGAGGCCTTCTTCGGGCCTTGAGCGGCGAAGTCTGTCTTCCCCTCGTTTGTTTGTTTAGAACAGTTCGTTTAGTGACCGTTCGAAGTTAGAACAGCACTGGAAAAAGGGACTTGGGGCCGTTTTTTAATTAGGACCAGTGGTGGTATTCTGCTGGCTCTAACTGGTTCGGGCGAATCGGTAGCTGCGGCGGTGAGACACTCCAGCCACCCGCCCGGATGTCATCACGTCCCGTTTTTGACGCTCTGCGCATGTGAGCGCTCACATTTATGAACCGGTAGCAAAGTTAAGTGAATAGCACCGCAGGGTCTCCATGGTCATGTGAATAAAATTGAGATGCTTGGCAATTGACTCATATTTATGACGGTCGCAGTTGTCCCAAGATCACGCGATCCCCTTTTGCAACCAAGCAAAGTCAATGGGGAAGCCAGGTTCACTTCACAATGGTGTTAAACATTTAACAACTTCTGTTATTCACTTTGTGGGGGCAAGAAAAGTCGTAAAATGGGGCAAAACGCGCCTTAACAATTGTCTCGCTTAGTAACAGAAATTTTGGCCCCAGCTACGGTCGTTAAGTTAAGGACTACGTATAGAGAAGGTGGGTAGGCCAAGAAAAGAGACGAGCTGAGCAATTCAGGGCAAGGGAAAGACATGGGTTGGTAAAGGAGATCTTTGGAACTCCCTGCCACAAGACTTGAACACGGAGTCCCGAAATGGGAGGAGGCAAATATTGCAGCCCGGATGAATTCAGAGGATTCTTTTGCCCTTTGGTCAAGCAAAGAAGTTTTGCAGGATTTTTTCCAAAGTGAATTGATTATTTCTTGACGTCGCTTTCAGAGGAGAACGTGGTGCAATGTTCCTGGGAGGGGCAGTGGTGGCCATCTGGATGGTTTTGGCTGCGCTACAAAAAAGATACGTAGGTTTTGGAGGTACATGTTGGACTTGGAAAAGAGACCACTGGGAAATGTCAGAGGCGTAAAGGTGTTGGGAAGTTAAAAAACTGGAATGGGGTACAATCAGTGGTGAAATCCAAATTTTTTTACTACCAGTTCTGTGGGCGTGGCTTGGTGGGCGTGGTGTGGCTTAGTGGGCATGGCAGGGGAAGGATACTGCAAAATCTCCATTCCCACCCCACTCCAGGGGAAGGATACTGCAAAATCTCCATTCCCACCCCACTCTGGGACCAGCCAGAGGTGGTATTTGCCGGTTTTCCAAACTACTCAAAATTTCCGCTACTGGTTCTCCAGAACCTGTCAGAACCTGCTGGATTTCACCCCGAGAACAGTCAAATTATATTGAAAGGCTTTGACTTTTTCTCTTCTCTCAATAAATTTCAAAGCGTTTGCAAGATCTTTGTTATCCAGTTCTTCCAGATAGTCATTTTTTTTAGGAACTCTTAAGAGGAAGTGCTTTCCTAAAGCCAAACCTTTTGGCAACATTTACGGTATCCCTCCCAAATGGGATTGTGATGAACTTTAGGCAAGTGGCCATCGATCCTAACCGACTTCCCTAATTTGAAGCTGAAACCCGTACGGCTTTCAGTCCTTCGGGCTTGTCCCTGAGAAACGCAGCCCTTTGGACTTGCGACATGTCGCTCCTTACCCCAGCAAACAAATAAAAGAATTTTTTTTTTGATCCACACCCTTTATTCAAGGATCATACTTCCTGAAGATTTGCAAATATATATATTAAAAAGGGAGAGCTGATTTCCCATCCAACAGCCCATTGTGTCTACAAAAGGAAGAAGTTTTAACAGCAAAGCTAATTTAGGGGAAAGTTTTATTCGAGCGGGCGGATGCACGGAGGCATAAGTATCTCCGAAGCAGCCCAGGCAGAAGTGAAGGGCCCAGCTAATGCTCCGGTCTCTGGTTGTGATTTCCCCTGTATAGCCTCCCTGGGGAAATAAGCTAAAATCCAACTTTTTTCTGCATCGGAGATCAACAATCAGAAAGGGTCTTCAGGGAACCAGGAAATAAAAGTAGTGAAAATACTTGTAGCTCGGGTTTCAGATTTTGGCAGGAGCTCCTTTCAATTTAGTTTCTGAATGTTTCGTGACCGGACTAGGTAACGTCATCCAGCAGGGTTTTTCTTGTCCGAATATGTCTTGCATTGTTCGTTTGGCACTATGTTGAAATTCTGAGGAGCTGATTGGTTCTCTGCGGGCGCCACTTCGATTGGGAAGGAACACAAATCATTGGCCGTGCCAACACCCGCCACCCACATGAATTTATGGAAGTTTAATAATGTGGCTAAATAGGATGGTATTATGTTCCCACCCGCAGTCTCCACTACCGGAGACTGCCAGAACTGGACCGAACCGGCTGAATACTATCTCTGAAGAGAACCAATCAGCTGCTCAGAATTTAAATACAGCTCCAAACAAACAACCAATCGCATGATCAACTCACCACACAAGACAGTGATGGGTTTCAAATTTTTTTACTACCGGTTCTGTGAGTGTGGCTTGGTGGGCATGGCAGGGGAAGGATACCGTAAAATCTCCATTCCCACCCCACTCCAGGGGAAGGTTGCTGCAAAATCCCCATTTCCTCCCAATCAGCTGGGACTCGGGAGGCAGAGAATAGATAGGGGATGGGCCAGTCAGAATTTTTACTACCGGTTCTCCGAACTACTCAAAATTTCCGCTACCGGTTCTCCAGAACTGGTCACAAACTGCTGAAACCCACCTCTGATGCAAGACATATATAAGTTAAAGAGGGATAGGACAAGACATCAACTGCTGATGACGTTACCTAGTCCGGTCACGAAACGTTCAGAAACTAAATTGAAACAAGCGTGGAGAGCAAACCCCTGCCAAAATCTAAAAGTAGTGCCAAAAAGCAGAACCAGAAGTTAAAAATAATGGAGCTGGGAATCGTGGCAGACAAAACTGGTTTGGAATCAGCGCGGTGTTTCGTTTTGGAGGCGGACCGCCTGAAAATTGTGAACTCGCAACCAAAGTAAAAAAGGAAGAAGCAGGCTTGAAACCATCGTCAGTAACCAAAGGATTACGTTCCCAGATTTTCTGGGAACACAAATTTTCTGTCTCTCCGGCCTGCTCCGCTACCACAAAACTAGCTACAAACTACCAACCTTGGCTGAAATATATGAAATATATATGAATATCTGGAAGAATTGGATGACGAGAGACCTCACGAGACCCTGAAGTGTATCAAGAGAAGAGTAAAGAAAGTCCAAGCCTTTAAATTGGGTGTCATCATCTCACCTGTGGGGACACCCGAGACAGGACTGGGGTGGGGTGTTTGTGTTTTTCTGTGTGTGTGTGTGTGTGTGTGTGTGTGTGTGTGTGTGTGTGTGTGTAGAGAGAGAGACAGAGATTATGGGGCTCAAATGGCAAAGAAAAGAGGGCTGGATAGGATGGCAAACAGCACCAACTGCCTGGCGCAGGTGTACCCAGAACAATGAGACCAGTGCGGCTTGTTTGACTAAATTCAGCCCGACTATATTTACGGCACAAATATGTTTTTTTCCCTAAATGAACTCTTTTAAAAAAGAGAGCTTTTTTTAAAAAAAAATAAAATGGAAGGAGAACAAAACAAAGCCGCTTCTTAAAATATACTGCCTCCCACCTCAAAAAATTAAAAAAAAAAGCTTTTTAATAATCCATTAACCGGTGAAAAATGACCCCCTGGGGTTTTAACGTGGTCTGCAGGAGACACGGCCTTATTTAAAATTCCTCTTTTAAAAACATGGCTAATTGGGGAGATGCTTTTTAGATGGTCAAAATGTTCCAGGGTGACAGACCCCTCCCCACCTGCTCAACCTGTAACTCTACAAGCGTCTGAAAACCCGAGGCCAAATCGTGACTTTAATCTTAAGTGATTTGAAAGTGGTTACATTTGTGACATGTTTCATAAGTCGATACTCTTTTCCAAAGAGATGCTTTGATTTTTGTTTTTTTTCTTTCCTTTCCTTTTCACGCTCCCAGTTTGTGGATCAGGGATCCTGGAAAGACTCTTCTCCTGGGGCTCAAAAGTATGGATTAATTTCCAAATCCATGTCGATTTCTTCTTGTTTTATTGTTTATAGTTTTATGGGTGGTTTATCTGTTTCATCATATTTAATGGTTGCTTTTTTTAAATGGCTTGATTTGATTTGGGGGTGATTTTAACCGTGTCCGCCACCAGAGTCACACATGTGAGATGGGTGGTGGTATGAATTTTAGGAAGGCATTAAAAACACCCTGGGTGAAAATCCGAAGGCATTTAAAAATGCATATTTCGAGCACCTTTTCATGCAAAGCCCTAACTTTATAAAAATCTGTGTGTTCCTGTGTTGATTTTTCACAAACTTTTAAATCGGCTTTTGACCCTTAACTGCCCCGCCCTGCTCAAAGGCAGCATTTGAAAGCAGGCAAAAAAAGCAAGAGAGAGAGAGAGAGAGAGAGAGAGAGAGAGAGAGAGAGAGAGAGAGAGAGAGAGAGAGAGAGAGAGAATTTGTTTCTAATTTTGCAAATACCAGGACTGGAAAGAAAAGGAAGAGAAAGAAAAGTCTGTGTGGATTCCCACTAAAGTACAGACAAATTGACTTTCTGCAGGATGAGAAAAAAAGAAATAGCAATTTATTTTGCATGCATCATGCAAATCGGGGCAGCAGCAAACTGGATTCATTTGGAAATCAAATCAGCTCTGGCCCGGGGAAGCAGATTCGAGTGGTAGAAAGTTAGCACTCATCCCCCTCCAAGAAAAATGAAATATTCTAGGAAATGTTAAAAAGGCGGGATATTTTCCCCTAAAAGAGAAATAGAAATCTTAAAACAGACAGAAACTCAGCCCTAGCTCCCTGCCCCCAGCAAATACTTTGGTTATTTTTACAAGACAAAAGGCTGGGCCAGTTTATCTACAACACAAAAGAAATGGCCTCAGGACATCATAGGATTCGCCCTCACTCAAGATCCAAACCAGACAAAGCCATTAAGCCATAATAGGAATTGCCCAAAGCCCCTTCATCACATCATCACCCAGCAAGGTTCAACCAAGCCTGGGACTCAAGTTGCCCTACAGCCTACAATGTTAGCTAAGACCCCCGCCCCCCCTGGGAGTCTGACAGCCAATGGGATACATTTTTTGGCACAGGAACAGGAAACTTTAAGGCAGGGCTCAAGAGAGTATATAAATATATCCCTCTCTCCATTCCATGTGTTCATTTTGCCCAGGACCCAAAAAAACCCATCTGGTCCTGCTGTCCACCATTAAACCATCTTTCCAAGCAGCTTCCATGTTTCTAGTATCTTTCTTCCCACTTGGAACTGAACCCAGATGGGCAGAGTTTCAGGCAGTGGTTGGAAATGAAGCGGTGTTTTTGTGTCCTTTCTGGTGATGTGCTTCAAAGCAACGGGAGCAATTTGAAAACTCCCCTGGCTGCAGTTAGTAGAAACTTGCCTTTTGGTCTCCTGGGTGTGCGTCAGTGTGTGTGTGTGTGTGTGTGTGTAAGAAAATACTTCTGCAATTTTCCAGCATGATCTGTTTGGAACTCAGGGCAAGGTGGCTCTTGAGGGCCCGACTCGTGAGTGACAGCGATGTCAGGATTCCTGCCGGAAGTTCATTTGGAGGGAATATGCAAATAGAAATAAATTGTATTTGCTGACTAGTAACTGAGAAAAAAGGTTACCTGGAATATTTCCACCACCGGGATACAATGATGGATCACCATAGTTGAGTGTTAACTATGCCAGTGTGTGTCAAACCTGGCTACCTTCAGCGTTGCTGGCTGGGGAATTCTGGGAGTTGAAGTCCACGCACCTGAAAGCGGCCAAGGGCGACAAATACTCATCTTTGCTAACCAGGCACTAACCAAAGATTTAGGTTGATGTTTTTTCAAAGTCTAAATGGAGGGATTAAGACTATTAATATATAAGAGGACTGCTAATATATATCTATATCTGTATCTATATCTATATCTATCTATATCTGTCTGTCTGTCTGTCTGTCTGTCTGTCTATCTATCTATCTATCTATCTATAATACCAAATTTCCATTTCGCTGATAAAGAAATAAAGGGAGACTAGTATAGATCTATTTCAAGCCATATATATATATATATATATATATATATATATATATATATATATATATATATATATATACACATACATACATACATACATACATACACACACATACAGGTGGCCCTCGACTTACGACCACAATTGAGCCCAAAAAAAAATTTCTGTTGCTGAGCAAAAGAGTTGCTACATGAGTTTTATCCCATTTGACGACTTTTCTCGCCACCGTTGTTAAGCGAATCACTGCAGTTGTTAAGTTAGTAACCCGGCTGTTAAGCGAATCCGGCTTCCCCATAGACTTTGTTCGTCAGAAGGTCACAAAAGGGGGGGAGGGATCATGTGACCCTGGGAGACTGCTACCGTCATAAATACAAGTCAGTTGCCTCGAATTTTGATTACATGCTGCAACGGTCGTAAGTGTGAAAAGCGGTCGTAGGTCACTTTTTTCAATGCCTTGTTACTTTGAACGGCCACTAAACCAACTGTTGTAAGTCAAGGATGACCTGCATATTTCCTTTTTTAAACAAGTGGTTGGGGTAAAATAATCCCCCCCCCCCCGTGCTCCTTGCAAGGTGCCACTGACACCGTCGACTGTGGCCTTCAAGGCTAGTCGGATTCATTTCTTGTATGGGATCCAACCTTGGCTGGATGAGAGGGAGGCAAAATCAGATACCGTGGACACCTTCCGTACTTCCCCAGCGTTGAGTGTGGTTGCAACAAACGCTCGGCAAAACCCGAGGCCAAAGGGAAGGTCACAGCGTCAGGGATGGTGGAGATGACTCAGCTCTCCCAAAGGTTGATCTTCACCGGTTTTGGCAGTTTGAGTAGGCGGGGTGAGTCAGGTAGCTGTCGCACACCTGGCCTGGACTTTGAAACCCAAAGCGACCCAACCTGAAACCTGCTGTGAGATTGAGCCTTACAGGGAGGACCAAGAATAACAGACAGGTCTGAGCAAGAGCTCCGTCCGGGAGAGGTGGATTTCCCATGGATGCAAATGGTTTTGTTGAAATCAATGGGAGGATAAGGAGACCAGGAGAGAGGCAAGAAACAACGATCTGGTGTAATAGCTCTTCTGCTGCCTGTTATTCTGAAAAGTCGTCTTCTAGATGATGGATGAAGGAAACGGATCTGCTGCTGTGGAGAGGAGCGGCGAATGACGAGGAGGAAGAAGGTGGCTTGATGATGAGGGGGCCTTCCTGAAATGGGGAGCAGTCTCTGGATGGAGTGGGTGGGTGGGTGTGGATTCGCCATCCTTAGATTGCTGAGAAGGCGTCAGACACAGTGAAGGAAAGAGCAGTCAAGGGACCAGGAAGAAGCTTCAGAAAGCCAATTTTTGGAAGGGCAAAATAGTGGGGCAGGATGGAGGGGGGCTGGCAGGCTTCAGATACGGAGCTTGGAATGGAAGGGGGGGTGGGGTTTGATCAGAAGGTGTCCCAAGTGCAAAGCAAGCCAATCCTTGACTTAGTTTAGTGTCGTCTATGTTAGCGGTGAGTTCACTCTCAGCTCTAGTTGAATTGGGACCTCTGGACAATCCAATCAGCAGTGGATGTCCCCTAAGGAAGCTTATGTTTCTGAATAAAAATCTGGTTTAAATAAAGGCATCGATCCAACATGGCCACCAATGACCAGCAGATCCCTTCCGGAATGTCCAGTGTGGGACTCTTCCCAAACCTTCATGGATTCTGGATCTGAAATATGAGCCAGCTGGGTGCAGCAGGTGTCAAAAAAGCCAACACAGTTCTAGGTTGCATCAATAGAGGGATAGAATCAAGATCATGTGAAGTGTTGATACCACTTTATAAGGCCTTGGTAAGGCCACATTTGGAATCCTGCATCCAGTTTTGGTCGCCATGTGAAAAAGATGTGGAGACTCTAGAAAGAGTGCAGAGAAGAGCAACAATGATGATTATAGGGGACTGGAGGCTAAAACAGATGAAAAACGGTGGCAGGAACTGGGTATGTCTAATGAAAAGAAGAATTAGGGGTGACACGACAGCAGTGTTCCAATATCTCAGGGGCCGCCCCAAAGAAGAGGGAGTCAAGCTATTTTCCAAAGCACCTGAAGGCAGGACAAGAAACAATGGGTGGAAACCAATCAAGGAGAGAGAAGCAACTTAGAGCTAAGGAGAAATTTTCTGACAGTCAGAACAATTAATCCGTGGAACAACTTGCCTCCAGAAGTTGTGAATGCTCCAACACTGGAAGTTTTTAAGAAGAGGTTGGATAACCCTTTGTCTGAAGTGGTGTAGGGTTTCTTGCCTAAGCAGAGGGTTGGACTAGAAGACCTCCAAGGTCCCTTCCAACTCTGTTTTTCTATGAAATCATCTGTTTCTAAAGCAAGAGCTAATTGCTGCCTATCTCAATGTAAGGGCCTGTTTTCATCCATCTCTAGAGAGTCCCCTAGACTCCCCCCATCCCGGAACAGGCCTATCTCTTACGCTGACCCATTAGACACCAACAGACATTGCCCCTTTCTTATAATACTTTTGGTGCACAAATTACTACTTTCTCCGCTAGCATCCTGACATGCTTTTCTGCTGAGAGATTTGCTCATTGGGCAACATGTTATGGGTCGGGGGAAAAAAGACTTGTTTGACAGCTAAGTCTTGTTTCCACGCTCTAGGGGAAGCCAGAGAAGAAGAGGCACCTGGGGGCAGAGCTGGCTGGGAAGAAGGCGGGGTGGTGGGTGGGAGGAAGGGAGGGAGGAAGTTTTGCTGGAAGCCCAATTAAAAGACCTCCAAGGGATTGATCTCATCGTACTACTGGCTCCAAAACAACCTTGAACAAAAAAGTCAGAAATATCAGAATATCAGAAAGTAAGCCCCGGCGCATGCCAGCAAGGAAGAATGGAGGGTTGTAGGGCAAAGATGCCACTTAGCATCCAGTGGGCCCAGCGAGGGGTAAAGACTTGGGTGGAACATCTGACCATTGCTTTGAGGCTCGTAAACGTCGCAGCTGCTTAGATGGCATGGACACCCCATGGCCATCATCTCTGGCCAGGACTGGTGGAGGCTGAGAGCTGCAGGGAGACCACGGGGTCTTCAAAGAGGACACTCGGTTAGGAAGTGGGGGGACCTTCTCACTGTGCCCAAACCCACCACCACCTTGACACACAACAGGGTTTTATAGTTGGCATTTGCTTCCCCAATTGGGGGCTCAGATTGATGTAGGAAATATCTCAAGTTAGAGAAAAACATTTCTGCTAGCTACGCACAGGGCCATCCCTGCCGAGATAAAAGTGGGATTGTGCTGCTAGTCCCTGTCATTTAGATTTAGGCCTCTGCTTAACCACAACCTGGAGATTAGACATGCTTCTATCAGACACCTGGGTAGCAGGATAACAGAATAACAGAGTTGGAAGGGAGCCTGGAAATCTTCTTGTCTACCCCGCTGCTCAAGCAGAAAACTCTATATACCATTCCAGAAAAATGATGGTCCAATCTCTTCTTAAAAACCTCCAGTGATGAAGTAGCCACAATTTCTGGAAACCAGCTGTTCCTCATGGACAGAGTCAGAGATAAGCCAGGTTTAGCCATAGCTTAAGTGCAAGAACACACGCACTCCCTCCCTCACTCGTATGCCGTGTCTGTGACTCTGTCAGTTACATTATTATATTCACTAAGACAATTGCCTGGAATCATTCCCACAGTGGATTTTAGGAAAGAGAGAACAGGAAACAGGGCAACAAGAAATGAAAACGAAATGGATTAACAACCCGGATGTGTCTTCCCCAAAAATGTCTCTCCTGCCACCATGGCAGATAGATCAAACCCATTCATTTCCACCTTTGGGAAGCTGATTCAACTAAAGATTCATGGGTGAAGTTGCAAACAGGATACGTTAATGTTAACATGGGTAAAATGAGAGTTGGCCTTATCAAATTTAGTATTCAAAGTTTTTTTTTTTAATAATCAAAAGCATTGCAAGGGTAGAGATAACTTATTTCCATTTTATCTGATTGGGGAAAGAAAGAAAGAAAGAAAGAAAGAAAGAAAGAAAGAAAGAAAGAAGGAAGGAAGGAAGGAAGGAAGGAAGGAAGGAAGGAAGGAAGGAAGGAAGGAAGGAAGGAAGGAAGGAAATTAATCAAGATCAATTCCACCCAATTTCTGCTGTTTTAGGATGGGAAACTGCACCAACATTTGCAAGAATATTTGCATAGACCTTTTGACATCGTTTTATGCATATTTACAAGCAGGTCTATTTCACTAACCATACCCATCACATTTCATCCTGTTTGTTTTCCAAGAGGTGTGTGATTAAAATGCATTTTTCACATTGCACATTTCTAACCGGCGAGCGAATTTTGAAATTGGCACAGTGGCTTGCAGTCGGAAAAAGCGGCAAACGTAGCTTGCAACGGACAGCAAATCAACCGCTCTCCGGTTTTAATTTTAAGAGGACGCCGGCCAACTGAACCACAACTTTTAATATCTCTTTGAAAAATCATCTGATTCTTTTTCCTTCTCTCTCGGGCCGTTGTGTTGCGTACAATCGGGGGGGGGGGAGCAACCCCCCCCTCCGAGCTGTTTCTAAATTCTTTGGTTGTGCTATTTGGAAGGGGGAGGGAGGGCCGATTTCAGAATGTGACACAAACACGCGTCTTTCTTTCTTTCCTGCATTGGGAAGGCTGCGATGCCACCGAATCTCTGCGCAAAACTTTATTTTCCAGAGCTCTTTTCATTTTTTTCCCTAAGTTTCTATTCTCAGCCACTCTGTTTGAAACAAACAGGTGTTGGCAAGTGCCAGGGACCTTGTTTGATATCCTCACATGTGTATTTATATATCGTGTGTTGGCTGGGCGTAAAGCGTGAGGAATATATATAACAAAGGGGTAAACGTCCTCGCGTGTCGTGATGGGAGAACTCAGGAGCCGTTCAGCCATCCCGTCCATCATTAAAATGCAAAGTTGATTCCAAATTGGGGTTGCATTTTAATGATGCCTCCAACTTCCTTTCTCCCCCCCCCCCCATGCAAAGCAATCTTTGGAACTGAAACCAACATAGGTTTGTTTTTGCTTTCCAGTGCCGAGTTCGGCTTCTGACACTCCCTTCCCTCCACCCAGCCGGGGCCCCTGTTTCATCATCTTGGCCTCCTTGCTTTTCTTTCCATAATTTGTTTTTCTCGCCGGCTGTTCCCCAAAGAGGCAGCCTCTTAGGAATGAAATGTTTTCTCGGCTAACCTCGGTGATGCCTCTTGCCAATTTGCTTTGCTGTATAGTCCTTCCCCCTGGAGCACACGTACACACACCTGTCTTGCTTGTAAAATTAAAATAAATAAATGAAATAAAAGTGGAAATCTGTCTCTCCCATCCCCGTCCCCCCCCCCAAACCTGGCTTTGTCGCCTTCTGCTCAGTTAGCTGGATCAACGGGTTGCAAACGTCGCAAAAATCCGTGTCCGTTTAGGCACGCTTGGCTTCAGGACATCACAACAAAGGCCTAGTTTTCTCAACGGCGGAGTGTTGACGCCGCAACGGGCTGAGACTCACACTTGGCTGAAAGCCAGCTGCTTCGAAACCACAGTGGAGGGATTCAAGCTATGCCGCGGACAAACAAACCATGTTTAGCTTAGCGGAAGTGGCCTTGGGAGGCAAACGTACTGTTTGTCTTCAAAAACGTGCCCGTAGTTGAAACTTTGAGATCTTTAAACAAGGAAGACTCTGCCGGCTTTCATTTGCCAAGGCAGGCAGTCCTCGACTTACAACCCTTCGTTTAGTGACCCTTTGAAGTGACGACAACACTGAAGTTAACGACTCTTGCAGGATCCCCACGGGGTCAAAATTCAGAGGCTCGGCAACTGGCATGTATTTATGACGGTTGCGGCGTGCGAAGGGGATCGTGTGACTTTTTCCCCCCTTCTGACAAGCGAAGTCGAGGGGGGAGCCAAGATTCAGTTAACAACCTTGTGACTTGATTTAACAACTGCAGGGAGTCGCTTAACAGCGAGGGCAAGAAAGGTTGTCCAATAGGGCAAAACTCAATTTAACAGCTGTCTTGCTCAGCGACTGACTGCAACTGCGGTCGTAAGTAGAGGACTGCCTGCATCAAAAGACCTCTTCTCAAGGATTTTTCTAAGGCTGGGTGGGGCCAGCTTCCAAGACAGACCAAACTGGGAAACCACCCACAGAACTGGTGACAATCCACAAGGTTTCAGGGGTACTTTAATGCTTGGGTCCAACACGGAGCCAGGGTTATGGGAAATGATTAGTTAGGTAAAAGCAGAGATAGGGACCAGGTTCCTATTATTTACTTCTGGGAAACTAGATGATGCTACTATAAGCAATGCTTTTCTAAAAATACTCCTTAAATTTATACTTATTTGTAAGGAGTGACTGTCACACACACACACACACACCCCACCCACATCAAGAGCCTCCTCATGAGATATTTCAGAACTCAACTAAGCAAGGCTGAATTTGGTCATTTCTTGTCTAGGCCAGGGGTTGGCAACTTTAAACATTCAAAGAGCCACAAAGGTCCTAACCGGAAGCCCCCGTTCAATTCTGGAGCCAACCGGAAGTCCAGTTCCCCCACCATAGAGTCTCCTCCTAGCGGGGCATCTTTTTTCCTCTGCTGACCAGAAGTCCGGTTCCCCCACCATAGAGTCTCCTCCTAGCATGGCATCGTTTTTCCTCTACCTGTCCTAACCGAAAGCCCTATCCATTGTGGAGCTGAACAGCAACAGGGAGGCGCAGGAGAGGGATGAAAGAGCCACATGCGGCTCCAGAGCTGTGGGTTGCTGACCCCAGGTCTAGGACATCAACAGTACAGAATAACAGAGCCGGAAGGGACCTTGGAGGTCTTCTAGTCCAGCCCCCTGCTGAAGCAGGAGAACCTATACTATTTCAGATAAATGGCTGTCTAGTTCCTTCTTCAAAACCTCCAGTGATGGAGCGCTCATGATTTCTGGTGGCAAGCAGTTCCGCTGGTTAATCATCCTCCCTGTTAGGAAGTTCCTCCTTAATTCCAGGTTGTTTCTCTCCTTGATGTGTTTCCATCCATTGTTTCTTGTCTTGCCTTCTGGTACTTTGGAAAATAAATGACAAATATCCTTGGAGAAAGCAGAGGCAAGAAACTTGTATTGATGGGATCATCAGGAGTCAACTCAGTTTGGGAATACAGCAGTGGCCAAAATTGTGGAAACCTTTTGGGAAAAGTGTATTTTTGAGGTTTGACGGCTAATATCACCACTTTGAGTAGTATTCATATATCAATGGAAAGATAATTTAATCAAGAATGTAATGCAACAAAGTGTGTTCAATTATCTGTATTCTATGAAAAGTTATAGCCAGTTAACCAGAAAAAGGAAGCACAACTTGCTTAGGTTGATATCAGGTAGCTCTCCATCATCTGATTGTAGCCAATGAGCATGAGTGTTTAGAGACCCAATCAGGTGTCATCTTGTCTTGGCAATGAGATCCAATCAGATCACAGTAGGATTCAGTTACTGATGTCATGTATTGAAGCTGAGAGGAGGACATTTGGTCAGTGTGTTATGTCATCGCTATCAAGTTGGTTGGGTTTTTTGGTGTTCTTTCATTTAGTGAGCTGGTAAAACGTAATAAAATTAAAGTAATGGTGCAAACTGGTCACCCAGAAAGTGATGCAAAATAATATTATTAAGTGAGCAAGGCTACAGTTATAAAGAAATTAGTAGAAAAATGGGTGGAAACTTAACCAAAGGTGGCATTTCTAAGATTTTGAAGAGGTATAAGGAGACTCAGTCACTACAAAACCACACTGGTGAAGGCAAGAAAAGCAAGCGATGATAGAAGAATTAAGAGACCGTGCCTATGTGACAGAAGAAAATCACCTGGGTGTATACAAGATGAAATGGCACAATGCAATGTGAAGTTGTGTGCAAGGACTGTTTGGCGCAGACTGCAGGAATTTGGCCTAAAATCTAAAATTCCACGGGGAAAAAAAGCCACTTTTATCTTTCAAACAAAGGCTGAAAAGCATGACATTCTTGATTAAATTATCTTTCCGTTGATATATAATTTTATGGTCCTACAAACACACACACACACACACACAAAAAGTGGTGTTATTAGCCATCAAACCTGAAAAATACACTTCTCCCAAAAGGTTTCCACAATTTTGGCCACTCCTGTAATTATCTTTTTACATCATGGAACCACTTGGGATATTTTCCTTCTAAAGAAATGGCGGGTTGGGCAAAACCTATCCTGGGAAGACATAGATTTTTTTCCCCCCCTCTTTGAACTAGAAGTGGCTGTACTGAGAGTTAATTCCTTACCAGGGAATGGAAGAATTTTCTCACCCACCCAAACCTTGGTGCATGATTAACTTCCCACCCTGTTGATATTATCTTCCCATCTCACAGCTCGGCAGGCAGCTCTCCTCAACTCCAGTTTTTAAACTGCTCTCCTGCATATTTCTTCCAAAGCAGCAGGGAGACACGGAGAAGCAAAATCATCATGATAGTAGCAATAATTTTAACGTTCCCAAATAAATGGGGTATGAGCACAACCCTGACAAGGTGTCCGAAACCCAGCTGACCGTTTATGGGGTTTCTGCAAACGAAACAATTGCGGCTAAGAAGGCAACACACCAGATATCCCTTGGAAAAGAAAACTGAAAAAAAAAGGGTAAACTTTTGTGAGATGCGGCAATAACCAGAGGGGATCGTATCATGCGAAAGGAACTATGGATTTTACAGAAAAAAAACACCTTGCTGGCCTAGGTTAAATGTTACAACATTCCTCAGATAATTCCCAGGTTCTTGAACTGGAATTGCCGAAGAATACCAGTAATTGCTTTTGTTTATTACTTTTATCCTGTGTTGCTCTTTGAGGAATACAAAGGATAAAATTACCTTCATTCCTTTTTCCTATTCTGTGTTCCTCTGCTTCCTCCTTTCACCTGGTGAATAGGAATGGACTCCCTGCCCTTAACCTGTGGTGTGTCTGTGTTTGAGGCCTCTACCCAACCACCCCCCCCAAGTCCATTTTTCCTTTCCTTTCTCCAATGGTCTCCAACACTGCTTATCTGCAGCCCCTTGGAGCCCAGTGCTAGGAGCCGAGAATCAGGTCCAGATGGTCACGGAGACATTTCAGCTTCCAGGCTGCGCATCCAATCTGAGCCAGCCGCATCAAAAGCTATGCCCAGGAAGTCCCCATCTCGTAGACTGACCTCCCAACTCCCAATGTCTCTGAAGCAAACAGGAAGAGATCTTGGGTTTAGCTCCTTTGAAAAGAAGAGGAGAAGAGAGGGGAGGGGAGAGGAGAGGAGAGAAGAATCTTAGCAGATAAAAAGAAAGGATCTTAACAGAAAAAAGAAAAGAAACAGGAGATAAAGGAAGAAAGTTGGAAGAGAGGAGGGGAGGGGAGGGGAGGGGAGGGGAAGAGAAGAGAAGAGAAGAGAAGAGAAGAGAAGAGAAGAGAAGATGAAGAGAAGAGAAGAGAAGAGAAGAGAAGAGAAGAGAAGAGAAGAGAAGAGAAGAGAAGAGAAGAGCTCCTAGCTAGCAGATAAAGAAAAAAATATTGCCAACATTTTCACCTGAGCTTCGGGGAGATGTTTGGGGGGCCCCCATTCACTGGGTGCAATCTGAACCCCTCCAGGTGCTTAAACTATTTTTTTTTAAAAAAAACTACAACAGGCCCAATGAGGGCAAAGGGTTTGACTTGGGGCTTCCGGGTTCCTTTCACCGCTCTCTATCCCACGTGGAGAGTGCCATTTCCGAACCGTGAGGGGCAGAGGTGGGCGTGCAAGCAGAGAAGAATACGTGAGGGTCAGCCTTGTTTCAAAACTGCCTTTCACTGGTACAGATCGACCTTTTCCCTTTCTTTCCTTCTTCCTTTTCCCCCCAAATAAAGACAGATTGGTTTACTGTTTGAACAGGGATGATTCACCTCCAGGAGGACAAAACCAAGGGTAGAGAGGGAAAAAAAAGGCCCAACGTTTCCTGCATTTGGTTAACTCCTTGCCTTCTGCTTGGGAAATGGCTAGGAATCTAACTCAGCAAAAGGTGATTTAACCTCCTGCCTCTACCTGAACCCAGGCCCAAAGAGGACCCAGAAACTGAGCTCACAGGATCCGTAGCCAAAGGACCACCTAGGGGTGTCCGCAGCTTCCAAAAAGTCAAAACAGCCACCACAATGGTGCATTCAAGCTCTTCCAGTTTTTTAAGACACATTGCATATGTGTCCAGTTCCAGTGACACATATGCAATGGACTAGAGGTGGTACTCACTTTCCATACTGCGCACAGCCTAAATAGGATGGCATGGAGCCGGGGAAGGTGGGCCGGCCCACCTGCGATTTCCACTACCAGTTTGAGCAAACCGGTCTGAATTGGCTGAATACCTCCTCTGCAATGCACATATTTAAAAAGAACCACACACAAATAGCTTAGATTGCACCGTTGTGGCTGCCATTTTGACTTTTTTGACCCGCTGGGGGGACTCCTTAACATTGACGTTGCAAGTTTTCCTTTCCCAAACCCCATTAGCTCAAGGATCTTTCTTCTCTGGCCTCATGAAAGCAGCCTGGCGTTTCTCGAGCTGTTTTTAAGACTCATTTGGGATTGGAATAAGTGAGGTTTTCAGCTCTTTTAGAAGCACACCGGCATCTTTTCGGGTCTCCGAAGGGGGGTTCCCTGTGCCCCCCCCTTTATTTCCCAAAGCTCAAAAATATTTTCACCGCCTGAAAATTCAATCTCAAGAGAGCTTCGGCACAGGCCTGGACAAAGAGGAAGGGAAGAGAAAAATGTTTCACTCTGCAGAAAGAAAAGAAAAGGGTTGATGGGGGTGTGTGTGAAAAAAAGGCACTTTCTTCCTGGTTTATTCGCTGGGTGTGGCCCATGATTATTATGATTATTATTATTTTGGGGAGGAAATACAGAAGGCTGGGTTAAACAGGACCGATCGAGCCTGGATTCCTTGCCCCCCCCCATTCCCCGGGCCCTAAGCAAAACAGGCCATTTGCCTAATCACAGGTTGGAATCGGAGTCCTCCTGACCCAGGGGTGAAATCCAGCAGGTTCCGACTGGTTCTGCAGAACTGGTAGCGGAAATTTTGAGTAGTTCGGAGATCTGGCAAATACCACCTCTGGCTGGCTCCAGAGTTGGGAGGGAATGGGGATTTTGCAATATCCTTCCCCTGGAGTGGGGAGGGAATGGAGATTTTGCAGTTTCCTTCCCCTGCCACGCCCACCAAGCCACACCACGCCCACCAAGCCACGCCCACAGAACCAGTAGTGAAAAAAAATTGGATTTCCCCACTGTCCTGACCCCTGCTCGGATTTTCATGGCATGGCTGTCCATGCACCTTTGGCTCTGTCCTTTCCTTCGAGGAGGAGGCCATGGGAAAAAGGAGCTGAAGGAGCGATCCCGTTTCAGCAGGGGGGAGAGGGAGACGGAGAGTTGGTCACCCTTGCAGCTTGGGGGGTGGGGGGGGAGATGGGGGAAAGAAAGATCAACCCAAGATTGCTCCTCGCCTTTCCTCCTGACATGGGAAGGTTTGCAAAGCGGAAAAGTAGAAACGAGGGGGGAAAGAGACACAATGGGTAAACAGCAACTTCAGAAATATTTGTTCTTTTCTTTTTATGGGACTGTGCAGGTGGTCCTCGACCTACAACGGTTCATTTGAAGTTACGACGGCCCTGGAAAAAAAGTGATCTGGGACCAGTGGTGAAATTCATTTTTTTTTACTCCCGGTTCTGTGGGCGTGGCTTGGTGGGTGTGGCAGGGGAAGGATACTGCAAAATCCCCATTGTCTCCTCACTCCTGGGGGAAGGATATGGCAAAATCCCCATTCCCACCCCACTCTGGGGCCAGCCAGAGGTGGTATTTGCCCGTTCTCCGAACTACTCAAAATTTCTGCTACTGGTTCTGCAGAACCGGTCAGAACCTGCTGGATTTCACCCCTGCCTGGGACCGTTTTTCACACTTATGACCATTGCAGCATCCCCATGGTCAAAATTAAGGCAACGGGCTCGCATTTATGACCATTGGTTGAGTGTCCTGGAGTCGCGAGGTCACCTTTTTTGCGATCTTCTGACGAGCCAAGCCGGATTCGCTTAACGACATTAGTGTTGCTAACTTAACCACTGGAAGGGTTCACTTAGTGTCCGTGGCAAGAAAGAAAGGTCGTAAAATGGGGCGGCCGCTTTTGACGACTGTGCTGAGAGGGGGGAGAGAAAGGGGGATGGGAGCTTTGAACTAGTCAGACAAGGTAACCTGGTTTATGGCAGGTTGGTGGCAGGAAAACCAGGATACCCAAAGGTCACCTTGGAGCAAAGGACCGTAAAGGGGGAAATAAATAAGAGCAATACAGGAGGTCAGTCCAGCTTTTCTTCCAGTCATCTCTGCAGGGTTTTGCGGGGTTTTTTTGCCCCTGGCCTGCCCCACTGACACAAAGGAGGAAGGGGGAAAGTACATCTGACCTCTTGTGCAAGAGCCAGAAAATTAGGCAACGAAATTCAGAGAGGCTACTGGCTTCTGCGGGGAATCTGGGCTGTTTTGAGGACAGGAAGAAAGGGAAGACGACATGCCGATATTGGCAGAAAACAAATATTTTGAAGTTGGGTGTCAAAATAGATGGTTGTTTCCAACAACAAAGGCCCGCTGGAGCCTCAGATAGGGCCTGCGGCGGTCTCTAAATCAAGAAAGGCCAAATAAAAGATTTTTCCAACAGGGGCTGGGTATCATAGAATGGGGTGGAAAGGGCCAGTGATGTGGCCAGAGGGACAATCACTTTCCTTCCTTTGCCTCTCCTTCCTGGCTAATCTATTTCCAGAAGTGGGTTGCTGGGGATTCGGGAGAACCTCTAGCTAAGATTGTGTGAAGTTCAGAGAACCCCCAAATCCTACTCCTGGCTAGCCCCGCCCCGCCCCGCCCACCCTATCCCATCCTGCCCTGCCCCTCCCAGGAGTCCCCACATGGCCTGTTTTGGATGCAGGTGAGTGCAGGGGGCACGCAGAGATTTGAGGAGGGCAAAAATGGGCCTACTGGAAAAGGGCGGAAATGGGCTCGTTTCCAGCCTCAAGAGAGTTTCTGGAGCCTGGGGAGGCCGTTTTCGCCCACTCGGAGACTTGAGCAAAGCCTCTGAAGCCCAGGGAGGGCAAAAATGCCACCCCCGCTGTGGTGCAGGAAGCCGACTAGGCCACGCCCACCATGGTCACACCCACCCATCATCCGGGCAGAGAACCCCATGCTAAACCTTTTGAAGCCCATTCCTGTCTATTTCCTATTTCCAGATATGTTTAGGTGAGTTTAGGAAAAGGTTTTTAGAGCACTGTTTCTCAATCTTGGCAACTTTAAAGATGGGTGGACCTCAACTCCCAGAATTCCCCAGTCAACCATGCTGTCTTTTTCCCCTCATCCTCCCTGATGCTGGCTGAAGAATTCTGGGAATTGAAGTTCACACATCTGAAAGTAGCCAAGGTTGAGAAAAACTGATTTTAGGGTAGTATTACTCAACCTTGACGGCTTTAAGATGTGTGGTGGACTTCAAAGTCACAAAGCAGAGAACACTTCAGCCTTCCGTCTTTCCTCTTTCCAAGGCAGGCTAGATTAAAAGGAAAAGAGAGCTGATTTCTTGCATTTCTCCAGATTTGGACTTTTGGTACAAGCAGGGGTGGGCGTGGCCATGGTGGGTGTGGCCTAGTCAGCCTCTTGCACCACACGGTGTGTGTGTGGTTTGGCCTCCCCGGGCTCCGGAGGTTTTTCTCGAGCCTCCGGGAGGGCGAAAATGGCCTCCCCAGGTTCTGGAGGCCCTCTGGAGGCGGGAAACAGGCCCGTTTCTGCCTTCCAATAGGCCTGTTTTTCGCTCTCTCTGAGCCTCCTCGCGCACCCTGCATTTATCTGCATCCAAAATGGGCTGAGTGGGGACTCCTGGGAAAGGAGGGGAGGGGTGGGAGGGGCCAGCCAGGAGTGTGATTTGTGGGTTCTCTGAACTGCACAGAATCTTGGCTAGAGGTTCTCCCGAACCCCTGGGAACCCCCAGCAGTCCACCCTGGATACAAGCTGCAACCTCAAATGCCTCCAAGTTGAATTAATAACAAAAATATAGAGCTTTGGTACCTAAAAATCTGGACACAGCAGGAACGGACTAAAACTCAGCTGGTCAATCCCCCCCCCCAAAATTCCCTGACTTGGAACAAAACCCGTGTTCCCACAATTTCTTTAATGATCCTTAAATCCTTGGGAAGGATCCCGGGGTCAAAAGTCCCCAATGCAACCAGCGCTATCTAGTAGAAGACGGTATGTAAACAGTCATAATAATTTAACAGCTCTTGAAATCTCCGCCTCTGAGCTCCACGCTCATGGGTGTGTGTGTGTGTGTGTGTGTGTGTGTGTGTGTGTGTGTGTGTGTGTTTTCCCCCAAGAAAATCACCATCATAATTATCTCGACAGCGCAGAAGTTGGACAGGGCACCATCTGGCAATAGCGGAACCGTGTTTGCGTCATCTCACCGTTCCCTAACGGAGGAATTAAGTCACCAGACCTCTCTCCCCTTTTTCAGGAAAGCCTGCAGGAGTTATGCCGAAGGGGTTAATGGAGCAATGGGCAGAATTCAGATCCATGACCGGTGGGAAAAGGCTTTTTGGCTTCTTCAGGGCGGGTCCGTGTGTTTGCATCAGGATCTGGGAGGCTTGCCAAGCAGTGAGATAAATGAGAGAGATCGGAAGGGGTGCCTGTTTCTAACTTACAAATTGCGAGGGAGCATTTCAAAACATAAAAGAAAGAAAAAAGAAAAAAGAGCCAAGATTGTGTTGCATTCTCACAGCCTTGTGAGCAGGTGAAGAGGGGAAATCCTGGCCTGGGAGTCCAAGTGGACGCGATACTTCCTAAAAACTTAGAAGCCTGTCTTCCCAAACTGACACTTAAGCAGCAGTTCACCAAATCGGAAGCCTTTGAATAAAAGGTGTTACGAGGTGCATAACCCAAAACTAAGTCACGTCAACAATGCTGTGGGAACTGGGAAAAGAGCGTTGATGACGTTACCCAGTTGGGTAATAAAACGTCTGTAAGAAAAACAACCAAGCTCAGAGAGTGTCATGTATCCCCTTGTTTCAATCCTCTTCTTAAAAACTTCCAGTGTTGGAGCATTTACAACTTCTGGAGGCGAGTTGTTCCACTGGTGAATTGATCTAAGTGTCAGGAAATTTCTCCTTCATTCTAGGTTGCTTCTCTCCTTGGTAAGTTTCCATCCTTTACATTCTTGCCCTGCCCTCAAGTCAAGGACAAGAGGACAGATTGAGCCCCTCTTCTTTTTGGCGGTCCCTTCTCCCGAACATGGCCGGCCTCCATTTTATGACCTTTTCTTGCAATAGTTGTTAAGTGAATTGTTGCATTTGTTGAGTTAGCAACAGAGTTTGTTAAGCTTCCCCTTCGACTTTACTTGTCAGAAGGTTGCGAAAGCTGATCGTTGCATTGGCGTCCCTGATCACATCGGACGCTGCGACCGTCATAAATATGAACCAGTTGCCAAGCGTCTGGATTTTGATCATTTGACCATGGGGATGCCGCTAATGGTCGTAAGTAAAAAAAACAAAAACAAAACGGTCATAAATCACTTTTTTCCCAGTGCCGTTGTAATTTTGAACGGTTACTAAATGAACCGCTGTTAAGTCCAGGACTACTTGTACTCCATAAATCTCCATGAATTGAAGACTTGTGGACTTCAATTCCCAGAATTCCTCAGGCAGTAAGCTGGCTGAGGAACTCTGGGAGTTGAAGTCCACAAGTCTTAAGGTTGCCAAGGTTGGAGACTCTCTGCCCTAAATAACCAGCTAACCAAGATCTGCATCCACAAGGCCAACATTTCAAGGTGCACTAAAATGCACCCCCAGAGTTTGGCTAAGAAAGACACAGAAAGTGTTATGTCCTTATAAGGACATCCGCCGGGGATTGGCTGAAGCATTCCCCGGCGGGAGTTTTGAATCCCTGTCACAGGGGCGGTGCGGCTGCCGGAGCGAATATAAGGAGAGCCCCGGCAGCGCCGCTCCAGTTCTGTTCCTGTTAATAAACGTTTACATGAACTCCGCTGGTCTCATCTTCATTCCTGCGCCGATCTAACACTGGCGACGAAGGACTAAGAGGAATCGACCGCGTGGCACAAGCGCCATCACCTCCGAAGAGACCGCCGCCATCCAGCACGATGGCGACACAGCAAGCGCTCTTCTCATCCATCGCTCCATTCAATCCCGGACGGGAAAAATGGAGCTCGTACATGATTCGGTTCCGCCAATTCCTCCGCGGAAACGGCCACAGCAATCTTGACGACGAAAGGAAGAGGGCTCTTTTCCTCGCCCACTGTGGATCCGAGGTCCTGGAGATGGCGGTGAACCTCGTCGCACCTCAGGACATCGAGGAGATGTCCTGGACAGACCTGCAAGCGGCTCTGCAAGAACATTACGCGCCCACGGGCACCCCCATAGCGAACCGGTTCACTTTCCATCAGAGAAACCAGCGCGAGGGGGAATCCATTAAAGACTTTGTTGCCGCACTCCGTCAAATCGCAGCCAATTGCGAGTTTGACCATGTAGATAACGCCTTGAGAGACCGCATCGTCTTCGGCATGAGGGATGCAGGCCTCCAGAAGAAATTCCTGAGTAGGAAACGCATCCTACTAAAAGATGTCCTCGAGGAGGCCACCGCTGCCGAGTCCTCAGAGCACGCGGCGGCGGAGATGAAAAAGGCGAAGGGGATCCACAAGATCCACCAGTCGACCCCCGAATCGTCCGAAGACTCCACCACACCATCTGACTCGGATGGCGAGATGGCCGTCCACAAGGTCTCTCAGCCATATCGGCGGGAAAAACCCCAAAATGGCCGACGCGGGGAACAATGCGGCAGTTGCAGAGGCGACCACCCCAGGACATCCTGCAAATGGCGGGACGCGACCTGCCGCCGATGCCTGAGGAGGGGGCACATCGCAGAGGCATGCCGAGCCACCGAACCAGCCCCTGAACCACCCAGACCACGGAACCGCGAAAATCGGCGCGACAACCAGAGGACATCCAAACGGTCCTCACACCAACCCAGAGGCGACGGCTATGAAAATTCCCAGCATGGCGCGGTGAATCAGACCACCATAGCACACACCAGCGACAACAGCGCCACCAAGTTCACCGTGACGCTGTTGGCCGAGGGCTCGCCCTGCTCCATGGAGGTAGACACCGGGTCCGTCTACACCATCATCGACTGGCAGCAGCTGAAGAAATTCAAGCCGCAAATCTCCAAGAACCAGCTCAAACCCCTGCAGTCCAGACTGGTGGATTTCGGCGGGAATCCAATCGACGTCCTGGGCAGAACCACCCTCAACATCGCGTTCAAGGAGTTCAAGGGCCAGCTGCCGGTCACAGTCGTGAGGAACAGCCGCCCGAACCTGCTGGGCATTGAGTGGTTTCAGCCGCTGGGGCTTTCCATCGGGGGCATCCACCAGATTAGGGCAGATGAACTCGACGCCATCATCGAAGAATTCAGCGAAGTCTTCGATGGTAAGCTGGGGAAGTACATAGGGAAACCCATCTCCTTCAACCTGGATCAGGGGGTAACCCCCATTCGGCTTAAGCCCCGCCGGGTTCCGTTCGCCTTGAGGCCTAAAGTAGACGAGCAGCTAGATAAGCTGATCGCCCAAGGCGTCCTGGAACCCATCGATCATGCTTCATGGGAGACTCCCATTGTGACCCCAATGAAGCAGGATGGATCGGTACGCATCTGCGCCGACTATAAGGTGACCATAAATAAGGCGTTGCAGCAGAGCGCATACCCGGTGCCAGTGGTGCAGCACCTCCTGCACTCACTAGGCAAGGGCACCATATTCGCAAAACTGGACCTGGCCCAGGCTTACCAGCAACTGCCAGTGGACGCTAAAACGGCGGAGGCTCAAACTATTGTCACACACAGGGGGGCCTTTAAGTGCAACCGTCTCCAATTCGGAGTCAGTGCCGCCCCGGGGATTTTTCAATCAATGATGGAACGCCTTCTCCAAGGCGTTCCAGGGGTAGTGCCTTACTTCGATGACGTGCTCATCTCCGGAGACTCTAGAGCACAACTTCTTGAACGGCTGAGGCTTGTCCTGCAGCGGTTCAGGGAGAAGGGCTTGAGAGTAAGACGGGATAAGTGCATCATCGGAGTCCAGGAAGTCGAGTTCCTGGGCTATCTCATCGATAGAAACGGCATACACCCCACCAAATCAAAAGTTAAAGCCATCCATGAAGCCCCCAGCCCCAAAAATAAAGGGGAGCTTCAGGCATTCCTTGGATTGCTTAACTTTTATGCAATATTCCTCCAACAGAAAGCTACAGTTGCTGAGCCGCTTCATCGCCTGCTGGGGAAAGCGGTTCCCTGGAAGTGGGGTGACAAAGAGGAAACGGCATTCCGAGACATTAAAGGACTATTAACATCCAACAGCGTCCTCATACAATACAACGAGACGCTGCCCATCCGGCTAACCTGCGACGCATCGCCATACGGGGTGGGGGCAGTCCTGAGCCACGAGCTACCCAATGGCACAGAAGCCCCCATCGCCTTCTTCTCGAAGACCATGTCCAGCGCTGAACGCAACTACAGCCAGCTGGACAAAGAAGCATTGGCAATCGTCGCAGGGGTGAAGCGCTTCCACGAATACCTATACGGAAGAAGCTTCACCATAGTCACGGACCACAAGCCGCTCCTGGGCCTCCTCGCCGGCGACAAGCAAACACCCACATTCATGTCGCCGCGAATGACACGCTGGGCCATCTTCCTCGCCGGCTACACCTACACCCTCATGCACCAACCCGGAAAGGCCATCGCCAACGCGGACGCGCTGAGCAGATGCCCATCCACAGACGCCGTGGAGGATCCCGCCCCCACCCTCGAGCTCCTGCACATCGACCACGACAGCAGCTGCCCAGTCACATCTGCAGACGTGGCCGCGCACACCAGGAGAGACCCAACACTCCGGCAAGTGCAATCCTGGATCCTGCGGGGATGGCCGGCGCAGCCTGGCGGAGAAGAATACAGCCCCTTCAGTCGCAAGCAGAAGGAGCTGTCCACGATGAAAGGCTGCCTGCTATGGGGAGATAGGGTGCTGATCCCCGCCGCTCTCCAACGGAAGACGCTCGAGACGCTACACAAGGGGCACCCGGGCATCGTCCGCATGAAGGCCCTGGCACGAAGCTACGTCTGGTGGCCAGCACTGGACAAAGACATTGAGCAATGGGTCGCCGGATGTAGCCAGTGCCAGGAAGTCCGACCAGCACCCCCTCAAGCAGAGCCCACACCCTGGGAGATGCCCAGCAGCCCCTGGTCTCGGATCCACATCGACTTCGCGGGTCCGATGCAGGGGCGCCACCTCCTCATCGTGGTTGATGCCTTCTCCAAGTGGCTCGAGGTGGTTCCCATGGCATCAACCACATCGGAAGCCACCATTCGCGCCCTCCGCCGCCTCTTCGCTACGCATGGACTCCCAGACGTGTTGGTTTCCGACAACGGTCCCCAACTTACGTCCGTGCCCATGGAGGCATTCCTAGCGGGACTGGGCATCCGCCATGCCCTCTCGGCGCCGTACAGACCGGCCGGAAACGGCCAAGCCGAGAGGATGGTGAGGCTAACCAAGGAAGCGCTCACCAAGATGGCACCGGGGGACTGGCAGGAGCGCATAGACACCTTCCTCCTCACACAGCACATAACGCCGCACGCAACCACCAAGAAGTGCCCATCAGAGCTGTTGATGGGCAGAAGACTCCGCTCACCCCTCGACAGGCTGCACCCCCAGTACCACTCGGACGTGCCCGCAACCGCCAGCCGCCAACTCCGCAGCTTCGCCGTTGAAGACCCCGTCTATGCGCTGAACTTCCACGGCTCACCAAAATGGCTGAAAGGAAGGATTAACAGCGCAACCGGCCCGAAGTCCTATCGGGTAGAGCTGGAAGATGGACAGGTCGTGAGACGTCACATCGACCAGCTCCGCAAAAGGTGGAGGGGAGTGGACGAACAACAGTCTGGCGAGGTAGGCCTACCACACCCCGAAGAGGTAGGCCTGCCCGCCCCCGACGAGGTAGGCCTACCACAACCCTATGAGGGAGGCCTACAACACCCCGGGAGAGTGGACACCCCGGGCTCCGCAGCAGACAGAGACGGAGCTCAGCCAGTAGACCGGGGACAACGGCCGAAGGGAAACCCGAAGCACCCAGGGGTGGACCGGGATCGACCCCCCGAGGTCCGAGACCCAGCCACTAACGAAGGCGGACAGGGGGACCGAAGCCCAGACGCCCACGACACCCAACAACACCCCGGCGAGGTCGGACCGCGCCAGTCCGACAACAAACAGTACTCGAAGAAAGGGCCAGTAGACCGGGGCCAACCGAGCGGGGGAGACCAACAGCACCCCCGCAAGGGCGGCCACCGACTCACCGGTGAGGGAGACCTCCGTGCATCACTACAGGGGTCTCCCCAACAACACCCCAACCACAACGAAAACCAACCCTGCGAGGAGGGCCTCCGCCACCCCAGCAGAGGAGGCCAGCGCCAACCGAGCCGAGACGACCGACACCCAGACGGCGAAAGGCGGCGACCGGGGGAAACACACCAACCCCGCAGAGAAGGCCTACGCCACCCCTGCAGAGAAGGCCGCGAGAGTCCTCAACCGACCCAGCAACGCCACCCCCGCGAGGTAGGACAGCACCACCCCGGCGAGGGCGAGACCCCGCGACCAAGCCAGCAGCGCCAGCCCAGCAGAGAGGGACTACACCACCCCTGCGGAGGAGGCCTGCGACCCACCGGCGAGGAGGAACCAACGCCAAACCAACCCACCAGCAGCCCCGGGAGGGAACCGAACTCACCCGAGGGACCCGAGGGGCCAACCCAGACGCCGCCGCCGAACCAGCACCCACGACCGGGCCCGTCCAACCCCGACCCGGTGAGGACCGAAGGGCACCCCAAGGGCTTACCGTGGCTCAGGAGTTCCGGACCGGTCGAGCAGCGGAGATCCAACGATCGGGGCAGCGATGGAGAAGACCAGCGTCGCCCGCAGGCGGAGGTCAGCGACCTGGCCGGAGGGACGGGAGCACCGCCCGCACCCTCGACGGCCAGATCCAGCCCGGCTCCCGAGATGGCGACAGGAACCGCAGAAGCACCCTCCGACCAGGAGGGCGGCCAGCCAACGAATGGACTGCGCAGGTCTAGTAGACTACGCAATCGGCCCGCCTACTTACGTGACTTTATCATTGATGGACAGCTTAAGATCTAGGGGGGGAGGAGTGTTATGTCCTTATAAGGACATCCGCCGGGGATTGGCTGAAGCATTCCCCGGCGGGAGTTTTGAATCCCTGTCACAGGGGCGGTGCGGCTGCCGGAGCGAATATAAGGAGAGCCCCGGCAGCGCCGCTCCAGTTCTGTTCCTGTTAATAAACGTTTACATGAACTCCGCTGGTCTCATCTTCATTCCTGCGCCGATCTAACAGAAAGGATCAGCTCATTGCAAGGTGGAAGAAGATTTGGCCAACCGGCACTCTCTCCTTGCAGATGGACTTGGCATCAAGAACAGGGCTGGAGGGTCCCCAGGTTAGGTGGATGCTACTGGCAAACCAAATCCCTTTGGCTCCAAGAGGAAGGATGGATGCCTGTTATGGACCAGGATTGCTCCGGGCACGGTGCCTGTTGAGTGTAGGAAGGCGAAGGCTTTAATTAAAGGGGCTCTTCCAGTTTTGCTTCATTCTCACTCCCACCCCAAAAGCTGATAAGGCAGCCTCACTGGCTCGGGTTAATGACTTGAACAGCTAGTCCCCAAAAGAAAAGAAATGTAGATTTGGAAAGAAAACAAGGCTTTGAAGCAGGCCATAAATCAACAGATCTAATGAGGCTGGAGGTCAAATGAGCTTTCTTTTGTTTTGAATTCGGTCACTGCCAGGTTTTGAAGACATCCATGCCAGCTAGACCCTGATGGTGATTTCCACCCCTCTCCTCCCCACTCATCCTCCCATCTCTAGTTGAAAATAAGAGGGAGTTTCTCATGTCCTTGCAGAGAGATGGTTGGGAATACAGACCCATAAAATGGCCGCTCAGCAGGGCTTAATAGAGGGATAGAATCAAGATCACATGAAGGGCTTAGAAACTTAGAACTACGCCGACTTCAGTCTGACCTAAGCATAGTATATACAATTATCTGCCACAATGTCCTTCCTGTCAATGACTACTTCAGCTTCAACCACAACAATACACAAGCAAATAATAGATAAACCACTCCAAACTCGATGGCAGAAAATATGACTTCAGTAACAGAGTGGTCAATGCCTGGAATGCACTACCTGACTCTGTAGTTTCTTCCCCAAACCCCCAAAACTTTAACCTTAAACTGTCTTCTGTTGACCTCACCCCATTCCTAAGAGGTCTGTAAGGGTGCACCAGCGTGCCACCGTCCCTGTCCTAATATTCCTTCTTACTTACTCCTTTCATGTATTCAAATTATGTTTATACTTTTATCTATTATGCTTGACAAAATAAACTTATGACCTATGACTTAAGTTCTACTACCCCTTTTAGTAAGACCCCACTTGGAATATCGCATCCAGTTCTGGTTGCCACAATACCAAAAAAATTTGAGGCTCTGGAAAGAGAGCAGAGAAGAGCAACCAAGATGATTAGGGGGCTGGAGGCTAAAATGTACGAAGAACGGTTGCAGGAATTGGGTTATATCTAGTCTAGTGAAGAGGAGAACTACTAGTTAACGTGATAGCTGTGTTCCAATATCTCAGGGGCTCCTACAAAGATGAGGGTAATCAAACTATTTTCTAAAAGGCAAGACAAGAAACAATGGATGGAACCAACTAACCAAGGAGAGAAGAAACCTAGAACTAAGGAGAAATTTCCTGTTAGAATAATTAATCGGTAGAACGGCTTGCCTTCACTGGAGGCTTTCAAAAAGAGATTGGACAATCATTTTTTTAAAAATTTGATTTATATGCCTGAGTTCTCCAGAGACTCAGGGCGGCTTACAATGCGTTAAGCAATAGCCTTCATACTTTTGTATATTTATACAAAGTCAGCTTATTGCCCCCACAAACTTGAGTCCTCAATTTACCCACCTTAGAAAGGATGGAAGGCTGAGTCGACCTTGGGTCTGGTGAGAATTGAACTTGCAGTAATTGCAGGCAGCTGGATGTTAAATGCTGCCTTAGTCTGAAATGGTATAGGGCAGTGGTAAAATCCAATTTATTTTACTACTGGTTCTGTGGGCGTGGCTTGGTGGGTGTGGCAAGGGAAGGATACTGCAAAATCCCCATTCCCATCCCACTCCTCGGGGAAGGATACTGCAAAATCCCCATTCCCACCCCACTCCAGGGGAAGGATATTGCAAAATCTCCATTCCCATCCCACTCTGGGACCAGAGGTTGTATTTGCCGGTTCTCCGAACTACTCAAAATTTCCACTGCCGGTATAGGGTCTCCTGTTCGAGCAGGGAGTTAAACTAGAAGAACTCCGAAATCCCTTCCAAGTCTATTATTTTATGTTCTATGAATTTAAAAAGGTTGATTCTACCTTATATTACAAAGTCCGATAAGTGATCTGGAGGGCTTATGTGCAGACCAGGAGTGGTCTATGCTCTGGAGAGGTGTGGGATTTTCAAGTCTGGTATACAGTAAATTATTGGGAAAACTAGAATTTTAAAAACTCCCCATCTGGGCAGCCCAGCTAAATCTGGAAAATGCATCTTGTTGCTGAAAACCAGTTTCTTACATTAAAAAGTCCCCTTTCTGGGCAAGGACTCGCGGGCTTTTTTAGAGTTGGTGGGGAGATGAGTGGGATGGGATGGGAGAGGCATGGCGCGTGAAGCCATCCACGCTGTTAAATGGATCTTTTCTTTTTCTGCCTACACTTTTGAGGAGGGCGCCAAAAATGAGAAAATGGTGTTTTGCAACCCTAAGTTGGAAGCCGCCATCCTAATTTTGAACAAAAACTTGCTGAAGATATACATTCTATATCTTACACTTCCTAGCTCGGTGGACTCCCAACTCCCAGCACGCTCAGTCGGCATCACTTTGGAACTCTGGGAGTTGAAGTCCAGGCATCTGGAAGGGAGTCCCTAGTTGCAAAATGCTTTGGTGGAGACGTTAGGAGACGGGTGGGAGGCCTGGCGATTCAGCATGGCCAACATTGCTGGTTTGTTTTAGAACCAGATTCCTATCCCCTTGGGGATCATAACCTTCCCCTTTCCAGAAAGACCAGTTCTGGCTTGGGGAGGGGAAAAAAGGATGTCCCTTACCTGTGGAAAGGGAAACGGACAAGGTGGCATTGCGGTCGACTCCTATTACAGCCAGGTGGGTATTTATAGGTGCCAACCACCTGAGGATCGAATGCACGGATGGAGACTGGGGCTGTGCGGGGAGGAAGTAGCCAAACCTCTTGATGGAAAGGAAGGAGGGGTGGGGGGTAACAGGGAGGGACTTCCAGGTGAGAAGAGGCGAGCATCAACCTGGCCGCCACACCTGGCAGGAACCGGAGACAGGTGTTGGGTTTCAAACCGACACTTGTCTGGGAGCTGCTACGTGCTGGCTTCTCATTGGCTGTTTGGGGTGGGGTGGGTGGGGGGCAGCAGGTGTTTTGAACCTGCCGGATGTAAGGAGGGTTTTGTTAACCCCCTGAAGGCCAGGGCCTCCCCGCCAGGTTTTCCTCTCGATAAGCTGCTTTTCGGCAGGAGTAGGAAAAGCTACCGGCCTTAAACTGTTAGCACCACCTGATGATCAGAAACGGCTCGGGCGATGCGATTATGGTCAGGATGATCACAATTAGGAGAAAAATAAGGCCAGAGTGCCCCTACCTGTAGCTGGAAATGCCCTTAAAACACAGAAATAGACATAACACAACAATAGTTTCAAAACAAAAACATGTCAGCCGCCTGCACTTTTAAGCCGAGAGTGATTCACTCAAACAGTTTATTCTCATGAATTGGGATGCTTCCCTGCCCTAAAGCCAACCTCCCTCTGAACGGGATGCTCCAGAGGTATCTGGACTCCAACTCCCATCATCCATCACCCTAAACAATCTCTGAAATACAGGGGCGGTCCTACCCACTGGCCTTTGCTCCTCCCGTCCTGGGCTTTGGCCCCACGCATCCCTGTCTCTGGTCCCAGCCATTCTGAATAAGAGAGGGGTCAGGGGATTATGGGAAGGCGTTGGCTTTCGCAGCAACAGCCCGGAGAGGTAGGCCAGTGATCCTAGGGCCCGTCTTGCAGGCTAAGGGTTGAGCTCAGGCTGAAAAAAACGAGGAGCAGGAAAGCCGAGTCCCTGAGCAAAGTCTACATTCCTCTTGCGCAACGGAGAGAAGTTTAGATCCCAAACACACAGGCGGATAGCGAAATGGGGGGGGGGAGGAGGATAAGCATTTCTCCCCCCCCCCCCCATTTGCTTTAAATGGCTTTGTCTGCTTTAATTCAGCATTGTCTTTCGTCACTTCTATAAAAACAGTTCTCGTCTCCTAAGGATAAAATGGAGCCCGTTTTTTGTTACTTGGACCCGATGCACCTTCACTGCAGAAGAGCAAGAAAGGGACTTCGGGGGGGGGGGGACGGGACTGTCCTCTTCCATCTTTGCAACAGCCCTGCCAGGTAGGGAATGCTGAACCAAGGTCTCAGCTCTGAAATCTATTTGCACCTCCTATTCTGGAGCTTTTGCTTTTGAGGGTAAGACCTAGGAATGGGAGAGGGGGTCCTACTCTCCAAACCCAGCCAGGCAGGTCAAAACCAAATTCATTTACATTTCATCAGCATTTCAGATCATTAAGCCCATACAAATAAGGAGGCATCCATCCACTAGGCCACACTGCACTCCTCCACTGTCTTCTTATGCAAAGCCCACCGTCTCCACCATCTCCACCCTCCCAACCTCCACTCCATCTGCTTCCCCTTCTTTGATAGTCTCTGGCATTTAATCGATCCCAAATTTATTTATTCATTCATTCATCCATTCATTCTATTTCTGCAGCCTCCTCCCAACTCAACTAAATGATCCTGGGCAGCTTAGAATTCTAACAACAATTAAAAAACAGCAAGACGTTAACGAAAAACACCCAGAAAATGAATATAAACAAGCAGCCGAGATAATTAATCAACTGATGGTAAAGCGAAGATATTTACAGGGGTCTCCAAAATACCTTGCGGGATCCCCTGGACCAGGGGTTTGGCCTGACCTTAACCTGAACGGGAAGGGGAAACCACCTCTATTCTATCTCCGTCACCGATGACCAGCGCCCACCGTTTGAGTGGCTGTATCCTAAGTGATGGACACAACATGGTGACACTTATGGGAGTCCACTTCAGGCCCATTAGTCTTCAGTGCATCTGTGGCCTCTGCAAAAGTCCTGGAGTAAGGGTCTCCTACCTTGCCCACCCTACCCAGGAAGACTGTCGCGATCCACGATCCGCGCTTGCCAACGTCGCCGGCCCATCCTTCCTTGCCACCGGACAGTTCCCGTTTTATATTCAGCAAAAGTTCTCCGGGGGGGCGGGGGGGGAGGGAAGGCCCCAACCGTTAACATTCATTGCCAGGTGATTTGTTAGGGACGGAAGGTGGAGCGTTGAGGGGGGAAAAAATTGGAATTCCTGGGAATTTTTCTCCGTTTGGCTGGGCTCGAGAGAAATCCAGCGTGCCTCAGTTCCCAGGTCAACCTCTGTAGCCCTCGTCCAGTTTTCTCAACGTTTCGGGGGAAGAGAAAACAATGCAAAATTCTTTTGCGGAGGGCAGCCGGGCTTAAAAAAAAAAATCAATCAATCTGCTACTTACTTGGCCTTTGAAGTGAAGGCAACCGACAGGAGGAGGAAAGGAACTCAGCCATGGGGTGGTTTAATGATTTGCATCTTTTAAAGTGTCCCCCACCCTCCCTCCTTTCTAGTTAACACCAAATATTCATCACCCTAAGGGCCGGGGAGCATCTGACAAAATAAAAGAAGAGGGATGGGGGGGAAAGTGGGTTATAATTGGGGCGGGGGTGGAGAAAGGTAGAAGATGAAATTCCCAGCGCAATCTAGAAGAAGGGAATTATTATTCCAAAAGAACTGCCTAGCGTCTTATCTCGGTTTTGGCGAAGGAACAGAACGGGGCGGTGAAAATCTTTGCCTGGTACTGGCCCGTAGGCCAGGAATCTCGCCTTGAATAATTTTTAACTTTCTGCCCTCGCAAAGGCAGCAGGGAGGGGAGAGGGGTGGGAGAGAGAGGTTGACTCGTCTGGCTGGCTCAGAATTTCTGCCAGGAAGACCTGAGACCAAGGCGGGAGGAAGGAGAGGGTGGGTGGGTGGGAAATGGATGCCCAGGGACCCACCCAGGTGTGCGGGGTGGGTGGGAAGAGTGCCCGAAGGTGTGTGCTTGATGGGGGGGCAATGGTCTCGGAACGGTAGGGAGGTTTTACGTAAGCTTTGGCAGGCTCTGTGAGTCAGCAACATATTACAATTGGGATGGAAAAGAAAGGGGGATTTGGGAAGCTCCTAAAAGTTTTTCTCTACTTCTCAAGGTATTTCCTATTCCTAACACCCCAAAATACATTTTTTTTAAAAAAGGTTTTTTATTTATTTTTTAATTACAGAGATAAACATTCCATCTTTCCTTACGCACGAGACGGGTCCTCCACTCCTCTGCTCGCAACGGAATACCTTATGCCACCAGACTCGAAATTTTGGGCTTAGACAACTTAGAACTTCACCGTCTTCGGTCTGACCTAGGCGTAGTACACAAAATCATCTGCTACAATGTTCTACCAGCCAATGAATCCTTCAGCTTCAACCACAACAACACAAGAGCGCACAATAGATACAAACTCAAGGTGAACCGATCCAAAACTCGATGGCAGAAAATATGACTTCAGCAACAGTGTGGTCAGTGCCTGGAATGCACTACCTGACTCTGTGGTTTCTTCCCCGAACCCCCAAAACTTTAACCTTAGACTGTCGACTGTAGACCTCACCCCAATCCTAAGAGGCCTGTAAGGGGTTTGTGCATAAGCACCCCAGTGTGCCTTCTGTCCCTGTCCTAATGTTTTCTTTTATTTGTATCCTTTTCATGTATTTATAATTACCTTTACATTTGTATCTGTCATAAAATACATGCTTGACGAAATAAAAAATAAATGAAATGAAATGAAATGCAATGTGTCATCTGGGTACAAACATCTCTGTGCTACAACATTTCTTATTTGTCACATCTTTCCCATATCATATAATATTCGGTGTGTCCTCTGCCACGTTTAATGCTGTGGTAGCATCATTGAACTGTATTAACATTCTGCTATTGCAATTACTAGGGATTATTTAAGCACAGTTAATGTCACAATAAAAATAAGGTTAGGGTGTTCACGATCCCACAATCTTGAAAAACTCAAGCTTGGTGAAGACGTTCCTTGGTTCACCTGATTTCTAGGCATCAACCTTGTCCAAAACACCGACTTGTTGATACCCAAAACAACCTGGATACAAAGAGTGGCAAATATTATTCTTCAAGAGAAGCCCTGCAGCTACTAGGTGTTAGGATTTCCCCCGTTTTTCTCCTGCTTTGAAGCTGCCTTGAAGTCAGAGAAAACTGGCTGGGGGGAGGGGGGGGGAGAGTTCCTTCTGGAATGCAGCCGGCCCAGGCTTACAGATGCTGCCAATGTTTTCCCGAAAGCAAAAGAACTCCAGGCTTAGTAGCCACCGGCCCAGCCCAGGAGCCTGATTCCCTTCTGAATTCCCCTGCTGCTGCTTGAAATGGTTGGTCAAGAAGCTTCTCAAATCGAAGGAGGGAAGGGAAGGGGAGGGGAGGGGAGGGAGGAAGGGATAGAGAGAAGAACAGAAAGAGGAAGGAAGGGGAAGGGAGGAAGAAAGAGGAGAGGGAGGGGAGGAGGGAGGGAGGGAGGGAGGGGCAGAGGGAAGGACACAAGGAGGAATGGGGGAAAGGAAAGAATGGAGGGAGGGAGGGAAGGGCAGGAGGAGGGGAGGGGAGAGAAGGAAGGAAGGAAGAAGACAGAAAGGGAAAGAAGGAAGGAAGGAAGGAAAGAGATAAAAGGAAAGAAGGAAGGAAGGAAGGAAGGAAGGAAGGAAGGAAGGAAGGAAGGAAGGAAGAAGACAGAAAGGGAAAGAAGGAAGGAAGGACAGAAGGAAGAAAGGGATCATTTCTACCTGCCAGAAATACATTTTGTGTTTATGAAAAAAAATATCAAATTCTGGTTCTATTTACCCCCCCAGACACGTGAACCTGCAGGTAACCAAGTCTACCTCTATTGTACCTCAGCCCTAAAAAAGAGATATAAATCACCCTTCCCTCGGATTAGTTTAGTTCAGTTTAGTTTTATTATATTTGTATACTGCCCTTCTCCCAAAGGACTCAGGGTGGTGAACAGCCATGGTAAAGACAATATACAAGACAAAAATTTAAAAACATATTAAAATAATTCAATCTTTGGCCGAATTTAAAATTTCCAGTTAAAACCATTTTAAAACCACTTTTAAAACCCAATTAAAATCGTTTATCCCATCAGACCGGATTAGATCACACTATCCGGAAAATTGGATGGGCGATGCCTGTATGAATCCCAAACTTCGGAATATCGAGCAGTGGGGACATGTGCTTATTTATTATTTATTAAATTTATGGGCCGCTCATCTCACAACCGAGCAACGCTGTTTAATTTCAATTGCCACGCACCCCTTCCCGCTTTCTGAGAGGAAGCCAAGACATGCGTATTGCAGCGTTCCCCCAGTTGTGACTTCCTGCTTGAGGGACCCCTTGGGCACAATAGCCTTTATATTAAAGAAGGCAGGGGAGGGGGCGGCTGGAGGCAGCCCCAGGCCATTGATCCTAAATTGGATTTCCTTTCCTCTCTCCCTGCCCTTGTTTGGTTTTATTAGAAGCCATAAGTAAACCCCTTTCCGGCAGCCCAATGTCCAGAGGAGCTGTCTTTGATCTTGCCCCATGGGTGAATAAAACCAATCACAGGCCCCACATTTGCCCCAAGGCAACCATAACACGGATCAGCCAGCCCCGAAGGTTCAACCCGAGCAGCTTAGAAAAACAAGGCCGGCCCTTTCGACCATCACTAATGGCACAACGGGCATTAAAAGAAGTTATTTTTTAAAACGGGGGGAAGTTTTGCTAGGAGGCCGCGACTGGGAAGATCCCAGTTTCTCTGCGATGCTTTTCCTAAGCGGCAAGGCTTTCTCGAAAGGCTGTGATTTTGCTCCCAACCTGCCTTCCATGGAGGACCTGTCTACTATATGAGTCAAAAAGAGGGCTGTGAAAATATCTACAGACCAGAAGTGGGTTTCAGCAGGTTCTGACCAGTTCTGGAGAACCGGTAGTGGAAATTTTGAGTAGTTTGGAGAACCAGTAGTAAAAATTCTGACTGGCCCCGCCCCCATCTATTCTCTGCTTCCCAGAGTCCCAGCTGATTGGGAGGAAATGGGGATTTTGCAGGAACCCTCCCTTGGAGTGGGGTGGGAATGGAGATTTTACAGCATCCTTCCCCATACAGAGGCCAACCAGATGTGCCCAGGGAATGCCCCTGGTGGACCTCTAACAGAAAGTCACCCTTTTTTACCAGTCTGGCAATTAGGATTGAAAGGCTGCTGATGCAGAATTCAGGAAGGCATCAAAACCCACTGACATTGATAGTGCTAATCGTCTAAAGAAAGCAAACTTCCTTCCTTCCCTCCCTCCCCCCTTCTTTGCCTCTTCTTCCATCCTTCCCTCCCTCCTTCCTTCCTTCCTTCCTCCTTCCTTCCTTCCCTTTTTCCTGCATTTTGAGTGTCATTTTTCCAGGCATCTGGATCCCAGCCCATCAATTTATCTTGGATCATCATGGGCAGCTTTGTTATTGGCAATTGCATGCCAATCCCCATGAATAACAAGGGTCGCTTGTATTTTGCTTGCTTTTCTTTAATGGAATAATTACTCACCCACCTCCCAACCCTGCCTATCTGCTCAATAAAAGCACTGGGGGAATGGCTGTCCAACACAGCTCAGAAGCCAAATAACAGCCTCGCCGGAGAATTTACATGCGTCTTCAGTTATGCCTGGCATGTCGTGCATTGTACAAACCTTATCGGGGAAGAACCTTAGGGGAAGAAGTTGAAAAGGAAGGTCATTTTTAAAATTCCTCCTCCTCGTCCTCCTCCAAATTATTTTCCTCCTGCCGGGCTTACAGGAAGTCAGGACCACACACTAGAGGATTTTTAAAAAATAAATCAGAAGAAGAGGAAGGTTTTTTGCAACAGTGTATTGACAGGCCCTGCTTGTCTGGAAGGGTCCTTGTGCATAGAATATAGAACCCGAGGGTGGAAGGGACCTCAGAGGTCTTCTAGTC
Source organism: Masticophis lateralis (assembly GCA_030761175.1). Lineage (NCBI taxonomy): Eukaryota > Metazoa > Chordata > Lepidosauria > Squamata > Colubridae > Masticophis > Masticophis lateralis. The sequence goes on from JAUDYJ010000016.1 coordinate 4,685,931, forward strand.
CAACCCCGTGGTCAAAGCAGGGGACCTAATATAATCCCAGTCCAACAGTTGTCCAGTCTATTTCTGAAAACCGCCAGAGTCCCTGTGCGTGGAAATCTGTGTGCCTTGACACAGCTAGCAAACTGCTTCTCCTGTGTGGTAAGGCTGGTGGGCTTCAATTCTCAGAGGGTTTCAGCAAAGGCCCAATTATGGGCACCAATTGGGCTCAAACTGCCCAAGGAGCTGCTGATCCAGTTCTACCGAGGAATTATTGAGTCTGTCATCTGCACCTCCATAACTGTCCGGTTTGGCTCTGCAACCCAACATGACAGACCCAGACTTCAGAGGATCATTAGAACTGCAGAAAAAACCATGTGCCTTCCATGAAGGACCTGTATAACTGCACGAGTCAAAAAGAGGGCTGGGAAAATATCTACAGATCCCTCGCATCCTGGTCATTAACTGTTTCAACTCCTACCCTCAAAATGACAGTATAGGGCACTGCACAATAAGACGACTAGACCCAAGGGCAGTTTTTCCACTCTGCTTAACAACTACCCGTGTTTTCCTGAAAATAGGACCCTTTTTTATATTTTTTTGAACCCTGAAATAAGCACTTGGCCTTATTGCCATACGCTCAAAAGCCCGATTTGGCTTATTATCAGGGGATGTCTTATTTTCAGGGTAACAGGGTAAATCCCATAACACTGTCAAATAATTTACTGTATTATTATTATTCTTCTCTTCCTTACTAGTATCTATCTCTTTGCACTTATTACTATAACCATGTTGCTTGTATCTTTCAATTATATTGTTTTTATTTGTTTCCTAGTACGATTTGATAGCTTTTTAGTAACCTTGAGAATCATTAAGTATTGTACCTTACGATTCTTGGCAAATGTATCTTGTCTTTTTATGTACACTGAGAGCATATACACCTAAGACAAATTCCTTGTGTGTCCAATCACACTTGGCCAATAAAGAATTCAATTCTATTCTATTCAACTCCATTTCGTGTGCCAAGGCTTTCGAGAACCACAAGGGCCGATGGGTCATGAGATGTGATTCAGTACAGCGCAGGCAGTCCTCGGTTTACAACCGCAAGCGAGCCCACAATTTCCATTGCTAACCGAGACACCTATTCAGCGAGTTTTGCCCCCCCCGCCCCCCATTTTACCATCTTTCTTCCCATGGTCGTTAAGTGACTCCCTTGCAAGTTGTTCAGCGAGTCACCCGGCTGTGAAGCGAATCGGGCTTCCCCATTGACTTTGCTTGTCAAAAGACCCCAGGGACACCGCAACCGTCATAAATGTGAGTCGGGTGTATCGGCTTGGTCTGGCCACCTACATCCAAGCCGGGTCTAACTCGTGAGCGACTCTAAGCATCTGACGGCGAAACTGCCCTGGGCCATCATCCTGACTTCAAGCAGGTAGCCTGCAATCCATGTCAGGCTTATTTTATGGCTGATAAGATAAGGGAGGTTTTGGGGGAACAGAGATTGGTGAAAAGCGTTAAGGAACACGCCCATCCTGACCGTGGGAGCAAACAGGGAGAAGCCATAAACAAGCCACGTCAATAAAGTAAAAATCTTGCTTGACCTTTCCCACTAGCTAGCTGCTTAGGCAACGCAGGGAGTTGGGAGTGGGGCCTTTGAGGGCATCTAGTCCACCCACCCACCCCGCTCAGTGCAGAGAACCCCAAAGGAAAACTTCCTGCTTTCTCTGTGTGCTAAGTTCAAACGGCCTTGCAAGGTCAACTTTGAAAGGTGCTTTGTTTTTAAATAGAGCCTGAAGGCCCGGGGCTTTGGGGTCTCTCGAGTGGGACTTTTGCAAATCTGGTGCCCTCCAGCGGACACAGGATCATTTTTAGGCCATGGCTGTCCATCCTTTGCACCTTGTGGACTTCAACTCCCAGAATTCCCCAGCCCAGCATTGGCTGGGGAATTCTGGGAATTAAAGTCGACAGATCTTAAAAGTTATAAAAGGTTGGACGTTCCTGATTTAAACCCTGCCTGGGGCCTGAAACTAACTCAGATCTCAGAAAGGGCTACGGCTTTGCCCCCGGTTTAATCCCAAACATCCAGATTAAGGGATGATGGAGAAAACGTCACCCAGGACCACCTGTCCAAATAATGAATATTCTCCAAGCTTTTCTTTGATGCTGATATTCCTCTGACAGCTTTTTTTTTTATAGAACCGCAAATCCAAATTCAGCCCATGCAATGTTTTCCAATTCTTTTTTATTCCCCCCCCCCCATTCTGTTTCACTCTCTTCCCACTCTGCTTTGGCTCCATTTCTCGGTAGACCTTTTCCTGCCCGCTCTGTCACCTTCTTAGAGTCTCCTAACCACCACCACCCCGCCCAAAATGGCAAAAAACGCATCTGCAAATCAGGACCCCGGACGTCTTGCAATTTTCTTTCTTTCCCCACTTCAGACCAAATTGCAAAATAAATATTTGCGCGACTGCATCCTGGCTTTTAGACCGCAACGAAGCTAATGTGGAACTGCGACCAATTTCAAAATTGGTCGTGGCACCTTGAAGGCATGTTATTTATCCTCCCATTCAAAAAAAATAAAAATAAATGAAAAGTTCAGCCGGGATCCCAGGGCATCTTTTTTTTTTAATTTTATCTTCCTCAGTTTTCATCCCTATGACAACCTGTTTATTCCATGCATTTTTATCCTACTCTTTAGCTTGGGAAAAAAACCCTGACAAACTGCCTGCCTGCGAGCAGATGAAATGACTTTGCAAAGTTGGGATGCAAAAGGAAAAAAAAAAGAGAAGAGGAGGGAAGAGGAAAAGAGCAGGCGATTCGGGTGGGATATTTTGGGATCTCCATGAGCTGCATAAGCAGAAGTGGATTTCGACCCAGGTACGATGCAATCCACCCAGTTAAGCATCAGCAAATAGCTGAGCTGGAGAACCAAAGATAGTCTGATCAACTTCATGCTTGGATAGGAGGCCACCAGGAAATGCCAGAGCTGTCACAAGCTTCCATTGGGAGTGAAGGTGTAGATGCTCAGCTGTGACAGATGGAAAAATCCATCCGCTGAGACCCTCAGCCCCATCCCATCATCAGGATGAGTTGCCTCCACAAAATGCTTCTTTCACCTCTCTCAAACGTTTCTTCTTAGAAAGTTTTTTTGGCTGGGCTGTTGTTCCCACAGGACAACCTCCTCGTGAGTTGGATTGTGCTCTCAAAATTGCATTCCGCCACAAGTCAAGAGGGCCACAGGGCGGAAAAGGATAAAAGGTTTCCTTCGGATGAGCCCTTGGAAAGGAGACCACAAGGAGATTGCCCAGGCTGGAGAAATTAAAATTTATTTATTTATTTATTTGTTTAGATTTGTATACCGCCCTTCTCCTTGCGGACTCAGGGCGGTGAACAGCCAAATAAAATAGTACACAAAAGTTAAACAATTTCTTTAAAAAAGCATATAACTTTGGCTAAAAATTAAAACCATTAACCATTAAATATTTAAAATACCCAACCCTATAATACAGATCTTAAAAATTCAGCGGGGTCAGGCTAGACCAGCAAGCTGAAAGAGATGAGTTTTCAGGGCCCGACGAAAAGTCCGGAGGTCAGCAATTGTTCTCAGTTTTGGAGGAAGATCGTTCCAGAGGGTAGGGGCTGCCACAGAGAAGGCCCTCCCCCTGGGGGTCGCCAGCCGGCATTGTCTGGCTGACGGCACCCTGAGGAGACCCTCTCTGTGGGAACGCACCGGCCGGTGGGAGGCTATTGGCGGCAGAAGGCGGTCCCGTAAGTACCCTGGTCCTAAGCCATGGAGCGCTTTAAAGGTGGTCACCAACACCTTGAAACGCACCCGGAAGTCCACAGGTAGCCAATGCAGCTCGCGCAGGAGAGGTGTCACATGGGAGCGTCCCGTCGCTCCCATAATCCCCCGCGCGGCCGCATTCTGCACTAGTTGGAGCCTCCGGGTGCATCCCAAGGGGAGCCCCATGTAGAGAGCATTGCAGTAGTCCAGGCGAGAGGTGACGAGTGCCTGAGTGACTGTGCGTAGGGAGTCCCGATCTAGAAAGGGCCGCAACTGGCGTATCAGGCGAACCTGATAGAAAGCTCCCCTGGCCACAGCTGTCGTGTGATCTTCCAAAGACAGCCGTGGGTCCAGGAGGATGCCCAAGTTGCGCACCCTTTCCGTGGGGGCCAATGATTCGCCCCCAATAACCAGTGATGGTGTCAGCTGGCTATATCGGGACGCCGGCAGCCACAGCCACTCGGTCTTGGAGGGGTTGAGTCGAAGCCTGTTTCTCCCCATCCAGGCCCGCACGGCTTCAAGGCACTGGGACATCACTTCCCACATGCACCACATCCCTATTGCCACCAAAGAAAACGAAGTGGCCCACCTTTCACCAAGCCCTCAGGACTTACTTTGGGCAAGCAAAGTGAGATGGCGCTTTGGCCTTCCACGACAAAGCAGAGATCTGCTTTTTTCAAGAGGCAACTGGATTTCTTGTTTTTTTTCTTTTGAAGACTTTCCCTTCTCCTCCAAGACTTTCCCTTCTTCAGCTCTGGAGATCTGATCCTTTCTGTAGACTCACACATGTTCAGGTGGATGGGTGGGGAGAAAGATAAAAGCCGAGATGGGACCAGGCAAGACGGGGGTCTGCTCACTCTCACATTCAGGGGCAGGTGGATCCTGCAGGGCGAAACCTGGCATGGAAACCCAATCCCATTTTTTTTAGCCTGGGGGTGGGGGGGCACGGCATCGCTAGGTGGAGAAGCCGGAGGAGAATTTGAGATCAAAGCAGAAGGTGAGCCATTTGGGTGGAGTAATTAGTTCCCCCAGGATTGGGTTTTCTGGCTTCTGCCTGGTGATCAACCCCGGGGCATCGGCCTCTCCGTGGTTTTGCAAGGGGTGGGAAAGATTGCATCACCTATCCCAAGTCTCTTTCCCCTGGGGAAAAAAAAAAACCTGTCTGGGGTGGGATCGCTGGGGCACGGTGGCTGCCCCGCCAACATGATTTTAAGTGTAAAAATCCAATATCAATTAGATTCCTGCGATATATATATATATATCAGTTTCCCCGTTAGCCAAATGTTGTTTCTATTAGTAGTAATCAGGCCATATAAGTAGAGAAGAAACTCCACGTGCCAAGACATCATATCTTTCAACACCAGGTAGATCGCCCCCCCGCCCCACTCCAGAAATCAGGCCTGATATTACTATTATCTGCAATAATTAGAACTTCAGAAAAAAGACCTCTGCACCTCTATAACTGTCTGGTTTGGTTCTGCAACCCAATAAGACAGACGCTAATTAGATAATTAGAACTGCAGGAAAAAACAACGGCTACCAACCTGCCTTCCACTGAGGACCTGTCTACTGCACGAGTCAAAAAGAGGGCTGGGAAAATATTGACAGACCCCTCGCATCCTGGACATGAATTGTTTCAACTCCTACTCTCAAAACGAGGCTATAGGGCACTGCACACCACAACAACTAGACATAAGGACAGTTTTTTCCCGAACGCCATCACTCTGCTTAACAACTAATTCCCTCAACACTGACAAACAATTTACTAAGTCTGCATTACTATTAGTCTTCTCCTCGCTCCTGTCACCCATCTCCTCCCACTTATGACTGCATGACTGTAACTTTGTTGCTTGTAGTCTTACCATTCATATTAATATTGTTTCCTAGTATGATCTGATTGCTTATTTGCACCCTATGACTATCACTAAGTGTTGTACCTTATGATTCTTGATGAATGTATCTTTTCTTTTTATGTACACTGAGAGCAATAAAATACACACTTGGCCAATAAAAAAGAATTCTATTCTATATAATGCAGGGCAGAAACAGCGATTGTAGAAAGGAAAGTTGAAGTGGCTCTCTATTTTCAATAGACCTCTAAATCTCACATGCTCAAGGGCAGCAGTGAAGGAAGCATTCTCTTCTCCTCTTCTCAAAGTCCTCGCCTAAGAGCTACTTTATCCTTGCTTTCCCCTCTCCAGTTTTTTTTCCCCTTCTGTGCCATTCCTCTTGGCTTACATATTTGGAGGCAGGGCCCGGCCTTTATGATGGCAAGTCACCTTGTGGGGAGGGGGGCTGCTTTAGCCTAGAGCAGGGGTCTGTAACCTTAAACTCTCAAAAAGCCATTTGGACCATTTGTTTCCCACAGAAAAGAAAACACCGGGAGCCACAAAACCTGGGTGGGCATGGCCAACTCAATGTCATTTCCACTCAGTCACATGAACCCCGCCTACCCAGGTTTTGTGGCTCCCGGTGTTTTTTGTAGGAATTAGGTGTCTCTCTCTCTCTCTGCCTCCCTCTCATTTCTTTCTCTCTTTTTCCCATCCCTCCCTCCTCTTTGGTGAAGGCGCTCCAGCTTTCTCCAAGCAGGACAGTGGGAAAAGGGGGCTGGCCCTGCTGAATCTCGCACACCCATCCCAGGGATCCGGTGCGGAGAGCCCTCACCAAAGATATTCGCCTGTCAGCCGGTCAACCCACCAGCTCCATGCGTCTTTGCTATACTTTGGCCGAGCCTGGCCGCTCGCTCGTGTGCGCCCTTCTGGCCCTGCAACAGCCAGCCAGGGGGTTGCGGAAGGAGGAGGAGCAAGAAGCTGCCACCATGGTTTGTGCTCGCTCCCCAATTGTGGGCCTATCCCCCTTTCCATCATACCCTCCTCCCGGATCCCATTCCCACCTTGCCAGCCCTCAGGTTAGTGAAGTTGGCATCAGCCTCAGCTGGATTGGGTCAGTGTCTCGGGGCAGAGCGCAGGTCAAGCAACCGGGTCGGCAGGGAGCCGCAGGAGAGGGGTCAAAGAGCCGCATGTGGCTCGGGAGCCGCAGGTTGCTGACACCCGGCCTAGATAACAGAAAGGGGCACCATCTCCTCCCTTATCCGAGGGAGACCCCTCCTCTATCTCTGGACACCCCGCTGCATCCACGAGTACGTCATCCATCCTCCCTGCCAAGGTGTTTACGCCCAACTCAATACCAGGAAAAGTGTTATCTGATCTCCACCTGGAACTTTAAAACACACACACACACACACAAACGCTGTAATTAAGGCAGTTGTTTTTAATTGCAGGTGCTAATTGCACCAGAAGGAGGGGGGCACGCTGTTTGCTGCCCGCCTGGGCTCCCCTGGGCCAGAGAACCAGGAGCTCAGGCATCACTGGGGCTGATTAGTGGAGGGTTTTTTTTAAATATTCCCTGGTTTATTTGTTAACTAAAATAGCCCTAACTTTGCACAGACATTTTCTTTTTTTGCTTTCCCTTCTTCTCCATCCCAGCTAGGCCGAGGCTGCCCAGGGAACCCTGGTTCCTTAAGGTTCTAGTCCTCAACGTCCAGCCAGCATTTTTTTTTTAATTTGGAGAGAGGGCAGAAAGCTTTTCCCAGAATGCATCCTGGCAAGAAATCACCCAGATCGGCTAAGTTGTCTTCAATGGGCCTGAAAATTCAAGCCCCCCCTCCTGCCCCCGCACCCACCCCCACAAAAAAACTTGCTAGCCAAATCCTTTTGACTCAATTCATCCATTGGGTTTTATGACTCATGCTGATGCCTACAAGTCAGCGGGTAAACCAATCCAGGCGAGAGAAAAATGAGATGATAAATAGAAGACAGACGCAAGAGATATTTCGTTCTGGCCTTTCGGAGGCTGACATCTTGGGTTGTTTTTTTTTTTAAAGGAAAGGTCAAATAGGAAGCAGTGCTGTATCCGGGCGCAAATTATACAGAGCTGCTCCTTGCCAAAAGGAACGGGGCATCTCGCAAGGAGGCGCTATTCAAGCAGGACATTAAACATCCACTCTCCCGTTTAAAAAATAAAAATAAAATGAATTTTATTGCCTCTTCTTCCGTGCAGCAAGCTCATTGGGAGGCTCTCTCCTTCCTTGCCCGGTTTGGGGTGTGCTTGTGTGACTATGTGTCTGTGTGTACATGTAAGCGTGCAGTTTTGGGGTAAAGAGCAAAGAAACATTTTCTGCATTTGCTCCAAGGATTCTCTGAACCCTGTTTCTCCCCATCTGGATCGCTTCAAGGGCTGAGAACGAGAGTTGGCTTGCATTTTTCTTCCTCCAGCTTGCAATGATTCCGTTCAAAAGCACCTTGGCTTTTGGAAGGTCTTCCCGAGGGGATTGTGAGTGAAGCCTTTGGGGTGCTGTGGTCAAGGGCAAGGCACAAACATCCCTTCAGCAACATCCCTGAACTGCATCCCTTGCAAAGTCTGATAGCAGTGGTATTATAAATTAGGTATTATTATAAATAATAAATTATTTTGTTATTTATGAAATCGATACATTGCATCTATCTATCTATAGAGAGAGAAAGAGAGAGGAGGGAGAAAGGGAAGGGAGGGAAGGAGGGAGGGAGGAAGGAAGGAAAGGAAGGAATGGGGAGGAAGGAAGGAAGAAAAAGAAAGAGAGAGAGAAAAGAAGAAATAACAGATGAATGGATTAACAGAGTTGGAAGGGACCTTATAGGTCATCTAATCCAACCCCACCCCCCCACCCCACTCAAGCAGGAGACCCTACACCATTTCTAACATATGGCAGTCCAATCTTTTCCTGAAAGTCTCAAGTGATGAAGCTCCCACCACTTCCGAAGGCAACTTCTGTTCCATCGGTTGATTGTTCTCACTGTCAGAAAGTTCCTCCTCATTTCTAGGTTGAATCTCTCCTTCGTCAGTTTCCATCCATTATTCCTTGCCTTGTCTGGCCTTCAGGTGCTTTGGAAAACAGCTTGACCCCCCCTCTCTGTGGCAGCCCCTCAAGTATAAGAAAGAGAAAGAAAGGAAGGAAGGAAGGAAGGGAGGGGGGAGGGAAGGAAGGAAGGAAGGAAGGAAGGAAGGAAGGAAGGAAGGAAGGAAAGAAAGAAAGAAAGAAAGAAAGAAAGAGGAAGGAAGGAGGCAGGCAGGCAGGCATTCCTATTGTGGGATGGAGAGAAGCAGGTGGCGGTGACTACAGCAGGGTCTCCATTCACCCCAGGTGAACTGATACCCGTGTTTATGTACGGCCCATTGGCACAGAGGCGACATCTGCGATCTCTCGCAAACAAGGACATGAAAGAAGTCGGCCCTTTTGTCTTGACAACCCACCTGGACAAGGAAGGGAAAAGGAAGATGGAGGGGGGGAGGGAGAAAGAGGAGAGGGGGAGAAAAAAAACAAACAAACCAAAGTGACACCCCATGATAAGCAGGACTGCGTCAGCACTTCGGCTGTAAAAGCCCACTGACATTTTCCTCTCTGTGTGGCTGGTGACTTATTCCTTCCTTCCTTCCATCAATCTTGTACCAGCTCCGGATCAGAAATGGGGATGATAAGGCAAGGAATTATACGAACCATTGGCTCTAATTGCGCGATCGTTGGAAGTCTATTTACCTGCAGCCTACAATTCCCTGGAGCTCATCCGATGGGAGGAAAAGGGGTGGGGGCAATGTTGGGTTAAAAATCTCCTGGGCCGATCCTGCTCTCAAGGCCGCACAATCCTTACTTTTTCATGCCCTCTCCTCCACCTTTCCCCCCTCAAAAAAAACCCCAAGAAGGGGCAAGCCACGCTGAATTGCCACATTAGCTCTTGCTTCGATTATTCATTTATTTATCAAATTTCGACACAAGCCCTCCGCTCTGGAAGAGGAGAATGCAGGTCCCACAAAAATGAGGGCTGTGGTTTTCCCCCTCCCCTGGAAAAACAAAATTGCACGGTGTCAAAACAACACCAAAAAAAGCGAGGATGAAATATCTCTGAGAAAGGCTCGGGTGAGTTGTGTATGTCAGAGATAAAAGGCAGGCATAAGAAAGATTCCCTATTATTATATCTGGAGGAGAGGGGGGGACTGTCTGTGAAGATGATTCAGATGCCTGGGCAATTAATGTATCGTGGTTTCTGCCAGAGATATTTGCAATCGGTTTTGGAAAACCTGGTATCGGAGGGACCTTGCTGACATTTTGGTATTTATTCTTTCTCCTTTCCTGGCTTTCGTGCAGAGGCAAAAAAAAAAATCTGCTTTCGGGGGGGGGGGGGGGGAATGCATATTCAGCTCAATTTCATTGAGACTTTCCTGGAGAGGGGAGGGATAATGCAGAAAACCTTGCTAAAATTTCACCCATTTGCTTGTTTTCTTGATCAAAGCACACAGTGGCATACTCCTATCCATCTTCCCCTGCCTTCAGACAAACAATGAACACAATGGCCTCCAGATGGCGCTATGTCACCGTGCCAATTTGCTCTGGGATGCTTATGGTAACCTGGGCTTTTTCCAGATGTGGTGAACTACAATTCCCATTCTCCCAACGGGAGGGCACCGAGGGCCATCTGAAAACAGAGACCGCCCACAGATCGTCCAACAGAGTTCAGGCTATCCGAGGCTGCAGACTCAGAAATGAACGTACGGCCTCATCAGCCATTTGTGTACGTGAAATGTTATGCCAGGTGCGTCCAGACAAAAACGATCGGAGTGGCCTCCCCCAAAGGTCATGCAGCCTGACCCTCTGTCAGGGTGGAAAAAACATGAATTGGATGTTTGAAATCCACAAATATGACATACTGGTAGACGATGATGGTTCCCCCCCCACCCCCAGAGCTGCTTGAAGTTTTGGGGTGGGGAGAGATTTGGGGAGGGGGCTGCCAAAGATGGGCAGGGGAGGGGTGTCAACCAGCTGTGGCCTTTCAAACAGAAATAAGCAACCCCTGGCCCATGCATGTGCCCCTCCTCCCACTCTTTGCAGATCACAGACTTCGCAAGAAGAGACTAGCGATAGAATAAAAGATTTCCTGAGATATTCTTTTTTTCACAAATCAAACCCTAACACAAATGGCTTCACTATCTGGAACATTTAGTGCCCCTATTTTGAGCAACAGCTCCCCGGGGGCCATCGTTTGCCATCCAATTCTTTCCCCCCCACCCCTACCCCCCACCGCCGTCTCTCTTCTGACGGAATCACAGTTACTGTCATATCCTCAGCGGCCTTCCGACGCCAATTAAAAGAGAGGGGGAAAAAAATGCACTTGGTGTGTGCTTTTAAAGCATCCAACACATAACCATGCCTTTAGCATTTCAAAGCTCCTCGGCACCAGCTAGTTGCAAAACAGAACAGTGTTTCTACACTGCCTGACCACACAAATCAGGAAATGTGTGTAGGGGTGTGTGTAAGGGGTGGGGGGGATGACAGCTAATAGCTACCGGCCATCGATGCTCTTTGACCCTGCCCGCTTCCCGTTCTCTCCAATCCCAATCGCTTGCAAAAGGACGGGATTGCCTTTGATGCGAGCCTCGCCTCTGTTTTCTAAGAATTTTCCCAAGCGACGGAAAACGGGACCACTCTAACAAAAATTCCCAGGTGGAGGGGGATGAACACCAGGCCTGTGACATGCGGCTGGCTGGCTGGCTGGGATGGAGGGAATAAAATCTCTCTAAAACCAAGCAATCGGGGATGGCCGCAAGGATAGGGTGTCCTTGAGCTTCTGCTGCTGCCGTCGGCTAATTTATTGCCATTACCCCGATATGTAACTATCCAAAGGACACCGAGCGATGCTATTCGGCACCTTCATAAAAGCTTAATTTACAACTTCATCTTCTCAGCCCGGCTCGGCCCACAAATGCTTTCTGACATGCGGGGAAGGCTGGGCGCTCTTTGGAGAAACACAAATTTTCCCTCCGCAGCTTTCCTACCCGTTTATTAACCCCACAGCTAAACATTGGGAGCGGCAGAGAGAGAGAGGAAAGCGATTCCACCCCCCCCCCCGGCTGAAGGCCACATGTGGCTCCCAGGGTTATTTCCCTGTGGCCTGTTTGCAAAGGTTTTGTCTCTCTCTGCAAGCCGTCTCTGCCTGGGCTTTAGAGGGAAGGGGTGTCTTGTCAGTAGGGAGGGGGGAGAAAAAAAAGAGGATTTTTTTAAAAAGGAAAGGAGTAAATTACATAGCAGAAGAGTTGCTCTTTATAGCAAGATGGGCAGCACGTTTGTAAATTTAATCAGTAAATAAAATAAGTACGCAGAGAGAGGGGTGCAAAGTCAGTGGGCTTCGGCCCCGCTGGCCACCACTACCAAATGTTCATCCCGGGGGTTGACAGAGTCACGAGAGAAAATCTGTTATTTTTTTTTTTGATGGTTTTTTTCTGATTTGATCTCTTCTAGACCAAGGTGCCTCTCTTCCTCCAATCTCTACAAGGGGAATAGAAAGGAGGAAAGAGTATCTTATACCTCTTTTGGTTTAGATTAGATTTTAGACTTTTTTATCCCATCTTTATTACTTTATAAGTAACTCAAGGTGTCAAATATATGATTAATAAATTTGGAATACTGCATCCAGTTTTGGTCGCCATGATGTAAAAAAGACGCTGAGATTCTGGAAAGAGTGCAGAGAAGAGCAACCAAGAGGATTAGGGGACTGGAGGATAAAACATATGAAGAACGGTTGCAGGAACTGGGTACGTCTACTTTAATGAAAAGAAGGACTAGGGGAGACATGATAGCAGGGTTCCAATATCTCAGGGGCTGCCCCAAAGAAGAGGGAGTCAAACTATTCTCCAAAGCACCTGAGGGCAGGACAGGAAGCAATGGGTGGAAACTCATCAAGGAGAGAAACAATTTAGAATGAAGGAGAAATTTCCTGTGAGTTAGAACAATTAATCTGTGGAACAACTTGCCACCAGATGTTGTGAATACTCCAACACTGGAAGTTTTTAAGAAGAGGTTGGATAACTCTTTGTCTGAAGTGGTGTAGGGTTTCCTGCCTGGGCATGGGGTTGGACTAGAAGACCTCCAAGGTTCCTTCCAACTCTATTATTCTATTCTATTCTAATTATACACTTTCTTCCTCCTATTTTCCCCACAAAAAACAACTCTGTGAGGTGGGTTGGGCCGAGAGAGAGGGACTGGTCCAAAGTCACCCAGTCGGCTTTCAGGCCTAAAGTGGGACTAGAACTCTGAGTCGCCTGGTTTCTGGGACAACGCCTTAACCACTATACCAAACTGCCTTTCTTTGGGGAATGATGGAATCTGTTGCTCCTCTTTTGTTAAACTGTTGTTGGTGTTTAGTGATCTCACAATAGAGGTAGTCCTCGACTTAAAACCATTTGTTTAGCGACCCTTTCAAAGTTACCATGGTGCTGAAAAAAAGAGACTTATGACTGCTTGTCACACTTAATGACTGTTGCAGCATCCCCATGGTTACATGATCAAAATTTGGGGTGCTTGGCAACTGGCATGTATTTATGACAGTTGCAAGGGTCGCGCGGTTTCGTGTTTCGCTTTTGCGACCTTCTGACAAGCAACGGGGAGGCCAGATTCACTTAACAACCAGATAACGACTGCCAAGATTCATTTAACAATCTCTGGCAAGAACATGGAACAAAATTCATTTAACTGTCTTGCTTAGCAATGGAGATTTTTGACTCAATTGTGGCCTTAAGTCAGGGACTACTTGTATTACCAATCTGTTGGCTTCAGTTTGGTCATCACAACCACCCTGTGAGGCGGGTTAGGCCGAGAGGCCGAGAAGTCTCAGTTGGTCTCAGGTCATTGGATCAGTTTCAAAAGGCAAAGCCCGATTTGACACTGGTTTCTCCGCTGGTAAACAAACCGGGATCCCAATTTGATTTTTTTTCCTTGCAAATGTTTCTTGCGTCTGAATTGGCAACGATAAAAGCACAGGCTGAGCATCTTGAGCGACGTGAATCTAAATATTATTTCAATTTAACATGAGGAAAAAGGTTTGGAAGCCGCAAAGCAAACAAACTGAGTGAACAGTCTCCAAAAATTCTTTCCTCCCCCCTCTGTCTGTTCTTTTATTGCGAGGCTCTGGGGGTGGGGAGGGGAGAATGGGGGCGGATTTTATTTTTTTGGAATCACCCGTGCAGTATTCCAAAAATCTTACAATGGAATAGGCTTGCTGTCTGCCTTCTCTCCCCTGCAGGCATTTTGAGGACGAGATGCAGAGACTGTCACCAGCGTTCAATAAATAATCAAGACTCGAGAAAGATTTCAGCCCCCCTCTCCTTTCAAATATTCTTTGCTGCTTTTGCTAATGATCCATGATGTTGGTCATAAACAAGCCATTTGAAGGCTCCAGTCAATTTTGGTTCTTCGAGAACCCGGTTTCCTTATCTCTACCCACACTTATCTTTACCCCACCAGTAGTCCACGGTGTTGCAAGCAGCATAATCCAAGTTCATCTCATACACACACACACACACACACACACATACCAGGGGTGAAATCCAGCAGGTTCTGACAGGTTCTTGGGAACCGGTAGCGGAAATTTTGAGTAGTTCGGAGAACCAGCAAATACCACCTCTGGCTGGTGCCAGAGTGGGGTGGGAATGGAGATTTTGCAGTATCTTTCCCCTGGAGTGGGAAAGATACTGTGTGGTTATCTTTCCCCACTTCTTAAAAACCTTCTCAGTGATGGAGAAATCAGACTGGCTCCTTAAAGTTCTTTTCAACGCTATAACACGAGCACAACTGGGGAGAGTCCCTTCCATGCCACAAGCAACATATGGTTTTATTTCTCCAGATAAAGGTAAAGAATCCCCTTGAACATATGTACTGGTCGTTCCCGACTCTAGGGGGCGGTGCTCCTCTCCGTTTCAAAGCCGAAGAGCCAGCGCTGTCCAAAGACGTCTCCGTGGTCATGTGACCGGCGTGACTCAACGCCACAGGCGCACGGAACGCTGTTCCCTTCCCACCAAAAGTGGTCCCTATTTTTTTTACTTGCATTTTTTTTACGTGCTTTCGAACTGCTAGGTTGGCAGAAGCTGGGAGAAGTCACGGGAGCTCACCCCGTTACGCGGCACGAGGGATTTGAACTGCTGAACTGCCGACCTTTCGATCGACAAGCTCAGCGTCTTAGCCACTCAGCCACCGTGTCCCTTTCTCCAGATAGACCACTCCTAATATGACAGCAGGAGGCTCTTATCTGAAGGAGGAGCCCAGACAGCCTTGGCTATCTCAGCACCATCTCTAGTGCACAGAAGGATGTCCTACCAGTTGTTTTTGTCAGGAGAATTTAACAGGAAAGAGTAGAAGAACAAGCCGGCAGGCGTGACATCTTCCCGTGGCCAGGCTATATACAAGCCTCTTCATGCCACCAATCTTGCCTGCTGTCAAGGAAGTGAAGGAGCAGAGCGAAGGAGGGAGGAAAAAGGAAAGGATTCAAACAGTTGGACTGTTCAGTCATTTCCTCTGGGGGAGCCTCATGAGCTGAAAACGGGAGTGAACCCCCAAAAAGGTTTTTTCCTGTAGCGCCTTCCTCCTGCTTTCAGTGATGTTCCTGAACTCAGGATCGGGAGGTGAGTTTGGCACGGGAGACCCGTCTGATTCTGGGCTCCCAAGGGGGGTGATTTGAACTGGAACAGTGGTGGATTGCTCCCGGTTCGGTCTGTTTCTTGCAAACTGGTAGAAAAACCGGCGAGGGTTTTGCCCACCTGCTTGGACATCATTAGAAGCAAGCTTGCGCGTTCCCGTTGCGAACCGGTAGTAAAGGTAAGTAGAACCCGCCCCTGAACTGGAAATGCTGTAATTCAAACCCAAATTACTTCTGGAATCGCTAGATCTCTTGAGCCAAGATCCGGAACCCCCGTTTTGACCCCCCCCCAAAAAACAGTGCACACCTCTAATCCTAACATCTCATGCCTGCTTTCTCCTCTTTAATTCCAAGCTTGTGTGTTTCCTCTGACCCCTCCTGCTTGAGTTCTCCTCCTGCTGAAAAACCCACCCCCATCCAGACTTTTTAAAAAAATTTATCCCGTTTCTTCCTTTTCATTACTTCCTACATCTGTTCTGCACATTTGGCAACAACTGAAAAAGGTGGGCTGGGTAGAAACGGTTAAATTATTACACTTTTTTTTTTTTTAAACGAACTTAAACTCTCCCAAGGAAACACACTAATGAAGGCATGAATATAATGAGCTTAAGCAGTTGCCAAGGCACACAGTCAAATCCAAACGTACAACCCTGAGCCGATACAATTTTGCGGTTTAGGTCTTTCATCGGTAATGTAAATCTATCAGAGAGAAAACAATCATTAATTTTAATAACACCTAGCATTGCTGTGCATTGAGTGGAATTTTCAGCACCGAGACAAGGGTTTCCCCTCCTGAGAGCCATCGAAAGAGAATTAAAAACTTGCTTTCTTCAAATATGAATGGAAAAAACGAGCTTGCCTAGATTTTTTGTTGTTTTTTTCCCTAAGAGGCAGCCAATGTTAACATAAGGTAAGAGAATATTCAGCCTGTTTGTCAATGGAATTAAGCAGATATTTTCACCTGTCCACTTTTCGAAATCTGGCCTAATGTGTACATAAATTGTGGGCCTCTTCTTTGGATTTTTTTAATGTTTATTTTCAACCAAGGAATCTCTGCCTTTGGAAGCGGTGATCATCTTCAAATCGAAACCATTTTCCAGACTCCAGTTAACACCTCAGTGGTATTAATTTAGCGCATTAAAAATAACCCCACGCAATAAATAAACGTAACTTTCCATCCTCATATAAACAGTGGTTTCTGATAAAAGAAATGCCGGTGGTTTATACCCAATTTAATCAAAGGTAAGTTTCCATCCCCTCTCCCATGACAACTCCATCTGGTGTAAAAAGAGAAAGATACAAAAATGATAGCATCTTCAAAAGAATCCTTCAAATACAAAAAAAACCCCTAAACCAAGTGAAAAGGGGAAGATCAAGAGAAATCAGAGGGGGTTTTTTTCTGTGTGTGCGTTCTCTCTACGAAGAATGAATAAGGTAAAATGCATAACCTGACTGGGCCATCGAGAGTCAAGAGTTTATCCTACAAAACTGTTTAGACTCGCTTTCCCTGCTCGTATTAATGGTTAGTCACTTGCTGGCTTTTTCCAGACAGCTTTAATAGGACTTCCTTGACTGTTAACAATAAATCATATTCAGCCATCAGATTCTCGGTGTGCAAACCCATGCTAACGATGAGCGAGCTTGCCTTTTGCAAATTTACTCACATCTCGGCTTCTTCCCTTTACCCGTTTAAGATTGATCTATCCAAGTTTGGCGGATTTGCCAATTTCGCTCCCTCCCACCTACCCGGTTTTAAGTCAGTTTTAGTGTCTCATTTTTCTCACTCCTGAGTTTAATTGGCTCCCATTCCCCGTAATGGTTGGAATAGGTTGTTTCCAAGTTCACATTCACACCTTTGTATCCGTTTCTGGGCACGTTTTTCACCCCCACTTGTTGAGCAATTCCTGCACAATACACATAGATTTGCACGCGCCTTCTTTGAACAGAATGCATTTTGTACATCCATTTTATGAATGTATGATTCTTCATTTATTTGGGTTTTTTTGCAGTTGAATACCCCTTTGCAAAACTTCCTCCAAAAGGCTGTGTTTGTTAAAAAATGCAAAATTGGATCGTTTTTCATAGGAACCAAATGAAGTCTTCCCGCTCAAATCAATCACCCCTTACCTGTCGGCGTCTTCTGAATTTCTCAAAAGCGGCCTGCATGGTTTCCCTTTCGGCCCTCCAAGGCTTCTCTTCCTCATCTTCCTCTCCGAAGTACACGGTAAAAACGCAGAAATTCTTTTTCCTCTCCTCTTCCATGCTGCTTCCGAAGAGTTCTCTGTAAAAAAATAAAAATAAAAAAAATCAACATTCACAGGTTGGAAACATCACAATTCTTCAGCCCCAAACAGTTTGGATGTTTGGGGCTATAATAAAAAAAAATTATTTTTAATTTTAAAAAAATCTTGTACAAATTCATTGTGTAATTTTGAAGTACATCCTTATTGTAATGCTTGCCCAGCGGCTGTCAAGCCAGATCAACCTGATGGAAGCAAGATTCTAGGCCAGTGTTGGCAAACCTTTTTGCCGTCACGTGCCCAAAGTGGGGGGAGCACAGGGGGGTCGTGCGTGCGCGTGCCCACACCCATAATTCAACGCACCCCACCCCCCCACGCATGTGCGTGCGATCTCCTCGCGCTCCCCCTGGTTTTGGCACGTGATGCACGGTGGCCCCGGTAGGCCCGTTTTTCATCCTTCCCAAGCCCCAGAGGTTTTCTAGGAGCCTGGGGAGGGTGAAAACAGCCTTCCCCACCACGCCAGAGGCCAGAAATGGCCTGTTTGCCGACTTCCGGTGGAACCTAGAAAGGCTCTGGAGCCTGGGGAGAGTGAAAAACGGGCCTTCCCCATCTCCCCGGAGGCCCTCTGGAGACTGGAATCAGCCTGTTTCTTGATTTCCAGTGGGCCCAGAAGGCCTGAAAATCAGCTGGCCGGCACATGCATGCACGCCGGAGCTGAACCGGGGCAACGCTCACGTGCCCACCAATATGGCTCCGCGTGCCACCTGGGAAGGTTCTAGGCCTTCTCAGTGAGGGCCCCAAAGCAATTTGTTGTGAATCATCAGAATAAAAATAAATAAATTGAGAGTCTAACCTTAACTGCTCACCGGTTTTTCAGCTCTTATCAAATATCTGAACATACTGCTTTGTTCCTAACCTTGTGAATGATATCGTTTTAGAGGATTTTGCTGGTATATTTGAGCAATGTCTAACTTCTAGGCTTCACCACGGCTGATCAGAATACAAAATGTGGGAGTTTGAGGTGGGGTACGTGTGAGAAGGAACAGCAATAGTTTAGAGGGGCTAAAATGGCTTTGGGATCAGGACAGAGGTTCACTGCTTAAATTAATGGAATGAACTATCTCTCCCCCCTTCCCCATTTTTTTTTTTTAAAAGCAGGCAGAAAAATACCAAAACCGGTTTGGGCCCCGTTATACAGATAATTAAAATTTCATTCAGCTGAGCACAAGACCAATAGACTAGTTTATTAAAATACCTGGAAAATGGTTGTGGTGTATTCTCCAGAGGTCTTAATGGCATTTTGAAAAGCCTAAACCACATCGCTGGGCACAAATATTACGCATTAAAAATGTGGGTCAGGCAGATTTGGGGGAAAAGGGATTTTAGTTTAGATGACTTTAGGCCCTTTCAAATCCCAAGCCAATAATTTTCTGTGAAGTTTGGCTTTTGTTATTTCAAACTTTCTTCAGCCCTTTTACTAATTCGCAGAGCTTAAAACTCAATAAGGCCAACGTATTTCCATCGTGCACTGTTTTCCCTCCAATCAACGGAGTACATATCAATTTGTTTTGCCAAATAAAACAGAACATTAAGCAAACCTTGCTTTTAGCAATTTTCTGATTGTTTGGCGTTTTTTTTTTCCGTTTGAGGGAGAGATTTTGTTCCTTGCTGCAATATTGAATGGTTTTTAGCCTCTACAAAATTTTGAGCCAGTCAACTGCCAACGAACTCCAAATTTCAGAGTTGTTTGGTGTAATTGTGACTACAGAGAGCTGGGTTCAAGGACACCCTTTGCCACAGAGGCTTTGGACCAGTCACTATCCTGCCATCCGTGCAACTTTGCAGGAGTGTTGTGAGGATAATATTAAAAAGCATCCTCCACATCACAACCTTGAACGCCTAAAGATAAGGTAGAATCCATACCAGTGGTGAAATCCAAATGTTTTTACTACCGGTTCTGTGGGCATGGCTTGGTGGGTGTGGCAGGGGAAGGATACTGCGAAATCTCCATTCCCATCCCACTCTAAGGCCAGCCAGAAGTGGTATTTGCCGGTTCTTCAAACTACTCAAAATTTCCTCTACCGGTTCTCCAGAACCTGTCAGAACCTGCTAGATTTTATCCCTGATCTATACTTAATATGTCCATACATCTATTTACAGATATCCAGTCCTCAATTTATGAGCGCAATTTGGATCAGAATTTCCAAATTGTGCTCATAAATTGAAGAAGTTGTTAAGTGAGTTTCACATCACTTCATGACTTTTCTTTTATTTGCCAAGGTTGTTAAGCAAATCACTGCAATTATTAAGTGAATCCATCTCCCCCCCTCCCCCTCCCCCACATACTGGTTGCTAAGTGCCTACATTTTTGAGCACATGGTTGTGGAGATGCTGCAATGGTTGTAAGTGGGAGGACTTGTCATAAATCGCTTTCTGCAGTGACGTTGTAATGTTTTTGCAGTGACATTGTAACATTGAACAATCACTAAATGAATGGTAGTTAAGTAGAGGATTATCTATATATTGGTTCAGTGAGCGGGCAAGAACTGAAGTTAAGAGAGGAGGAGCCTGAGATGTTGCAGGAGGAGCCAAAACAGAATGGGCGGGGCCATCAAATCAGGGCGGAGTCAGAGGTTCAATTTTCCTGGATTTCCCTTTCAAAGGAAAAACTGAGTCTGTCTCAAAGGCATCTCTAGGGGCATTTGTGAACAATTTTTTGACTTTGAAGAAACCAAGTTGGGGAGAGAGGCCTAGTGGCCACGAAGAAGTCATTGGAAGTAGAAATTCCCTCTCCAACTAGGATTAACAAGATCATTGGTCCCCCAAAAGTGTGATATTCTAATGGCATGTCAGGTGGGAAGGCTGACACCCATTCAATGAAAACTATCATCAGTGTGCCCACCCAGATAGAAAACATATGTCTTTCTTGCCAGGCTACAGGGATTTCAACCGTACGGATTAAAAACAAGAGGGTAACCTTTGTCTCTGATGGCACCAGCTGTTAGATTCCAGCTGGCAACGTAAGTTTTCCAAGCTGCTGGGTGGATATCTCTGGTTCAAAAAATAGAAACTCTCTATTATAATCTACGGATTATACAAAGCCTCTGCATGGATGAGGTCTTAATTTTCAAGTGGACATCTGTTGGGGGCTGTGGAAGCCCTGGTTCTTTGAGAGCTTCTCCAAGACTCCAGCTTCTGCCCCTTTGCATCCAAAACATTGAAAATATAGACTAATATATTGGATATATATTTATATCACCAGAGATTTTGTTTTTGTGCTTTGTGTTATGGGAATAATGTGTAAAAATAAGAATTACCTTACTCTAATCTCTGGGTTCCCTTCCTGTCTCACCTTCTCTGGTAGACAAACGGATCCAATCAAAACTGCCTTGATAGCATAGGGAGACTCGAGAATGTTGCATCACGATGCTCTGTTGGACAAATTTTTTAAATATTTTCATTTGGAGGATGGCTAAAGGCATGAGCTGGATGAGGTTTGCCTGCTCAAAATTCAACCACCAAGTGGAAAGCATTTGGGAGAGAACAATCCCTTAGACCGTTTTTGAAATTTCATGCTCCCATCTTTGTTATCTTGCAAAAATATTTAGGATTTCAACACCACTAATGTTATAGAAGGCCACAAGGCAGACAGGGTGGGTCAGAAAAGTCAACCATAATCACATGAGAAAAATTCTTCCCCTTTTAGATGTGACACCCCGCCCCCCCACCAAAAAAAGAAAGGGCTCTGATTGTGTAGCTCTGGCTACCATTCCCTCCTGAAGAATGTAGCACCTTGTTTGTAAAATCTTAGAAGTTGCCCATCTCTGTCCATGGTTTGCATAGGTATTGCTTAAACATTGCAGAAACACATTGACATATGAAACTTATTACCTCCTTAATTTTTCCCTATCTAACTTTATTCTTGTTTGTTCATTTACTTGGTTTTGGGGCGTCCCCTTTTGACCTCAGCTTCATTTATGCCAGAGGTGTCCAACCTTGGCCACGTTTAAGACCTGTGGACTCCAACTTGCAGAATTCCCTGGCCAGCCATGCTGGCTGGGGAATTCTGCAAGTTGGAGTCCGCAGGCCTCAAAGTGGCCAAAGTTGAAAAAACCCTGATTTATGCATTTAATTATGGCCTAAAAGGAAGAAATGCAAACCATTGGGCTCCAAAAAAAAAAAAAAAAAAGAAAATTTGCTAACATTTGTGTATACATAGTAATTACAATATCTTTTATATTTCAGTATATATAATATTGTATAATGGTATTAGAAGTAGGAAACTTACGATTATGTATATCTAAATCAGGGATCTGCAACCTTAAACACTCAAAGAGCCATTTGTACCCGTTTCCCACAGAAAAGAAAACACCGGGAGCCACAAAACCCTTCTGGTGCCTGACTATTTCTTGAGCGGCCACAAAATTAGCATATGTAGTCGAAGCAAACATTTTGTTTTCTTCTGAAACTTTTTTCTTTTCTTGGATTTATCCATGGTTGGCCTACCGGGAGTTGAAAAGCTCAATAAATCGCGTGCCGGCGGGTTTCACACATTGACGGTCGTGATGCATATTTTGAGTGACAGGGAGCCGCAGCAGAGGGATGAAAGTGCCACATGCAGCTCCAGAGCCTCAGGTTGCTGACCCCTGATCTAAATAGTAATTATTACAACCAATTTCGTGGTATCCGTGATGTTATTATCGACTCCCCTTGGAGCTCCGGTTGGCTCCTGAACTTCGCATCTTCTGCCGCGAATTAAAAACTTGGTTATTCAAGTTCCCTGACCTGGACTGATGGGGTTTTATGGGTTTTTAAATTTTAGTTAGTCTAACTAGATTTTAATTCTGTACTATGGCTTTGTGAATTTTATTATTGTGAGCCGCCCTGAGTCCGTTGGAGATAGGGCGGCATATAAGCCAAATAAAATAAATAAATAATTATACTGTTGTTTTGTTTTTGTTATTATTATTACTATTATTACTATTACTACTATTATTACTATTACTATTATTAGAATTGTATGTAAAGTATATTGACCCAGCCAGTACACTGTCCACCAGGTATTTATGGATGTTAATGGAAAAATCATAAATAAAATTTTATATATATAGGGAAAAAAATTGATGGGAACCAAAATAAAATCATTCGCTGCTTTATGAGGAGGATTTTTTTTTGAGGTGGGTGGGGAGGAAATGGCTCGGCTTCTTTAAAATAAAATAAAATATATTATTGCCTGCTAAAGCCATTTTTTGGTGCACAGGGAGGGCAGAATGCCTTATTATTGCCTCATTTTCTGACACAATTTTGGGGAATTTTGTGGCCTAGAACTGGAGTTGCCTCTTGAACAGAATGACGATTACACAGGTGTGTGTGTGTGTGCAGGTATATTATTATTCCTCCCCTAATTTTGGGGGAGATGTTTCAATTGGCACAGTTTAAATTATATGATTTAAAGCTGAGGTGAATTTATGAGGCACAGAAATCCCCCCCCCCCCGCAATATACACACACACATAACTCCCCCTCCCCCCCCTTTTTTCCTCTCACCTGAACCCTTTGCCTCAAACTAGGGGCGTCTGGTCTCCTAGCAACCTCAAGATGGCCTCCCCGCACCGGGCGGATCTCTGGTTCTTGTAGTCTCCGCGGCCTAAGCCTCTCAGCATGGCGCCCCAACTCGGAACTACATTTCCCGAGAGGCGCCGCGGGGGGACGAAGGAAGCGGGGCCAGGCGGGACGGCGTCTACCTGGGCGGAGGTGAGAGGCGTCGCCGCGGGGGTCGACGGGAAGGGTAGTTTCCCGTCCAATGCGCGGGCGGGCTGCGGAGGGGCCGTCGGGACTACAAATCCCAGGGAAGAGCGGGCGGACGCGAGGTAGGGCCGCCGTCTCAGGGCGGGGGGTACGAACGGGAGACGGTCGCGCGGTTGGCGGCCGCCGCCAACGGCTGCTCTCTGCGCCCGCGCGCTCAGGTAAGGCCGCGAAGGGGGGGGGGAGCGCGGTGGGCGGGGCTAGCGGCGGCCCCGCCCTTTGTGGGGGGGCATCGCGGGTCCTGGGGGGTTCCAGGAGTGGCTTATGGGGACAGGTGTCCAGCTCTGGCCTTGGGGATGGGATGGCACGTTGGTTTCGCCTGCGGGGCTCGGGATTACAGCACCCAGCATCCCCTGCCAACCTTCAGGGTATAGGACTCCTGCTCCCCGCCAAACAGGCAGGCAGAAATCGTTGCCTTCACCCTTATGCAAGACTTTGCACATGCGTAGGAATCAATACCCATCCTCCCCTGCCTGCTTGGCCCTTTTAACGTCTAGCACTCATCCTCCCCTGCCTGCTTGGCTCATTTAAAGTCTAACACCCATCCTCCCCTGCCTGCTTGGCCCTTTTAAAGTCTACCACCCATTCTCCACTGCCTGCTTGGCCCATTTAAAGCCTAGCACCCATCCTCCCCTGCCTGCTTGGCCCTTTTAAAGTCTACCTCCCATTCTCCACTGCCTGCTTGGCCCATTTAAAGCCTAGCACCCATCCTCCCCTGCCTGCTTGGCCCTTTTACAATCCCAGCACCCATCCTCCCCTGCCTGCTTGGCCCTTTTAAAGTCCCAGCACCCATCCTCCCCTGCCCGCCTTTCCCAATGCCATGCTTTGTAGATCAGTGGGACTACCATACCCATCCTCCCCTTCCAGCCAGTCTCGATGCAGTGCCTTCCAGATCTTGGGGAATGCAATGCCTATCATCCCCCACTAGCTTGGTTATGAAGCGTGTTACTTTCTTGGGGGAGGTGAGACCACTCTGCCCATCATCCCCTATCAGCAAGGCCTGGGCCGCCCTCCTCTGCTTTCCCATTCCGGGCCCAACCACAAGTACATTTCCCATCACTCCTAGCCAGGCTGACCCGGGAGTTACTATTCACACGTGTAACATTATGTCTCTGACTGTTGCTTGGGAACTCGGTTTTTCTACTTGGTGGTCTTTGACGATTTTTAATTTGGAGTCTAGTTTTTAGTTCCTTTTTATATGGAATGAGGAGGAGGAGGAGGAGGCCAGGAAGAGGGGGGGGAATCCCCCTACTCACAGCTACCTGAGCTGCTCTAAAACTTGCTTTGGGCTGAAAAAGCAGAAACAGGAAGATGGAAGAGAGAAGAGAATAGAACAGAGAAGAACAGAGAAGAAGAGTGAATAGAAGAGAAGAGAAAAGAAGAGAAGAAAGAAGAGAAGAGTGGATAGAATAGAACAGAGAAGAGAAGAGTGAATAGGAGAATAGAATATAGAGTAGAGTGGAGTGGAGTGGAATGGAACGGAACGGAATAGAACAGAACAGAACAGAACAGAAAATGCAATAAATAGAGTAGAGTAGAAATAGAAATAGAAATAAGAATAGAATAGAATAGAATAGAATAGAATAGAATAGAATAGAATAGAATAGAATAGAATTCTTTATTGGCCAAGTGTGATTGAACACACAAGGAATTTGTCTTTGGTGCATACGCTCTCAGTGTACATAAAAAGACAAGATACATTCATCAAGAATCATTAGGTACAACACTTAGTAATAGTCATGGGGTACAAATAAGCAATCGAATCATACTAGGAAATAATCAATATAAATCGTAAGGATACCAGGAACAAAGTTACAGTCATGCAGTCATAAGTGGGAGGAGATGGGTGATAGGAGCGATGAGAAGACTAATAATAATAGTAGTGCAGACTTAGTAAATAGTTTGACAGTGTTGAGGGAATTATTTGTTTAGCAGAGTGATGGCGTTGGGGAAAAAACTGTCCCTGTGTCTACTTGTCTTGGTGTGCAGTGCTCTATAGCGTTATTTTGAGGGTAGGAGTTGAAACAATTTATGTCCGGGATGCAAAGGGTCTGTAGATATTTTCCCAGCCCTCTTTTTGACTCGTGCAGTATACAGGCCCTCCGTGGAAGGCAGATTGGTAGCCGTTGTTTTTTCCTGCAGTTCCAATTATCCTCTGAAGCCTGCAGAACCAAACCAGACAGTTATAGAGGTGCAGATGACAGTTGCCGCCGGAGAGGGACTGACCCTTTGTAGCAGGAACAGAAAGGAACTAGCTAACCAGGTGCAAGAAACATGAAAAAAAAAATTCCCCCAAAATACAACTGGCATCCTAAGGGTGCAAAGTTACACTTCCTTTCCCTTATGTGGCCAAAGGGCACCTTAAAGGAGATGTCACCAGACTTCCTGTAAAGTTAGGTTGGTGGCTTTGTAAATTGCTTTCGTCTTTGAAGGAAACAATCAAGCGATGCCAGTCTCCGTGTAATGCTGGTTGAGTCTGCTCGAGGAAGTTTCCCCATCGATTTCACTTTGGAGGGAGCGGGACAAAAATCTGTAGGTAAGCCGGAGTTTTTAGGCTTGCCTCCTTCTTCCCTGCCTTCATGAGAACTAGCAACCAGAAGGAGCAACCCTGCTGGGTGGAACGACACAGGATCTCCAGGCAGCTGGTCACAACTTTGCTGGGTGGAGTGGACTGTCTTCAGCGTGACATTTCTAATTGTCAAAAAGGAGTGGTAACAACATCCTATCCCCGCTAAAAGTGCTATGTTTCGACTCTCCTTTAGAATTTTTCCTTCAGGGAACAAAGTTTTTTGTTTTTTTTTTTTAAAAATTGATTTATATGCCACCCTTGTCCGGAGACTCAGGGCAGCTTACAATGCGTTAAGCAATAGCCTTCATCCTTTTTGTATATTTATACAAAGTCAGCTTATTGCCCCCACAAACTGGGTCCTCAATTGACCTACCTTAGAAAGGATGGAAGGCTGAGTCAACCTTGAGCCTGGGGAGATTCGAACTTACAGTAATTGCAGACAGCTGGAGTTAATCACGATGCATTAGTCTGCTGAGCCACCAGGCCTGATCAAGTTCCTGAATTGGTCAAAAGAAATGCTGTTTGGTATCATCCAGAGAGGAAAAATTGTGGAAATTAGCAAACTAGAAGTATCAAGAGCCAGAAGGGACCTTGGAGGTCTTCTAGTCCAACCCCCGGCTTAAGCACGAGACCCCATACCATTTCAGACAGATGGCTGTCCAATCTTTTTTTTTTTTTTAAAAAAAAAACCTTCAGTGATGAAGCACCTACAACTTCTGGTGGCCAGCTGTTCCACTGGTTAATCATCCTCCCTGTTAGGAAGTTTCTCCTTAATTCCAAGTTGCTTCTCTCCTGGGTGAGTTTCCATCCATTGCTTCTTCTCCAGCCTCCTGGTGCTTCGGAAGAGAAGTTGACCCTTATGCAAGAGTCTTTCACAAAGACTCTTCCTTTGCCACAGCCCTCAAATACTGCCGTACTGCTATCATTTCTCCCCATAGCCCAAAGGGACAATAAAACCCAAGATACATTTCTGCAACAAGGATCTTTATCGCTTCTCTAAATTTCTTGGGAAAATCCCCTATTATTTCATTGCGTCTTTGAGGGCGAACGAGAGCGAAATTCTCGGTGTCCTTTGAACTCATTCCTGGAATGACTCAAGGAAGGCGAGGAGTCAAAAAATCGGGGTAGGGCAACCAGTTTGGTAGGTTCTGGAAATCTGGCCAAACGTCGTAAGGGAAAGGACATCATCTCTAACCCGCCTCCAATTCTAACAATAAAGGTATCAATAGCTGCTTTCGCTTCTTATTTTTTAATAAATGGAGCTGGGGTTGTTGTTGTTTTTCTTCCCCTTTGTTTAGCTATTTTATCACCCCGTGGGTGGCTCTGAGAATAATTTTCCAGGAAAAACCCCACGTGCCGGCGTAGATCGTCCCCGATTAACACTCGGCTACCTAGGAATTGGGCAAAGCGAGCTGCGGCTTTTACAAACTTTTGCAAACTTTCCAATTGATTGCATCCAATCTTGGTCCTCCGGTCATTAAGGAAGAGGAGCAGCTGTGGCCCAGAGGGATCACTTGTGCCTTTGACAACTTTTGCTAGAAAATTGAAAAGATTTGGGGAACAGGTTGGTTTTTTTTGGTCTTTTTTAAGATCCAGAATTGGGGGAAGGGGGGTGAAAAGCCATTGAATGAAGCTTCGGGGCGTTGCTATCCTCTTGGGCCCTGGCGCTAATGACTCTCATCTATATTCCAAATTAAATTTATATATCCAATCGGTTTATATTCTTTCCTCTGATTAATTCCTTCGAGTTTTTGCGGTGCACGATGATGGGGGCTTCTTGAAGGAGGGGTTTTTCGGTGTGAGGTTTTGAAAAGCAGCGGCTTTGATGTGAAAAGCGGTCGAAGAGCTCAGAGTTGTGAGTCTCCTTGTGGTGTGGGGGAGAGGGAGGAAGAGATGAAGGATGTGTCCACCTCATCCATCCTGGAACTGGCTGACCATCTCAGCCTATCTGAGCCTCCAGGTTGCCAGTAACTGGCCTTACACGCCCACAGGTCTTCCCTCTGCTTGGAAAGCCTATGCTCCTAGTCCTCAGTGAGATGCTTCTGCTGAGCCTCCTTCTCGGCCAGATCCAATTTGAACTGAGCCAGCTGTTTTGCCAACAGTTTCTCGTGGTGGCTGCTTAGCTCCAACAACTGCTTCCTGTTGGGGCCCTAAGAAGCCCGGGTGGGGAGGCAGGGAGGGGCGTGGTGAATAGAGGCCAGCGAGGCACCCCTCGATGTGAGTGACATTGAGTTGACCACGCCCACCCAGTCACATGACCACATAGGCACGCCCACCCAGCTGGTCATTAGGCAGATCATATTAGTGGTCGGTGGGATTTAAAATTATGAATTTTGTGGTCCCTGAGATCTGAAAGGTTGGTGACCCCTGGTCTGAACCAACCCATGTAGGGGTGGGAGGCTTGGAGAAGTCGGAGCGGTAATCTGACACGTGTCTGGATCCTTGGAAATATTCGCTTCCTGCTCCGACTTGAGCTTATAATGCACATTCGGGAAAAGATATTTTATAGAAACCGAGTTGCTGCCAGTTTTTTTTTTTAATTGACAAGCCATTCAAAAGCCATTCTTTGCCTTTACAATCCCGATTAATAGCCTGCTTTGATCGCCTTGCCTCTTTAATCAGCTTAACTATTAAAGTATTAAGAAATCTTTACCCCTGCTCGCACGCAGCTCGGTGGAGTAGCAGCGCCGGAGAATGTAAGCCCAATGGGTGGGCTTCACTGTCGGGGCGGGGAGAAGTGCGGAGGCAGGAGCGGTGAGCTCCTTTGTGAAAACCCGGTTGGAATAATTTTCCCGTTCTCGTTGCCAATTCAGTTGGTTCGTGGGACTATTAAAAAGAGAAAAGGGCCGACGCGAACGGTCTAATTTATAAATTTGCATGTTAAGATGACTTGTTTGGGATTCGAAGGCGTTCTCTTTTCATTTCTCCGTATACTATCTTCCTGAAACTGAATAGTGGCAAGCGAGATACTGACCCAGGGATGGCGAATCTTTTCCCCACCGACTGCCAAAAAAGGGACCACGCATGCACGCAGCACCTAATGCTGAAAAAGGAGCACTTTATGCGTGCGCTCTCTTTGCGCATACATGCACGCTCGTCAGGGCCGCAACCAGGAAGAGGAGCTGCCCAGGGGGCATGCGTGTACCGGATAAGGTACTTCTGATTTACGGCACGCATACAAGTCTTCCGGTTGCTGCCGCGCATGCCCACATGCCGATCAGCTGCCCAGTGCATGCTCACGCCGGAAAACGAAGACCGGCTCTTCCGGTTTCAGGCACTGCCGTATGCACAAATGCCGGCTGATCGTCACATGCGTACGCATGCTAGAAACCCGGGAGAGGAATGGGCGATGCCGCGCATGCCAGGCGACGCTCCGTGTGCCACTTCGGGCATACGTGCCATAGATCCGCCATCACGGTGCTAGCCACAGCTTGGTTAAAATCTTGTGCTCAGCCTGGACAAAACAGAATGCCGATTAGCAGAGTCGGAAGGGACCTTGGAGGTCTTCTAGTCCAGCCCCTTGCTCCAGCAGGAAACCCAATCTTCAAGGGCCCGAGAAGTTGGCAGGTGTGATCAAAGTAGCAGGAGTCCCAGGCTGCTGAGATGGCTTTTGGGGGACAAAATAGGCTGGAAAGAAATGGGCTGGGTTTTTTTTAGATCACCTTGTGGTGTGTTCCCCCCCCCCACTGTATTTCAGAAACAGAGGTCTTCTCAATGCTATTTATATCCGTATCCTGTCTCCTTGCTAAATTGTGATCCTAAAGAAGAGGCTGATTGAGAGGCAGGTTGGCTCCTCAGTCCTGGATTATTTGGGAGAGGCAGCTTGGCTCCTCAGTCCTGGATTATTTGATACTCTTTAAAAGTACAGGTAGTCCTCAATTTATAACAGCTCATTTAGTGACCGTTCAAAGGTACGATGACAGTGGGGGGAAAATGGCCGTTTTTCATACTTTGAACCATTGCTGCATTCACATCACCAAAATTTGGCTGCTTGGCAACCGACTCACATTTATGACGGCTGCCATGCCCCGGGGTCATGTGATCGCCTCCAAAGAGGCCGAGGCAAGGGGGAACTCCAGTTCATTTAACAACCACATTGCTGTCATAACTGCCACGATTCACTTAACAACTGTGGCAGGAGGGGTAAAACGGGGCAAAACTCGCTGGACAACTGTTTCAGTCAGCGACAGAAATCTTGGGCTCAGCTACGGTCGTAAGTCGAGGACTACTACCTGTAACCAGGTTTTGCTTGAAACTCGGGTTCCAGAAAGCCGTAAAGGGAAGCTGACCAGAAAGAAGACAGTTTTAACCCATCCTTGTGTAATATGGCTCCTAAGCAGGAGTGGCTTTGATTCAAGATCAAGGGAGGTACTAATACCACTCTATAAAGCCTTAGTAAGACCACACCTAGAGACCACATCCAGTTTTGGTCCCCACACTATAAAAAAGATGTTGAGACTCTAGAAAGAGTACAGAGAAGAGCAACCAGGATGATGAGGGGACTGGAGGCTAAAACATACGATGAACAGTTGCAGGAACTGGGCATGGCTAGTCTAGTGAAGGGAAGGACCAGGAGAGCATCTTCCAATACTTGAGGGGCTGCCACAGAGAGGAGGAAGGGGGTCAAGCTATTTTCCAAAGCATCTGAAGGCCAGACAAGGAACAATGGATGGAAACTGACCAAGGAGAGATATTCAACCTGGAAATAAGGAGAAATTTTCTGACCGTGAGAACATTCAACCAGTGGAACAGAAGTTGCCTTCGGAAGTTGTGGGAGCTTCCATCACTGGAAGCTTTCAAGAAGAGACCAGACTACCATTTGTCAAAAAGGGTTGGACTAGATGACCTACAAGGCCCCTTCCAACTCTGTTCATCTAAAGCATTCAATTCCGCTCCTGCGCTAAGCCGGGCAGCCGTTCTGCCAAGCGAGTCCGTCTCCTCGAAGGCGCGAAAGAAATATAGGCTTAGCCAGGATAAAAACATCAGCAGTTCAATCTTGAAAGGAGACAGATCAATTCTTGGGCCGTAAAGGCAGATAAATGCCAGTCCAGCAGCCAAGAGAGCAAACGTTCTTCCGCGCATCTTACAAATTTGTGGCAGCAGAGAAAAATCGTTCCATAAATCATCCTTGTCTGGTTGATAAGGACATGATCGAACGAGCGGGGCGGGTGGGGACGTGACCCATCTCGCTAACCCCCATCCTTTCTAGACGGGCTCCAGTTTTTCTTCTTTTCCAAACGAGGAGGAGGATAGATCCATTTTTGGCACCGCGCTAACAGCCGCCGGCGCGAGATGGATAAGAAGGGTAGGTCGCCAATTCCCTTGAGACGGCCTCCTCGTTTTTCAGCCAAGCCTGGCTGGTTTAAAAAGAAAAGAAACCCGGGTTTCAAAAATAAACCATCTTGTCCCTAAATAAGACCGTCGCAGCTGGCTGGTTAAATTCCACAATTTGGAGAAGGATTCATCAGGCCACTGAACAGCCAGTGGTTCAGTTCAATGATTTTTGGCTAGCTGGAAGGAATGAAGGTTATTTTTAAATTTTTCCCGCTGATATTGACAAAACACAGACGTTTGTAGAAAGGCCATCATCGGAGGTGGTATTTAGCCAGTTCGGACCGGTTCGCACCGGTTCACCAGAACCGGTAGCAGAAATCACGGGTGGGCCCGTCCACCCACTCCGGTTCTATGCCATCCTATTTAGGCACGTTTTTGAGGCCGGGTGCCTGCGAGGTAGGCACCCGGCCGCCACCCTCTTCCAAAAAAATCTGCCCAGATGTGGGCAGTTGACTCCTAAAACAGAGATGCTCGTCTATTTAAACCGACTTGGTGTTTTTTTTTAATTAAAAAAATCCAAGCCAATGGGTTATCAAGGACTCTTTCCTTGTTCTCCGGCAGGCTTATAAAATGAAAATTTGTATGCCTCTTAGTTTGATAACGCCCGATAATAGGAAGCCCTTACAAGCCCCTCAGCTTTCACAGGCCGCAAAGCTTTGATGTGTCTGCGATGTGAGGAGAAGAAATTGTGTATTTTCTATCACTTTTTCACTCTCCCTTAATACATTCGCTTGGTTCCCGTTGCGATAAATTTCCAGGAATAAAACAACTAAGCTCGGTTTGGGTTGAAATTGACGGATGCGAAAAGCTTTCATTCCTTCTCTCTCTCTCTCTCTGCTTTGCAAGCTGTATTTAGTATTTTTTTTTTTTTTGGAGATTAAAAAGATACTTCATTTTCTAAAGATGGGAGAGAAAAAGACGTTCAATTATCACTTGAAGGAGGCGCATCTTTTTTCCAATTTGGGCAGATCAAAAAGCCAATTTGTTCTTGTGTACTTCATCGGATTCCTTTTCGCTTTATTTTAAGTTTTTTTTTTAAGCCGCCCGCCCTCCTCCCTTTTAATTTGATCAAAATTGCCTTTTATGTTTGCGCTGGAGTTTTCTCCCAATTGTGCATGCCAAATTAGAACTTAATACAGCCTCGCGAATGGCTTCATAAAAGTTATTATCGTTCTTGGAGTTTCTCCGATGTAGTAACTCATTTTACGTTCCTTCGTTTTGGTTGCTAAGTCAGGAGAGGGGGTGGAAGATCCTGGTTTCGTAAACCATGGCTTCTGGTTGCTTGCAACCCCCCCCCCCATCACCGGGGGAGGAGATTTCTACTTGCCCCAAATAACCAGGATTTTTCAGCCCTCTCAAAATTGCTTTTCATAAAACTTAGGTATAAATTACTAATCCCAACTGGGAAATGTTGCCTCAATTTTGATTCATACAAAATTGGTAAAAGTAGATTTTCTTATTATTATTATGTTTGCACGTCCAAGCTGTGTGTGGATGGAGGTGCAAAAAGCTATTTAACAGATTAACAGAGTTGGAAGGCACCTTTTAGGGCATCTAGTCCAACCCCATATTTTTTTTTAATTAGATTTATATGCCGCCCTTCTCTGGAGACTCAGGGCGACTTACAATGTGTTAAGCAATAGCCTGCATACTTTTGTATATTTTACAAAGTCAGCTTATTGCTCCCATAAACTGGGTCCTCAACTGACCTACCTTAGAAAGGATGGAAGGCTGAGTCAACCTTGAGCTTGGTGAGATTCAAACTTACTAATTGCAGACAGCTGGAGTTAAATTACAATGCATTAGTCTGCTGAGCTATCCAGGCTCCTACATCCCTACACCATATCCGACAGATGGCAGTCCATCTATTCTTGAAAGCTTCCAGGGATGAAGCTCCCACAACTACCGAAGGCAACCTCTGTTCCATGGGTTGATTGCTCTCACTGTCATAAAATTTCTCCTTATTTCCAGGTTGAATCTCTCCTTGTTCAGTTTCCATCCATTCTTCCTTGTCTGAACTTCAGTTCCTTTGGAAAATAGCTTCCCCCACCCTTCCTCTCTGTGGCAGCCCCTCAAATATTGGAAGAGTGCTCTCCTGTCTCCCCTGGTCCTTCTCTTCTCTTCACTAGACTAGCCAGGTCCAGTTCCTGCAACCGTTCATCGTATGTTTTAGCCTCCAATCCCCTCATTATCTTGGCTATTGATGCTGTGTTCTTCCTTTCTGCAGCCACATTTTTTATATCGATCCGCTCGTTTCCGCCATTTTCTCACCGAGGGGGCCATATCACCATAGTTCCCATCGGTGACATGAAATATACAAGGGTATATACATATCTCTGTATTTATCTGTATTTATTTATTCTGTTAATTGTGGTGTATATCGGATATATTCTCCCAATGAAAATATATCTGCTGATCAAAACTCCGCATCGGCGTCAGGAAGGGCATCTGGCCAGTAAACACTCTGCTAGCTCCATTCAGTTGCTCAAACTCCACCCTGCAAGGGGTTATGGGGTCGTTAAACAATGGATGATGATGGGAGTCGGTGACCCTTGGAGAACTGCATGCAAGGAAATTTCACTTTAACACATGCTGATTAGCATACATTCAAAGTGACAATAAAGTTGTTATTCTATCTCCAACCTCGATTCCTTTCATCCTGGGCCTGGCATTGATTGGCTGTGTTTTGAACCCACCGACAAAGTTCCTGGTTGCTTAGCAACTGCGCACACCTGCCAGCAGGTGCAGAAATGTGCTGTAACTGTTTTGCCTGTGACAGCCTGCCCAAATTACAGCATTTCCATTACAGGGTAGCCAGCAACGTACGGCCGTTTTTTTGATTTATTTATTTTTTTTTGAGCCCAAATTTATGTCGTTAAACGGGTACATTCGCCCCGTTTTATGACGTTTCCTGCCACGCCGATTAAGTTGAATCACGGCCTTTCTTAAATTAGGAACACGATTGTTAAGTGAATCTGGCTACTCCGTGGACTTGGGCTTGATAGAAGGTTGCAAAAGGGAAATTGCGTGACCCCCCCGGGAGACACAGCGACCGTCATACATGTGAATCGGTGATCAAAGCATCCAAGTGCAGATCACGTGATCATAGGGCTGTGATGTCGCCCAAAGTGGCATGCGAAGGCATGTCGCCCGGCCTTGTCTGTTTGTCTTCCGGGTTTCTGGTGTGCAATGCGCGCACGATGATCAGCTGTCCTTTGCGCGCACGGTAGTACTGAAAATGGATGGGCACCAGCCAACTGATTGTCGGGTGTGCAGAAGTTTGGCTTTTCTGGAGCGCGACTTTGACGAGCGTGCCCCCATCACTGCCATAGGGGGAATGCTGCAACGGTTGCCAGTGTGAGACGTGGTCATGAGTCACTTTTTCCCAGGGCTGTTGTAACTTAGAACGGTAACTAAATGAACTGTTGTAAGTCGAGAACTGTCTCTATTCCCAAGGCCAGGCAAGGCACATCCTTACCGCTCTGCCTCTGCGTTGCTATTCAGTGGTCCGGAGGGAGTAAAATTGCAATGGGCAAACTCTGAATATTGGATAGATATACTTTTATTTTCTCCGTAGGCTTTTGCTCCATCTCAGACATGGCGGTGCCCTGCGTTTTCCTTCTAACTGTGCTGGGAGCAGAAGTCACCAGCAAATCCACTGACGGCTTGGTAGGTATGGCTTGTGGCCGTTGGCTGAAATCTAAACTAAAAAGGAAGGGATTAAAAAATCAAAGGGAGAGGCTGAGATTTAGCCGCTGAACCTTGTCAACTGGGCACAGGAATTTTATAAGTAGCATAACCACTGCCGGCTCATTGACTCGTGAATTCATTGACGGCCCTACTCCCGGGGTAAGTTATGGCTCTAACAAGCCACATTAGGTTCATTGTTTCCTTACTCTGAGGATGCTACGAGGGAGGTTCAGCCCGGGAAGCCATCTGTTCATCCAGCGAGTGTCCCTGATGTGGCTCTGGAAAACCGCAGCGTCTTAATCCCGATTTCCAGTTGTGATTACTGATCACTCCAAAGGATATTAGTCGGTAGATCGGATCAGCTTGGATTTGTGAATGAGAAGGCTGTTTTTAAACCATAACAACACCCCCAAACAAACCTGTTTTCTGTAGAAAACCTCTGCCGCCTCTATGTGAATAAAAGATATATTCTATTGATTCACCAGACAACTCGGGTCCTTGTTTCAGAAGGCTTTCCATACCAGATTTTTTGTGGTAGAGTGTCTAAATCAGCGGCAGGATTCACAAATTCTTACCACTGGTTTGTTGTGCGCATGCGCCCGGCATGCGCCCGGCCTTGAAAATGTAGCTAAATAGGATGGCATAATGCCGCTGGGGCGGGGGGCAGGCCCGCCCCCACCCACCCGCATTTGCCGCTACCGGTTCTCCCAAACCGCTACGAACCGGCGGAATGCCACCTCTGTGTCTAATGTAATGCAATCTAATTAAGCAATGGATGAAAAATCCATCGGGGAGAGAAGCAGCGTAGAACTAAGGAGAAATTTCCTAACAGGACAATTAACCAGCGGAACGGCTTGCCCCCAGAAGTTGTGAGTGATCCATCACTGGAGGTTTTTCAGAAGAGATTGGACAACCGTTTGTCTGGAATAGTATAGGGCCGTGATGGTGAACCTCTGCCTACACGTGTGACACCTGCGGCACGTATAGCCATATCGGGCACGTGAGCTCAGCTCTGGCATGCACCAGCTGATCTTCGGGCCTTCTGTTCCCACCAGAAGTAGAGAAACTGGCTGTCCACATATCTTTAAGTTGCCGAAGTTGAAAAACACTGTTCCACACGGACAAAGCCTGACTTAATCCCTCCAAGTATGATTTACGAAGGTGGAAATATATGTTCTTCTTACTTTTCATCCCTTCCACCTGTTCGTAGGCGACTCACTGCATTAATCTTGATTTAGAGCATCTCCAAATCAGGGCAGGTTAGATTTCTATTCGAGGCAAGAATTCCCAAAGCCGGTAACTTACAGTCTGTTCTGAACAATACTTGCTCTCATTTTTTTTTTCCTCTAAAAAGACAAGAAAAGATTTCTTTCCTTGTCAGAATTTCCTGGCCTGGTAGAGCTATTTTTTTTGTCCCTCTGCCCCATTCATTCATTCATCCATCCATCTCCAAATACAATCCCCAGCAACCTTTGAACTCCCCAGCTCAAAGCCATCCAGATTTGGAGGATTGCAATTCCCATTGCAATCGGTCGTACGTGTGAAAAATGGTCATAAGTCACTTTTTCCAGGGCTGTTGTAACTTTGAACGGTCCCTAAACGAACTGTTGTAAGTCGAGGATTACCTGTAGACCATATTTCTGGGACTAAAGCATTTAAATATCCCCCAAATGCAGCTCTCATCTCTCCGGCTAAAACTCATCCATGCAGCGGTGGGTTCCACATATTCTTACCACTGGTTTGCCCCTTCCATGCATGTGCCCGGCCTCGAAAACGTGGCTAAATAGGACGGCATTACATCCGGGGAGGCTGCTACCTGTTTCCCCGGTTTGGTACAAACCGGCTGAATACCACCCCTGCATCCATGTATAAATAAATATTGGATTCAATTCAATGTTTGCTAAGGCGTCTGCTGACACTGGAAGTTTTTAAGAAGAGGTTGGATAACCATTTGTCTGAAGTGGCGTAGGGTTTCTTGCCTAAGCAGGGGGTTGGACTAGAAGACCTCCGAGGTCCCTTCCAACTCTGTTATTCTATAATTCTATAAGGGGGAGGAATCTGCAGGAGAGGGAAAAAAACGGGGTGCAAATCTCAAAGTCAGCCCCTTCCGGCATTTGATAAATCAATAAATTAATTGCCCACCGGAGCGAAAACCCATCCAGTTTTCCCTCTTGAACTGTCGGTGGTTACCCATCGGCCGTCGTAACTGCAAACGGTCGCTAAATGAACTGTTGCACGTTCAAGAACTGTCCGTCTTCTTCACGTCAAGTTTTTCCCCATCTTTATCTTGGGAAAGGCCAGTATATCTTCATCTCCTTCCGCTTTGAAATCCCGAACCCAGCGCCGCGCCCGGGTTGAATTATTCTTTTGTCCGCGCCATCGATCAATTCCAGAGCCCGTGGGCCGTACGGCATGCTACAACTTCAAGAAGAAGACAAATAACAGCTCAAGATCAGCAGGCCTTAAAGCATCCGAGCGACCGAAGCTTGGCAGGAAGACAATAAGTCGACGTGAAAAGCTTGGCTGGAGATCGGAGGGCGTTCGTGTTCTTGACAACTCATTTAAAAGGGCCGCTTTTCCAAATCGATCCCACCAATCTTTGGGCTTGGAGCCCGGCCAAGCCGCAAACCTCCACATACAAGGCGAGACCACCGTGTTCTCCTCTGGGAAATTGGGCTCCAGATGGTAAATAAAACAGCAGCTTTCATAAGTGGAACTACCGGAGGAACGCAGAGAACTGAGGATGCCCGGCGCGGAATATTTTGCGGGAACAGAAAATGTGCTTTTTAAACGTTTCGTGGCGAGCTGGCTGGGATGGCGTCCAGCCAAATGACTCTGGGCAGGGAGTCAAAAGAAAACCACCGACAGTTCAAAATGTAGACTGGGTGGGTTTTCGCTCGGGAAGGAAATTTATTTATTTATTTATTTATCGAATGCCGATCTGGGGTCTGGAAAAAAGGCGGGAGGAGCTGACTTTGAGATTTGCACCCAGTTTTTTCCCCTCCTGCAGAGATTTCTCCCACCTTATAGAATTAAAGAATAACAGAGTTAGAAGGGATCTCGGAGGTCTTCTAGTCCAACCCCCTGCTTAGGCAGGAAACCCTACGCCCCTTCAGACAAAGGGTTATCCAATTTCTTCTTAAAAACTCCCAGTATCAGCAGACACCTTAGCAGACATTGAATGGAATCCAAGATTTATTTATACATGGATGAGTTTTTAGCCGGAAAGATGAGAGCTGCATTTGGGGATTTTTTAAATGCTTTGGTCTCAGAAATATGGTCTACAGGTAGTCCTCGACTTACAACAATTCATTTAGTGACCGTTCGGTTACAACAACACTGGAGAAAATGACTTATGACCATTTTCATGCCACCGTTGTAGTACCCCCATGATCACGGGATCAACATTCGGACACTTGGCAACTGACTCGTATTTATGACGGTCGCACTGTCCCGGGATCACGTAGTCCTCTTTGGCGACCTGACAAGTAAAGTCAACGGAGAAGTCAGATTCGCTTAATAACCATGTTACTAACTTAACAACTGCAGTGATTAACTTGGGACTCGGACAACCTACAGAATGACCCCTAAAGGTAAAGGTTACTGCGCACCTGCGTGCTATCATTCCCGACTCTAGGGGGTGGTGCTCATCTCCGTTTCAAAGCCGAAGAGCCAGCGCTGTCCAAAGACGTCTCTGTGGTCATGTGGCTGGCATGATTCAACACCAAAGGCGCATGGAAAGCTGTTACCTTCCCATCAAAGGCGGTCCCTATTTTTCTACTTGCATTTTTTACGGGCTTTCGAACTGCTAGGTTGGCAGAGGCTGGGGCAAGTCACAGGAGCTCACCCCGTTACATGGCGCTAGGGATTCGAACCGCTGAACTGCCGATCTTTCGATCGGCAAGCTCAGCATCTTAACCACTGGGCCACCACGTCCCTTCTATGACCCCTGCAACAGCTAATAAAATACATGCCCTTGCCACAGGAACAGGAAGCTCAAGTGCAAAGCCCAAGAGAGGGTATAAATAACCCTCACTCTCAACTCCATGTGGTCAATTGCACCAGGACCATGTGCTTGGTGATTCTGCTTTGCCATTAAACCATCTTTCCAATCAGCCTCCATGTTTCCAGTGTTTTTCTCCCTGCTTCGAACTGAAACCCAGATGGATATTTCTACCAACGATATCAAGCTGCATGTCTCGTTTTCGTTCTCCCCCAGCCACCATCGTGGTCTCTCCTCTCTCCTGCTATTTATTTTGGTGCTTCAAATGAGGTGGTGCCACGTAAGGGCGATTGCATTGCGGTTTGGTGTTCACGTGAGGGCGAGAGATTACAAAACGGAGTTCTAAGCAAATGAATTTTTGGAAAAAATTTGTGTATGTGGGTTTTTTGTTTGTTTTTGTCTCCTTACGCTAGGAATCGGATGCAGAATGCTGCGTCGATACGATGGAAGCCAATAGCACCTGTCTCGCCAACAGCCAGTGCACTCCAGGTAGGCAGTTACAGGGATGGGCTTCAAAAATCTGCCCGGTTGCTGGGTGGGTGTGGCCTACTCGGCCTCCTGCACCACAGCGGGGAGGACATTTTTGCCCTCCCCAGGCTCCAGAGGCTTTTCCCAAGCCTCCGGGAGGGCGAAAACAGTCTTCCCAAGCTCTGAAGGCCCTCTTCCCAAACTTCTAGTAGGCCCGTTTTTTGCCCTCTCTGAGCTTCCACGCGTGCCCTGCATTTATGTGCATCCAAAACGGGCCGTGTGGCAACTCCTGGGAGGGGCAGGGCGGGGCCAGCCAGGAGTCACCACGCAGCCTGTTTTGGATGCACGTAAATTTGGGGGTTCTCCAAACTGCACAGAATCTTAGCTAGGGGTTCTCCCGAACCCCCAGCAGCTGGTTTTGGGCCTGCAAAGAAAGCAGCATTTTCACATCCGGAGAAGCCGATCTTGAGGTCGGGTGGCTTTCTCTGTGGTCTCCTTTCCAGCGGCAAGGAGACCACAGCTGTTAAGCCTTCCGCCCACTTAATCATTGTGAAAATCTTATCCCGTTAATTCATTTGAGCTTCCTCCCATTTATTAAAAAATCCCTCCTGGGGTCAAGATTGAAGTTGAATCAAGTGATCCTTTTTGGCAATATGCTCCTATGGGGTTTTTTCGCCCCTTCCACCTCCATTATTCCAAAACGGCAAACTCCTTTGACTTAAAAGCTAAAGAGTAGCACGTTTCTCCTTCTCTTTCTCGCTGCCTTAAATGCGGTAAGGAAACAAAGATTTGTTTCTTCGTTAAATTTATTTGCTGTCCAACTTGCCGAGGGGCTTGGCGTTTCAACGGCACGGCAGTACAGCGCGAAGTCAACATTTTAATGTTCTGTATCTTGCGAAGCTTAACTTATCAAAAAGAGAGAGGGAGGGGGAAAAAGAGAACTTTCTCTGTTTTCCTTTTTTTTTTTCTTTTTTTTAAAATGCTGTCCAAAATCCCTGCTGGGGCTTATTTCTGCCACTTTAAGTTTCTCCTAAACTACAATAAAATTGCAGTGCTGATTTTCAGCACAAGGGGAGATGAAAGAATATCGATGCTCAGTTGGGGGTAAAGGGGGATGCCTGTGTGTGTTCCTTCCTTCCTTCCTTCCTTCCTCCCTCCCTCCCTCCTTCCCTCTTTCCAATTCCTTCCTTCCATCTATCCCTCCCTCCCATCTATCCTTCTTTCCTTCTTTCCAATTCATTTTTCCTTCATTTCTTCCTTCCTTCCTTCTATCTATCCCTCCCTCCTACCCTTCATCTATCCCTCCTTCCTTATTTCCAATTCATTTTTCCTTCATTTCTTTCTTCCTTCCCTCCCTCCCTCATCTGTCCTTCCTTATTTCCAATTCCTTCCTTCTTTCCTTCCTTCCTTCCTTTTATCTATCTTTCCCTCCCTCCCTTCCTTCTCTCCCTCTTTCCTTATTTCCAATTCATTTTTTCTTCCTTCCTTCCTTCTATCTATCCCTCCCTCCCATCTGTCCCTCCTTCCTTATTTCCAATTCATTTTTCTCTTCATTTCTACCTTCCTTCCCTCCCTCCCTCATCCGTCCTTCCTTATTTCCAATTCCTTCCTTCCTTCCATCCATCCATCCCTCCCTCCCATCTATCCCTCCTTCCAATGCTTCCCTCCTTCTATCTATCTATCCCTCCTACCTTATTTCCAATTCATTTTTTCTTTCCTTCCTCCTTCCTTCTCCTCACTCTCCTGTCCTCACACCACGCAGGCTGCTACAGGCGGTGGAACGAAGACGGAAGCAGCACCTGTGTGAAATGTGAGAATGAGACCCTCCCAGCGGCTCCGGCGTATAATCTGACGGACTGTCAAAACAGTAAGTGGCTGATGATTTTCCGATCCTGCTCGCTTTCGGGGCAGAGTTAAGAATGCTCTCTCTGCTTTTCCCCTCCCCATCCAGCAGAGGGCGGAAGAGAGGCATTTGAAGGTTCAGGATCCTGGGATTGAAAACAGCCCAAGGTTCTAGTCCTCCTTTTTTTTAAGAGGAGAAAGCAACACGGTTACAAGTGTGCCTTGTTGATTTGGCATGTTTTGAAAAAGCCCCTCGATCAATACCTTCTTTATTTTTATTTTGTTTATTAAACTCATATACAGGCCCTCTCACAGCAGTGGCCAAAATTGTGGAAACCTTTTGGGGAAAAGTATATTTTCTAAAATTTAGCTAATAACACCACTTTTTTTTTTAAGTAGTACCATAAAATTATATATCAATGGAAAGATAATTTAATCAAGAATGTAATGCAATAACTTTTATGAAGGATTTGCTATTAGAATAGCAGTGACAGTCTAAAGAAGAAAAGTGAAACACGTAGAAAAAACAAGACACGCAAAAATGATCACCATGTCAGTTAATCCTTAGTTGAGTAACCTTTTGCATGAATTACAGCCTTACAACATTTTCCTATAGAGTGAACCAAGTCTTTTAGTTCTGCAGCTGTTATCATGTGAAACCAAGATTGAATGATGGCTTCTATTAACCGGGTTTTATTGCTGGGTCGCTTCTGACTAACAAGTTTCTTTAGTCGGCTCCCTAGATTTTCAATGGGGTGAAGGTCTGGGCTATGCTCCCACCCTCTGGAATGAATTACCTACCGAGCTCCGGATGGCTTCTGATCTCCGCTCCTTCTGTCAGGAGCTGAAGACTTGGCTGTTCAAGCAAATAGGCTGACTCTGATTCTGGGTTTATTATTTATCATTAATTAGTTATTTGATTTAAAGTGCGATTTTATTGTACATGTTTCTTAACTTGTGTTCGCCGCCCTGAGTCCTTCGGGAGAAGGGCGGCATATAAATAATGTAATAAATAAATAAATATTCCCAGGCCAGGATTGAAACTCCAAAAAAAAAAAAAGTGGTGTTATTAGCCATCAAACCTCAAATATACACTTTTCCCAAG
Organism: Masticophis lateralis; assembly: GCA_030761175.1. NCBI lineage: Eukaryota > Metazoa > Chordata > Lepidosauria > Squamata > Colubridae > Masticophis > Masticophis lateralis. The sequence goes on from JAUDYJ010000016.1 coordinate 4,728,241, forward strand.
AGGTTTCCACAATTTTGGCTGCTACTGTATAAGGCAGCTCTTTACCTTGGTTAGTCTTTCATTCAGCAATTCCCAGCTTCGAAACTCTACTGTTTCTTTCTGTCTTTACGACAGTAGGAATACAAATCACCCCACCCCCCACCCCATACGATGAATGCCAACGCATAATTTTGGGAACTGGGCTGGTTTTTCCCTTGTGCCTAAACATATTAAAGCAAAATCTGAGCGATGGAGCCAGGGAAAATAACTTGCAATACAAGCAGGGGTGGGATTCAGCTGGTTCCAACCGGTTCGGGTGAATTTGACATCTGGTTCGCCGAACCGGTTGTTGTAAGGACTAGCTGGCACCTCTCACCCCGCCCCTCCCAGGAGTCCCCACGCGGCCACCTTTGGATGCCAGGTAAGTGCAGGGCCTGCATAGAGGCTCTGGGAGGCCGAAAAACCGGCCTATTGGAAGTTCAGAAAGCCTGGAAACGGGCCTTCAGAGCCTGGGGAGGCCATTTTCGCCCTCCCGGAGGCTCAGGGAAAGCCTCTGGAGCCCGTGGAAGGCAAAAACACCCTCCCCCTGCCGTGGTGCAGGAGGCTGACTAGGCCACGCCCACCATGGCCACGCCCACCCAGCAATCAGGCAGAGAACCCCTTGCTAAAATTTTTGAATCCCACCTTCTCTCTTGGAATCAGCAATGGAGAAATTCAGCTGGCTCTGGCCATAACTTGTTCTTTGTCTCTTATCCAACTTTCTGGTGCTTGTTTTTTGTAGATGCAGCCGGGGAATTGAACCCTCTAATCAACCTAACTACCCTAACTCCAGAGACCTTCGGTATAGGTGAGTAACGCCGAACAGACTTTGTGAAAGAGTTTTGGTTCTCAATCGGAGGGTTTCCCTGGCCGTAGTCCTCGATTCACGGCCACAATTCAGCCCAACATTTCTATCGTTGCTAAGCGAGAGGTTGTTAAAAGTGAGTTTTGCCCCGTTTTGACGACTTTTCTTGCCACCGTTGCTAAGCGGAGCGCTTAGCAGCTGTTAAAGTTAGTAACCCGGTTGTTAAGTGAATCTGGCTTTCAGGAAAATAGTAGAATGTGCAGAAATGAATAGGTTAACGCTTGCAGTTAAGGATAAAGAAGTGAAAGAAAGAAAGAAATTCTACAGGAACAGCCTTTGAGGTGATTATCTGCATTAACAGGCTCCTCCCCCAACAACTTGCCCTTTTTGCTTGAAGCTCAGGGCCTAGGGTGTTGGGTTGTTTTTTCTTTTTTAAAGTACCAATCCCCCTTACCAGAGGGAGTCCCCTTGTGGAGTACTGTGAAGCCGTTACTGTGCTGTACAGTAGAAGCCATTTTAAGGCACAACAGGCTGTATCTTAACAGAACTTGAATCCAAAATGCACAGTATCACTGTCAAAAGTTCTGTGATTTGACACTATAGAAATAATTCATTCCTTTTCATTTCAGCGGCCCAGGCGTTCCAGAGTTATGCTGGAACATACACACACACACACACACACACCAAGGGGTGTTAGGGGTGTCTTACCCCCATAGTATTTCTTTCCAGAGAGTAAGTCATTTGTGTATCAAGTTTGATTGAAATTGCTCAAGGCGTTCCAGAGTTATGCTGGAACATACACACATACACAGCCATTTTTATATATTTAGATTAAAAAATGGACATTCTGGGGCAGGAATTATGGGGCGACGGTCAGCAAGACACTCGCTGGCCAATCTCAAGGATTAATTTGCAAGGTTAGGAAAAAGATGTTCCTTCTGTGAGACACTTTTTTGTTTTTGTTTTTTGGCTTTCTATAGGAGGTCCCGAAGTCGCGGCTTCCCTAATTTTTGGCACTTTCTTGATCAGCCTCTTCCTCATCCTCTGTGTTGCGTCCTTCTTCTACCTCAAACGTGCCAATAAACTCCCCAATCTCTTCTATCGAAGAAGCAAAGGTAGGTTTGTCTTCCGGCTGTTGCGGAGAAGATGATTAGCAGGGCTGGAGGCTAAAATGTATGAAGGACGGTTGCAGGAACTGGGTACGTCTAGTCCCGTGAACAGAAGGATTAGGGGTGGCTCGAGACACTGTGTTCCACTGTTTGAGGGGCTGCCACAAAAAGAAGAGGGGGGATCAACTTATTTTCCAAAGTACCAGAAGGCAGGAGAAGCAGCAACGGATGGAAATTAATCAAGGAGAGAAGCAACGCGGAATTAAGGAGAAACTTCCTAACAGTTAGAACAATTAAATCAGTGGAACGGCTTGCCACCAGAAGTTGTGGGTGCTCCATCACTGGAGGTTTTTAAGAAGAGATTGGAAAAGCGTTTGCCTAAAATGGTATAGGGCAGGGGTGTCAAACTCAAGGGCTGGGGGCCAGATCCGGCCCGCGGGGTGCTTAGATCTGGCTGGGGAGGCCGCCCTGAAAATACCGAAGGACCAGCCTACAGTCCTTCTGCCAATGAAAACGGAGCTTGCGAACGCCACGCATCTCTCCCCACGAGCTCTGTTTTCGCTGCAAGAGGGTTGCAGGAGGCTGTCGCAGCTGGAAACGGCACTCAGGAGCCTGTTTTCACCGGCAGATCACTCAGGCCGCCACAGGTGCCCTCCGACACAAGTGACATCATGTTGGCCATGCCCCCCCCGACCACGTCCGTCCCCGCCCCGAGGTCAAACACAACCCTGATGCGGCCCTCAATAAAATCGTACTGGAGCAGGGGGTTGGACTAGAAGACCTCCAAGGTCCCTTCCACCTGTGTTATTCTGTTATTCCAACCCCCCCGGGGGGAAAAAAATCACTTTCGAGTGGTTGTAAGAATTGAAAGAAATTAAGATTTCTCTCTCCTTGGCTATTTAATCCAGTCATGAATCCTTCCAGGCTGTTCAGGAACAGATCTCTTGGTAGGGAAGAGAGCCTTTTGATGTCGGTGAGCATAATTGAAACAGACTTCTCTTGTTAATTTTTTTTCTGTTTCTTTTTTTTAAACCCTTTCTGTGTTTCCCAGGGTCCATTGTACAGTCTGCTGAATCAGTAAGTATGGGATCCACCTTTGGGGATTTCCAAGATATTGCAAAGCCTCACAAGGCAAGAAGGCAGCTGAGGATGATGGGTGGGGAAGCTGTCACTGGCGGGAAGGTCTCAGATGACCCCTTCCTGCTCTCTCTCTCCTTCCTCCGATCTGTTAGCATATTCGGGGTGGCGTTTTGCAATCCAGAAAGACACAGCAGAATTGGAATTTCTACACCGGCAGTTTTTCAAACCCGCGAATTTAAATTGCACAGATTTCCATTCCCAGAATTCCCAAGCCAGAACGGCTGGGGAATTCTGGGAAGTTTGAAATCCTCATCCTCTTCCAAGTTGGCATATTTAAACCACGCTGGTCTTGATAATGGAATTCCCAGCGAGAAATGACAGCTTGAGATCACCATAAATCCGTTTCTTCCACACCCCCCCTCCCCAATTAACAGGTAGAATCGACGATCAATTTTCCCGGAAAACTGGGACAGGGCTGGGGTGGTTATCTTAACGCAAAGGCCGACTCGTTTCCAAATCTCATCTCGATTTTTTTTTCTTTCTTCCTAGGCATCCATGTTATCTCCACCTTCTTCAAGTAAGGATTTTTCTCTTTCATCTCTCGTTCTCTCATTTGTGCCAAATGCCTTAGCTAGGTGTCCTGGGTAACAGGGGTTATTTCTGCAGGAGTAAAACCTCAAGTTGTATCAGGGATGGTATTCACTTACTTTCCCTACTGGTTTGTAAATGTGTGTGCTTGTGAGTGCGCATGCACCCAGCCTTCCATGAAAGTGGTTTGATGGCATGTGTGCCTCAAAAATGTGCTTAAAAAAAGGATGACATAGAGCCGGGGTAGATGGATGTGTGATTTCCAATACCGGGTGGTATTAACCAGCTTAATACCACCTCCGAGTTGTATACAGAAAAGGAAGACAGGGTGGCTTTGGGAGTCTGGGTTTTTTAATTATTATTATTATTTATTTATTTTATCCTAAGAAATCTCTTCTCAACACAAAGCAGCTCTTTGTTCCCCCTGATCCTGGCATAACTACAACCGCTTGTAATGGTTCTCTCCCCGTTTCTACTACCTTAAATAGTTAAGGCTCTCAAAAACAGACCAAGCAGTGTGCAAGATTTTTACGGGAATGCTTGGCGAGGGAAGCATTTTTGAGCGTGCCTCACCAGGGCGCCTCCAACAGTTCAATCTGCCTGAATAAATCCCAGGTGGCTCATTTTCAGTCTCTGCAGACTGCAAATGTATGTGCTGTTTCGGGTGGCGGGTGACTGGAGCAGAAAAAATAATTACAGTTGTGGAGGGAGGGGGGGAAACGACGGGATTTCTTCCTGCCGCCTGTTCGTCAACAAAATTGTCTTAATAAGCATGTGGAGTCAGGAGGCTTACATTGTCCCCTAGGGAGCCCTTGTTTTCCAAATCAAAATATTGCATCCTTTTTGCATATTGTGGTTTTTTTTAAAGCAAGGATTCCTCCCAATTTTTCTTTTTTTAATTTTCCTTTTTTAAAAATGTGTATCTGTGTCCGGGTGGATTTGATTTAAATCACTAGTAAAAAGGCTTGATTGAAATCGACTCGATTTAAATTGTAATTTTTAAAGAGAAACTGTCACCTCTGTCCCACAGTGGCTCCTCTGTTGACTCATCGACAGTCCCAATATTGCAGAATATACAGCCTCATGCTACATAACTTTCATGCTGAATAAATTAAATTATTAATGTAACTTAAATAGAAAACTATCTTTAGATAGATTTTTATTTCAAAAGCATTTTATTAAAATAAATTTGATAAAAATAAAAAAACAATCATCAATTTTTATCCACCCTGATCTGTGTGTGTGTGTGTGTGTGTGTGTGTGTGTGTGATGGGATGAGCCAGTGTTGGAAGAGAAAGGTGTGGAAATCCTTTGAATGAATTTTAAGCCTCTTTGATGACACTCGGGATAGAAACTAACCGTGTTTCTCTCTCTTTTGATTCCAGTCCGTAAACCTCGTTACGTCCGAAGGGATCGTTCGCTCGCCACCTCTACCACCAGCACGACTCTATCTGCTGAGACCCGGGTCAGCAATGTGTAGCCGTTGGGACTTGTAAATACTAGGCCAGCCATCAAGTCACTGGGAAATCACCTAAGAAGAGAATCGGCAACGAGGGCCAAACGGCTTCCATGCGATGAGTGGACTCGTTCCAATCGGCAGGAAACGGGGACTCTAACACGTTTGGTTACCTTTAGGAGAGAGACGTTTCTGGCGACCCGGATGGGACGCCAATTTTAGCTTTCCTGGTTGCCAATGAGCTTCGAGAAGTCTCTTTGCTCTGGACCCTGTGATATCTGCGGTTAGGATCAAGGCCTCCAAGCTGACAAGGAACCAACCGCCTTGAGGAAATGGCCATGCTTCAAGGGAAACTCAAGTGCCATATTTGGGGGGGGGGTGTTTTTTTGGAAACAAAATGGCATCGAAAATGCTTTCCAGAGGGGGGGGGTTCTCACACGTGAGATAGGCTGCTAGAAAGCACACTCCCTTCTTCCTGTGGTGTTTTTTTTTTCCTAGAGTTTGACCGAGGCCTTAAGCTCAGGGCAGCCTTGCCATTTTTTGAGCGTTCAGATAGGTTTTATTCTCCCTTTTTAATCTTCACACCCAAGTAGGGCCCAGCCAGGTTTCCTTCCTTTTAGTAAAATCCTAGCCTGCTCCCTGAGTTTTTAAGGGGAGGGGAGTCGGCCAAACCCCAACTTGGACAGGCCCATCCCGTCTTCCCCATGACCACACTTGGAAGCCCAGAATTAGCTCTTCGAGGGGTCAATTGCTCATCCCATGCTCTCCGCTCGCCAGCAGCGAGAGAAAGGTGGGTGCTTGGGAATACAGCTAGTCCTTGATTTACAACAGTTCGTTTAGTGACCAAAGTTACAACGGCACTGAAAGATGTGACTAACGACCATTTTTCACACTCGACAAACTTTGCAGCATCTCCGGGATCACGTGACTTACATACGGGGTGCTTGGCAACTGATTCCTACTTACGACCGTTGCTGTGTCCCGGGATCATGTGACCCACTTTTACAAGCAACGGATAGAAACTAATCAAAGAGAAAAGCAAGCTAGAACTAAGAAGAAATCTCCTTGACAGTGAGAACAATTAACCAGTGGAACAGCTTGCCACTAGAAGTTGTGGATTCTCCAACACTGGGAAGTTTTTAAGAAGAGATTGGACTACCATTTGTCAGAAATGCAATAGGGTCTCCTCCTTGGGCCGGGAGGGGGGTTGGACTAGATGACCTCCAAGGTCCCTTCCAACTCTGAACCTTCCGACAAGCAAAGTCATTGGGGAAGCCAGATTCACTTAATAATCAAGTTGCTAACTTGTCAACTGCAATGATTCATTAGCCATAGCTGTTGAGTAGAAAGGTCGCAGAATGGGGCAAAACTCACTTAAGAAACGTCTCGTTTAGCCACAGAAATGTGGGGCTCAATTACGGTCGTAAGTTGAGGACTGCTTGTATTCTCTTGGCGTCTAGTTTGGTGCTCTGTAATAACTAAATCTACACCTTTTAGAAAGGGTCCAAACTCAACGGTAGTGGTGACTTAGCTTCCTGGATGAGGGGATGTCTCTTTCCCGTCTGAACTTTCCCTCTCTCCCACCTGCACCCCGTGCAGTTGTCCTAACTCGAGTCCGTCCTTATGCAAATCAAAGCGCGCCAGTCCTTAAAACTCTCCAAAGGCCATGCAAAGAAATCCAGCCACTTTAAATCCCCCCCTTCAACGATTCCTCCGTGGAGGGTTTCTTTAACTTTTTAAAGAACACTTTAAACTGTTTTTTTAAATTGCGAGTTGATCTCGATTCAAGGGAAGTAAGCAAGGATCTAGAGCGGCGGCACCTATTCTTGCAGGCCAAATGTTGGAGCCAAACGGGGCGTTGCAGAAGTTACAATCCTTCCCTTCGAAGGCAGCTGTCTTTCCCCCTAAAATTGGATCTTGTGTTCACTTCCCTGCCTTGCTTTCCATCAAGGCCACTCCTTTGGCCCTTCCTGAAGTTGTCAGAATACACAATCCTAACCCTTAGCGTCGGTCACGCTAGCTGGGTTTATGGGGGGGGGGGGGTAAAATCCAGAAGCCCGTGGCCAACTGCAGCTTCCTTAATCTCGTGATACATGCACCTCCCATCCCTTTTAAAAAAGTGATATTTATGTTACCGAAGTTGCATGGTTATTAATTTAGGATCCTTTCCTTCCTTTCGGCTCGTCAACCATCCCCCGTTATGTGAGAAACTGACTTGGGAAGAGCCTGTGGATCAGTAGTGGGTTTCGCTTACCTTCACTACCGGTTCATAACTGTGAGCGCGCTTGCAGCGCTGTTGCGCAAGCATAGGGCATCCGTGATGACGTCCGGGCGGATGGGCAGAGTCTCCTGCCGCCGCCGCTACCGATTCGCGCGAACCGGTAGAGGCTCACCACTGCTGTGGATGTCCCAAGATTCTTTTTTTTTTTTAACTCCTTCTGAATTGACCGAGATTCTATGCAATGAAACCACACAATTTCCTTACGCACCGAAACCAAACTCCTTTCCTCCTTCCTTGGTGCATTTGTGGCTTGTTTAGCTGGGTTTTATTTTTGTTTTTTGGTTTTTTTTAAAAAATTTCCTCTCCGGATCGAATTTTAGCAAAAGCCGACGCTTTTGTTTTGTTTTGTTGCCCTTGTCGTGTGTTTCAAACCCACAAAAGGACACCTCTGGAATTGCTGTCCCTGTTTTTTCTTATTTCAAGACTGTCCTTTTCTTCCAATTGCAACCCAGACCGAATTGCACCGTCCGTAGAGGGGGAGGGAGGGAGGGAAACGTGTTTGCTCTTTCATCAGAAAGGGTGAAAAATCATATATTTTTTTTGAAGTGAGCCATTGAAACCAAAACACTGGAATAGAGAAGTTGTTGTTGTTTTTTAAAAATTACTTCACACCGTTGTGTCAAATGCAAAACGTGTAGCTTTGTACATAGACATATATTTTTTTTCCACTCCGTCCTCTTTCCCCTCTCCCCTTTCCCCTCTGCCTTGAATAAAAGCACACCGAATTTGACGTGTTTTTCATGTTGAGATATGACTGACCTGGGGCGTTGGTAACACGCAGGGGCCATTTTGGAATTACTGACGTGCGGGTAACTAGCAATGACTCGGTCCATCAGCATCCATATCTGCATCAACAGAGGGATAGAATCAAGATCGTGTGAAGTGTTGATACCACTTTATAAGGCCACACTTGGAATCCTGCATCCAGTTTTAGTCGCCACGATGTCAAAAAGATGTGGAGACTCTGGAAAGAGTGCAGAGAAGAGCCACAAAGAGGATTAGGGGACTGGAAGCTAAAACATACGATGAACGGTTGCAGGAACTGGGCATGGCTAGTTTAATGAAAAGAAGGACAAGGGGAGACATGAGAGCAGTCTTCTAGTATCTCAGGGGCTGCCCCAAAGAAGAGGGAGTCAAGCTATTCTCCAAAGCACCTGACGGCAGGACAAGAAGCAATGGGTGGAAACTAATCAAGGAGAGAAGCAACTTAGAACTAAGGAGAAATTTCCTGACAATGAGAACAATTAATCCGTGGAACAACTTGCCTCCAGAAGTTGTGAATGCCCCCACACTGGAAGTTTTTAAGAAGAGGTTGGATAACCCTTTGTCTGAAGTGGTGTAGGGTTTCCTGCCTAAGCAGGGGGTTGGACTAGAAGACCTCCAAGGTCCCTTCCAACTCTGTGATTCTATTTCTAATAAAAGCAGAATATCATAGTTAATGCCATTATTTTTATTTTTTTTAGAAAGGGAGGCAGTTGTGGGCTATTTTCTCCTCTGCTGTCTGAACAAAGCTATCTCTGTTTTCTCAAAACTGCAGTCTCCCATCTTCCTGCATAAATCAAGTTTTCTGAGCTCGGGACATCAAATGAAGGCGATAACATTTCCATACTCTTCCCTGGCCCGCAGAAAAAGCAAAATACGAATTACAGGTAGGTAGAAATAGAAATAGAATGACAAGAGTCATTCTCAGGCAGGAAACCCTACACCACTTCAGACAAAGGGTTTATTAATTAATTTATTTATTGGTTCGATTTATATGCCGCCCTTCTCTGGAGACTCAGGGCGGCTTACAATGCGTTAAGCAATAACCTTCATACTTTTGTACATACCTGCTTAGTAGGGCTTTGCCCCCCCCCAAACGGTGTTCTTTTTTTATACAAAGTCAGTTTATTGCCCCCACAATCCAGGTCCTCATTTTACCTACCTCGAAAGGATGGAAGGCTGAGTCAACCTTGAGCCTCGAAAGGATGGAAGGCTGAGTCAACCTTGAGCCTCGAAAGGATGGAAGGCTGAGTCAACCTTGAGCCTAGTGAGATTCGAACTCGCAGTAATTGCAGGCAGCTGGCAACTAAGTGCTATTTAACAGCGCTTTAGTCCGCTGCTCCACCAAGGCTCCTAAGATTAGGTTATCCAATTTCTTCTTTAAAATGTTGGCGCATTAGTTCTTGACTCACAGCAGTTTGTTTAGTGACCAAAGTTACAACGGATTTCACACCCTAGAACAATGGTCAATTTGCCAAGAAAACCAGAGATTTGCCTCTATATATTAAAAATGTCTCACAAACTGCATGAACTCAAGAGTGTCTTTAACTGTAACAGGAATGGACGGTCCCACTGGACCAATTAAACTCCAGTTCCGTATATAACTAGCCAAGAATAAATACTTTGAGCAAAATAAAAATATTATAATTTGGGTTTTTTATTTTATTTTTATTTTTTTTTTGTTGTTATCCTGGCTTTGCTTCCAGATAGCTGTTGTTCCAAATTAACTTGCCAGCAAATTTATAAACCATCTAGGATTTCTCATTCCTTACAGAAAATCGTTCAAAAAAAAAAAAAAGATACTAGCGGCCTTGGTTGAACCTTTGCTACCAGAATCGCGGCGAAAAAGGAATTATAGTGACGGCTGGGAAAGGAACGGAAGTCACTCCTGCCAGTTTATCAATTAAAGATGAGTTTAGAAACAGTTGGGGTGTCTACGCAACCAACCACACAAACTTACCAGCCTTTTCCCAGCTGGGATCCTTCCGTTTTGCCAGTGCCAAAGGAACGGAGAGAAGAGGAACAAATGCAGAACTTTTCGTTTTGTTTTGTTTTGTTTTGTTTTGAAAGCTGGATTAGCAGAAGAAAAATTCGCGGTTTGACCCCTGATGAGGCATCTCCTGCTGGGAAATTGCAGCCTTGTCCTCCTATTCCTCTTCTTGCCTGTCTTAATTTTAAAGAAGAATACATATATATTAAGTGTTTTTCTATCGAGACACCTGGTCTTCCACTAGTTTCTAAGCTTTTTTTCCAGCAGCCAGCAGACCCTCTGCTGCCCATTGGGAGACTAAGATAGATCTATTTCGGATTTACAAGCCCTCATCAGTTAGCCACACCCTTATCCCATGTATTCTCCCTGTAAAGGTACAATATTTGTTTTCTTTCCTTTTCGTAGGCTTTATGTGTGTAAAGTTTCAAAGCCGAAGAGCCAGCGCTGTCTGAAGATGTCTCCATGGTCATGTGGCCGGCATCACTCAACGCCAAAGGCGCATGGAATGCTGTTCCCTTCCCACCAAAGGTGGTCCCTATTTTTCTACTTGCATTTTTTTTACGGGCTTTCGAACTGCTAGGTTGGCAGAAGCTGGGACAGGTAACAGGAGCTCACCCCATTATGCGGCGCTAGGGATTCGAACCACTGAACTTCCGACCTTGCGATTGACAAGCTCAGCGTCTTAGCCACTGAGCCACCGCATCCCGTTTATTTTATTAGGCAGTAATAAACCTGAGAAAATATCAGAGTGTTATTTCCCCCGTTTTAAAGGCGGGGAAGAGTGATGGATGAGAGACCACCACAAGAAAGAAAAGGTTAAAAGGTTTCCGATCAATTGTTGGCTTCACCTGATTGTGGGCTAGTCTGCCTCTGAAATTGGGGGCTCCATTTTTGTTAGCATGAATGCAAAATCCGAATGGTGGTCCTATTCATAACAGATCTGAACCCAGCCAATTGGCCACACCCACCCAGTCAGCCACACTCACCTAGTTGCCCCCCATCCCAAGGTCAAGCACACCCCCAATGCACCCCTCAATAAAATTGAGTTTGATACCCTTGCTCTAAAAGAATGCAAAGGACCAGCTGTCTGCAAGGAATATAAATCTTCCCATCCTCCCATTCACAACTGAATGAACTTCAAGGAAATAGAAAAGTCAATTTTTTAAAAATTTGATTTATATGCCGCCGTTCTCCAAAGACTCAGGGCGGCTTACAATGCGTTAAGCAACAGCCTTCATACGTTTGTATATTTATACAAAGTCAGCTTATTGCCCCCACAAACTGGGTCCTCAATTTACCTACCTTAGAAAGGATGGAAGGCTGAGTCAACCTTGAGCCTGGTGAGATTCAAACTGGTGTAATTGCAGACAGCTGGATGTTAATTACGGTGCTTAGTCTGCAGAGCTAAACCAGGCTCTTTAAAAAAAAGGCAAAAAAAGTTGCCTTTTTTTTTTTTAAAAAAAAAAGCAGTTTTGGGACTTTTCAGAAATGCTGCCTAATGCACACACAACTCAAAATGTCACGCAGAAGAAATTGCTGTTATGGATGGATTCATTTGATCGTCGCTGCTTTTTAATTGTTTGATTTTATTTACGACGGCCGCTTTTTAATTGTTTGATTTTATTTATTATGAAACGGATCCGCCGCCAGTCTCAAGCACGCTTTTGTATCCCAAAGGAAAATCTAGATATCGAGAAGGTTTTGAAAAATATTTCAGCTACACAGACAAGTGTGTAAACGGCCCAATTTTGTTTTTAATAATCTTTTCCTCCCTTCTATTAAAACTTTATCGTCGTATGCAAGCCATGAATTAAAGAGCCCTGTCTAAAACTCTGCTTTCTTTAATAATGTTACTTATTCACAATCCTTTCGCGCGCCAATATATCGGTCTGATTTATAGTCTTATTAATGTTTCAGCATTTTCCTGGAAGGATTAACCTGTTACAAAGACAGTATTAAGGACCGAGTTCTAATTCTCGGAAGGTGGTTGGTGGGTTCGCATTTTGATGGCGAAGCTTGTAATATTGGGGATTTTTCCCTCCCCACCTTTGTTCCTTTTTAGAAATCAATTTTGTATGTAATGTTGTTCGGTCCAATGGCTCTGAAAAAGTAATAAGCTTTGGAAAATATCTCTTTTTCACACCACAGGAATTGTCGGAAGTAAATAAAGAAATAAGCAAATATAAAGAGAGGTGGAAAAAGGGCTGGCACACTGCTCAAAAGATTTTTGCACATGCTGGGCCTTGATTCTGATTTAAGCAGGCAGGACCAGTGGTGAAATCTGGCTTGCGCGAATTGGTAGCGGCAGCAGTGCATGGTTTGGTGAACTTGTAGCGGCAGCAGCGTGAGGCTCCACCCACCCGCCCGGATGTCATTCCTTCCTGGTTTTTGACCCTCTGAGCATGCGCAGAAGGCTTTGTGAATGCGCAGAGGGTCAAAAATTGGACGTGACGATGATGGCGCGCGCACTGCTGTACCGGTAAGGAAGATAAGTCGATTTCACCCCTGGGCAGGACTTATTCAACGCATTAAAACAGAGTGGAGCCTCCCGTGCTAGTGGCAGTTATCCAATCAACTGCATGGTAAAAGGACAATGTGCTGACTTCACAGCCGGAAGGAATTTTTTAAATATATTGGAACAAGGAGATTTCCAGACACCGATAGAGTGTTGTGGCCCATCAGCGGCCTGTGCAGCTATTAGCTGATTCTGACAGCGAGGAGGCATATGTAGAGGCAGTTACAACTGTTTGTTTAGGGATTGTTTTTCAAATTACAAGCGCACTGAAATAAGTGAGTCATACATGATCATCATTTGTGACCTTCCCAGCCAGCATCTTACAAGCAAAGTCGGAATTCACTTAACCACTGCAACAATTGTCAGCACTTCAAGCTGCATTTACTCTAATGCTGACATAAGAAGGAGAAGCGGAGGCATCTGGAAAGGGACGTTTGACTTTTCACCTACTTCTTTTCCCTGGAGATAATATCCCCTAGGAGATGGGATGGGAGGGGGGAAATTCCTTTGAGCTGGAGCAGTAGATTAGGGGTAGAGTGACTTGGAAGATGGCCAATGAGTGCAGAGGAGTCGGGAAAGGAAAGGGAGGGTTTGGGGTCAGGAAGTCAGTGTTGGCTACGATGGAGTCGGAGTTAGAATGTCGTGCTTAATAAATGAGAGATTTTCATCTCTCATTTATTGAAATGCAATTTATTTGAGACGACCTCGAAACCGGACAACAATTCATTAACTGTAACAAAAATAGCAGTAGCCCTTAGACTTATATACCGCTTCACAGTGCTTCACAACCCTCTCTAAGCGGTTTACGGAGTCAGCCTCTTGCCCCTAACAATCTGGGTCCTCATTTTACTGACCTTGGAAGGACGGACACCTGAGTCAGCCTTGAGTCGGTCAAGATCGAACTTCCTGGCTGTGGGCAGAGTCAGCCTGCAATACCACATTCTAACCACTGCGCCACCAGGGCTCTTAAAAGATTGTAAAACGGGGTGTCATCATTCACTGAACAACTGCCTTACATAGCAGAGGAAACTGCGGTCCCAATTATGGCCGTACGTCGAGGACGACACGCGCAATGCTTCAGTGAGATAGCAATGAAAATAATTCAGATTTAGTTTCAGCCATGACCTTATAACACCTAGCCCAGAAAACACCAAACTCAAAAGAAAATACTCAGGGCTGACAAATTACACCCAACCAGTTAGAGGTGGGCTTCAAAAAATTAGCAAGGGGTTCTCTACTGGTTGCTGGGTGGGCTTGGCCATGATGGGTGTGGCCCAGTGGGCCTTCTGCACCAAGGCGGGTTGGATGGGTGTTTTTGCCCTCCCCGGGCTCTGGAGGCTTTCCTTGAGCCCCTGGGAGGGTGAAAACGGCCTCCCCAGGCTCCAGGGGCCCTCTGGAGGCCAGAAACGGGCCTGTTTCTGGCCCTCCTGAACTTCCGGTAGGCCCGTTTTTTGCCCTCCCCAAGCCTCCGTGCGCACTCTGCACTTACCTGCATCTAAAAGGGGCTGTGTGGGGATTCCTGGGAGGGATTGGGAGGTGGGGCCAGCCAGGAGTGGGTTCTCCGAACTGCACAGAATCTTAGCTAGAGGTTCTCCCGAACCCCCAGCAACCCACCTCTGCACCCAGTGGAAAAAACCTAAATGTCATCTCCATCAAACCATCAGGATTTGACTTGAAGGCAAAAGACCTGAAATCCTTCCTTATATGAGCTACTAACAGTTTACCCAACTTTGGTTTTTGCCAAAGATAATTAGAACATTTCACGCTCGCTTTGACAGCTAGTTCTGTAACTGAACGATGCCGCGCTTACAGCTTTATTATTATTATTTTTTTTAAAATGTAATCGCCACGCAACTGGACCAGCCAATTCTCTCTCTCTCTTTCTTCCTCCCTCCGAGAAAGCTACAAGAAGGACATTATTTTAATAATGGCCAGGTAAGCTAAAGCTCCTGCCAGGAATCTGTGAAATCAGAATGTGTTCAGACAGTCTAAAAGGAAATCTTCTCTTCGGTTTTTCTAAGGTTCTCTCTATCACCGAGATCACAGCGGGAAGAGAAACACGAAAAAGCCAGAATCAGGGGTGGGATTCAGCTGGTTCGAACTGGTACAGGTGAAACGGGTGTTAATTTTAATCTGGTTTGCCAAACCGGTAGTTGCAAGGACTGGGAGAGGGGCCCACCCTGCCCCTCCCAGGAGTCTCCATGTGGCCCATTTTAGATGCCAGGTAAATTCAGGGCCTGCATGGAGGCTCTGGATGGGTGAAAAACGGGCCTACCGGAAGTATTGAAAATCCAGAAACGGGCCTGTTTCCGGCCTCCAGAGGGCCTCCTGATCCCATTTTCGCCCTCCCGGAGGCTCGATGAAAGCCTCCGGAGCCTGGGGAGGGCAGAGAGCCGGTTGCTAAAATTTTTCAACCCCACCCCTGGCCAGAACCACGGCTGAATGAGACTCCCAAGATTTTTAAATTCTCCATCTTTTGGGACGGGAAGTCAAAGTTGGAAGGATAGAAAATTGGGCCCTTTTGGTTGGGCACTGGCTTCCTATTACCATTAAAAGACTGGAGGTGAGGAAAAAACAAAAACAAAAAACGGATCGCGTTTTCCATTCCTCCGAAGAAACCGTGGCAAATCTTTTTAACTAGCATCCAGCTCGTTTCAGCCCGTGAGGAATGAAGGATTCAAAAAAAAGGATTTTTTTTTTTAAAAAAGGACGCTTGCATTTCGAATCGCTCAATTTTTTTTCCTCACGATGCTTTCAAGTATTTATGTCCCTGTGGGGACCAGCAAATCCGATCGAAGGAAATTATTAGCTCCTGATTTTCATTGCTTATTTTGTAACGATTTGCAAAAGGAAAAAAAAAAACACACACACAAAACAACCACTCCCTATTCCTCATTGTGGCGCCGGCTAGCTAGGAGCGTGAGGTACAGTCTGTAAATATGCAGGAAGCCACTATACAGGTACTCCTCGACGTACAACACTTTGCTTAGAGACCAAAGTTACGACGGCACGGAAAAAAAAGAGGACTCAGGACCCCTTTTCACACTTACGACCGTTGTAGCATCCCTGTGGTCAGGGGATCAAAATTCAGACGCTTGGCAACTGACTCATATTTAGTAACAGTAACAGAGTTGTAAGGGACCATTGGAGGTCATTTAGTCCAACCCCGGTTGACAGTTGCAGTGTCCCGGGGTCCCTTTTGCGACCTTCTGATATGCAAAGCCAAACCCTGGCTAGGTGGCTCAGTGGCTAAGACAGTGAGCTCATCGATTAGAAAGGGTTGGCAGTTTGGCGGTTCGAATCCCTAGTATAGGTCTTCTGTGTGAGCAGGAGGTTGGACTAGATTAGGGGTCCCCAACCTTTCGGACCTCGGGGACCACTAAATTCATAATTTTAAATTCCGCAGACCACTAACATGATCTACCAATGACCGGCTGGATGGGCGAGGCTATGTGGTCATGTGACTGGGTGAGCATGGCCAACTTGACATCACTCATGTCAAGGGGCACCTCAACAGCCTCGACTCGCCCCTCCCCTTCCCAGCTACTCCTCACCTGCCCGCCCGGACTCCTTAGGGCCCCAAGAGGAAGCAGTTGTTGGAGCTAAGCAGCCACCAAGAGAAAGAGTTGGCAAAACAGCTCAGTTTCAATTGGATCTGACCGCGAAGGAGGCTCAGCAGAAGCACCTCACTGAGGACTAGGAGCATAGGTTTTCCAAGCAGAGGGAAGACCTGCAGGACTGCAAGGCCAGGTACCAGTGCCTGGAGGCTCAGCGGGCTGAGATGGTCAGCCAGTTCCAGGCCATGATGCAGTCCCACTGGAACGAGGCCCTCCAGCTCTTCACCACCAGCGGTGCTTCCCTCCAAGCCTTCGCCCAAAGCCCCACACCAGGAGGCTGAAGCAGACCCCCAACTCGGAATTTCTGCCCCTCTCCGACCCACCCAAAAAGACCCCGAAGGGGGAGACTCTCTGCAGCAACACAAACATTCATTGCACATATCCGGCTGTAGTTTGAGGACCCCTGATTTAGTGCAATATAAAAAATGCAAATAAGTTTTCTGCGGACCACCAAAATTTTCTCACGGACCACCAACGGTCCACGGACCACCGGTTGGTGACAGCTGGACTACAT